>CM024757.1:33289823-33889823 GCA_014218235.1 Colocasia esculenta | reverse complement strand
AAAGAATCATCGAAAAAAACCTTCAAGAAAGAAGAAGCTTAGCAATCCGTCATTCAGACGGAATCAAATTTGAGGTTATTGAAAGTATAAAAGACGTACGCCGTAGACATCCATCAACAAACATGCTTCTGTGGACATTGGCAACTTGTCAAGATTCCTTGCAAGCATGCATGCGCAGCAATTGGCAGTAACAAGGAGGCTGTTTCTCAATATGTTTCAGCATTTTACAGCTCAGAAGTGTACAAGGCTGCATACGAAACAAACATTCAACCTATCCCAACATTTGACATGTCGGATCCGCCTCAACCATCCGATGTTCTGATCAAGCCACTGACAACAAAAAGGTTGCCAGGAAGACCGAGAAAGAGGAAATACATTCAAGAGGAGAAGTAGAGTATGCATATATTTGTTCAAGGTGCAAACAAATAGGTCACAATAGAAGAACTTGTAGCAACCCACCCCACAATCCTGAATGAATTAAAAACTTCTATAATTATTCTTTACCTACAATGTGTAAGTGATGTTAATGGTTGCTTAAGTGCGAAACACACGTTATGTAAGTGCGAAACACACGTTATGTAAGTGCGATATATACATTATGTAAGTCCAACTTCCATGGATGGCGGAGGCGGATAGATAGGCGGACATGAAGAACAGTTCATGGGCCTTCAAAAGGACCTGTGTAAGTGATGTCAATGGTTGTTGTAAGTGTGCTCGGCACGTTATGTAAGAGCAACTTCCAATCGATCAGAGTTCACGACCCTTCGAAAGGATAGAAGCGTCAGTGTCGATTAGGAAAAAGACATTCGAAAGACGGAAGGGTAAGATGGGAATGGGAAAAAGAGATGGATGCAAAAGAGACGGAACTCGTGAATTGAGGGTCATAAATTGTGACGTCCCAAAAGTAGGGACTGGAAATTAAACCGACGGAAAAGTAAGGACTATACGTCTTCCAGTATTCTAACAGGGATGAGGAAAAAAGTACAACCCTCTGACAGGGACCCCCAATTAATTTTCCCTTGATGATTTTATGTTAATTGCTATTTATTGTGGATGTTCCTATGAATATTATTTTTAGCAGGTTTTTCAATTTATCTTTGTTATCTAATTATATTTAAAAAAAATAATAAAAATATTATTTCCGACAAATTTCCGACGGAAAGTTTTCGTCGAAAAAACGTCGGCAAACATAATTTCCGACGGAAAGTATCCGTTGGCAAAACCGTCGGACTTTCCGATGGATCACTAATGGATATTTTCCATCAGAAGTTTTCCCTCTTCCGATGCTTTTGTCCATCGGTCAAGGTGTCGGAAGTTCCGACGCATAAGCAGACCGAATATTCCGTCAGAATTTGTCGATGATTTTTGACGTTTCTTTTCCGACGGATTGTTCTCAACAACTGTCGCCGGAAAGTGGTCCGAAAAGTACTGTTCCATTTCTGGCAAATTTTTGACGAAAAGTTGCCGTCGAAAATTCCAGTTTTTCTTGTTGTGTTCATGGCCAACCATTAATGGGAGAAGAGGCTTAGTGCGAGATGAGATGAGACCATCTGATCGGTTCTTTCTTAAGTAGTGAAATCAGCATTCGAGTGGGGAGCGTCCTTTCCATCAGTGTCGTTGGAGGTGAGGAACGACGAAGGTGGTGCAGCAGAGGCATCGACCATGAAGAAGTAGCCAAGACTGTTGAAGAGGGAGGAAAGTTGTGCTTTCCATAGTAGATAGTTGTACCTGCGTCAGCTTCAAAGGAAGGAAAGGGCCACTTTCGAAGATGCTATCGTGGAGGATTGCTTGTTAGTACCAGTCATGGATCGATTATAATCAGCTTTGATACCATATAAAGAAAAGGAAGAGAATAGAGGAGAAGAGAAGAGAGACAATAGTGGAGGAAAAGGCTTGGCTTGTATGCACTTGCATACCCAGCCAATGATATATATATAAATGAGGTGTTTGTTATGTTGGTTACAAGAGTCCCAAGATGAGTACAATAGGGGATATACACGAGAGGTTGCATGAGGCATATCCTTATCTACTAGAGTTATGTGACTTCTTGTGTGAATGTTCTCAAGAAGTTCTTCGAGGATGCTTTGATTCTGCACGAGGCATACCGCGGTGTACTGCAAGAGCAAAGGTCCTCTCGCAAGCAAACGAGTCTGGATCGCATTTGGACGGCCATTGGTTGCATACGAAGCAAAAGCTATCGGCTAATCGCGTCAATTAATGCAGTGTGCTCCACTCTCTGCAGTCCGCAATGGAGACTATAGGCGGGAAATCACCTCCATGCATTATGTACATCTCTAAGCTTCGGACGCAACATTCTACTCCTCGGCTGTGGGTCTTCAATGATTCACTTGTCCACAGATTTATTGTGACGTTTATATGAGCGATCGAGTGCGCGCGCGCGCGCGCACACACACACACACACATATATATATATATATATGTAAAGAGGGTTATAATCGAAGTCCGCAATCCACTAAATTTCCGTGGAAGCCAGATTGTGGACTCATCTTCTCTGCAACAAAATTTAAAAGAAGCGTAGCACTATACATTCAGAGTCGGAAAGGGGAAGCCTTTAACAGTCAGCTCCAAACGATACGGAAAAGCAAAAGTGAAAGACCAACGTTACAACACCCCTCTGCGGCCATTCACGGTATTGTAATCCTATGAATCTAGAACGACCTGCAGCGCAGGCCTGCTATTAACGGATCACCAAGGCACATCGTCCACTGTAATAATTCCATTGGTATTGGGCAACGTACGTACGTGTTATTCTGCTACGTAGGCAAGATCTTTTATTACTCATATATAATGACATGAAGATAAGTTATAGTCAACCAAATTGATAAGCGCAGGAAACCCATTGTTAACAGCAAAAGATGAAAATTCACTCCGAAAAGTTACAGAGGTAGATCGGAAAGAGCTGACACAGCTCAGAGAAGGCGACCGCATGCAGATGGAGATCGATAAAAGGTGGGTACAGAACAGTGCCTCTGGGAGACTCGTAAGCCAAGATGATTAAGACGGTCATATTAAGCACTCGTCTATTTCACCAACCTGCAGGGACTCTGTTTCCATAGGATACGTGCACAATGAAGGAAGTTAACAAGGATGCATGGTCCCAAGTTCCTCTCTGGAGCACAAGGCCGCCTTATTTGAGTACATTAAGTGAATGTTCAGGCCCTAGAGAACCTTTCCTTCCCCACTTTCACAAGCATTGGGATTTCTGTATTCCACTTTCCAGTTTGCGAGGGGCCATCTTGCTTGTCCTCGTGGGTGCCAAATGGCCGTCTTTAACATCAAGAAAATGGACAGCAAATCTTGGTCTCTCTAACCTAACAGGAGGAACAACTTGTTAATATATGTGGCTAACTTTAGCTTCTTTCCCGAAGCTGGCCATGAAAGCTTGTGATGAAGAAATTTGTATGCATATAGCTCAGAGGAAGCAAGGACTAGTGGCCTGGGTCGCTCAGAGTTTCTCGTACAAAAGTCTCCTGGTGAACTTTGTATGAAAGCTTAGCACAAAGCCATCCAGGGCCAGAAATGGAAAGCCACCCAGATCAAAGGTGGAGCTTCTTGTCCCAATGGTTGACCAAGGAGGAGGATTGATAAATCATGATCGTGGGTCCATGCAACTGGCAGTTCATCAGTGTCAAAAAAAAAACTGGCAGTTCATCAACTTAAGTGTTAGAAGAAACTTGTAAAGGTCAAGCCTTGCCTAAGCTTTCATGGAAAAGTGAACAGGCCTCTACTCCCGAGGACTGCTGTTGTCGAGTGGGGTTCAAGTGGATGGGTGTCAGGTTGCCCATTGTAATGAGGGGCTGTAGTAAATTATTCACAGTTCAATCCACTAGTGTCAATGGACGTTGTCAGAGACTACTTTCTTTCAACATGGAACAGAGATGTCTTTATGACGGACAATAATCACAGTACAGATGATGGTACTCATGGATATGATCATATCTTAATGGCCCCTACCTAACAACAACGAAGTTATGATTCATCAATCATGTTAAACTTACAAGTGGAGGTTTGACGTGATTCGACAAAAGTTATAAACCTTTTCATGTAGAGAACGGATCACCGGGTAAAAGTCAAGTTGATTTATTCTGAGTGTCCAATTTGATTAGTTAGTTAGTTTTTATAAAATGTTTGACTTGATCGGTGAGACCTTGATTCGATCAATCAAATTGGACTGAGCAAGTCACCTATACTTTCTATCCCGTCTCGAAAGAAAATATTTTTCTTTATAAATCTCCTGAATATGGCTGCCCCCTTCTTAATTTATCTCAACTCTTTAATTAAAAGATGATATCAAGTCGTTATCACAATCTCATTCTATTATTTAAGATCGACTATATAAATCTTTTTATATCAAAAAATACTACAAGAAAATCAGGCTTTGCTTACGTCCAAACACCGTAGGTAGATAACAAAAAACCGTAAGCATAGTCTTTGCTTATGGTGTTACCCTACGGTTGGGTTTCGTCGGCAGAAGACCGACGGAAAATGCCTAAGATTACGGTGTTTTAAACTCCGTAAGTATAAAGCTATAGTGACGATGTTGGTAACCGTAAGTAACACCATAAGGAAATCTGTTTTGGCTACGGCGATGTTAACCGTAGTCATATTTTTTGTAAGGATAGACTCAGTGACGCCGAATATCCCTACGGCATTTTGAACCGTAAACATGTGTCCCTACGGCCACGTACACCATAAGCAAGTATGTTTCCCTGCGGCTAAATAGACCATAAGTAAATATGTTTACCTACGGCCACATACACCATAACCAAGTATGTTTACCTACGGCCACATAGACCATAAGTATGTTGTTTCAGCAAAAAAAAAGCATTATATTTAAATGGATCCACATTCACCTACATTCACAAACAATTGGATCAACATGTACACATCCACAATTAATCCACACATTCACATTTGAATCAATCAACATACACATCCACCTTTAGTTCCACACACACATCCACATCCACATTTAGTTCCACACAATACACATCCACCTTTAGTTCCACACACACATCCACATTAGTTCCACACATACACATCCACATTTACATCCACACACATTCACACCCACTCATTCACAATGCACAACACCTTAATAATATAAAACACAATAAAGTTAACAAACAATAATGTTAATAAAAGATGACATAAAACATCATTCTTCACATTCACATGCTAGTGCTAAAGTCTGTTCAGAAGAGCAAGTTAATTGTTAGTAGATGAAATTGTTCACATGTGGTGAGAGGAGATTTGTGAAGAGTTTGCTTTGTCCTTGGAGGAAGACAGGTTTCAGCAAACATATTTCCTGCAAAAGCAACAATAGGTGTTCAATAAGTACTGTGTGAGGAAAACCAGAACAAAAGAAACAATATGCTTAACAAACAGTAATGCAGGAAATATGATCTCCTCTGGTATATGCTAGATGTCACAATTGTCACATGGTAACATAGCCACCTATGGCTAACACTACACAAGATCAAAGTATGATCTCCTCTTCCTGTCACTCTGTTTCATCATCTGCCAAGCTCATGCTAAAGGAAAAAGAAGAAAAGCCCACCCAAAACTGAGCCCGGACCTCTCTAGCTCGTGTTCTTCCACTGATGAGATCAGATCCCACCTCACCCAGCGGTTTCACTTCAAACTGGACTTCATGATCAGTGCGATGGATGCAAAGCACCTACTGCTGCGGTTCCAAGATAAAGAGGACTTCCTCCAGCTACTGCTGTTCATGAGGAAAGTGACATATGCAGGGACATACTGGATCTCAGCCAGCACTTTTGTTTCCACATGTGTATTTGATTGTATTCACTCCGGCCAATCTTTGACATGTTATTCCTGTGCTAGTGTTTAATTTCTTTTCAAGATCAAGTTCATAATTGTGCATTTGGCATTGATCAACATAGGACATAATTAGTGCATGAGCATTGATCAACATAGGACTTGATAGTATGACGTTTTAAAAGTAGCATGAATTAATGATACTTGATGAGCTCATGTTCCCTCTAAGTACTCTTTTTTGGACCTGTGTCTTGGGGGTGGATAATTGCATAAGGAAGTAGAATTATAGGATTAAATAATGCATTTTAGTGATTATGCATGTTTTATCTTGTTGATTTTGTTTTACAAAGTGGAAAGGCTCATATTCGTGTAGAATCATGGCCTTCAATACATTTGTACTTACTAATTTTCTTCCAATATCTACTTTCCAATCCCTACTTTAACTGTAGGCCAGTGGGTTCATATTGGACTTGAGCTTGGACTTGGGTATACCATAAAACCCAAAGTATCAGCTGCCTCAGGTGACTGAAAAATGCTCACATAAAACCCATGTTAATAATGGTTGATCTTTGTGAAAAAAACTTATAAGTTTTGTAACCACTCATAACACTGTCTACATAGAGTTCCAGCTCAAAATGGAGAAGCAAAAATCTACAAGTTTATGTAACCACACATAACATTGTCTTTCACCCAAACCTAGAATGGGTGAAAGCAGGAAAATCTCAGATGCAACTTACCAAAGAGGGTGGAGGTGAAGATCAATCATCCTCAAGGTCAACCTGTTACATGTAAAAATGTAACTAACATCAGAGTTGACAATTAACAAACATATAAATAAGAATGAGATAAATGTAAATAAACTTACATATTCTCTGAACCATATTATGTGACTCCCAACACATCGTTCATATTTTTTCTATCTGCATCTTTGATAAACAAAGATGCAGTCGGGTCATGGGCTATGAGTATAGAAACCTCATAGTACTCACCACCTAACTTCTTCCCCATGACCACATTATCATTATCATCAGACATAAGAATGCCGCTGGCAACTACTTCTCCAGAGAAGTTTAGGATCCTCACCCTCCTCCCCGCCAATGAATCCTGTTAAAAATTTTGAATATGGATGTCAGATATATATGCATTCCAACATATTAACACGGTTAGATTCATTTACCTTTTTCTTTTGAGCATGACAAACACTTGCAGAACTCTGCACAAGTAAATGTAGATTGTCAACATTAAGCAATGTTAATAATGAAGTATGTCAACAGAAACTAATTACCTCATTATTGCCACGAGACTCAATTTTTTTCATTCTTCTTCGGAGCTTCAACTTTTTCTTTTAGGCTTTCATTGTCCTGTCGCGCTTTTTGTTCACTTCTTGAACCCCACAAGCTCTTTGGGGTAGGGCCCGTGCCTATGCCCCTATGCCACGGATTCTTCCAGTTCTGTCTCGTCCCATAACTTGCTCATAAGCGTCCCCCACGCTTGCAATTGAGCTTGATGTAGTGGATTGCCGCGTTAGCTTAATGTCTCGAATTTTATCCTACAATTTAATGAAAAAATATGAATTTGCAGCACTATCGTAATAGAATTTGTCAACAAAGAGCTTCCATGCATAATGAGAATAATTTAAACATTAGACATTAACAAAGCTAATCATTATACAATCATTGCAGCACTCTCGTCATTAACTGGACCACCAGCAGCTTTCTTATACGGGTCCTTATGAATAAGTCCCCACGATCAAGAGTGGCCCCAGTTTTTAGAAACTACAACATTGTACAGAAGATAACTTAGAAATAAATATAATATTTGAATTGATCAACTGAGATGCATATAAGAAAATATATATGTTACCTCATCGTGGTATATGTCAGCAAAACTTTTACTACAAGCGCAGTGAAAAAATGTGTTTTGGACTTATTTGCTTGTTTGTTTCACTACGTTTCTATAAATCAAAATGATAACTATATAGAATAATTATTTGTTATCACTATATTTAGACTAATTGTAATCCAATTCCAATTACCTTGAATCCTCCGAAGACCATATTTGAACAAGTTTTTTCCATTGATCTTCAACACTCTTCTGTCTGAACATGCAAAATGTTGTTGCGCTTTTTGATATGGCGTGAAAATTTGTCCTCAAGTCATACTTCCAAGACCTCCATTTCTGATCTAGATCCTTCATTACAAAATCTCGCAAGCTGATGGGAACATCAAATTTTCTCTGTATTAAAAAAACAGTTAGATGTAATCAAGTGGAATAGAAAATTAAACAAACACATGTGTTACATCACCTGGATATAATCTCAAACATCGTCCTTGTTAACATGGCATTACCCTCCAAAAATGCAATCGATCGGCAGTTTATCCCCCATCCTTGCTACAGTCCCCAAAAATGTTTTAGTAGCTGCCCCCCCTCTCCTAGTGGCTGCCCCAACTGATTAACATCACTGGTATGCGTTCATTACTTTGCAATCCATGTACAGATCTTAAACAATGTTTGACTCTCTTAACCTTCTTAGATGTGGAGGCAGACTGAACATCTATGTGAATTATTTTCCCTTGTAGGTCCTCTCTAAATTTTCATACTCTTCTCTTGAGAACCAATCAGCTGTGAGCACTCAAAGAAGATATTCAACCAATGAACAGAAGTACATATATAGTTTGACAAAAGAACTATACATTATTCAACTTACAAAAGATGGGTAGTCATTCTGCCAAAAGGTTAGGAGCAGCGAGTATGAAACGGAATATGAAATAAAGAACCATAAATCCCCATTCTGTGCTCCCCTTTTGTTGGGGCACCTACAACATGAAAGATATTAATGATGCTTTTATTCCATTTACATATGCAATTCAGACACCCAAATTTAAAAGATTACCTTCGGCACGTGTAGATCAATTACTTTAATCTCATCGGCCACTGCTCTCATCCTTTCCCTTCGATGCAATCTTTAAAAAAACTGCACCATCATACCAAACATACTTTATATACATATATATGTTTCAAGATATAATCAAAAATTAGAAGGTATTACTTTTTCAACTCATTTTCGATCCTAGTGTGTTCTCCCATGTGAAGGGAGTCAAGGAGCATAAGGAACGGCATGTCATTGTCCTCTTGCTTACATATGACAACAAGCTGCCAATGATTCCTACAAATTAACAAAAAATTAAACAATGATGATTTGTTGCTAATTAGTGATGGATACTTAATACATAAAAAAGTTTAGGCATACCATATGCAAATGGAAGTAGAGAGTATGACTTCTCCAGGAAAGAATTCTTCTTCTACAATTGATTTAATTCTATTCACACCATCAGAAGTCAATCTACAAAAGTTAAACCATAAACTATCGAATATCTCAAAACGCTCTAAAAGCGTTGATGGAATCACCCCCCACAAATACCTACAAGTTCAAAAGTAATTAACACAACAGAATCCCTATATTGGTGACTCATGCTAGCCTTGGAAAAAATATTAAAGAAAACTTACAACACACAATACTCACTCCACATGTTCTTGAAATATTAGGTGTCCAGCATCTCTGGCTCCCCTCATATACTTCTTTCATTGTTTTTTGTTTTGTTTTTGCTTTTTTTGCGTCGGTGTCGCATGATGGCCCTGTTTTCTTTTTTGGCGAGTTTTCTCTGTCTTCTTTGGAATCTACCACTGCAAATCTCTTCCGTCGGCCCCTTCAAATTGCAAATAACATGTTAACAACATCAAGCAAAAAAAAAAATAACACTTAACATATTCAGTTAGAAAAATAACACTTAACCATTAGGCGGCCCCTTCAAATTGCAAATAACATGTTAACAACATCAAGCAAAAAAAAAAATAACACTTAACATATTCAGTTAGAAAAATAACACTTAACCATTAGGCTTACATTTTAATGTCGTCTCTCTTCCTTAGCAACTTGTAAACTGCAATATTAAGAATTTGACGAATGAGAGGGTCAACACAAAGTAATATAACAAAGTCCCTTTTCTTATAAACTACAAAAAAAACAAAAAAGACAATATGAAGATAAATTATTTTGTTTCATCAGAAGTGATGGTATTCTTCTCTGCATGTAAATGTTATTTCCTGTTTCTCTTTCCCTTGCCTGTACACCTGACTGTACTCCAGATGAAGAAGCATTAAGTGTCTGCAGATTGTGCAGGTATTCTCTGCAAATAACAGAAGATTTAAGGTATTAAAATATAATCCTTATACAAAAGACATGTAGAACCACCCACCTGCAACCCACTTGTAATCCCATCCCCCACCCACCACCACCACAGAAAAGAAAAGAAATGGGCCTCTGTTGTCTACCATTACTTTGACCAGTTTAGTTAATGAGACTAGGTTTTCTTTCAAATATTCAGTACCTTACACCATTGAATTGGAAAACGCTAGATATGATAACCAGGAACCCAATTAGAGATCAGTTCTTCATTTATGTGCACCTTTCTTCATTCAACAAAGAAGTAAACTAACCCTGGGCATGATAACCAGGGTTAGTTTACCAAATGGACAAGATACCAAACGGACAAAATAAGCCTTAAGCTAACACAATGAATATTGACAAAAAAATGGCAGAAATGTATGTGTTTGGGAAGCTCAATAACATATGTCTTCAGATTGGGATTTCTACACCATCAATGTCGTCTCTCTTCCATGTGATATTTATGTTCATAAAAAAAACAACATCATCATCAATCTTTACATCTTTGCATCTTTTCAGTAACTTCTTCATTTTGCATGTCAAAGTAATTTCTCGGCTTTGTTTCCTCACAACAGACCATCCTTCCATTTTGGGATCCTCCACATACCATACTTGTTCCACTTGAGAGGCCAAAACATATGGTTCACTTGTACATAATTTATAGTTAGGTTGACCAATGTGAAACCTTCATCTGTCATTACTCCTCGCTGAGTATCAACCCAATCACACTTGAAAAGTAATACCTTTCTTTGATCGTAATAGTTCAACACTCTAATATTTCTTGAAGAACACTGTAATATGTCACCTCATCTCGAATAGGAGCCTTGTCTTTAACACTGGAAAAACTTGAAGTTTTTGCAGACATAACAACCCCACTATTCTGTGTCTTCCTATGAAGCTCAATATGCTGAGTCTGAAAACAGACCCATTTACTAAACATATGTTAAACTTCTTCCCCACATTCATGGTCGTCTTTCAGCACAATTGTGTTTGCATGTAACCCATTCCTGTCATTATCTTCTAAGAGTTGACCTAAAAAAAAAAGGGTTACATGTCGGTTATCAGTAAAACCATGTGATGTGCACTAAAGAAAATGTTATATATGTTTACTTACTTTACACTTAAACCAATCTGGAAACTGTAATGTATGGCATCTCATTTCCATTTCACTTGCTCGTGGTCTTGTTTTCCTAATTTCTTCAAGATGCATACTACATACAAATGTGGACAATACATTAACGATGTTCTCTTGAGAAACAATACTTTAAGGTGTTTCATTTGACTTACCTTATGTAAGAGATATGTCCTCACAATTAATAGTACATAGAGATGAGCTTGGTTCAACTCGTCATTCCTAAGATGACAAACGGTTCCACCCCCTAAACATCGACCATTTATTGAAAAAATATCCCATCCTTTTGGTGTCAATTCTTTAGCCCCTTCATCTTCATTTCTTAAGGTTTGTTAAGCCTGTCTCAACATCATCATCTAGATATCTCGAAGAAAAGATAAGAGTCTCCTCTGCTATTACCCTCTGCCATTGACCCCTCCGGATGTGCCCTATTCCGTACATAGGACTTAAGTTTCACCAAATACCTAGTGGAGATTCAAAACAAATTCAAGTATTAATAGCAGTAGTGTATAATTGTCAGCACAAGTATAGATTAATGCAAACCTTTCAATGGGGTACATCCATCTGTACTGAACTGGGCCAACAAGCCTTGCTTCGTCAGGTAAGTGGATGAGAAGATGTACCATTATATCAAAAAAGCTTGGCAGGAAGATCATCTCTAATGGACACAATATTTTTGCAATTTCTTGTCTATGCTTATAGAAATCACTTAACGATGAAGTCTTGGAACATATTAGAAAAAAAAAAATGGCATACTCATTAATTGTAGATCTCAACTCCTTTTTGTCACTCCCCTCATTGCTACTGGAAGCAATTGTTGCATGAGGACATGACAATCATGGCTTTTTAAACCCCAATTTCTTAGGATCATTGGGATTTACATGCCTTGATATGTTTGATGCATAGCCATCTGGAACTTTCACACTTTTCAAAACATTGCAAATCATATCCTCTCCATCTTGCTCAAAGTGAACAGGTAGGTGGCAATAGCAATCTGTTACAATCCAGAGTTTGAGGTTGAAGAGTGGCCCTTATACCCAAATGTTGGAGATCATGTCGAGCTTTCAACCCATCTTTGTTTTAGCATCAACATCTAACAAAGTTCCAATAATACTATCACAAACATTCTTCTTAATATGCATGACATCGAGATTATGTCTTATTAGTAAAGACTTCCATATGGTAAGTAAAAAAAAATGCTTTTCTTCTTCCAATTGGTATGACACTCAAGAGTGGATGATGAAGTTGCAGCTTCCTTTCGTTTTCCTTCTGAGCCCACTTAAATTTGGGAACTTTCCCAAAAGTAAATTTAAGTGGATGCAACTACTTAAGTAATCAACACCAGATAATACACATGGTCTGCTTCTCATTTCTTCTTTTCCATCAAACCTTCGTTCATAGAACGAAACTTATGACCCACACCTAACCATCGACGATGATTAGGGTAACAAAATTTTTTTACTACCTTTTAACCATAATGATGATGTATCTCAGTACATGTAGGGCAAGCTAATCGACCTTTAGTGCTCCAACAGACAGATAACCATATGCAGGAAAATCGTTAATTGTCCAAAGTAGTGCAGCACGCATAGAAAATATTCACACCTTATAAGCATCGAATGTTTCAACTCCGTGCCAAAGATTGTAATTCTTCAATAAGTGGCTGAAGGACATTAATATCATTTCTCGGATCTTTAGGACCCGAAATGAGCACGACAAAAAAATACTTTGTGGCTTCATACACACAACCATGGAGGTAAGTGTATGGTGACAACAACACTGGCCATGTACTATGACTCGTACTCATTATCCCAAAGGGTTGAAACCATCACTTGCCAAGCCTAGGCGCACATTACGAGGTTCTAAACCAAAAGCATCAATCGCATCTAATGCTTTCCAACAAGGGGAATCAGCTGGGTGCCTTAGAATGCCTCTTCTTGGCATTCATCTTATGCCAACACATGGTTGCAGATGATTTACTGCAAGTGTATAATCTCTGTAGTCTTGGATCAATGGAAAGTGCCGAAGAACTTTCTTTGCAACCTAATCTTCTTATATGACCACTTCTTTCAGTTCCTTTCATCTATCTACATTCTCCACATTTAGGACAATGATCATAAGACTCATACTCTTTCGGTAACAAAATACAATCATTAGGACATGCATCAGTTTGTGATAGTCATATCCCACTTACCAATGATTTTTTTTCAATTCATAGTAAGTAGTTGGCAACACATCACCTTCTGAAAGCCTTTTCAACACCTTCAAGCATGTCAAATGATTTGTTGCTCATTTTGCCTCTGCATTTATGTTGAACAATCCACTATAAATGAAAGCTTGTTGAATGTCTTGCAACCAGGTACAAAGGCCGTTCCACATCTGCTAACAACTGTTGAAATTCACCATATTCTCCTTTATTATCATCCATTGACTTCACTTCTGGATGTTCTGAATTTTCCTCACCAATGACATCTTCCAACATCGATGCAAACCAACATCCTTCGAAAGTGTTGTACGTGTAAATCCGTAAGCATGTGCCTGGAAGAAGAACTACTCCCCGTGGAACTTCCAAAATTGTTTGTCTTTAATGCCTTCCATATTGAAACAATGTTTTCTTACTATTCCTTTTCATGTTCAAAAGGCATACACACTTCAAACAAGGACACTTAATCTTTGTTGATGGAGTAAAGTGAGAAGAAGCAATTGAATGTATGTGTCAACTCCATCCTATATTCCCTTGTATCTTCATTTATCCATCCAACTCCAATCCATAACGTCTAACTACAAAAAAATTTCATTACATTATATTCTTTCATACTAGAAATGTTGCAAGATTCCAATGAATTCTAAACGATAGGACAAGGTAGAGTACATAGCAAAGAACAGCCAAAAGCTGAAATGAGTGTCCCAAGGCATGACTCAACTACGGTATGATATATCATTGTTATTGTTTTGATATAATTAGCACTGACACTAAGATTAATAGGACATAAAAAGGATGCCAGAGCACAAAACATACAATGAGAATCATTGAAATGGCAAAGATGTTCTCCATTCTTACACAGAGAGAAAAGTTCAACAATGACCATTTCTTACCCATGTTTGATCCCATCCTTCAGAATATTACAGCTCATAGTTTTGAGTGCAAATGCCATTTGAACCATCAATAAGAGTTGGTGAGAGATTGAGCAGCTGCATCTGATTAATCCCACTAGGATATCCCCATCACAATCATAATCAGTTGACCATCCAGCCATCACAATCACAAAGCCTCAGAGATAAGGTTGCAGACATGGATTTGCCTGCCCCTGTTAATTAAATCCTGGGAGATCACACCATCCCCACATGTGGTCCCTAGTTTCAACCTTTGTTAAAATAAAAAAATTACAATTAATCTTTGTGTATCTTTGAAATCTACTCCTAGATCACCATTAAAGGAGGGCCATTGCAATTAACAAAGACAAGTTGCTAGGAGGTGAGGGCTTACACAGTCTATAATATTCCTTTTGGGCCAATAAAAAAGCATACTTATAAAACGTTGGTTGGTATGAACTGATTTAATGCTGGTTTTATGAGCACAGTTTGCAGGCCAACTGTGGTGGCCGCTTTGTGCATGCATGCCTTCCTGGTACTAGATGGACTGTTTCCTTTTCTGAGAGAAATTCATACGATATGTCAAACGTACAATTTTTAAAGAGCTCTTCTTTTGGGCTCACTTAACTCTCATGAGAAGTAAAAACTATATATAAGTAGAAGAGAGTGGCTAGGACAGTGGCTCTTTATGCAGTGTATATATATATATTATAGATCTATATAATATAAGATCTATATATTATGATATATATATATATTATATGTGTGTGTGGGTGTGTGTGTGTTGTGTGTGTGTGTGTGTGTTTTACTTTACTTTGGCTCAACCCAGAAGTATTATACTACTTACCCTGCCAGGAATCGGAATGTCTAGCGCAGTGTTAACTGGAAAATGGCATTTTAATGTACAGAGATTTATAAAGAAAGAAAAGAAACAACATGAGACAATCTACACGGATACGGCAAACATATGGGTTTTTTCGTTAAGAAACTAAAGATAATCGGGTACTATAAAGAGGCCTCTTTGACGAAGAATGCGGCGGAACAGTAAGTGATTGCAAGGCTCATGAGTGTTGTTAGCATGCAGAAGCAAACAGATGGAGACCTTTTTTAAGCTTTGATCTCCCATCATGAAGCTTAATAAACTATTGGGGATCACAGTGGAATGTTGCATAAAAATGGATGACACAAGTAGAGATACTATTAAAATTGACCAGACTCCTAAGATCGGGGAAGAAACCTTTTTTTATTAAACAGCACCTGATTTCACAATATCAGAAGAAAAAAAAGGAAGATTGTTCCAGAAACTGGCGCATAAACAAGGAAAGTTGGAGTACCCAAGACGGCACACAGGCAGTTCTTCTGACTAGTCTTAAAAAGTCCCTAACTCAACCCCATGTAGAAAATCGACCCTTGTGTACTACAGGAGGAGATGGCTAATGAAAGGACCGAAATCCGACCGAGGGGTCATGCAATAAGCATTGTCTATCTAAATCTGACCATTTTGATGACGCGGCAAAACATTCAACCTAACCCAACCACGAGGGAGACAAAGAAGCTAAGAAAACGGAAAAGAGTAGCACCTTCGCCGCGATGGACTCACCTTTGGCGATCATCAGCCCACAACTTTGCAAAAAACAAACCACATGCATAGCACAGCGTTCGTGAGAAAACGGCGATGGGGGACGAGCAGTCGGAGAGGCCAAACACCCGCTACGAAGCGGAGGAGGAAGAAGGTGATGGGTCGGTAGGAGACTCCCGGCGGCATGGAGGACACGTGGAGGAATAGGGGAAGGAGAATGGGTGGCCGGAGTTTCGCCGCCTGTAAGTTCGCCGCCGTTGCTTGCCCTAAACCGCTGACGGCGCCTTCTCCGCAAGTTCCTCCTCACAGCCTTTCTGCTACCGCCTCCTGCACCGCCTTCTCCGCAAGTTCGGCAGGAGACGCCACTGCTTGCCCTTTCGCCGTTCTTGCCCTATCGCCACTGCTGCCCTTTTCCCTTTCGCCGTTGTTGCCCTTTTCGCCAGCAGGAGGCAAGGAGAGTGGAGAGGTCGAAGGAGGAGAGTGGAGGCCAGTGGTCGAAGGAGGGGTTTTTTCTCCCTTCAATCGGGGCGCGGGACTTCCAAAGTTGAATGGCGCCCAATTAAAACTCCGTAGCTAAATGAAATTGTTATGGTGCTTACGATATTACGTCATAGGAGTAGGCATATCTTAACGTTTAAGAACAACTTTGTCTGATGTACTTACGACATGTATAGCCGTAAGTATAGATATGTCTATCCATACGAATACCTTACGATATATTGAACCGTAAGTAACTTTTGTAGGAGCAGCTAAGATTTCTTGTAGTGAAAATTCTATCAAGATAAGATGATCCAAATACCTAAGCAAGATGACTCAAACCAAGTTGCAATTACTTAGACCTTAATTCATATGTCCACCTTCCTATTATAAGTACGTAGTACACTTGAAACGGTTGTCTTCTCGGTGAAACTAAACAAGTCTGCACCAATTTCTTATGACAAAATAGTCTGAATATATTTTTAATAACAAACAAATTACCTCGACAGGCAGTCAAACCGTTTAATTATCTAGAAATGAGAAATGGGTTGGGGAGAAAGGAGAGTCCTGTGCATGGTGTGGCTGCTCATGTGAAGCTCTACGGCCATAAATAGGGATAAACGTACGTCTTACAAGGCCATGATCTTGACAGTTCAAATGATGAGGATAGTCTGAGACGGCAAAGGCAGTATGCCTGTTACACGTCTTTCCACTTCTTACGACCACTTCTTTCATCTTTTGCAAGCCAATTTGGTGATATCTAATCAACTGTATAGTGAAAGGTTATGTACGTCCTCTACAGTGCTTCCAACATCACACGTGCACATACAGTGTAGGAATAATCTAACCGGAGAATCCTCGTTCTCTAAAGATGCAAGTAAGTAGATAAGTTTGTATTCAATCAGTGGCTTAAAGATTAGCTCTTCACGTACCTAGTACATTGGGATGATATTTCATGTTTGACGGACAAAAATAACAAAATCAAGAATTGCGGAAGCATGAGTTGTGAGACTAAAGTTCGACGTGATGGACATGCTTTCTTCTTATTCTCTTGGAGGACGATGATGTATATATTTTTACTGACTGTCAATGGATAGTTTTTTTTTTCGACCCGTTTTCGACTTTTTCGTATCCATTTTTTTGTTTTTGATTATTTTTCATTTTTTCATTTTCATTTTCGTTTCCGATAAAAGATAATTTATTTTTATATTTACAAAATATATATTCTTAAAGCATTTCTTAATATTAAAAATTTTAAACTGAGTTTTTAGCTTCTCTTAATAATGTAATAGAATCTATGTCCTTGTCCTCTTGTACAGTAGTATTATCACATTTTATATCAAGACATCTCTTTTATCATTACTCTTAATGTTACATATATTTATTATTTGATCGTAACAAGGTTTTCAATTATTTTTATTTTTCGACCTGTTTCTAATTTTTTATAGAAAATAGACCTAGAAAATATCATTTTCGATTCCGACTTCACCCCGTTAGCGGTCCTAATTCTTACTAAAGACACTGCCACAAAGCCTCGCTCCAAATCCCAAAAGCACTGTGTTTCATCCAACAATACTAGAACGAAGGATATGTATATAACAACAAAAGAGAAGATGGAGGTCGAACGCACAGGATTCGTGCGGCTGATGTCGTTGGATGACTAGCTCACTGCCGCAAAACAGAGCATGGCCGCTATGCTATGCTATTTTATTTTTTTTATTTTCCACTTTCTAAATATTTGTTTTCAAGAAAGACTCGATCAAGTCTCTCTTTAAAAGGGAGACTAGGAGAGACTCGAAGACTCGATGGAGTCTCACTAAAAAAATGAGGGAAAATTTACGTGCACAATTCCACAATTTGCTTAAAGCAGTGAAGGAGAAAGACATTAACAGTACATCAGTAACTAAGGAAATGCAGCCCCAATGTTGGAAGTCCTTTTTCGGTCAACAAATATTCAAGTTGCCCTTTCCTTATAAAATAAAATACTGCCACAGAATATTTTAAACCTAACCATCACTACGTACGCATCCCACAAATATTTTTAAACCCTGACAATATTACATATTCCATAGAAAATTTTAAATCTGGACATCATTACACATTCCATCACTTACATAATAACATGTCCACAATAAAATTCTTTAAACCTGCCATCATGCGTTATAAATTTTTTCAATTTACCTATCATATGATAGTCTACAAATGCAAAAAATTTCAACATCTCTAGAAATAAGTTTAAGACTATGGAGGTTATTTCTAGCTTCTTAGGTCTGCGGGCCTATCATGGCCCGTCACGGCCCATCATAACCCAGTAGGGTGCCTGGGCGCCTGGGCGCCTGGGCTCCGGTCATCGAGGCACGTGTTCTCAGGTTTCAGTCAAAGACTTCTGAATACGCTCTGACCACCAAGTGTCGGGCTACCAAGGGCCGTCTCCGGACGCCCTGCAACCCGTTCGAGCAGGGCACGATCCATCACAGAACACCCCGCACTGCTTCCGAGCACCGGGCACCACACAGCCTGCCCAGTAACTGAACAGGCCTCTGCTCGGTGCCTCTTGGCCAGAAGATCTAGAGCAGCCCTTCGCCTCCCGAAAGCAGTTGCGGTAACGGCGTGACACACGCCCCATGATTGAGAGGGCATTAACCACAAAGGAGCCAAATAGACGTCTCAAACGGACAACTCCTCGCCTAGGGAATCCAAACGACGCGTCCCTTCGGTCATCATCGAGGGAGATTGCTTTCAGGTCTTTCATCTCCCCTGCCTATAAAAGGCACAGGTAATCCCCATGCAAAGGTACAGATTCTGGTCCATACACACTCGTCCACGCGCGAACACACACCAGAGAACCTTCCATTTCTGCCTCCCTTTCAATCTGATCTGACTTGGGCATCGGAGGTTCTCCCCGGTTCTTCAACTGGGCCCCCCTGACATCTTCTGGATTTTGTAGGCTATCATCTGCACCGACGATCGTCTCTCCCTTCTACTCTTAGTGGAGGCCCGTTCGGCCCAGACCCGAATAGGATTATACGTCGACATTTTTGGCGCCGTCTATGGGAACGACAACTGCCATGGCTCGTAGACGAACCTCTCACCAGAACCCCGGCAGCATGGCGATGCGATCTCGTTAGTCGTGCGCAGACTCGCGTGATCAAGCCCCTCCTGCCGACGACAACACTCCCCCCGCTGGAGCAACTGATAATGGTCCTGTTGCCGCTGCCCCAGCAATAGCTCAGGAAGTGGCAGAGCTTCGGGGTCAGGTACAGCAACTTGTGGGAGTCTGTTAGGGTCTTCAGGCTCAACTGGCTAGACAGCCAGCCCCGACAGTTCCCCCGCCGCTGGAGGATCAGGCGGATTCGTCACGACAATGACCCCCAGCTCCGTCGGCTCGACAGGAGCGGCGCGAGGAATCGGCTCGGCACTCAAATAGAGCCCTGATGCCCCACCGAACACTAGAATGGCAGGATGACTCTCCCCGCAAGTCTGCTGCGGCACCTCTCCCTCCGTGCTCCGTCGTCGGTGCTAACTCCCATGGGTCCAAGCATGAAGGCTCGGTGCACTCTGACCAAGAGTTGGCCAAACGCCTCCGCCACGTGGTTGACCTCAAATGCCGCATGGACGCGATGGTCTAGAGGGCAGGAGGCAGGACTTCGGGGGATGACAACTTGGACTTCATCTCCCCATTTACTGTGGAGATCCTGGAAGCGCAGGTCTCCCCGAAGTTGCCTCTGCCTACCATCACGCCCTACAACGACACTTCCGACCCGGCGGATCACATCCACGGGTTCGAATCGCACATGGTGTTCCACAAAGCATTTGACGTGGCCAAGTGTCGGGCCTTCCCAGCCACGCTGAAGGAGACCGTGCGTGCATGGTTTAAAACCCTCCCCACGGGCTCCATCTCATCTTTCCACCAATTGAAGAAGTCCTTCTGGGACAACTTCCTGGGCAGAAAATCATAGCCACAAATAGCGGCTTCACTTCTGTCTATTCGGCAGAAGAAGGGCGAAGCCCTCTGGGACTACATCAAACTGTTCCGGACCGAGGCGCTTCACATCCCACGCCTCGACGTTCCGTTAGCAACCAGCGCCCTCATCTAGAGCACTCACAATGGCTTCCTCCAGAGGACGCTAGGGGTGCAGCAGCCTTCCACTAGGCTGAACTTCTCTCCACTGCCCAGCGCCACGCCGCGTGCGAGGAAAGTATGGTGGCCGACCGAGCAGAGCAGGGTGAATAGGTGGACAAGAGGAGGCCTTCCGACGACGGTTCCGACCAAGAACGGAAGAAAGGTTGGTGCAACGGGGACTCGCCGCGTCGACCACGCCCCTTCACCGAATACAAGTAGCACCCTTGATTTTTTTAAAATCAAGAAAAATAAAAATTTATTTAAATAAATGAATAAATTGATTTATTAGAATAAAGGGAAATACATGGAATAAAAGGGAATTAAAGTAATACCCATTAAGCTAAATTATTAATGGATTACTCTAAACCCCAACCTAATAGATTGGGCCAAATAGGGTTAGCCCATCATTGGATGAGAAATAATTAACCAAATTCGAATAAAAATAAGTGATAATTAGGAAAGGGTTTAAAATATTATTAAATAGTCCATATCCATCCTAAAAAGAGTCCTAGACTTACCCAAACCTTTACCCATGAAATTGGATTCCATCCCAACTCTATTAGATGGATAAATAAGAGAAAGTGGTAGATAAAGAGGAAATTTGGAGTTTATGGAAGGGAGGACTCTTATAATGGCTAGGACTCCTATAGTTAGCCATATACACCAAAAACTCATCCCTAGCAACCCATTTTCGGGCTGGACTCTGGAGAACGAAGAGAAGGGCTGGAGACAAAGGAGCAAGGAGGAGGAGGCTAGAACAAGGAGGAGTTTTTCTGATTTTCGTCATCAAACTTGGGTTTTCTTACTCCACGAAAAAGGTGGGCAATCTCTCAAGCAAAAATTGTGTAAACTTTATCCTAGGTAGCCTTTATATACCACTTCAAAAGCCCTATGGTTCGTGGTATTCTGTTCATCCATTTGGGTGAATTTAATTCATGAAGCCCCGCTGTTACCATGAACCCAAAATCTCATGTTTTCTCTAATTCCCCACATGTATTTTTCCCATGCCATGATAAAATTCTCATTATACTACATCATACTAGCTTTCAAACGCCCCTAGTTTTGTTCTATTTCGATCTCCCATGATGGAGAATAATTCTTTGAATCTCTGTCAGATCCATGCACCCAACCCTTCTGTTTGCTTGTGAACCCCGTTTATACTTGATTTAAGACCATGATAAATTATCATAAATACTAAATCTTTAGCTTTTGAATGCCCTTGGTTTCGGAATTTTTCATCATGTATACATCTCAAATTAATTCGTTGAACCCTAACTACGCCTATTTAGGTCACTGAAAAGTAACCCGATCAATGCATGTCTAAACCTTGTCTATTTTCAAATTAATTGTGCATGTTGATAGATATATATGTCTACTTTCATTTAAAAATTGGTTTCATACTTTTTTGATCACTGTACTATTTTATATAAAATTTATAACGTCCATGTATCACAGAGGACTCGCCCTGGGAAAAAGGGAAAAAGGGCAAACCCACCTGTTATCGCGACGGCGCGATCTGCCGTGATATCAGCGGGGTCGCGTCGGCCGATGGCGTCACGTCAAGAACGTGATGGCATAAGCCGCCGCGATTCACTCCGGACCGGGCCAGACCGGCCAGGCCCCGTGTCGCATCCGACCGCCCTGTCGCGACTTGAACCGCGACTAGTAAGTCCGCCGCGTTTTCATGAATCTGACCAGAATGGAAAATTGTGCATATGCCTGTTGTTTAAGCTTTATACCTTTAATTAGCCATGATTAAATCATGTTTAGTTAATTCGACTTGGTGAATTAATAATTACATTAATGATATAAAGTTAATTATTTAAAATGACATTTGCACGACTTGTCATATCCTCAAGATTTCTTTACACTTACACACACACAACATTATTAAATCCATTTGACCCTGATAAATTATGCAATAATGTATTCGGTAAATTAGAGAAATAAATGACTAAATTACCCTATTTTATTAATACAATTATTTTGTTTTATACGCGCATTTTAAATACCGTTATCATTTTCCCTTGGCTTCGAGCACTCGAGGCACGACGGACCTGTTTTCTACACACTTTCCCTTGACATGGACCACCTCTCTATCGGGAATACTCTCGACTGGGCCAGGGACTCCTTGTCAAGACCTCTGTAAGTCTTCTTGGCTTTAGTGCACGTCCTTAGTCAACGAGCTGGTTGTACCCAAAAACCCGTTACACTCTTAGGGATCAGTACGATCATGCCTTAGTGTTTTTTTTCCTTCTCGTCTCGGGATCACTCCGAACCATTTGGCCGTGTTCACGACACGACTAAGTGGGAGGTTGTGACTTCTACCAGACTGTCGGCACCCGACCTAGTGCTGTGCAACCGTTACTATCAGACTTTCACGTGTTTTACGGAATTGTCCCTATCTCATCTAATGTCCATATCCTCTCATCTATTCCTGTTCTCTCTACACTCTCATCTATCTCGTATAGTACCCTCTTATCTCTTCTTGGTACTCTATTGGCCATTCGTGTGATTGTCTAAGATTAAAGAAATGACTAATGCCAGTGCAATATGGTCCGATCAGGTCCTGGGAGGGGCGCCCGAAAGTGCTAGTGCCCATGGAGTTAAAATGATCAAGGATGTTTTACGGATGCATCCAGCGCCAGTTTACTATCTAGATTAATCTATGACAATCAAAGTGCTATCTCTACAAGTGCAAGCGTGATCGTTACTAGTGCACTGTTGTGTAAATTACATGTTATAACGTTACATGGCCATTCTATTGTCGTTCTTGTGGTACTATTTTCCCTGTGCCAGTTGCAATTGTTCTCTCGTTATCATGACATGCTCTACATGACTATACTCTCTAGTTAACCTGCCATTAAAACATTAACTATTTAAGAATGCTTGTGTTCATGAGATATTAAGTCTACTGGGCATTATTCGCTCATCCGCATATTTATTTAAATGTGGTTAGGTGTGTCGGATCATGAACACACTCAAGAGGTTGGGACCGATGAGGAGACTCAAGAGTGACCATTTCAGCAAACAGTGGCTATCTTGCAGTAGTTCAGTTAGTGTAGTTAGTGAGTCAGTTAGTCGTTATGTAATAGTTTGATTTGAATAAAGTCTCGGGCCCTAGTTTTGGCTCTGATACGTTGATGTAATAGTTAGTTCTTGAAGTTTGATGAGTTATTAGTGAATGTAGTGGAGAGTTGGATTATTAATGAGATATGAGGTTGTTTGTATTATTTCATTGGTGTAATGGGTTGTTATTATTCTCGCTCTGTATTTAATAACTGTAATCCTGCTCCGATATTCCGCGTCAGGACGTTACAGTTTTGTGATATCAGAGCCTAGGTTATTCTTAAGATAGGATGATAGGTTTGACCTGCCTTGACTTAGAGTCTAAATTCCATACCTATGTGAGATGGGTAGAACCATGGGTAATAAGATAAAATGGATACACACACAGACAAACTTAGTGCAAACCCAACGACTTACATTTTAATTCTCTTTTGAAGGAACTTAAACAAATGGCAGCGGAGCATGCTCAACTCCGTGACATGCAACACACGATTCAGCAACTCACTCAAGCTATACTTCAGGCTGCTGGAGCCAACAACAATAACAACAACAACCGAGCAGCTGGTGATTTACATAGAAATTTCCGCAACCTGAATCCGCCTCGATTCAGTAGTACCACATACCCTGATGAGGCCGAGAATTGGCTCAAGGAGATGAGCGTATCTTCCGCGTCATGCAATGCGCGAATGGGACAAGATACTGCTAGCTACGTTCCAATTAGACGGGACGCCCGTGCGTGGTAGGAGTCCGTGGAGGCAACCAGAGAAGATGCACAATTCACATGGGAGGAGTTTAAGGAGCACTTTAACTCCAAATATTCTCTTAAAGGGTCCAAGAAAGGAAGGCATCTGAATTGCCGCTCTGAAGCAAAGGAACCTGACTGTTGCTGAGTATGAGGCTCAGTTCTCCCGATTGGGTGCTATGCCAATCATCTGGGTGAGCACAGAGAAGATGAGGCGAGAAAGGTTTCTTAATGGGCTCAGGCCTGCATACATCACCCATTGGCACCTATGGACATTCAGACCTACCCAGAGATGGTTAGGAAAGCACAACTACTCGAGGATGCAACCAATCTCACTGATCGCATCAATGGTAGAGATGGTAAAGAAGGAACTGACTTCTGGAGCACCAGCAGGCAATGCCTACAGCAAAAAAGACCATTAAGTATCACTGATGGGCCAAGCCAGAGCGAAAGCCCAAAGTCCCCACTACTACTGCCCCAAACAACAAGCCCAGATGCAAAACACTGTGACAAGCTGGGCATACAACAGAAGAATGCTGGAGGAAGGCAGGTGCATGCCTTCGTTGTGGGAGCCGAGAGCATCGAATTCCCGAATGCCCATTACTGAGGGAGAATGAGAAGCGTCCTACGGGACCAAGGAAGCCAGGCAACTCCAAGCCCTGCAAGAGGTAGAGCACGAGGAAGGTGGAGTGTGGAAGGTACACACCAGTCTTTTCTCAATCAGTATTTGTTTTGTTTGACACTAGCGCAACACATTCTTTATATCACAAGCATTACTGATACCTTAAATGAGAAAACTGTATTTATGACATTTGAATTACCTGTCACAACACCCTTGGGAGAAAAGGCTCAATTGAATAAATATTATCCATTGGCTGATGTTAAGATTGGTGAACTCAATCTAAGAGCTGACTTGATCCTTATGCCCATAGAGGGCTACGATGTCATTCTGGGAGCCGATTGGCTATCCACGTATGGGGCTATCGTGGATTGTAGAAGAGGGAAAATTTCTTTTAGTGAATTCCCTAAGCTGACCTTCACAGAACGTAGACACAAGAGACACTTGTCCCTCGTCTCTGCTATAAAGGCATAGAACATGATAAGGAAAGGGAGTATGGCGTTTCTTGCCGCCATCGTAGTGGAAAAGAAAGCAGTTAAGATATCAGACATCCACATAGTGCACGAATACCCTGATGTGTTTCCTGATGAGCTACCAGGCATTCCACCTGAGAGAGATGTGAATTTCTCAATTGATCTCGTACCTGGAGCTGCACCGGTTTCACGCCAACCCTACAGGATGTCCCCTGCTGAATTGAAAGAGTTGAAAGAGCAACTGATGGAACTTCTAGAAAAGGGTTTCATTAGGCCAAGTACTTCTCCTTGGGGAGCACCAGTGTTGTTCGTCAAGAAGAAGGATGGATCCATGAGATTATGCATCGATTACAGGCAGTTGAACAATCTCACTATCAAGAACAAGTACCCTCTGCCGCGTATCGATGAACTATTTGATCAGATATCAGGAGCAAAGTATTTTTCTAAGATTGACCTTAGATTGGGATATCATCAGATGAGGATTAAAGATGCAGATATCTACAAGATAGCTTTCAGGAGCATGTACGGTCATTACGAATTTGTAGTCATGCCTTTTGGACTAACCAATGCTCCTATAGCTTTTATGCAATTAATGAACAGCATCTACCGACCCTACCTCGACAAGTTCGTCGTGGTATTCATTGATGATATTCTCATATACTCCAAGACCAAGGAAGAGCATGAGGAGCATCTGAGGATCGCTCTGCAAATCTTGTGGGACAATCAACTCTACGCCAAATTGAGCAAGTGTGAATTCTGGCTCGAGGAGGTGTCATTTCTGGGTCATGTTATTTCTAAGGACAGTATCGCTGTCGACCCTTCCAAGGTAGAAGCCGTGCTCAACTGGGAAAGGCCGACCAATGTCACAGAAATCAGGAGCTTTATTGGACTGGCTGGATATTACAAATGGTTCATAAAAGATTTCTCCAAGATAACTGTACCTCTTACACGTCTTACACGGAAAGAGAATCCCTATGTCTGGAGCAAGGAGTGCGAGAAGAGCTTCAGACACTCAAGTAATTATTGACATCTGCACCGTCCTCGCGTTACCAGTCGAGGGCGAAGGATTCTCAGTCTATACTGATGCATCTGGAATCGGTTAAGGCTGTGTGTTAATGCAGAATGAGAAAGTAATAGCCTATTCATCAAGGCAATTGAAGCCACATGAAGTCAATTATCCTGTCCATGACTTAGAGCTAGCTGCTGTGGTATTTGCACTCAAAATCTGGAGGCATTACCTGTATGGGGAACAATTTATTGTCTACTCCGACCACAAGAGTTTGAAATACTTATTTTCTCAGAAGGAGCTCAACATGCGACAACGGAAAAGGTTGGAGTACCTAAAGGATTTTGATTTCAACATCCAATACCACCCAGGCAAAGGTAATGCAGTAGCCAATGCACTTAGCCGAAAGCCAGTAGCTTTGATATCTTGTCTAGTCATGGGCGAGATGCAATTGTTAGAACAATTCTCCAACCTGAACCTGAACATTGAAAAGAGGAGTGATAAGATGTTAGTGGCTAATCTTAAAGCTCAACCCGACATCTTTATCGAGATCAGAGAGCAACAGGCTAATGATCCGTTCTAATCAGAGTAAGGGAGACCATAGCTGACAAGCCAGACTTCCCATCGCTGAAGATGGAAGAATATTATTCCAAGCCAGGACATGTGTGCCTGACAATGAAGAGCTGAGAGGAAACTGATGGATGAAGCCCACAAACCAAGTACACAACAAGAGGTGCAACAAAGATGTACCAAGACATGAAGAGGTCATTTTGGTAGCCAAACATGAAGCGTGAGGTAGCTGAGCATGCCGCGCA
Organism: Colocasia esculenta; assembly: GCA_014218235.1. Lineage (NCBI taxonomy): Eukaryota > Viridiplantae > Streptophyta > Magnoliopsida > Alismatales > Araceae > Colocasia > Colocasia esculenta. The sequence goes on along the minus strand of CM024757.1, from coordinate 33,862,668 downwards.
CTGCCTCACTTGTAAGCAGGTAAAAGCAGAACACCGTCGTCCTGCGGGTGTACTCAGGCCCCTGGACATACCTGAATGGAAGTGGGAAAGCATCAGAATGGACTTCAGCATGGGTTTACCCCGAACTCGTGGTGGACTTGATGCTATCTGGGTTATTGTGGACCGTTTAACCAAGTCTCCACACTTTCTAGCAATTCGAAGCACTTGGAGGGTGGATGTGTTGGCAGCTTTGTATGTAAAGGAAATCGTGAGATTACATGGAGTCCCCGTGTCCATTGTCTCAGATCGTGACCCCAGATTCACATCTAGATTCTGGAAGGGACTTCAGACAGCGTTGGGTACTAAACTCAACTTTAGCACTACTTTCCACCCACAGACGGATGGACAGACTGAAAGAACAAATCAGATAGTGGAAGACATGCTACGAGCTTGTGCTATAGACTTTGAGGGATATTGGAATGAAAAGTTGTCACTAATTGAATTCACCTACAACAATAGTTATCAGGCCAGCATCAAGATGGCACCATTTGAAGCATTATACGGTAGAAGTTGCAGATCGCCAATATGCTGGAATGAAGTAGGTGAGCAGCAATGGCTAGGACCAGACATGGTGCAGAATACCAGTAGAGATATCCAGATCATCAGAGACAGAATTAAGGTAGCTCAGTCCAGGCAGAAGAGCTATGCTGATAAAAGAAGAAGGGACTTAGAATTTCAAACTGGAGATCATGTGATGCTTAAAGTATCCCCGACCCGAGGATTTCAAAGGTTTGGGATGAAAGGCAAGCTGAGACCGAGATTCATAGGTCCATTTGAAGTATTAGATAGAGTTGGCGAGGTGGCGTACCGACTAGCACTACCTCCCCAGTTCTCTATCGTACATAACGTGTTCCATGCGTCAATGCTGAGAAAGTACGTATACGATCCATCGCACGTAATCAGCTATGATGACATTACTCTGAACAAGGATATGACCTATGAAGAAAGGCCAGTGAAGATCTTAGACAAGAAGATGCAACAGTTTCAGAATCGATCCATACCTGTGGTCAGGATTCTATGGAGGAATCACGAAGTTGAAGAGGCAACATGGGAGCCCGAAGCAACCATGCGACGAAATTATCCAGATTTATTCAGTAAGACATTCTTCCTCTTACGATTATATGAATTTTGGGACCAAATTCTTTTTAAGAGGGGGAGGATGTAGCACCCTTGATTTTTTTAAAATCAAGAAAAATAAAAATTTTATTTAAATAAATGAGATAAATTGATTTAATTAGAATAAAGGGAGAATACATGGAATAAAAGGGAATTAAAGCAATACCCATTAAGCTAAATTATTAATGGATTACTCTAATAACCCAAACCTAATAGATTGGGCCCAAATAGGGTTATCCCATCATGGGATGAGAAATAATTAAGCCAAATTCGGAATAAAAATAAGTGATAATTAGGAAAGGGTTTAAATAATTATTAAATAGTCTATATCCATCCTAAAAAGAGTCATAGACTTACCCTAAATCTTTACCCACGAAATTGGATTCCATCCCAACTTTATTAGAAGGATAAATAAGAGAAAGTGGTAGATAAAGGAGGAAATTCGGAGTTTAATGGAAGGGAGGACTCTTATAATGGCTAGGACTCCTATAGTTAGCCATATACACCAAAAACTCATCCCTAGCAACCCATTTTCATGGCTGGAACTCTAGAGAACGAGGAGAAGGGCTGGAGACAAAGGAGCAAGGAGGAGGAGGCTAGAACAAGGAGGAGTTTTTCTGAAGTAAAAATTGTGTAAAAATTATCCTAGGTAGCCTTTATGTACCTCTTCAAAAGCCCTATGGTTTCGTGGTATTCTGTTCATCCATTTAGGTGAATTTAATTCAAGAAACCTTGATGTTACTATGAACCCGAAATCTCATGTTTTCTCTAATTCCCCGCATATATTTGTTTCCATGCCATGATAAAATTCTCAGATATACTACATCATATTAGCTTTCAAACGCCCCTGGTTTCGTTCTATTTCGATCTCCCATGATGGAGAATTAATTCTTTGAATCTCTGTCAGATCCATGCACCCAACCCTTCTTGTTTGCTTGTGAACCCCGTTTATACTTGATTTCAGATCATGATAAAATTATCATAAATACTACAGCTTGTTAGCTTTTCAATGCCCTTGGTTTCGGAATTTTTCATCATGGATACATCTCAAATTAATTCATTGAACCCTGACTGTGCCTGTTTAGGTCACTAAAAAGTAACCCGATCAATGCATGTCTAAATCTTGTCTATTTCAAATCAATTGTGCATGTTGATATATATATATATATATATATATATATATATATATATATATATATATATATATATATATATATGTCTACTTTCGTTTAAAAACTGGTTTCGTGCTTTTGAATCACCGTACTATTTTATATAAAATTTATAACATCCATGTATCACAGAGGACTCGCCTTGGGAAAAAGGGAAAAAGGGCAAACCCACCTGTTATCGCGACGGCGTGATCCGCCGCGATATCAGCGGGGTAGCGTCGGCCGATGGCGTCACGTCAAGAATGCGATGGCATAAGCCGCCATGATTCACTCCGGACCGGGCCAGACCGGCTAGGCCCCATGACGCGTCCGGCCGCCCTGTCGCGACTTGAACCGCGACGAGTAAGTCCATCGCGTTTTCATGAATCCGACCAGAATGAAAAATTGTGCATATGCCCTGTTGTTTAAGCTTTATACCCTTTAATTAGCCATGATTAAATCATGTTATAGTTAATTCGACTTGGTGAATTAATAAATGACATTAATGATATAAATTTAATTATTTAAAATGACATTTGCATGACTTGTCATATCCTCAAGATTTCTTTACACTTACACACACACAACATTATTAAATGCCATTTGACCCTGATAAATTATGCAATAATGCATTCAGTAAATTAGGGAAATAAATGACTAAATTACCATATTTTATTAAATATAATTATTTTCGTTTTATACGCTCATTTTAAATACCGTTATCGTTTTCCCTCGGCTTCGAGCACTCGAGGCACGACGGACTTGTTTTCTAAACACTTTCCCTTGACATGAACCACCTCTCCATCGGGAATACTCTCGACTGGGCTAGGGACTCCTTGTCAAGACCTCCGTAAGTCTTCTTGACTTTGGCGCACGTCCTTAGTCAACGAGCTGGTTGTAACCCAAAACCCATTACACTCTTAGGGATCAGTACGATCCATGACTTAGTGTTTTTTTTCCTTCTCGTCTCAGGATCACTCCGAACCATTTGGTCGTGTTCACGACACGACTAAGTGGGAGGTTGTGACTTCTACCAGACTGTCGGCACCCGACCTGGTGCTGTGCAACCGTTACTATCGGAATTTCACGTGTTTTACGAAATTGTCCCCATCTCATCTAATGTCCATATCCTCTTGTCTGTTCACGTTCTCTCTACACTCTCATCTATCTCGTATAGTACTCTCTTATCTCTTCTTGGTACTCTATTGGCCATTCTTATGATTGTCTAAGATAAAGAAATGACTAATGCCAGTGCAATAGGGTCCGATCAGGTCCTGGGAGGGGCGCCCGAAAAGTGCTAGTGCCCATGGGAGTTAAAATGATCAAGGATGTGTTACAGCATGCATCCAACGCCAGTTTACTATCGAGATTAATCTATGACAATCAAAGTGCTATCTCTACAAGTGCAAGCGTGATCGTTACTAGTTCACCGTTGTGCAAATTACATGTTATAACGTTACATGGCCATTCTATTATCGTTCTTGTGGTACTATTTTCCCTGTGCCAGTTGCAATTGTTCTCTCGTTATCGTGACATGCTCTACATCACTATACTCTCTAGTTAACCTGCCATTAAAACATTAACTATTTAAAGCATGCTTGTGTTTATGAGATATTAAGTTCTACTGGGCGTTATTCGCTCATCCTGTGTATTTATTTAAATGTGTTTCAGGTGAGTCGGATCATGACCACACTCACGAGGTTGGGACCGATGAGGAGACTCAAGAGTGACCATTTCAGCAACCAGTGCTATCTTGCAGTAGTCAGTTAGTGTAGTTAGTGAGTCAGTTAGTCATTATGTAATAGTTTGATTTTGAATAAAGTACTATGGGCCCTAGTTTTGGCTCTGATACGTTGATGTAATAGTTAGTTCTTGAAGTTTGATGAGTTATTAGTGAATGTAATGGAGATTGTTGGATTATTAATGAGATATGAGGTTGTTTGGTATTATTTCCATTGGTGTAATTGTTTGTTATTTATTTCTCGCTCTGTAATATTTAATAACTGTAATCCCTCTCCGATATTCCGCGTCAGGGCGTTACAATACACCCCCTCATGGTCGCCCCCGAATAGATCCTGGAGGAGATCTGGGATGAGCAATATGTTCGGTGGCCACCCAGGATGCATTTTGATCCTCGCAGTCGCAACCAAGACAAGTAATGTTGCTTTCATCGCGACCACGGCCATGACACCTCGGAGTGCTTCCAACTTAAGGACGAGATTGAGTCCTTGATCAAGCGCAGTTAGAGTGCTACGTGCGCCGGAATGAAGACCGCCCAAGACGCCGAGAACGCACCCCCGTGCAGCCCATCAATAATGAGCCGAATAGGCAGGAGATCAACGTGATCGCGGGAGGATTCGGTGTAGGCGAAGAAAGTAGTCAAAGTTGACGCGACTATGCTAGTCGGGTGCACCAGGTCAAACGGCCCCCAGTGCCATGACCAACCCCTTATCCCAGTCTGTCACACGCACACTCCGGGGAGGCAATCACCTTCTCGGATGATGATCTTGTAGGAGTTACAACTCCCCACATTGATGCGCTGGTCGTGGTGGCCACCATCAATCATTGTACTGTGCATCGCATACTGGTAGATAATAGAAGCGCCCCAGACGTGTTGTCTTACGATTGTCTTCTCCTGATGGGCTTGAAAGCCGATCAACTCACCCCAGTAGAATCACCTCTATTCAGCTTCTCTAGGGTCTCGGTGCATCCCATATGTCGGATTAATCTTCCAATCACCCTAGGAATAGGACCGAAGTATATCACCAAAATGGTGGATTTTCAGGTAATCAGAAACATGCCAGGGTACAACTCCATCCTCGGCAGGGGCTTGATCTGCCGCATCCGAGCAGTACCCTCGTCTTTATACCAGAAGATGAAGTTCCTGACCCCGAGCAGCATCGGAGAGGTGCTCGGCAGCCAACGGGAATCACAGTGGTGCTACGTTCTCTCCTTGTGAGACAAACGGACCGTGATAGACCAAGAAGTGCTGCCTGCACCAACCAGCGAGCCCTCCACCAGTAGAGGAACCCCTTCCAAAGATCTGCTACTAGTACGGGTGGACGACGATCCCAAGCACGTCCTTTACATTGGTGCACTTTTGCCGGAAGTCGAACAGCAATGCTACAAGGCTTTCCTCTTCGCCAATTTGGACGTCTTCGCATGGTCGGATGATGAGCTGCCCGACATCCCTCCCAAGGTGATGACCCATCATCTCAACCTTGATCTGAGGGTGCCACCTGTTCAGCAGAAGCGAAGACCAGTCAACAGGGAATGACAGACAGTGATCCATGACGTCACAAGCCGAGCAATTGGGCTCCTCCGGGAGGCCCAGTACCCAAGGTGGATCTCCAATGTGGTCCTCGTATGCAAAGCCAATGGCAAATGGTGCGTGTGCGTGGACTACAAAGATCTCAATAAAGCGACACCCAAGGACAACTTCCTACTGCCGCGCATCGACCAGCTGGTGGATGCTACTTCTGGGCACGAGCTTCTCAGCTTCCTGGATGTGTACTCTGGCTACCACCAGATCAGTATGCACCCCTCGGACCAGGACGCCACCACGTTCGTCACCTACCTCGGCCTTTACTATTTCACCAGAATGTCGTTTGGTCTGAAGACTGCAGGTGCGACCTACCAGCAACTGTTCAACAAGATGTTCGAGCAGCAGATCGGGCGCAACATAGAGGTCTATGTCGATGACATGCTGGTCAAAATGCTCTCGAGCACTGACCACATTTCTGACCTCGAAGAATCCTTCACAACCTTGTGAAGGTACAATATGAAGCTCAATCCCGTGAAGTGTGCGTTCGGAGTATGCTCAGGGAAGTTCCTCGGTTTCCTCGTCTCTAACTGAGGAATAGAGGCCACCCCTGAGAAGATCTGAGCAATACTAGAGATGACCAGTCCGAGGACCGTGCGCGACATCCAGCGGCTCACTGGACGCCTCGCGGCGCTCAACTGCTTCATGTCCTGAGTAGCAGCTCGAAGCTTCAACTTGTTCAAATTGCTGCGAGTCCCCAAAAGGCACCTCACTGCAAGGGGGGCAGGTACGGTGGACAGAGGACTGCGAAGTGGCCTTCACCGAGCTGAAGGCATACCTCGCTGCCCCACATGTTCTCTCAGAACTTGTGCTCGGAGAACTGATGTTCGTGTATCTTTCGGTCACGGAACACTCCATCAGCACGGTGCTGATCAGAGAAGAGACAATGACACAACATCATGTTCATTACATAAGCAGGGTGCTTCAAGAAGCTGAGAGAAGATACCCTCGAGCAGAGAAGCTAGCCCTGGCTCTCGTTATGGCTGCTCGGAAGCTCAGGCCCATCCGATCACAGTGTTAACCGACCAGCCATTGAAGCTCATTCTTCAACGACTAGAGGCCTCCGGTAGGCTCATCAAATGGGCCATCGAACTCGGGGAATCCGACATCAGCTACCGTCCAAGGATGGCAATTAAAGCACAAGCGCTAGCAGACTTCGTGACAGAATGCACCCTTCCGACCGAGAAGGACCCTCCGTTGGCGGACAAACCCCCATGGGAGCTCTACGTCGATGGGTCCTCCTGCATCACAGGAAGCGGAGCAGGCCTGGTTCTTACCTCCCCGGAGGGTTTGGAATTCCAATATGCCCTCAGGTTCTGCTTCGCCGCCTTCAGTAATGCAGCAGAGGATGAAGCACTCCTGTCCGGGATCCGCATGGCCAAACACCTCGGAGCGCTTCGGCTACAAGCCTTCAGTGACTCCCAGCTAGTTGCCAGCTAGGTGAACAGGCAGTTTGAATCTAGGGAGTCCTGCATGGCACAGTACCTCTAATAGGTCAAGCGTCAGACAGAAGGCCTTCTCTACTTCAAAATTGTGCATGTCTCACGAGAGCAGAACACGCAGGTTGATGCACTCGCCAGACTAGCATCCTTCAGCGACATCGCCTCGTCTCGCTCCGTGTTTATAGAGGAGCTTGCCTCACCGAGCACCGAAGTGGATATAGAGGCCATCGAGACCGACCAACCAGCTCCGAGCTGGAAGGACCCTCTTCTGGCCCACCTATTTCGAGGAGAGCTCCGTTCTGACCAAGCTGAAGCTTGAAAGATTAGGATACACTGCCAAAGGTTCACCCTAGTCGAAGGCCAGTTATACCGGCATTCCCTCTCCAAACCCCACTTATTGTGCCTTAGTCCTTCCGAGGTGGCACCAGTTGTCGAAGAGGCACATGAGGGTCTGTGCGGAAGCCATATGGGCGGAAGAACTCTGGCACGAAGTATCCTCCGAGCAGGATTTTGGTGGCGTTCTCTCCAAAAGGACTGCATGTCTTATGAAAAGAAGTGCCCAGAGTGCTAGAAGTTCGAACATCTTATCCGTCACCCTACCGAACAGATTCACACTCTGCTCGAACTACGTCCCTTCGCTCGTTGGGGCATCGATATCATGGGACCATTCCCAGAGGCTCAAAGTTGGAAGAAATTCTTGTTCGTCGCCATTGACTCCTTTACCAAGTGAATCGAGGCAAATCTCGTTGCCACGCTCACCGACCAGGCCGCATGGAAGTTCATATGGAAGAACGTCCTTTGCCGGTTTGGCGTCCCAAAGGTGATTACCTCTAATAATGGGAAGCAGTTTGACAGCACATTCTTCAAACAGAAGTGTTCGGAGCTTGGCATTTATAACCACTTCACCTCAGTTGCACATCCCCAAGCAAACGGTCTGGTCGAGAATGCCAACCGAACATTGCTCCATAGGATACGCACTAGGGTGGAAGCCGCTGGAGGTTCATGGATCGAAGAGCTCCCCAATGTGCTATGGTGCCACCGAACAACTGCTCGGGTGGCCACCAGGGAGACCCCCTTCCATTTGGCCTATGGCACGGAAGCTGTTGTGCCTCTGGAAGTCGCTCTCCCCACAATTCGAACAACTTACTTCGACGTAGCAGCCAACAACCAGGCGCTAAGGGAGAACCTAGACATCCTCGGAAAACGTCAAAGTGACTCCAGCATCAGACTAGTATCCTACCAATAGCGGCTTGCGCAATACTACAACTCCCGAGTTCGGGAGCGGCGTTTCTTCGAAGGAGATCTTGTTCTACGCCGTTGCTCGGCATCGGATCCGCGAAGAGCAACCAGCAAACTTGCCTCGAAATGGGAAGGACCTTATCAGGTCATACAGGTTCTTGGGAAAGGCTCTTACAAGCTGACTACCCCTAGTGGCGACACCATACCCAGAACCTGGCATGTATCCAATTTAAAGGCTTATTATCTATAAAAACCTCATGTTCGGCGTCCTACTTCTCTTCCTCCCATTCTTTCGATCTGTAAAAAAAAGGGGGGGTATTCGGGCCATCCCTAGTCGAAGCTTCTCAACTCGAAAGACTAGCACGATACTCAAAACAGAGGCATTTGGTACAAACCCTTGTCGGAACTTCTTCGGTTCCTAAGGTCTGCAAGGTACCTACGAGCCTCTAAGTGACTGACGAATTCTGATTCAAACAGAACATAACAAAGGAAGGAGATAGAAAAAGAGCCATTTTGATACTCAAAAGATGATCCGTTCATTTCATCAAAAGGGTACAAAAAGCCCACTAGGGCCAAGTTACAAACAAACAAAAAAAAGAGAAAAGATACAGATCAAGGGATTTGATCAGAGGGGCCTGCCTCGTCATCCCTGGGGGTCATCCACCCTGCTTTGAAGTTCGCAAAATGAACCCCCTCCAGGCGCGGATCCTGGGTTCCATATTGGCACTCTCGAAGAGCAGCCTCAAAGGCTTCGCCAACGTACTCATCTGTGGCCAATCTTTGTCCATGATCTTCACCGACCTGAAGCCCCACCTTGTAATAGGCTGCGCCATATTGCTCCAAATCTTCTCGGAACTCAGGCCCGGCCTTGTACTCGGAAACTCCTCGAGCCTCATGCTCGGTAAGGACCCCCAAAAGGGCAGTCCTCTCCACCCGAACGACGGTCAGCTCCAGCTCAAAGGCTCTGAGCACGATATGGAGATTCTTGTTCTCCTTCCGCAGCTCGGCCTCCCGACGGCGGTGTTGTTCCTCGAGTTCTTCGAAAAACGTGATCTCAGCATCCCACATCTGTTGGTGGTCTTGAGCCCGTGACATGAGCCTTTGGAGCACCTTCAGTGATCGTGCGATGCCGCCGACTAGCTCCCTGACGTCAGCATCACCGTTGTCATCTGAGCGACGCTCCCCCCGAACCCCCTCTAATCACTCGAGAGTTTCCTCCGAGGTCACCTTTTGGCACCGAGCCCCAATATGGGAAGCTGTGGGACAGGGGGGCAGTTCCCTTGATGAGCTCCCTTGGAAGAGCTCCAAAGCCGCTTCTAGGTGTGCCTCCATAGGCAGCACTGGAGACCTCACCTTCAGCACCTTCGACAGAGGTGCCCGGTCTTCCTCGGACCCGGCTCGGACCTCGGCAGCAATAGCGGTCTCCTCAGTAGGGGGGTCCGCTCCTTTGGCCACTTGGCTAGTAGCTGCATCAACCGCCACCCCCTGGCCTTCATCGTCCCTGGCAGGCGCCCTCTAAGAAGGTCCTGTCTCCTCGGCCCCGACCACGTGCTCCACGGCAGATGTGGTCGCAAAATCCGTCTGCGACTGGTCCTCCATGGCGTTGTTGGTCGGTTGAAGGAGTTCCGCCGCTCCCTCAGACACAACCCCTGTAGTCATCACCTCAAGGGCCGCCTCTAGAACGAACTCTTGCACGGTGGTGGCCTCACCTTCCGCCAAGGCGCTGGATGCCCCTGTGTCCGTCTCCTCCACTCGCTCCTCAACGGGACCTGGGGGCATCACCGCCTCGACTTGCTCCTCGGCGGAGCCTCCATCAGAGTGGTCGCTGACGACGACCAACTCCTCTCCTCCGAGACCTAACTCCGAGATCATGCCCTCCACGGTCAAGGGCCTTGTCTCAGGAGTTGGTGGCGACCTTGTTTGCTCGGTCGCCTTCACCAGCCTCCTCTTCTTTCGAAGATGGAGTTGGGGGACTTCCTCCTCAGCCTCCTCCTCGGCCCCCTCCTTGGCCTCCTCTCCAACCACTTGCGCGGCCCTCATCGCCGTTCGAGATGCAGACCCTCTCCGAAGATTTATCTTCAGGGGTCTCTTTTCGGCTACTCGGCCGCTGGCAGGTTGGCTCTCCCCTGATGCAGCCTCAAGAGCACCCTCACCCATATACGTCACATAGGATGTGATGGTTATCTATTCGGCGAAGAGGGCCATGTCCTCCTGGTCCCTGTTAGAGGCCAACTCTGCGACATCTGCATAGAGACACAGGAGTCAAGAAACGGTCCCCCATCAACCCAAAATAGGAAAAATGAAGCATGGTACCTACCCCATGCTTGGCTGAGCCCGTGTTCGACCAGTTAGGCCTCCGTTATGTAGTCCTCCGCGTGCTCCGCCAGCATGTTGTTGAGGTTGTCGGAGATCCTCGCCGCCTCCCGGATCAAGAAGGGCACCATGTCCTTCTTCGGAGGGTCCCCGACTCGGGTGGGGAACCTCCACTCCTCCGCTCCATCTCCTCGGCGGTGACCCACGAAGAAGACGTGGTGCGTCCACCCTTTGTTGTTTGAGTACTTGCTCAAGAAGAAGATCTGCATCTTGTTCGGCCAGTGCTTGATGTAGAAAACACTGTTCCCAATCTCCGGCGATGTCGCTAGGCTAAAGTGCCCCCGAAAGATGTCCGCGGTGGGCACCACATCCCATTGTTGGCAGAGGATGCAGAATAAGCTGATCATCCTCCACGAGTTCGACGTCAGCTGGATGGGCGCAATCCTCCAACTGTTCAGGATCCCCTTCGCCACCTCCGGCAGCGGTAGCCAGAACCTTGCCTCCAGGAGGTCCAGGGACAGGGCGAAGCATCCTGGTTTGTTCAGCAGGTATGATTAATTCTCGTAGGCGAGGATGATGTCGTACTCCTCTCCAATGCGGAAATGCTCGCGCAGACCGTCGAACCATCTGTACTTCGGCCCCTTCGTCACCCCCGACGCCACTCCGCTTGCACCGGTAGTGACTTCCTTGCCCGTCCTCTGCAACATCTCTACTTGCAGGTGGGGAAGGAGGAAAGAGGAGAGGCGAGGGCAGGAGGAAGACGATGAGCAGGGAAGGAGAAGGCTTCTGAATGAGGAAAGCGCAGGCCCCTACCTTCTCCCCTCCTCTTGCTTATAAGGAAGGGAGGTGCAAAATTTGAAGGTCAAAGTGGTGGTTTTCCCACTTCGAACGGACCATTCAAACACACCGCCCTGAGTTCACGGCATGACACGTCATCTCCGCCATCATGAAACTCCATCCCCAAGGAGGGCTCAAACGGCGTCGCCCTGAAGCCGTGCTCACCACCGCGGGCGGTATCGCATTTAATGTGAGGGTGACATTCGAGCAGACCTCCCCTCTCAAGTGCTCCGGTACCCGAGCAGGCTTGAGAGGATGGGGGGCATGTGTGGAGGCTATTTCTAGCCTCCTAGGTCTGTGGGCCTGTCATGGCCCGTCATGGCTCATCATGACCTAATAGGGCGCCTGGGCTCCGGTCATCGAGCCACGTGTTCTCGGGTTCAGCCAAAGGCTTCCGAACACACTCTGACCACCAAGCGTCGAGCTCCCAAGGGCCGTCGTCGGACGCCCTGCAACCCATTCGAGCAGGGCACGATCCATCACCGAACGCTCCGCACTGCTTTTGAGCACCTGGCACCACACAACCTTCCCAGTAACCAAACAGGCCTCTGCTCGGTGCCTCTTGGCCAAAGGATCCAAAGCAGTCCTTCTCCTCCCGAAGGCAGTTATGGTAACAGCGTGACATGCACCCCATGATTGAGAGGGCATTAACCACAAAGGAGCCAAACATGCATCTCAAACGGACAACTCCTCGCCTAGGGAATCCAAACGACGCGTCCCTTCGGTCATCATCGAGGGAGATTGTTTTCAGGCCTTTCATCTCCCCTGCCTATAAAAGGCACATGTAATCCCCATGCAAAGGTACAGAACCTAGTCCATACACACTCGCCCACGCGCAAACACACACCAGAGAACCTTCCATTTCTGCCTCCCTTTCAGTCTGATCTGACTTGGGCGTCGGAGGGTTCTCCCCGGTTCTTCAACCGAGTCCCCCTGACATCTTCTAGGTTTTGTAGGCTATCGTCCGCACCGGCGACCGTCTCTCCCTTCTACTCTTAGTGGAGGCCCATTCGGCCCAAGCCCAAACAAGATTATACGTCCACAAAGACTAAACAAGGTAAGCTTCCATCTTCATGTCAGAACTTTAATACATGTAATTCTTTGATCTTAACCCAGTCCCTAAAATCACAAGAGATTGAACATCTCTAGAAACAAGTAAAAGTTCACTACAACAAATATAATATATGTAGATGGCTGAAAATCATAGCCGTCTACAAAAATTGGCATTTGTAGACAACTACAGAAAGTCATCTACATATCAAGCATATGTAGACGGCGACTAACGACTGCCTACATAACTTATGTAGATGGCTTCCTATAACCGTCTACATATCAAACTTATGTAGACCACTATGCACAGCCGTCTATATAACTTACATAGACATTTTTCTATAATCATCTACATTATTTTATATATAGACGACGTATAGTAGCCGTCTACATATCTTACATATGAATACGGCTATATTAAGGCGTCTACATAAGTTATGTAGACGGTCATTTGTAGCCGTCTACATATGTTTTATATGTAGACAATTCCAAGCAGTCGTCTACACATCTTACATATGTAGACGGTTATAGGAAGCCATCTACATACATTTATATGTAGATGTAAATTATTTCTTATACTCATCAAATTTAAAATAAATATTCAAAACTTTAATAATATTTAAATATTAAAAATAATTTTAGGATAAAATTGATTAATAAGAATAATTATTTAATATGTATACTATAATAAAAAATATCATTTTCTAAATTTTATACAGTTGTTATTACAACATATATTATTTTCGTTGCAGACCCGTCCCTAAAAGGTATTTTTTTTTCAAATTGGGATACCCAAATTAATTACTTGCGATCTTCTTCATACACAAACAATGATTCACTTAAGTTTGACATTTATTGTATGCAAGGAGTGGCTATGAGTATAGTTTATATATTTGAAGTTTACATATATAATTATATATTTAATGCTATAAGTATAGTCATCAATTGAAAAATGTTAGCATATATAATGAATAATTATTTTATAGTATTCATAATCAACTTTTAAATATTAATAAATTTTTAAATTAAATTCTATTATTCTTAAGCGACATAAAAGAATATAAAATATAAGAAACAATCAACTAAAAATAACAAAAATATATTAACTTTTATATATTTATTAATTAAATATATAAGTTAATAAGGATGCATATGAAGTTGTAAAAGAATGATTATGTAGCAAACATTCTAGGAAAGAATTATAACTCAGATGTTCACAATAAAAATGTGATGCATGAACAAATAAAAATGTGATGCATATGGAGTTTAATCATATTACATGTTTGATAGAACAAAGAAATAGATCTTCACCCATTCATTAAATTTAGGTGTTAGTTGTTTGACAACCAGTTTATATAGACGACTTTATTGTAGTCATCTACAAAGATTGATATAACCCATGTAGTCATCTATATATATATAATTAAATATATAATAATTTAATAAAAATATTTACATGTATAATTAAGTGTATATATATATTCATTTATATGAATACATTTATATAGAAAATAAATAGATATCGTTAACTCTTCTACATATATATAATGTAAATAAATATATAATAATTATACGTAATTATATATATTTACTTAGACATAGTAATCGATAAATATATTAACACAAATGTAAATAGATATAGTAAAATATGATTGAATATATATAATATAATAATTATATAAAAGTTGAGAATATATCACACATCTTGTTAACATATGTAGACGGCTGAAATAAGCTGTGTGCATACGTAATCTTTGTAGAAGGCTTCAAAACCATTCATTAAATTAAAGTGGTTGTTTGACAACCACTTTATATAGACGACTTTATTGTAGCCATCTACAAAGATTGATATAACCCATGTAGTCATCTACATACATACATACATACATACATACATACATACATATAGAGAGATGTTGGGGTACGGCGGTGCGGCCCCGCCGTACCCCAGTCGCTGCCGCCCCATTTTTTTATTTATTTTTTGGCAGCCGCTGGTTCACCATCCAGCGGCTGCGTTGGGGTGCGGCGGGGCCACACCGCCGCACCCCAGCATTTACCCATACATACATACATACATATATATATATATGTATAATATGATTAAATATATAATAATTTAATAAAAATATTTAAATGTATAAGTAAGTATATATATTCCTATATATGAATACATTTATATAGAAAATAAATAGATATAGTTAACTCTTACTAAATATATATAATGTAAATCAATATATCATAATTATACATAATTATATATATTTACTTAGACATAGTCATCGATAAATATATTAACACAAATGTAAATGGATATAGTAAAATCTGATTAAATTTATATAATATAATTAAATATAAAATAATTATATAAAAGTTGAGAATATATCACACATCTTTTTAACATATGTAAACGGTTGTGTTGTAGACAGCTTCAGAACCGTCTATATTTATCACATATGTAAACAGCTACATGTAGACATCTACATATATTTTGTAGATGGTTTAGAAACAGTCTACATATATTGCATATGCAGACGACTAAGTTTAGCCATCTAGATATGATACATATGTAGATGGCTCAAGCCGTCTACAAATGGCCACCATGTACTAAAATCAGTGGGCCACGAACCCCCCCCCGGCCCCTCTCTCCCCTCTCACAAAGAATTCCCCCTCCCAGCCCCTCTCTCCCCTCTCGATCTGCTAGTCCGACATCACCGCCGATGCAATCGCCACCGGCAATCCACTTTGACGCCGCCATTGTTGGCTGCCGCAAGCTCTCTCTCTCTTTGTCTCTCTCTCTCTCGGTGGGAGGCTCGTGAGGCGAGGGTGGTGGTCGCTGGGAGGAGGGGGAGGTGTCCGGAACCACCGCCTCGCCCTGCCGACCCCCCTCCATTGTTGGGGGTGGGGGGTTCAGCATAGCCGACGTGGAGGGGCCGCGCCCCTCCGCACGCGCGACGCATGGAGGCCCCCCCCCGCATTAAATGCTACATTTTTTTTTACATTTTTGTGCACTATTTGTGTGCACAAATGATGTATTTGTGTGCACAATACATCATTTGTGTGCACAAATTGTAAAAAAAAAAAACTGGGAGTATTTAATGCGGGGGGCCCACCCTCCACGCGTCGCGTGGGTGGAGGGGCGCGGCCCCTCCACGTAGGCTGCGCTCCCGGCGCTGCCGGGAGCGTAGCATTACTCTGGGTTCAATGGTGGTAGGGCTTCAGTGATGGGGTGGGGGGGGGGGGGTCAGTGGGGGTGGGGCTCTGGCGATGGGTTGGGGGATTCAATGGGGAGTGGGGGTGGAGCTTCGACGATGGGGTGGGGGGGTTCAGTGGGGGTGGGCCTTCGATGATAGGGTGGGGGTTTCTGCAGTGGGGGTGGGGCTCCGACGATGGGGTGGGGGGTTCAGAGGGGGTGGGGCTTCGGTGATGGGGTGGGGGGATTTAATTAGTGGGGGTGGGGCTAATGTGTTCCGGGATGAGAAAACCAAGCATGGCATGGTTTGTTGCTTAATCTTTTTCATGTCTATTGTGAATAGTCCTATGTAGTTCTATCATGCGGTCTTAATTTTGTCGGCATGAAGTATACATGTAGCTATCTTTGTTGAGATTTATGTTGTTCTCAGTATGATTCTTTTATTTATACAGGTATTTAATAGGTTTAATTCAACTACTTGTGAACTGTTTGACCACCTAAACCACTAAACTAAGTCTGGTTTGCAAGCAAGGTCTGCTACAAAGTCTTTGAACTGGACTGTTCCATAGAAGATAGAATTCAATATTTGTGCAGTTAGCCTTATGCTTAATGGAAAGGGGATTCCAGCCTCATACCATCATGTGGAACATCTGGAATCCCAAATGCCCGAAAAGTGTTTGAAATTGTACAACTTACTCCAGCTGAGATCTTAAATAGAGCACATCTTGACTTGTTACTATGGCCTACCATTGAGGATGATAAATTTGTTCAATGGGGTAAAAAAATTTATTCGACATCACAGCTTATTGGTTAAACACCAAACCCCTTAGTTGGTATCGGACCCGATCATCCGACCAATAAAATTTTTTGTTGTAAAAAAAAACCTTAAAAAGGTACAGAGCTAGTTTATGTATGCTAACTCTAACATTTTAACTTTAACTCCAACAATCTATCAAATTTGCATACTATGTCATGGAGACGGATTGTACGGAATAAATTGTCTGACCAGGTCATTTTAACTTTAGTTTCTTATATTGTTGATATTCCTATCATGTTGTGTAATGTACTGAATAAATTGTCTTGATTTACCCATCTTTTTATTATTATATTTTTTTGTAAAATATGATGATGGATTTTATTTGGAACACGTGAGGAGATTGATCTGGTTGCTTTCATTTTTCGAGGCTCTTTGTTCAAGTAAGATCTAGCGAGTCTGGGTGGTGGCTCATATTTATTTAATCCATCGAGTTTGGGTGGTGGCTCATCTTTCGTTAATCCAGTGAGCCTGGGTGGTGGCTCAACGTTTATATTATGTGTGGATGCGTGAATATATTTTTTGCAAGATGTGTGAATATATTTTAATGCAGACTCAAATATGTGGTGTTCTTGTATATGCAAATCTTAATTAATAATAAATGTGATCGCTATTATGGATATCTTAAGGATGTTCTGGAAATATGTTTTGACCATAACAGACGTGTTATATTATTGAGTGTGACAGGAAGGATGTTTATCGTGAAGCCAGAGGATTCCAAGCTGACAAATATGGGATCATCAGTCTGAACACCAAATAGAAATTGGGGACAAATAAGTCATTTACACTTGCCCAACAAGTAAAGCAAGTGTTTTATGTAGATGATAATAGAAGAAAAGGTTGGATCATTCCTATCAGAGCACAACCTCGAGACTATTATAACATGCCAGAACAGGATGAAATGTCTAAGGATGAAATTGTTGAAGCTTATCAAGAAAATTTGATTGATGTGCCTATCAATGGAGAAATATTTGATGTTGATGTAACTGAAGGAATTAATGTGAGAGTTGACAAATATATGGAGACTTAAGTGGGGTAGTAATTATGTTATTTTTTCTATTGTAATGTTTAATGTTTGTAGTAACTCTGGTCATGTTAATGTATATGTTATATTGTAGAATGTGAATGTGTTCGTCCATTTAAATTTTTTTTTTCAGGATGTGAATGTGTTAATGTGTCTCCTTTTTGCATGATATATCTCTATTTTTCAAGATGTGAATGTATGAATTTTTTTTTCACAGGATGTGAACACATGTGGATATACTTCTGATATAGGGAAGATGTTGTCGAATTTTGTTTGTAAATTATATACACTGTTTTACTAATGTCAATCTTTTCAAATATGAGTTCACGCAGTGGATCACGGGTTCGTAGATCACGGACTATGGATGACGTGCCAGATCATTTATCTGAAGACTCTATTGCAGGTCATCTTTCTCAAGCCCTTTCCTACCACTCAGAGGGCATCTTCTGCTGCATCTGCATTTTCTTCTATAGCAGGTATATTTTTACATTCAGTAGCATTGCAATTTATATTTACTTTAGTTTCATAAAATCTAATCATTTTATTTATGTATATATCTTTACATAGAGACACAATCGTGGGGTCGGGAGACTGGTTCTCGGGGTCCCTCTAAAGGTGCCATGGAGAGGAGGATAGAGCTTGGACATAAGTGGAATGTGAGAGTAATCGATGGATATGGCGTAGGTGAGCAAGGGACAAACTTTATAAGCTGTATATATGGACATTGTCATCAGGCTGCATTGCAAAATATGGCAGAATTTTTTTTCAAAACTACCTGAAGAGACAAATAATAGAATATTTTGAGATCTTGAGGTAAATAGAATAATATTTAAAGTGGATATTGTGTACATGTGAGATATTTAAATTAGATTGGTAATATATGTCTAGATGTGGTACCGATGTCACCAGACTCCTCAAACAGATAAGGAGATGTTAAAACATATGACAACAATGCACAAAGGATGGCGTGGGATATTGAAGTCTAAAGTAAGTAATTTTTTATCTTGATAATGAATATTTTGTTAACTTTGTAATTGTCATTTCGTAGCATTATAAGGGCAAGACTTTTGAGGATGTTGTTACATCTATTCCAGCTAGTGTTGATCCATCAGATTGGCGGACAAAGTGTGAAAATTGGAATACAAGGGAGGAACAGGTAAAATAATATGATTTAATTACATATAGTACTTTTGATTTTTTATTTGATATTTCATCAAATATATGTATTGTCTTCTTTTTTACTAGATATTGCCGAGTGTAACATGCAGAATCACACCCATCAGAGTATGGCATATCGGCGGGGGCGTACGAGCATATATCAATTAAAAGATGATTTTATAAGTTTTTCATTTTATCAAATGTAATTTTAATTATCTCTATTAATTTTTTTTTCTTACTTGATGATTATACAATTAATTTTAACTGGTGAAGACTCATCAGCGTGAGCCCAATCTTATAGAGGTTTTTAGGATGGGGAGATGTAAAGACCTCCTTGACAGTACCCAGTGGTGGGTTGATGACGAAAGCAACGATTGTTTTGTAAGTGTATCTATCTTATATGAATTATTTTTAATAAACTAGTTTATAATTGAACTTCTTTTTGTTAATGAAATAATTTTTTTTATTATAGGAGAGGATGACCCAGATGCTCCTTCCCTCCAAAGTGATGATGTCGCTCCTGTTTCAGCCAAGGATGCATTCTGTTATGGGACAAGACAAACCTGGCCGTGTTCATTGCGCGGGTAAGGCTGAAACGCTTCGCACTTAGTACGGGAGGGGAGATGGATCGTGCTCCTTAGGCGGCTACCACACTCAGGTGCAACAGTAGCAGTAGCAGTTGTAGGATCAAAATAAAAATATGGAGGAGCTGTGTGTGGAGAGGAGCAGGGATCGCCAGGAGCTAGAGTATATGTGCAGTTAGTTGTCAGAGATGCGAGCCCTCATGCAGCGATTGGCTGGCCAGCCATCATCACATGTGCCTCCTTCTACGCCTGAGGCTAAGGGGGGTGATGAGTCTACTGATAATTATGATGCAGATGATGATTAGATTGTTATAGTTTGTGAGATACTTTGTATTTCTTTTGGATGTTTATGATATATATTTTCAGATAATTTGTGTGTGCATGGATTAAAAAGATGATTTCTATATAACAAGAGGAAATGGCAAAAAAATTAAGAAAAAAATTTAATATATATATAACATATGTAGACGGCTGCAGCCGTCTACAAAGGTTTATGTAGATGGCTTATATGCCATCTACATAGCTTTTATAGACGGCTAATAAAATCATCTACATAAGTGTATGTACACAGTTATTGTAACCGTCTGCATAATCGTATGTAGATGGCTTGTCAAGCTCTCTACATAAATTTATATAGATGGCGAACTCACCGTCTATTTAAGGTTTGTAGACGGATGTTGTAGCCGTCTATATAAATATAGATAGACGGAGAATAAGTTGTCTACATAAGTTTAGTTGACGGCTTATTGAAGCTATCTACGTAGGTTTTGTAGACGGCTTTAAGCCGTCTACATTACTACTTTAGTAGACGACTTATAAAACCGTCTACATAAACTTTGTAGATGGAATTTTTGTTGATGGTGTTTTAGACGACTCTGTAGCCGTCTATAAAACCTTTTGTAGATGCATTTGATAGTTTTCTAGATGGCTTGAAGCTATCTACGTATCTTCTTCCTCCATTAGTGGTTGTTGAAATGAGCCTTAGTTGTTGCAATTTCGAGTCAAATTATATCTCTGATAAATTTGGGAGCTAGAAATGAGATGTTCTATCGGGAGATATACTACTTTCAACCTACAAAAACAAGTACATAGAAGAGTTATAAACAAAATGAACTCTAGCACATAAAAATAAAAAGGAAACTGGAGGACACTATCTATTTTCTAGAGATAAAAGAGAGCTAGACTTGATCGAGTCTCTCTAAAAAGAATGAAGGAAAAAATGGTACCTGCACAATTCCACAATTCGCTTAAAGCAGTGAAAGATAAAGGCACTAAAAGTACATCGGCAACCAAGGAGGCAAGGATCCATAAAATATGGACTCCACAAAGATGCCGAGAAATGCAACCTTAATATTCGAAGTCTTTTTTTGGCCAACAAATGTTCAACCTGCCCATTCTTTGTAAAGAAACATACTGCCACAGAATTTTTTAAATTTGGCCATCACTACACATTCCATAGAAAATTTTAAACCCTGACATCATTACACATTCCGTAGAAAATTTTAAATATGGACATCATTACAAATTCCACATTGCTTACATAATAACATGTCCATAATAAAATTCTATAAACGGGCCCATCATGTGCACAATAGAAGCTATAAATTTTTTCAACTTATCCATCATACGTGTTCCACAAATGCAAAGAAATTCAACATCTCCATAAACAAGTTCAAGACTAAACAACGTAACCTTCCATGTTTACGTTGGAACTTTAATACATGCACACTACAAGAAAAGGGTTTATGGGGGACGGCTGCAAGCCATTGCCAATAATAAGAAAGTCGTCCCTACTGATTACTAGAGACGGCTATAAGGTCGTCGCTAGGCCGTCCCTAATAAGCCCGTCGCTAATAGTATTGGGGACGGCTAAACAACATCGATCCCCAATAACATTATTGGAGACGATTAATTGTCCGTCTCCAATAATTTTAATTGAGATGGATAATACCCCATCCCAATTAAATTATTGGTGACGGGTACAAAGCCGTCCCAAAAAAGTGTATTAGCGATGGATATAAAGACGTCTTTAATAACATTATTGGAGACAGGTAAGCAGCCATCACCAATAAGATTATTGGGGACGGCTTACTGTTCGTCTACAATAACTTTAATTGAGACGGATGATATGTCGTCGCCAATACATCTATTAGAGACGGGTGCAGAGCCGTCTCAAAAAAATGTATTAGCGATGGATATAAAGCCGCCTTGAATAACATTATTGGAGACAAGTAAGTAGCCGTTGCTAATAAAATTATTGGGGACGGATGTGCACTAGTCTCCAATGATACTATTGGAGACGGAGTGCAGTGGTCTCCAATGACGCTATTGGGGATGGCTCCAACTATCTCCAATAGTATTATTGGAGATGGCTGGAGCCGTCCCCAATAGTCTATCATAGATTAAATAAAATTATAATAAAAACTATTTTTTCACAAATTTACAACCTGTTATACAAAAACTACATTAATAAAACACAATGCAAAATAACTAAAAAACTCTAAATTTAAATATATTACATCAAAAGTTACATCGATAAGCCATTCACAATCATCTTTCTTAAACAACTATAGTACTTTAAATTTAAATCCATTACATCACACTTATTTTAAATTTTAATGTATTACATCACAAAATCTTGATCATAAATCAATAGTCAAGTCTCACTCATCCACACCAAAAGAACCCTCATCCTCTCCATCTCCCTGATCTCCCTCTATCTCATCCTCAGGTGGCACAGCTGGTGCACCACATCCAGACGTATGAGTAGAAAAATATTCCTGCAATCGTCGATCCATGTTTTGGAGTATCTGTGTCTCTAGCATAGCAAGTCGAGCCTTCACTCGAGCTTCCACTCAAACATCTATATATGTGCTCTGTGCCACTAATCTCTGCTCTTGATCTTCAACGATTTTTTTCATTCTTTCAATCTCAGACTTCAGCTGGGATTGCTCCTCTAGAAGATGCTGATATGCAGTGTTGCTACTGCTACTACCCTCAGATGGCCCGTACCAACTCCTCAAAGTCTATCCTCAACCACCGCATCGGATCCGTCCAGACCTATCCCTCCCAAACACCTGACGGAAGGCCTCTTCTGGACTAAGTACGATAAGATGAGCCGTGCCATCCGATTCATCTGAGGGAGTGGGATTTATCAACTGGGTCATCTGGTCCTGTAATTAATATAAGATAATTAGTACTTAAATAAGTTGAATGTATGAATTAATATTAAGATTTATAATCATCATTACCATCATGTGACAACTTTGTTCATTGCTCCACATGACACAGCATCGATGTTGTCCTAGCTTGCGTCATTTGAAACATTTTCGGACGTGTGGGATGACGGCCTTCCTTTTGCACCTATTTAACATTTAAAAGTTATACTTAGACTATAATAATGTCAAATCAATTAATCAAATTAATAATTAATCATTGCTTAATTGATGAATATTCATCCGCCCTCTTCGATAAGGCATTGATAAATGAGATCGATTAGACTTATTTCTTTCACTAACTTGCTTCATTCATGAGGAAAAAAAATAGTGACATCCTAAATAATTAAATCCATCAAATAATAGGATTTGACAAAATAATACCTTACTATCTTCTCGATCCCATATCTCACACATGTGCCACCATTGACTAGAATCACAATTTGGTGGCAAATTATTACATGCATCCTCAAATGGTCATCCTGCAAAATACTATCATACACAAGCACAAGTTACATAAGAATGTGTGTGCAATAATACTACGTAATAGTAAACAATCTTACTTTTCTTTTCAAGTGGGACCTTTGCTTCCTTTGCATTTCTCCCATATGCCAAAGAATGTCGGCGTCTATGGCTGGAGACCGCAGAAAAGTGAAATGTTGCTACATAATCATCATATATGATCAATGTCATTACAACTGTAGAAATGAACAATTATATAACCTAAATAATTAATTTTTTTTACCTATAGGTCTCTCAAAATAGCCTCCTTCTTTTTAGGAGGAAGGGTCATGTAGTCTTGCTGCCATAGGTTGCAATGCACTCTATTACAATCTCCAAGATATGTAGTAAATTGTTGAGCATATGGACCAACTGAAGATCCACCTTCTAGCTCTATAGGAAAGGTCTCGCCTGGAGGTAGGATCCTGACGTTGGTCGCCCTAGAAGGACCTCTGTAGTACGCCGAAAAAGTCATTATTTCAAAAATAAAGATAAATTGAAAATTTATCAATTAATAAACTGAAACTAGTTAAAAAGGTACGCATCATTATCGCATGCATAAAAACCCCTATAAAAATATTGTAAAAATAATGATTATGCTTTAAATAATATTATCTAATGACTCATTAAGAAGTTTGGGCATAGAAAAAAAACATTTAGACCTAGTTTAAGAATTTATGCGACTTATTGTCGTAATTAAGGAATAAGTCGGAAAACCCATTATTATATGAGCCAAGATGGGTTATAAATTAAGGCAGCATTTGGTACTTCAGGTTATGAAAATGGATTTTGTTGAAAGTAGCTTCCAGCACCCTTTCTAACACATCTGCGCTTCCCATAAAGATGGTTCAAAAGTGGCGAACTCACTTGGGAGCAGCGCTTTGGAATGGACGGTACGAAATGCCTTTTACCATTCTACCCTTCCTCCTTCGTTGCAACCATACACCTTCATGCTTTGGGCTACGCTGCAAGCTCTCACAGCGACGAGTTTCTTCTCAAAGCGGCGACGAGTTTCTTCTCACAGCGACGAGTTTCTTCTACGCGAGGGGTTCGCAGGTCGTCAGCAAGATCTCACAGCGACGAGGTATGAGTTGTACTATTCCCACTACCTCTTTCTCTCCTCACAGCGACGAGGTATCAGTTCTACATGCATTTCCCTCTTCTCTCCTCCTGCAATAACCGGAGTCCAAATCAGAACAAACACCAGGTGCACATTGGGGATTATTTAGAAAAACCTTCCTTCACCAGTCCAGTAGGACAACGGCTGTACAGGATCAAGTATGGCAGACTCCAGCTTCATAGGTTTAAAATTTTTTTTCTATAATAACAAAATTGTGAGTGTTCAGATCATTGAACTTACATGACAATGTAGACTATTCCCAAACTCCACAACAAATAAAAGTAACTATCCTCTGGGATTTTTGTTTTTCTCCTGCACATTCTTCAGTTCACGTCCCCATGATGCATATCTGTTTCTTGAAGATTAGCCACCATTGAAATGAATGAAAACGAGTGTAACTCAAAAAGCAAGCTTTCCCCTGTGAACAGAAGGCAATTCACAAAATTAATTTAGACATATGTAGGAGAACCCATTTGCAGAAGAATATAAAGCAAATAAATGATCAAAACCTTCTACTATCCACAAAGGCAACATGCCATCTAGATATCTCCTAATAACTTAATAATTAGTTGATCCAAGGTACTTTGTCTACCATGTGAAACTCTGGACGAGGTTCTTCACCTTCATAGGAGGTCTTATTAATGCATCACCTTGAAAGCACACACATATCAGTCTGTTCATTTGCCAAATTACAATTGTTATGTCTGAAATGCTTCTACTCTGTTCTTTTATTGTTGTCCAAATTACACATATGTACGACAATGATGACCAGCCATTCACGCCACAGAAGAGAAACACACCTATTCCAGATAAGCAAGAAGTAAAACCGGCCTTCATAATCCAATCATCTTTGCCACACTAGACATATGCTGCACATGATATCGACATGAAGAAGGGCCATAAAAGTACATGTCATATTATGATAGCCCACCCAATACATTGCTAAAAATTAAACAATACAGGTAGTGGAAGTAGAGAACATTCGGGACATTAGCAGGTACAAGTCCAACTAATCTAAATTCATTTCCTCTTTAACAAGTGACTGCTGCATATGCCAAAGACCAAGCCAAAGCTATTGACATGCCAATGAGAGACCCAACAAACTCAGATAAAAGCAAAACACAATAAGGTGGTAGAAGAAATGGATGAGAACAAATGGATCATAATATCTAAATTTCAGGACAATTGGAGTCCACACAATGCTATAAATCCCACACAATGTTGTCCTCAGAGGCAGGAATGATGTTGATCAATCTAATAAAATATGATTCTACAAAAATACAGTTATGGCCCTGTTCTAAAATAATGTTGAACTTGTGGGCAAAATTTTTACCCTTTGCTAGCATAACGAAACTTTCATCACTAGAATGATAGCATCTGTTGACAGCCCACAGTTAAGCTACCAACTTGTTTCTTTTAATTTTTTCCCTTTACTCATTCCTAATGAATAATGCAACCTCATATAAATTATCTTTACTTTTAGGTGATTGGTAATGGCACCACCTCTTCGATGTCCATGTGGATATGGGTGGTGTGATATATTCACAAGTCACACTTCTAAAAATCCAAATCGTAAATATTATAAGTGCAAGGTATGATTTATGTTATGAACTTATAATTGATATACTTATTCCAATTCTCACGAAATGTGAAGTAGAACATTATTGACATATCCTATTCATTTACGTTTGATTTGCAGAATGAACCATGCAAGTTCTTCATGTGGTGTGATGATTTGATGGTGGTGGGGACTTCGGACAGTGTTATGTGTCAATGCAATGGACATGAAATTATGCAAAAGTTGATTCAGGAGAATGAAATGTTAAGGAAGAGGCTACAACAACTTGAATTACAGCTAGAGAGGAAGACTAGGATTGATGCGAGCCTTGGTCGAGTAATCTCCACCTTGACAACAGATGAAGGCAATAATTGAACGAATACGGTGGTTGAAACGTGAACAAACATTATTGTAAATAGGTTTTGCAGGATGTACTTTATTTTCCCATCTGTGAATGACTGTAAGGCAAAGGGAAATGTGTGACCGCAGGTGTTCATGGACTGGGGGTCATGCTATTTTTTTTTCCTGAAAAGGGTTTGGGGAATGAGGCTTTGTTTGGTGGTTTTGGAAAATGGGAGTTGTTCCATGAAACATTGAGCTTTATGTGCAACATATTACATGTGCTTTCTCTCCACATTTGCCTGTCCGCATCGAAATTTATGAAAACAACTACACAGGGTCAATATTTCCTGATTTTGATGTCACTTATTATACATTAATATATGAAAGCCACCCATTCACATATGAAAGTCATTCATTCCGACAGGTGCTGAATTTTTAAAGAGCACTAAATAAAAACAACTAATGTATTCCCAAACAAAGTCACATAGTATACAACACATTACATTCCAAATGTTCCAATATCACCATACTACTGACATGCAGTGACTTTGACAAACTTGGGGGTAGGGATTACGTTGCTAATAAACGTCCTAACTGTGAGACTAGTAGCCATAGCCATTGATGTCTCCATTGTGTACAACAAACTTTCATAGATCCTGCAAATAAGAAGAACGTAGTCTCTTCAGAACCACTTGCTACATATAGATGTTGCAAATTGACAATGCAACCGAATCCATCAAAATACTCACAATGCATATCTTTAACTCGCCATATCTCATCTCTAATACGGTCTCGGATGGTGGCCATGTCACTCGAGTCTACCATGTTATTACTATTGATGTCTTCCTCGGAAGTATTGCTCGCACTGCCACCCATTCGTTCAAGCTCAAATCTATTCTCATCCGCAAATTCCATGTACATTGAATCACTCATTTTTTGGTCTATCAAGAAGTTATGGATCGTCATAGAAGCGACAACAATTTTCACTTGCTTGGGGAATGAATACGGTGGCATGTCATTAAGTATCGCCCACCTACGTTTCCGTAAGACGAACGTCCGTTCTATCACATTCCTCAATGACGAGTGCAGTTGGTTAAAATGCTCATTTTGTGAACGTGCGCCAGCTCGACGAAATGTTGGAATATGATATCTGGCGCATAATTTTTTAAAGATATCTGGGTACATCCGACAGGTGCTGTAGCATGGTTTCCAATGACCATGCAACATCTTGTGAACAATGGTGTTTCCTCGACATGGGTCATTGTACACAGGTTGGATTCCTATGAATCGGCGCCAGTAAAGATATAGGGATGACAACACCATTACAAGCAACACATCTATCAAACTTTCCTCATCCTCAATGTCGTCGATCTAAATACAAGGTTTTAGTTAGGTAATTAGAGGAAGGCAATACCATTTGTCCTATTGCAAACTAACAGGTGAACTGAAATTCACATAAGATGATAATAAACATTAAGTAGATCATGACAATAAACACCATACTTTATACACATTAAGTCATGAGATACAAGGCATGTAAAGGTCATCTGGCAACATTTACCCCATGTGAAACATAATCCTTTATCACCCAACCACCCAAAAGACCATGCCCAAGTTGGTTTTTTACCATATGTAAAGAGGCACAGGTAGTAGCCACATACTTTATATACAACAAAATTGCATACTTTATATAGAAAGTGAAGGAACTTAGGGACGAGAAGACCTATGGAGTTCACTCACTAGCCACAAACCACGACTCTTTGCAGTCTTTAAAGCAACAAACAATCTCCTATTATCTGCATCTCTCATCAACCCAACGGTAGCCAACCACTCCGGGGTGTCCCTTTCCATACCAGGAATATCTTCAAGCATGTCTAGGACCACTTCAATAGAGAATGGATCCTCCTTGGATCTAGTGTTGGTGGCCACCATGTTTCTAACTTTCAAGACATCACAAACCTCCCACATGGCCAAATCTATCTTATCATTGGTGGACAGTTTGGATCTCTTCATACTTCGGCTAGAAGTGCCACCTACTTCATGAGTATTTCGCTTCCTATTAGAAGATTGCTCTTGGCTTCCTTCCCTGCCCCCACGTTCAATTGGTGATTCAGTACCACATGAGCCATCAATGGAGATAGGGTCATCATCTATATTTTCTGCCATATCTTCATCAATGTCCAAATCAGGTGGAGTGACACCGGAGGATGGGATATATGTATCCTCTCCCAATGCCGCACCTTCTAAGAATAGACTATCCAAGTCATGTTCATGTGCTAATGGTGCGGTGGCAAACTTCTCTTCTCCGAGCCAAGTCTACATCATATTCAAAAAGAATATAATGTATTAGTTCATATTTTGCTTGTACTAAGTACGTATGTAAGGTATTAATGGCAGGTATACCTTTCCAAAATTTTCCCACCATTCTGTCGTTTGGGAGTATGTCTTTTTAACTTCATCCCATCCTATACTGGTCTGTTTCCCTAGCGCTTTCCATATCTGCTAGTCCTTCTGGTCGAATCCCAACGGTTCTTAAGTTGGCTCTTGATGTAATGTGTCCCACTTTCTTTAAAAAACTCCCTCTCTAGGTATCATACCCGAGCTTGTTAAGGGTATTTGAAGGTTTATTACCAGCTATCTTCTGCTCCAGACATATCCTCACAAAAATAGCATGCTTGCGCTCATCCCAAACAGCTTTTACTGATTGGCCAAAGCCTTTGCATGTTCGTCCCTTACTTTGCCCCTTATCCTTTACTCTCCAGTGCCTATGTCATCTAAAATCTGTAAATAGTGAAAGGAAAATTGGAGAAAGGTTAGACTTTACTCTGAACATAAGCAACAGGAATGATAAGAAATCTGACAAGTTTCCCCCTATATGTTGTTTTAAAAAAATGAAGTTCCTAACACAGTGGTTGCTAATAAACATTAAGAAGCTGCTATTGAATCCATAATAGTTAATTTTGAACTTATAATATCTATAAATTCTGAAAGAAAATTGGAGAAAGGTTAGACTTTACTCTGAACATAAGCAACAGGAATGAGAAGAAATCTGACTTGTTTCCCCCTATATGTTGTTTTAAAAAAATGAAGTTCCTAACACAATGGATGCTAATAAACATTAAGAAGCTGCTATTGAATCCATAATAATTAATTTTGAACTTATAATATCTATAAATAGTGAAAGAAAATTGGAGAAAGGTTAGACTTTACTCTGAACGTAAGCAACAAGAATGAGCAGAAATCTGAATGATGTTTCCCCCTATATGTTGTTTTAAAAAAATGAAGTTCCTAACACAATGGTTGCTAATAAACATTAAGAAGCTGCTATTGAATACATAATAGTTATATTTGAACTTATAATATCTATAAATTCTGAAAGAAAATTGGAGAAAGGTTAGACTTTACTCTGAACATAAGCAACAGGAATGAGCAGAAATCTGACTTGTTTCCCCCTATATGTTGTTTTAAAAAATGAAGTTCCTAACACAATGGTTGCTAATAAACATTAAGAAGCTTCTATTGAATCCATAATAGTTAATTTGAACTTATAATATCTATAAATAGTGAAAGAAAATTGGAGAAAGGTTAGACTTTACTCTGAACAAAAGCAACAAGAATGAGCAGAAATCTGAATGATGTTTCCCCCTATATGTTGTTTTAAAAAAATGAAGTTCCTAACACAATGGTTGCTAATAAACATTAAGAAGCTGCTATTGAATCCATAATAGTTAATTTTGAACTTATAATATCTATAAATTCTGAAAGAAAATTGGAGAAAGGTTAGACTTTACTCTGAACATAAGCAACAGGAATGAGCAGAAATCTAACTTGTTTCCCCCTATATGTTGTTTTAAAAAAATGAAGTTCCTAACACAATGGTTGCTAATAAACATTAAGAAGCTGCTATTGAATCCATAATAGTTAATTTTGAACTTATAATATCTATAAATTCTTCTAATTTATGAGGTGAAGAGGATGCATGTAAAAAGTATGGAGAGAAATCCTGCATTAATAGAAGGAGAAGAAAGCAACAACAAACTTACTTCCATTGGACTTGAAGTGTTGAAGACATTAAACTGTGTTTCCTGTCTATATTGGGAATCCACCACCCCTTTCCCCAATGATGCATGAAACCTATTATATTCAGGAAGAGATTGTCCTTGATTTCCAGCATGCGTCTGCCAATTATCCATGGCCCGTTGATGCAAGAATTGGTATTCTGAAAATCGGCTGCGGTCTTCACCACCCATAATTAGAGTCTGGGAAGGTCCATCTCCACCCTCATCACCCATTCGTAGACGCTCTTCTCTATCGGTCATGCAATGGGAACGATCCATGTCCCGGTTCCTAAAAGCAACAGATGTCAATGATGATCCAATTTATTATAAGTAAAACATATGCACTTGAACTATAAGATTTTAATTACGACCATGAAGAAAACCCTGCACATATGTAGGAGAAGACATCTGACATTAGAATGTCCATGTCTAAACACTATGTGTAAGGCATTTAGTATGGCGATTCAACTGAAGATGCAACCCCAATACACATTGTACTAGTTGGGAGCCACATAACTGATAGACACAAAGGGATTGGTATTGAATAGAGTTCACACTTTCAGGTATGAGCGGGAATTTCAGAGTTGCCGTTAAAAGTCACAGGGATCCCTCATACCATTAGAACCAAGCATGATGAGGAGTCACTTGCTTGGATAAACATTTGAGATGGATGTTGCAGTTCTTTTTAAGAACGTGGGAAGGGGATGACAATGCAATAAGTGCTTGATTTTTAGGCAGAGAGTTTGGTTGCCCAAAAGAGGGAAGTGATGCAGAGAAGAATAAAATTGAACTAACATCAGGTAGTTGCCCTAACATATTGAGCATTGAAAGAAGATGGACATTTGTATGACACAAACAATGCAGGTTTTAAAGGGTATGCAAATTTATGCAAACTACCTAATGGATCCTTGTATGTGATGTGCAAAAAGAAGGGAGCAAAGAACCCACCACTGTCGTCGCATTACAACGTCTGTCTTGAACAGATCACTAGTTGCGTGTTTGTTGTATTGAAACTTTGAGTAGGGGTTTCAGATCTGACCGACCTTCTGTAGATACATCCACTTGCCGGAGTTCTCTGTCAACACAGGAGAGTCATTTACGCCTGCAGCTCAACATTGTGAGAACATCTGTGTCTGTTGTACGTAGGAGAAAGGAAAGATAAACATAGCATTATTCAGGAAATAAATGGAGCATACCAGGTTTGCATATCGCAGTAGAAGTTTGCACATTCCCTGCTCTACGCCAGCTCCCTCCTAGAAGACATTTTCGGGATCTCACGGTTTCTATAGGAGATCAAAAATATGGAGAGAAAAATGTAAGGATTTGGAAACGAGAACGCTGGAAAGCAGCCGATGAGGTAGGGTTGCTGAAGACCGTGTTCGATCCCCAGAGAGTGACGCCTCACCCTCAACTCTCCCACAACGATGAAAGTGTGGGTATATTTATCAAAACTCACAGAAATCGACCCATCTAATTCGGAAAGTGGCTCGGTGGCCGCTTTTGATAGAAGGGAGAGAACTGTGGAGTTGGGTTTGTCTCTCTCTCCCACCAAAGAAGCGCTTTGCACAAACTCCCATGCAGGTCACTCACATTTGGAAACCGCAAGTGGATTTGTCAGAGATTTTGTAGTAAAAATCACCTTAAACCCTGTTACCAAACGCTGCCTAAAATAAACATATGGGTAGACTTTAAATAATATGTGATGATAGCCCATTATGATAAATGGACTAGTAGGCAATCTTGGCCCATGAATAAATTCTTTAATAAGATGATAATTAAAAGTCATTAAGAACTTGGGTTGTACAATTAAACTCACATAAGCTTTTGGGCCAAGAGTAAGAGCCCAAATATTGAAGGTTAGAAAGATTGGCATAAATAATGGTAAATTGAATTAAAAATAGAAATGTATTAAATAAGTGTGGTAAATAGATTTAAATTAGAGAAAAGGGTGAATAAATAGAATTAAATTAAAACTCATTAAGCTAAATTAGAAATGGGTTTTATTAATGGTCCAAGCATAAAAGAATGGGCCCAAATGAGAAGAGCCCATCTTGGGATGGGAATTAATTTAGTTAAATTCACACTTAAATTAATAATAAATGGAAAAGGGTTAAGATAATCATAAAATAACCCATAATTATCCTAAAATGGAGTCATCATCCCATCCTAACCCATTAGCTATGAAATTAGATCTCTCCCCAAGCCAATTAGGGGATAAATGCCAGAATAGGGGGAGATAAATATAGAAATTCAGAGTTAATTATTGAATAAATTAAAAAGGGGTAAGATAATGACTAAACTAGCTTATAAATATCTCTACAAGAGTCCTAAACCTACCTAAGCCCTCTACCCACGAAATTAAACCTCTTTCCCATCTTATTAGGTAGATAATGGCAAGGAAATTAGGGGATAATTACTAATTTTCGGAGTTGGAGGAGAAGAGAGGAGTTTTAGGTGTTATGGACTCTATTAGCCATTAAAACTCTCCAATTTCGACCCTATCAACCTTTAGACCGCAGTTGGAGCTCTGAAGGCCGAAGAGGAGGAGTTCTGGGCGAGGAGAGCAAGGGGAGAAGGCCTGGATCAAAGGGGGGATCTCTTATTTTCGTCCCCAACTAGGGTTTTTCTTTACTATAAGCAAAGGTAGGAAATCCTCAAGCATAAATCGTGTAAAAATTACCCTAGGTAGTCTTCATGATCCTCTTTGAAAATCCTTTTGTTTCGTTGTATTTCGTTCTTTCATGAGAGCAAATTAAATGCTTCAATCCCTGTTATATCCATGCACCCAAACTCTCATGTTTACCTTAAATCCATGCATGTACATCATTCCATGCCATGCGAATATTCTCATAAATACTACTTGCTCTTAGCTTTCAAACGCCCCTATTTGCCTTAATTTTCATGTTGTATCTGATGCCAATTAAATCGTTCTTCTATGACTACGCCTATTTAGGTCATCATAATGTAACTTGCTTAAGGCATGACCAAATCATGTCTATTTCCTAATTCATTATGTCTAGTGATAGATCTACATTCAAATTCATTTAAAATTGATTTCGTGATTTTTGAAGCTATCTGTGATTTTATACGAATTTTTTATCAGCTCTGTTTCATGATATGAAAGGGTTGTACCCACCTGGAAAATGGAAAAATCCTCTTTTCTGGGTTTCTGGGTTCGGGCCACCCCCTGAGATCGCGACAACCTGATGCGTCGCGACCTCAGGAGGGGGTCGCGACACGGAGGACCGTCGCAATCTGATTACGGCGGGCTGACATGTCGCAACCTGACCCCCGGGTCACCCCAAAAGCCGGTTCAGCTTGTCGCGACCTGCCCGTGCGTCGCGATGGCCTTAACGCGACCCGCCTGTGGGTCGCGACCTGAATTATCAAATCACGACAACCCTGTGGGCCGCGACCTGAAACTTGAACGCGCCGGTCCGCCTTGTCGCGACCTGATCACGACAGCAACCTGTGTCGCGATCTGACTATGGCGGCCAGAGCCCTAATTTTACCATTTTAACCCTACTATTGTGCTATATAAACCCTGTTTACCCTTAATTAAGTGTTGTTATGCATAAATTCGATTTGATAATTTAAAATGGGCAATATTATTTGAGATTAATTTACCTAAAAGCTATATGCACAACCATACTTGTTCTCTCGATTTCTTACACTTGCACACACTTAACAATCATGATTGCATTAAACCCTATTAAATTACATAATAATGTATCTGGTAATTTAGTGAAATAAATTACTAAATTCCCTATTTTTAATTAATTACATTTGTCTTCATTTTCTCACGCGCTTTATACACCGTTACCATTTCCCTCGGCCTTCGAGCACTCGAGGCACGACGGACCCCAGTTTTCTGCACACTCTCTTAGCATGGACCACCTCTCAACCGGGAAGACTCCTGACTGGACCAAGGAATCCTTGTCAAGGCCTCCGTAAGTCTCCTTGGCTTTGGCACACGTCCTTAGCTGACGAGCTGGTTGTACCCTTAAAACCAGTTACACCCCTAGGGATCAGTATGACCCAAACGGCCTTAGTGAGTTCTCTCTTACCTCGTGATCATGTCGGACCATCTAGCCTGTGTTCATAGCACGGCTAGTGGGCGGTGGTGACTTCTACCAGACTGCCGGTACCCGACTTGGTGCTGTGAAACTATTACTATCATGGTTTAACGTTGTTTTACAATTATACCCCTATCTATCTACTTCTTGTTACCCTCATCTGTTCACTTTCACTCTATACTCTCATCTACTTCGTCAATTACTCTCATCTCTTCTTGGTACTCTATTTGGCCATACAATTGATTGTCTAAGATAACAAACAATACTATATGCCAGTGCAATAGGGCCCAGTCTGGTCCTGGGGGGGAGCGCCCGAAGAGTGCTATTTCCTCGTGAGGGTAACATGATCAGGATGTGTACGGCATGCATCCAGCGCCATTTAATAACAATCACAATTTAATCTATGACAATCAATATATTCAATCACTATGCTATCATTCTCTGGGTTGACAAGATGCTCGACTAGAGGTGCTATCTCTACTAGTGCACTGTTGTGCAACCATATATACTATTTCGTTACATGGCCAATCTTTTGTCATACTAGTTTTGCAATATTTCGTTTAGAAGTTTTACCGTTCTCTTGCCATCATGTTCTATTACTCTCTTGGCTATATTTGATCATTCTCTTTAGTTATCCTACCTTATAAGACAATAATTATTTAAAGCAAGCTTATTTACATGAGATATTAAGTCCTACCGAGCGTTATCGTTCACCCTGTGCTATTATTGTATTATGTTTCAGGGTAGTCGGATGATGACCCTACACTCACCAACGGGAATGGACTGGAGCGATGAGCAACCAGGAGTCATAGCGATGAAGTGTCTTTAGTACCTTAGAGATTAGTTAGATATTTGCTTAGTTATCTTTTCTAAATGTAATGATGTTATTGAGCCCTATGTTTTGGCTCCGAATTAGTGGTTGTAATAGTTTAGATGAATTATCAATAAAATAAGAAGTTTATTACAATTATTGTTTATTTAGATACTATGATATTGGCGACTGTATGCGTAATTTATGTTACCATACACGTTGTTCATGCCTCCCCAATTTATTCTGCTGCTAAATTGGCGGGACATGACAACCTCTCCCACATCTAGTGCTACCAACTAAATGAAAATAAAAAAGATTAAGTGAATGCAATTATACAAATAAAATTCAACAAATAAAAACATTGAAAACCTGAAGCAACCGAAGATGCACTCCCAGGAGTCTGAGGACTGACGGGTGCATGCTCAAAGATGTTTGCGGCATCTCGTAAGGATAGAGGTATCTGTAGCCCTCCTGTCTATGAAGCCCTACTTGTGAATGTACATGTTCAGACTGTGAGACTGAAGCTCCTGCCTATGTCTGTAACCCTCCTACCTGTGAAGTCGATGCCTATGAATGAGGTCTGTGGAATCATCTTTAATGTACATAAATGAAACCCCACTAGAAAAGTGAAGAAGTGAAAAAGAAATGAGGTCTGTGAAAAAGTGAAAAGGAAATGAGGTATGCGTACATGCATTTAAGATATGAGGTCTACAACATCTCTCAGTTATCTTATCATTGCAAGATTTCAAATACACCTTAGTTGGAGGCCTCCTCCGGATCCATGCTAACTTCCACAAGCATACTTTAATCCTATTTTGAGTTTGTTAGTTCCAAATCTTTCTCCAATCTATTTGTTAAGTCACCTGTGAAGAACAGTCCCCTTGCCATGACCATGTTTTCTTCTGAGGTCGACCTCAGTTGAAACATGAGGTCGACCCCATTTCCTAGAACCAAAACACGGGAATGGAGGGTCGACCCATGAGGAACCATGGGGTCGACCCCACTACACCATGTTTTTTCTGAGGTCGACCTCAGTTGAAACATGAGGTCGGCCCCATTTCCCAGAACCAAAACACAGGAATAGAGGGTCGACCCATGAAGAACCATGGGGTCAACCCCACTACACCATGTTTTCTTCTGAGGTCGATCTCAATTGAAACATGAGGTCGACCCCATTTCCCAGAACTATAACACAGGAATGCAGGGTCGACTGATTAAGAACCATGGGGTCGACTCCACTAGACATGAAAAAATTAAATACTTACAGAATATAAAAAATTCACGTGTATATATTCTTCACTTTGAAGTTGTACATGGATGTCTACATCATTTAACATCACAGACACATCAACAAGGCCTTCTTGATAGGGCTCTTCATCATCATCACTTGCACCGCTAGACATATTATAATAACTAGGTGGTGACTGAACAACTATCACCCACCTTGCAGCATTATTGTCATCTACATAGAAGACTTGCTCAACTTGACTTGCAAGTGCAAATGGTTCATTAGTCCCCAATTTGTGATGTGTATTTAAAGATATAACTCCACATTCATCAGCTTTGAAACCTCGATCCTTATTATACACATCCCACCATTCACATTCAAATAAGACAATTTGTTTATTTCTCTCAAAAGATATTTCAATAATATCAATTATTTGTCCATAATAACCATCACATCCAGATTGAAGCTCAGCATTGATAATAACACCGCAAAGTTGTATGGATTTGGTAGAGTCAGTTAAGCTTGTGCAGAATCTAATGCCATTTGTAATATACCTAGAAAATGATGTTGCCAATCTTGATGGACTGAGTGATAAAATCTCAAGTTCCCCAATGTAGCGTGGGTCATGTAAATTCTTCAGTTCTTAGACACGTGATCGAAACCACATGAGGAAATTATCATTTATATTCCTTCCACTTGCAAGTGCATCTTCATGTCTTTACGAAAATTTACAATATCATCAACTTGATTTAACATATATATATGTGCTGAATCACTTTCAGCTTCTGACAATGTTCTGGGTACTCGTCTGCACTTTATTGGATGACCAACTACTGTAAACATAGACAGTTCTCCATCAGGAGTGCCAAATGGACCGCCAACATAATTTCTATCTTTACTATTGTGATCATCCATTTCTTGCATGTACATCGAAATAAATAAACTGCATTCTTCCACAAGATATCCTTGTGCAATTGAACCTTCCACTCGAGCTTTATTACCCATATAAGCTTTCAATTTCTTCAAATATCTTTCAATTGGATACATCCATCGATATTGAACTGGACCACACATCCTTGCCTCGTATGCTAAGTGCACTGATAGATGTATCAAAACATCAAAGAACGACGGTGGAAAAATCTGCTCCAGCTTGCATAAGATAATTACAAAATCAACCTCCCAACCTCCCATCTAAACAAACTTGCTTCGGCCAACACTTTTGAACAAATAGCTTTAAAATATTGACTAAGCTGAATAATTGGATCTTCCACTTCTTTAGGAATGATACCACGAAGTACTAAAGGAAGCAACACTTGCATGTACACATGACATCATGACTTTTCAGTCCTGTGATTGTTTTGCTACCCATATCAACATATCTAGAGATGTTTGAAGAATAGCCATGTGGAACTTTTATATTCTTGATGAATTTGCATATATGAGACTTTTGTGCATTGTTCAACTTATAAATAGCATTGGAAAACGCACTGAATTCTCGTAAGGATGTAGTTCTGGATGAATTTTTAACATTTGTAAATCTTTTCTTAAGTTGAAGTTGTCTTTCTCAATCCTCGACAAATTGAACATGTCAAGAATATTGTCACAAACATTTTTTTCAATATGCATGACATCTAAATGATGACGAATGATCAGAGATTGCTAGTACGGCAGAAATCTAAAGAAAATGCTCTTCTTCTTCTTCCAGTTTCTGTTCTTTTCTAATTTTTTTCTTAACTTCTCCAACTCTTTCTTGAAAGGCTTGCTAAACCTTACTAGGTCCATCTCTTGTTGTTGTCTCCACAATTCATAACCTGTCTTCATTATTAACTTTCCTTTATCACAACGTTGACCATCAAATTTATCTTTGTACTGATTCTTTCTCCATCAGTGTGTTATTGGAAGAAAACGAAGATGCCCTAACTAACTTTGTTTTTTGCTGTGAGGAAGACGGAGAGAATAAGTTTGATCATTGCAAATTGGACATGTGAGCTTCCCTTTAGTACTCCATCCAGACAAGTTTACATAACCTGGAAAATCATGTATGGTCCATGTTCAGCAACTATCCTTATCTATATTGCTAATACATTGCTAAAAATTTATCATGATATTTTTGCTATGACAAAACCTTTTAATATCTTCATTATTACCATTTAAGAAAATTAATAATTCAAAGGCTTTTATATATATACAAATTTATCTTAGCCAAAGTTCATGCTTACACAGAGTCTTTCAACACAAACGAAATTTCTCCAAGTCCACAACGTGATGAACAGTCCATCCCCATGTACTTTTAAATTAATTACTTGCCTATTTTGGTGATAAACAAAACACTGTCAAAAGTTTTTCTAACCTTGTTTATCTAGCCATAAGCACAGGAATTACCCAAAGAAAGTCAAGCATTTGTGGTAAGTCTTCCATACATCTTCTTTCAGAAGAGCCATAATAATTCATTCATTAACTATAACGATTTCCTCACTAGAACAACGATTTACTTGAAAGATTGAATAACCTTGCTGTGTCAAACAAGTCGTAACGACTCTGTAAGTTATCGTAACGACTTCTTCAGAAGTTATAACGACTTGCTCATTATAACGACTCTGTAAATCGACTTCTTCAGAAGTTATAACGACTTGCTCATTATAACGACTCTGTAAGTTATCGTAACGACTTCTTCAGAAGCTATAACGACTTGCTCATTATAACGACTCTGTAAGTTATCGTAACGACTTCTTCAGAAGTTATAACGACTTGCTCATTATAACGACTCTGTAAGTTATCGTAACGACTTCTTCAGAAGCTATAACGACTTGCTCATTATAACGACTCTGTAAGTTATCGTAACGACTTCTTCAGAAGTTATAACGACTTGCTCATTATAACGACTCTGTAAGTTATCGTAACGACTTCTTCAGAAGTTTTTAACGACTTGCTCGTCATAACGATTCTGTAAGTAATCATAACGATTTCTTTAGAGAGTTTTAACGACTTGCTCGTCATAACGATTCTGTAAGTCATCGTAACGATTTCTTTAGAGAGTTTTAACGACTTGCTCGTCATAACGATTCTGTAAGTCATCGTAACGATTTCTTTAGAGAGTTTTTAACGACTTGCTCGTCATAACGATTCTGTAAGTCATCATAACGATTTCTTTAGAGAGCTACAACGACTTGCCATGTTTCATAACGATTTCTTTTATCATCTGTTATAGAACGACTTGGTTGTGGTAACGATTTCATAAGTTATCATAACGACTTCTTATTAGTCTACAGCAACTTGATCATAACGATTCTATCAGATTTTCACAACGACTGCATAAGTCATGTTTCCAATAATTAAATGTTTCTCCTTGATTTAAGCTACGTTGAATAGTCAAAGTCGCATCTCGTCTGTTTGACTGCCATGCATTTAATAAAGACTGAACGTATCTCTGCATGGACACAGAACATATCTTCCATTCTCATGTATTCTCTGCATGCATCTTTTAGAACGATAAAGTGTCACTACTATATTTGTGTCTATCTGCTCTGACGTTGATTGATATCTGGAGATAGTATAGCTGTCTACCATTAAAGCTCAACCTTGCAGAACCTTAAGGATGTAATATCCTACAACTCTGGACACAGAAAGAACTACAAGCAAACTCAGAAGATCTTATCACTTTGCGTGCTCCAAAGAACAAAAGACTGCTGACAGGAAGCTTCCTCAAATCCTTCAGTCTAACGTACACCAAAGCTGTGAGACAACGGTCATCTCTTTGTCCTCATTCAAATTGGAGATACAAATACAAGATGAAGCTCTGAAGACAACATAAGGGGATTTTTCATTCATATTGAAGAGCGGCTAGACCTCTGCAGTTTTAAGTCTTCGAAAGTTCTCTAGAGCCAGATTTTCACTCTTTTCGATCTTGGCTCTTAGCTCTCTGTGCTGTGAGAAGAAAAATTAAGGAAGAGCTAGTTTAGTTCTGAGAGAGTGCACCTTGTGTAGATCTTCGACTCTCAGTGCTTGTAGCTTCAGATTGAGTCTTTGTAAAAGCTTGATCTAGGGGCTAGTCTTTTTCTTTCAAGAATTTCCTGTGTTTTTTTTTTTTCTTCGTGTGTGAAGGAAGACCTGGTGGTTTCCAGGGTGGTGTTTTTTCCCTTCGTGTGTGAAGGAAGACCTGGTGGTACCAGGGTGTTGTGTTCCCTTCAGGGGTGAAGGAAGACCAGCTGAGCTGGGTGGTTGTTGTTTGTCCATAGGGGGACTGTACCCTAGTTAGTGAAATCCTGAGGGTTGCTCAGGGACTGGACGTAGGACTCCTAAGGAGAGGAGATCCGAACCAGGATAAATCTCTGTGTTGTGTGATTGTCCTCTTTGTGTGATTGTTGTTTTTACTAACCATTACTAATCCCTTTCAAGAACTCTTTATGTTTGTTTTGAGTTCAGGTTTTTATCAGCTAGGATTATTTTAAAGACCCATTCACCCCCCCTCTGGGTTAGCCAACCGGGCAACAAGTGGTATCAGAGCGAGTCTCTTCGACAAAGAACAAGATCCAACGATCTGAAGAGTAAAGATCCATGGCAGCCCAAGGTCACTTCGAAGGTCAGTCTGTCAACAGACCTCCTTTGTTCGACGGTGAAGATTATACGTATTGGAAGACCAGGATGGAATACTTTCTACAAGGCCACGATTATCAAATCTGGTCGATAGTGGAAGAAGGTGATCTGGTCGTCACAAATGAGAAAGCACAATGGACAGATGAAGATAGAAAGAAAATCTCCTTGAACTTTAAAGCTAAGAGCATTCTATGTTGTGCTCTAAGCAAGAAAGAGTTCAACAGAGTCTCAGCTTGCAAATCCTCCATGGAAATGTGGGAAAAGCTAAGAATTACATATGAAGGTACAGACAAAGTAAAGGAGACAAGAATCGACATTCTCGTCACTCAGTATGAAAGATTTCAAATGCAAACAGGTGAGTCTATTACCCAAATGTTTAGTAGATTTACTGACATCACTAATGGCCTAGCAAGTCTAGGAAAGTCATATGAGATTGCAGACATGGTAAGGAAGATTCTCAGATCCTTGCCATCTTCATGGACGGCAAAGGTCACAGCTATCGAAGAAGCTAATGACCTTAAGAGAATGTCAGTAGAAAAACTCATCGGGTCTCTCATGGCCCATGAAATAAACATGGAAAGACTAGGAGAATCCTCCAGTAGAAAGAAGCAGTCAAATGCGCTTAAAGCTAATGGGGACTCATCAGAAGAATCCTTGATAACAGTGAAGATAGCAAAGATAGTGATGATGAAGAAGCCATGCTCTCAAGAAGATTGCAGAGAATCTTGGCCAAGAAGAAGAAGTTCCAGTCTGGTAGGAGGTACTTCAAGAAAAACAAAGATCTCAAGAGACCAGATGGAAAAGATCAGAAGAGGAATGAGCCACTTTGCTATGAATGCAAGAAACCTGGACATATCAAGGCAGACTGTCCAATGCTAAAGAAAAATGATCACAAGAAGAAGGACAGCTCCAAGAAGTTCAGAAGATTCAAAAAGAAAGCCATGGCAGCTGCATGGGAAAACAGCAGCGACTCAGACAGTGAGTCAAGCTCCAGCAGTGAAGAAGAAGAAGCCAACCTGGCTCTCATGGCAAATATCGAGGATAAGGTAACATCTGATTCCTCTTTCGATTCCTGTAATGACTCAGATTCGGATAATTTGGAAAGTGCATTTAATGAACTCTACGATAAGTATAAAGAAGTGTGTAAACTACTTAAGCTAAGCAAGAAAAATATCACCTGTCTCGAAAATACCAACTCAGATTTAAAATCTGAAAATGAAGAACTAGAAAAACAAATAATGGAGCTTAAGAGAAGAAATGAACTATTATGTGAAAACTTAAAAGACAAGAACAGACAAATCATTGACCTAGAAAAACAGGAAAGCTCAGATGATTTAAGAAAAACGGTAAATGAATTAAATGAAGAAAACAATACACTAGCAAGCACCTTAGAAAAGTTTACAAATGGAAAGAATTCCTTATTATTAAAAGGTGCTAGAAGATCTGGTAAGAATAAACGAGGTTTAGGTTACATACCTCCAGTAAATGAAGAAGAAATAATCTATCCAGAAAAATATCCAACCCTAAGTTCACTCCAGAACAAGATGTGGCATATAAAGCGAATTTTAAATACATAGAAAGAGTAACAATAACATCATGTTGTAATCACTGTAATAAGCTA
This sequence comes from Colocasia esculenta, assembly GCA_014218235.1. Classification (NCBI taxonomy): domain Eukaryota; kingdom Viridiplantae; phylum Streptophyta; class Magnoliopsida; order Alismatales; family Araceae; genus Colocasia; species Colocasia esculenta. Next base: position 33,820,269 of record CM024757.1, on the reverse strand, counting down.
GGACATTTAAAATCCACCTGTCCAACAAGACATAAGAAGTGGATAATAAAAAGTAAAAATGATGATACTGACCCATCAGGACCCAAAAGAACTTGGGTACCTAAATCTTGATGTCTTTATTTCAGGTTAACCTCCGAGCATCCAAATGGTATTTGGATAGTGGGTGCTCAAGGCACATGACAGGAAACCTGAAGCTTTTCTCCCATCTCCAAGATGAAGAAGGAACAGTCACTTATGGAGATAATGGAAAAGGAACTGTAGTAGGCAGTGGATCAGTAAACAGCAAAGGAAAAACAGTCATAGAAGATGTGCTGTTAGTCAAAGGTTTAAAGCACAACCTCATAAGTATTAGTCAGCTGTGTGATAGAGGACATCAAATCAAATTTCAAGAGTCAAAATGCAGCATACTAAAGGATGGAGCAGTCATCTTTGAAGCAAATAGAGAAAAGAATCTGTACGTGCTCTACCTTGAAGAACTCAAAGAGCAAAATGTGTGTCTGGCAGCCAGCAAAGACAAATCAACTGATCTGTGGCACAGAAGACTAGGCCACTGCAGCTTGGATGGCTTGAGCAAGCTCAGAAAGAGGAACCTTGTGGAAGGTCTACCGAAAATCAATGGTAAATTAGAAAGTGTCTGCAGACCTTGTGCTAAGGGAAAGCACACAAAGAGTTCCTTCAAGTCAAAGACGGTGGTGACCACCTCAAAACCCTTAGAGCTCCTACATATGGATCTATTTGGGCCAATGAGAACTACCAGTCTTGGAGGAAAGAATTTCGGATTTGTTATAGTAGATGACTACTCAAGGTTCACATGGGTATCTTTCTTAGAACATAAAAATGACACTTTTGATAATTTTGTTAGTTTCAGCAGAAAAGTCCAAAAAGATCAGAAGTTCAGCATAGTATCCATTCGATCTGATCATGGTGGTGAGTTCCAAAATGAAAAGTTTGCTAGATTCTGTGATGATCAAGGAATTCAGCACAATTTCTCAGCACCAAGGACACCGCAGCAAAATGGTATAGCCGAACGGAAGAACCGAACTCTCTTGGATATGGCAAGAACTATGCTTTGTGAATATGAGTTACCAAGATATTTCTGGGCAGAAGCAGTCAACACAGCCAGCTACATTGTCAACAGAGTCATGATCAGGCCAATCCTGAAGAAGACTGCATATGAGCTGTTTAAAGGGAAGAAACCAAAGATCAGCCATTTCAGAACCTTTGGATGTCCTTGCTTTATTCACAACAACGGAAAAAGGGATATTGGTAAGTTGGATGCCAAATCAGATGAAGGCATCTTCATGGGGTACACCTCTAAACCCAAAGGCTATAGAGTGTTTAATAAACGTACCTTATTGATTGAACAGTCTGTACACATTATTTTTGATGAAACTAATCCCTCCTTGAGAAAAGAAGTAGAGAGTGATAATGATGACGCAGATGAACTGTCCAATAAACTGAAAGACACATCACTTGAAGATAAGGATGATCCGCCTCTGGAAGAAATGCAACAAGAAGAAATTTCTCATGAAACTCTTCCAAAGGAATGGAGATACAAGAAAGATCACCCACCTGAAAACATTATTGGTGATCCATCGGTAGGGGTAAGAACAAGAGGTAACTTGATTCCTTGTGATTACCTTGCTTTTGTTTCTCAATTAGAGCCTAAAACAGTCAATGAAGCCCTAACTGACGAATCTTGGATAATAGCAATGCAAGATGAATTAAATCAATTCAAGAGAAACCGAGTATGGTCACTTGTTCCTAGACCATCAGACCATCCTGTGATCGGCACTAAATGGGTGTTCAGAAACAAATTGGATGAATCTGGTGTAATTCTAAGAAACAAGGCCAGACTGGTGGCTCAAGGCTATTGTCAAGAGGAAGGCATAGATTTTGATGAAACCTATGCACCAGTGGCTAGACTTGAGGCTATTAGAATGTTACTTGCTTATGCTTCTGCATTAGATTTAAAGTTATTTCAAATGGATGTTAAATCTGCATTTCTAAACGGTTTTATAAAAGAAGAAGTTTATGTGGAACAACCGCCGGGTTTTGATGATACAGACTTTCCGAATCATGTTTTTAAGTTGCATAAGGCTCTATATGGTTTAAAACAAGCACCTAGAGCCTGGTACGAAAGACTTAGTTCTTTTCTCACAAAACATGGTTTCAATAGAGGTCAAGTAGATAGCACTCTTTTTATAAAAACAAAAGCCAAAAATATACTGTTGGTTCAAATTTATGTGGATGACATCATCTTTGGATCTACTGATGAATCCTTGTGCAAGTATTTTGAAAAGCTAATGCAGGGAGAATTTGAGATGAGTATGATGGGAGAGCTCAACTACTTCCTTGGACTTCAAATCAAACAAGGAAAGGAAGGAACTCACATCTGTCAAGCAAAGTACACCAGAGAACTGCTAAAGAAATTTGGATTTGAAAACACCAAGCCACTGTCAACACCAATGAGTACATCAACTAGGATGGACAATGACAAGGATGGTAAGAAGGTAGATCAAAAGATCTACAGAGGTATGATAGATTCATTACTTTATCTAACCGCAAGTAGACCTGATATATTATTTAGTGTATGCATGTGTGCTAGATATCAAGCCGACCCTAGAGAATCACATTTAATTTCTGTCAAAAGGATTTTCAGATATTTAGCCAGGACTCATGATCTAGGACTATGGTATCCAAACTCATGTGATGTAAAATTAGTAGGATATTCTGATGCTGATTATGCTGGATGCAAGGTAGATAGAAAAAGCACCAGTGGATGCTGTCAATTTCTTGCAGGTGTTTAATCTCATGGTCCTCAAGGAAACAAAATTCAGTAGCACTATCTACAGCTGAAGCCGAGTACGTAGCTGCTGGAAGTTGCTGTACACAACTCTTATGGATAAAGCAACAACTTGAGGATTTTGGACTCAAAGTCAAGAAAATTCCTCTGCTATGTGACAACACCAGCGCTATCAACCTCACCAAAAATCCAATTCAGCACTCCAGGACCAAACATATTGAGGTCAGATACCATTTTATTCGTGATCATGTAGCAAATGGCAATATTGAAATATCGTTTATTGATACAAACAATCAGCTAGCAGATATTTTCACAAAGGCCTTACCTGAAGAGAGATTTACATCTCTTAGAAGGGAGTTAGGCATGTGTATTTTGTGAAAAGATCTTCATTTAAAGCTGGTATAAAAATTCTCAGAATTTAAGAAGGTTCTCTCTCTCTCTTTTTGTGTCAAAATCAATTCAAAAGTCTCAGTTTAAGCGTTCCGTCCGATAAGTCATAGTCCTTCAAGGCGGTCAACCTCGCTTGTCGTTTTCTGACACCTCACCTTTTGGAGCATTTATATTCTTTAAATCGATGCGTTAACGATTCCTCTTCCTCATTCACCTTTTTCCCTTCTTTCGTCCCGACGCATGAGCCGATGCCCTAGCGACTCTTGCCTCTACCCTCTGCAAATTTGAAGCTTCCATCTCCTTCCCGCGAAATCGTTTGAGGATTTCTTCTCATCACCCTTCTCTTCAACCCTTCAAACCTTCTCCCACCTGAATCCATGGCCGCACCAGCTATTGCCGGAAGTGTGGGTGGCTACAGCGCCGAATACCTCACCTCAGCGCAGGAGGAGCGTTTCACCTTTGTGAAGACAAAGCTCTGTGGTCACAAGGAAGTAGATGTTTCAGATCTGCAGAAGAATGGAATGAGCAGCATCATTGAGAAGATCAACCAGATGAAGTGGAAAGGGCTTACCACTTGCTCAGAGGTAAGTTATCCGGACCTGGTAAAGGCGTTCTTTGTGTGCTTAAGAACAGAAGAAGATGGGGCCCTCGTTTCTTCAGTCAAGGGCACCCTAATCAGAATCGACCAGGAATTGCTTAGGATGCTATTTGGAGTAAGCATATCGGGCTTCAGTGGAATTCATTCAGTAGAAACCCAAGAAAAGGGTTTGGGGATTGTTGGGCCAGGGTTCAAAATGAGGGATGGCAAGCTAGATATCAATCAGTTAAGTGCCTTCAACCGCCTCCTTCACTTTATTGTTTGCCAGATTTTGGTTCCCCGAAGTGCAACCTTCTCCTCTTGCACTAAGGCTGACTCCGACCTGATGTACTGGGCCATTAAAAATGAGGAAATCAATATGGCCGCAGTGATGATGGAGAGAATGAAATTTGCCAGGGAGCAGATTTGGGACACTAAAAGCAAGTTGAATGTGTCCCTGCCCTATGCCCATTTACTCACCAGAATCTTCAGACACTTCGGTGTAGATGTCTCAGGGGCAGTTGTGGAGAAGATGGGCCAAGCTATCAGGTCCAGAAATTTAAAGAAGAGCGGTTTTTCAGTAGTCAATGGGGTCTGGTTCAAGGCCTCAGTTGCAGAAGGTGAAGGTCTCATTGGTGAGCCTTCAGTTGCTCAAGCCCAGTTGGAGGCAGATTCTGTGATGCCCGAATTGCCACTGGAATCAGGTTCTGTTCCAGTCTTTGTAGAAACAGAGCAGGAAGGGCCATCTATGGCCAGAAATCAATCAGAGGCAGCAACAGCAGTGAGGGCAGAGGAAGACAGGCCAGCTGCAGCAGATCCAGTTGTGCCTCCTGCTGAAAGGAGAATTGAGGACATTCTTCCAGAAGACATCTTGCCTGTTATGGAGCAGTCTGTGGCATCAGGCCACATCTTTGAAGAAGGTCCAGTGGAAGAAGAGCAGCAAATTCCTCAGGATAATTCGATGGAAATGGATCCTCCCTGTCAGGGGGAGACTGGTGCCGTTGCAGAAGATGCTCCACTTGAGGGGGAGCAATCCCAAGAGACACCAGATGTTGCACCTCCAGCCACCAGAGATCAGGAGGAAGACCAGAGAGAGTCTGAAAATTTGGATGCCAGAGAAGGGGAGACAGCTAGTTCATCAAGTTCTGATGAGGACAATAATCCACCTCCTCCAGCTACAAAGGGCAAAGAGAAAGATATAGCTCCTGAAGTACCCCTTTTAGCTGATGCACCATTTGAAAGACAGGTCAAGCAAAAGATTGTCATCAATTTAAAACCTGTGATTGAGAGGTTGGATGCTCAGGGTGAGCTGCTTTGCTCACTTCAGTCTGATGTGAACTCCATCTTTCTAAGCCAAGCTTCAGCCCGCAAGGAATTGGTTCAGATTCGCTCTGCCATGACATGGTTCCATCAGGAAATGGGGACCATGAAGAATATGCTATCTGACATCCTTCAGGCTGTTGGAACTCAAGCTCCTGCTCCTCCAGCAGCTCAGGAGCCTCACTCAAGTGTACCTGAGCCCTCCGGGCAGTCAGCAGCTGCAGCAGCAGAAGCCCCAGCAGAAGGGCCAGCTAAAGAGTCAGGGCCATCAGGGCCAGCTGAAGAGTCAGGGCCATCAGGGCCAGCTGAAGATTCAGGGCCATCAGGGCCAGTTGTGATGGAGTCAGGGCCACCAGGGCCGGCAGTGTTGGACACCTTGTCTTCCTTGCCTGAAGAAGTGGTATTAGATCCTCCACCCATTGCTCCCACTTCTACCAACACTCCCATTCCTCCTTCTCCACCCACTAACTCCACAGCTCCACCTGCTCCACCTCCCTTCAAAAAGCCCAGATCCAGGCCCATTTCCTCTCCCACACCTTTCCCTCCTCATCCTATCACATCCTCTCCTGTTTCTTCTACTTCTCATCCTTCTTCTGTTCAAGATTTTGAGGCCCCTCCAGCATCCTCAGCTGGAGCCTCATCCTCTTCTGGTACATCCTCATTTCCAGAAGTAGGATCTCTCAATTCTGATGCCTTTCTCAACCCCCCTGCTCCTCCCTCCTTTATCACTATTATTCCTAAGAATGTCCAAATCGACTCTCCCTTTCTTGATAAAATTAAGGATGAGTTTGAAGAGGTTATCCTTAGGTCTGTGCTAAAGGTAGGCGACCACCTTTCCAAGACAGACTCTTCCAGTACTGTCTCCAAGAAACGGAAGCTTTCTTCCTCCACCTCTCCTCTTTACCCTCCCTTGTGGTTTTCTCTTACAGTCACCCACAAGCATACCTCTCTGTACAAAGAATATCTTCAAAAGGTTGTCTTTGCCACTCTTCACAATCTTCCTTTTCTTAACCTCTCTGACCACTTAGATGTCATTCTTCCCTATACTCCTCTGTCTAAAGCCGACAAATCCAAAATCTTCTCCTCAGCCCACTCCAAAACTGAGGAGCAATGGGCTAAATCTCATAAAGATCTGTACAATCGCTTCCTTCAGGCTAAGGCAGCAAGGTTTCCTCCCAGGGATCACTCCTTGACCCTTTCTGAGTGGTTCAAGTTTCACCACCAGAACACCTGGGCTCCTGCCATTCAGAAGCTCATCAAGCTGGTCAGGCATTTCCAAACTTTCAACAACTACAGGTATCTCAACAAATTACCTGAAGTTCAGCTCAGCCAGTTCAAGAGAGCCATCAAGGTCCTAACCCACTCTGAGCAGTCTGAGGAAATCAGAGTAGATTTTGCAACTCTTCATTTACCTGAAGAGATTTTCCTGCCTCAGATTCATTTCTTGATCATGGAATCTTCGGTTGGTTCAATCATCTTTGAGCGTTTTGCAAGAGTTATGGGCAGAATCAAGATTCAGAAAGGCCTTCAAGTTGGTTTTCCAAGATTTCTTTTCCGGGAATACCATAGAGGGTTTGTCAAATCTGATGTCCTTGCCCCTCTCCTCTCAGAATGTGAAAGGCTGAATGCCTCCGATTGGTCCAAGCTTTACTCTCTGTCTGCTCAGCAGCTAGCACATCTGAATGCTGCTCAAGCCAGGGAAGGGAAAGCTCCTGTCTCTCCTGCAACCTTCTTGGATATGAATTCAATCCAGCTGGTCCTTGATCCCTACAAAGTTTGGGCTGAAAGATACAAAGTGTTTTTAGCTCTTCGCCAGGAACTCAAGGACAAACAGATTTTCTACCCTGTCACCATGGATCAGTTTCTTGCCTGTGCAAGTTTTGGTAAAACACTCATCATCTGCTCCTCCATGGATCCAGACGAGTATGACCTGTTTCTTACCAAGCAGCGCAGCCTCTATCTATCCAAGATGGCTCCAATCATGGGACCATCCTTCTCCATTGAGAGTGGTGCCTTTAGGCAATTCTTCAAGCGTCAGGAAGAGCAGGCCTGGGAAGCTATTTCTCATTATGCCTCCCTTCTCTCTCCTGCTTATTATTTGCCTGTACCTCCTCAATCTTAATGAATGAATTGTGCTCCTTCTCCTCATTGTCTCTTATTCTTTGTCTCTTTCCTTTTGCTTTTTGCTTAATGACAAAAAGGGGGAGAATGTTTACCTACTTGTGTCTGACACATTCAGTACTTTAATTCCTGTTTAATATTAAGTACTACTTAAATATTGATCATAGTTTTGTCATCACCAAAAAGGGGGAGATTGATGAACAGTCCATCCCCATGTACTTTTAAATTAATTACTTGCCTATTTTGGTGATAAACAAAACACTGTCAAAAGTTTTTCTAACCTTGTTTATCTAGCCATAAGCACAGGAATTACCAAAGAAAGTCAAGCATTTGTGGTAAGTCTTCCATACATCTTCTTTCAGAAGAGCCATAATAATTCCTTCATTAACTATAACGATTTCCTCACTAGAACAACGATTTACTTGAAAGATTGAATAACCTTGCTGTGTCAAACAAGTCGATATTATAACGACTCTGTAAGTTATCGTAACGACTTCTTCAGAAGTTATAACGACTTGCTCATTATAACGACTCTGTAAGTTATCGTAACGACTTCTTCAGAAGTTATAACGACTTGCTCATTATAACGACTCTGTAAGTTATCGTAACGACTTCTTCAGAAGTTATAACGACTTGCTCATTATAACGACTCTGTAAGTTATCGTAACGACTTCTTCAGAAGTTATAACGACTTGCTCATTATAACGACTCTGTAAGTTATCGTAACGACTTCTTCAGAAGTTATAACGACTTGCTCATTATAACGACTCTGTAAGTTATCGTAACGACTTCTTCAGAAGTTTTAACGACTTGCTCGTCATAACGATTCTGTAAGTAATCATAACGATTTCTTTAGAGAGTTTTAACGACTTGCTCGTCATAACGATTCTGTAAGTCATCGTAACGATTTCTTTAGAGAGTTTTAACGACTTGCTCGTCATAACGATTCTGTAAGTCATCGTAACGATTTCTTTAGAGAGTTTTAACGACTTGCTCGTCATAACGATTCTGTAAGTCATCATAATGATTTCTTTAGAGAGCTACAACGACTTGCCATGTTTCATAACGATTTCTTTTATCATCTGTTATAGAACGACTTGGTTGTGGTAACGATTTCATAAGTTATCATAACGACTTCTTATTAGTCTACAGCAACTTGATCATAACGATTCTATCAGATTTTCACAACGACTGCATAAGTCATGTTTCCATAATTAAATGTTTCTCCTTGATTTAAGCTACGTTGAATAGTCAAAGTCGCATCTCGTCTGTTTGACTGCCATGCATTTAATAAAGACTGAACGTATCTCTGCATGGACACAGAACATATCTTCCATTCTCATGTATTCTCTGCATGCATCTTTTAGAACGATAAAGTGTCACTACTATATTTGTGTCTATCTGCTCTGACGTTGATTGATATCTGGAGATAGTATAGCTGTCTACCATTAAAGCTCAACCTTGCAGAACCTTAAGGATGTAATATCCTACAACTCTGGACACAGAAAGAACTACAAGCAAACTCAGAAGATCTTATCACTTTGCGTGCTCCAAAGAACAAAAGACTGCTGACAGGAAGCTTCCTCAAATCCTTCAGTCTAACGTACACCAAAGCTGTGAGACAACGGTCATCTCTTTGTCCTCATTCAAATTGGAGATACAAATACAAGATGAAGCTCTGAAGACAACACAAGGGGATTTTTCATTCATATTGAAGAGCGGCTAGACCTCTGCAGTTTTAAGTCTTCGAAAGTTCTCTAGAGCCAAATTTTCACTCTTTTCGATCTTGGCTCTTAGCTCTCTGTGCTGTGAGAAGAAAAATTAAGGAAGAGCTAGTTTAGTTCTGAGAGAGTGCACCTTGTGTAGATCTTCGACTCTCAGTGCTTGTAGCTTCAGATTGAGTCTTTGTAAAAGCTTGATCTAGGGGCTAGTCTTTTTCTTTCAAGAATTTCCTGTGTTTTTTTTTTTTTTCTTCGTGTGTGAAGGAAGACCTGGTGGTTTCCAGGGTGGTGTTTTTTCCCTTCGTGTGTGAAGGAAGACCTGGTGGTACCAGGGTGTTGTGTTCCCTTCAGGGGTGAAGGAAGACCAGCTGAGCTGGGTGGTTGTTGTTTGTCCATAGGGGGACTGTACCCTAGTTAGTGAAATCCTGAGGGTTGCTCAGGGACTGGACATAGGACTCCTAAGGAGAGGAGATCCGAACCAGGATAAATCTCTGTGTTGTGTGATTGTCCTCTTTGTGTGATTGTTGTTTTTACTAACCATTACTAATCCCTTTCAAGAACTCTTTATGTTTGTTTTGAGTTCAGGTTTTTATCAGCTAGGATTATTTTAAAGACCCATTCACCCCCCCTCTGGGTTAGCCAACCGGGCAACACAACGTATATTGTATATCACACTAACTCCGACTCTAGGAAAGTCGAAGTAATGCTTCGATTGATGAACAAATTGGTAGCACTCCGACTCTGGAGAAGTCGAAGTCTAGCAGTACTTCAACTCTGGGGAAGTCGTAGTCTGGCAGCACTCCGACTCTGGAGAAGTCGAAGTCTGGTAGTACTCCAACTCCAGAGAAGTCTGGCAATACTCCGACTCCTGAGAAGTCGAAGTCTCGCAGTACTCCGACTCCTGAAAAGTCGAAGTCTTTGTACTGATTGCTTATCTATTGAGCGTTACTCCGACTCCTTGAAAGTCGAAGTCGGATTTACGCCGACTTCAGATAAGTCGAAATCTACTATCTATTAGCTGGCACTCCGACTTCCTAAAAGTCGAATTTTGCTTGATCCTCACTCCGATATCTAGGAAGTCGAAGTAGTTGTATTTCTTCTAAAGTCGAAGTTCATTATCTTACAGTTGTATTGTTGTTACTTACTCCGACTTCTTTAAAGTCGAAGTTTCTTATATCAACTTCTGTGTACCTGTACTTAGATGATCTTTATGTTTCTATCAGTGAGCACAACTTAATATATCATTTTGTTTATTGAATGAGTTTTTCACATTGAAATATCTTATACATAAGAATATTTTCCTTAAGACCTATAAACCATTTTCCTTCAGTTAATATAAATTTCAATTATTTTTTTTGGTAGGAAAAATATTTTATTCAATATTATTCATCTGTGAAGTATCCTTTTTGAGATCTGTAAAGATTTAAATATTCTTGTTATCTCATCCAATGATAGAAAGATAAGGATGATCTCTCATCGATAGATGGTCAAGAATTGAATGCTTGATAGGTATAAGCTGTGTGGGCTATCTGTCGGAAACTACCTGCCACTGTCAGAAACTCCATGACTTTCAAAAAGAGATCATGTGCACCTGTCTGTTCATTCTCAAATGCTCTGAAGTTCTGTCTAAACTTCCTCATACTTTATATACTATTATTTCGCCTACCTCCGAAGGTTTGTATGGAGGTATATGTGTTCGTCTTGTCCTTTCAAGTTTGCAGAACATTTAATGAAGCATGCCTAAGCCTTCAGCTTTGAGCATGACACTCATAAAACTTCCTTGAAGCTATCTATCAACCTTGAAGCTACCCACATAGCATGAAGACGTTGGAACCCCTAGAGCTGAAATGAATGATTATCATGACAGAAATCTCAAAGACATCAACATCCAAGGCTTAAACAGATATCCTTCAAACGGCTAGTTTCCAACGGTCAAATTTAAACGGGAAGATATTTGAAGCTTATATATATTGAGAAGTTAAAGTTCAAACCAATATACACAGAGAGAATACAAGAGTAGACACACACTCTACTCGATTCTGGAAGCCAAAGCCAGAACTGCCATTACAATGAGAGAAAGCTGCTTCTCAGTCTTCGACTTCCTTGCTCCTCTTTGATTGAAAGAAGTCTTGTCCTCTTGGGTGGCAGTCTGTATTGCAAATTTCTCTTTGTCCACCTTCTCAGTTTCAGAAAGAGCTAGAGACTCATTTCCATCTGTTTCTCTTTCTAATTCCCTATGTTTGCTCACTTTGTTGAGCAGACACACAAGTGTATTTTCACTTCTGTGAAACATAACCCGCAGGGGGCTTGTTCCCTATAGTGCCCCTCTTGTGAAGAGAAGACCTGCAGGTGTAAGTAGTCTTTGTACCCCTTGGTAAAGGAAAGACTTGCTTGGGAGCAAGTGGGTTTGTAATACCTCTCCGGTTTGAGAGAAGGCCAAGTATTCTTGGTAGTTAGTGAATTCCCAAGTGGTTTCTTGGGGACTGGACATAGGACTTCCATATGGGAAGGGTCGAACCATGATAAAATCCTTGTGCATTTTTTGTGTGATTGATTCTGCCAAGTTTTTCTCTTGTTTCACACACATCACACTGATTACTAACAACTCTATTAAGTGTTATCTACTTTTCAGATAATTTTTAAATCTTGAGAGGTTCTATTCACCCCCCTCTAGGACAACTATAGTGCCATCTCGATCCAACAGTCCATAACAAGGCAGCTCATAAAGGAAAGTTATGCTTATTTGCAGCATCATATGTCTCGATCCCATTATCCCACAAGTCCTTTAACTTTTCTACTAATGGTTGTAAATAGACATCAATGTCCTTTCCTTGAGCTTTCGGACCGGGAATCAATAATGACATCATCATGTAAGCTGACTTCATACACATCCACGGTGGAAAATTATAAGTCATTAGTACAACTAGCCATACACTGTGCTTTGAAGACATGTTCCCAAAGGGATTAAACCCATCATTGGCTAAGCCAAGTCGAACATTACAGCTTTCAGAAGCAAAATCTGGGTACAACTGATTAAAGTCCTTCCATGCCAGAGAATCTGCAGGATGACGCATCTCACCCTCAGATTGGTAAGGACGACTGCCATTATGCCAAGTCATCCATTGAGCTGTCTTTAATGAGATAAATAGGTGTTGCAATCTATCCTTTAAAGGAAAATAGTGCAACACCTTTCTTGCCACCTTTTACTACTTTTTGAGATGTTATCTTTATATCTTGGAGTACCACACTCTGGACATTGAAATTTATCTTTATTTTCTTTACAAAATAACACACAATCATTTTTACATGCATCAATCTTTTCATAACTAAGTCACAATTCTTTGACAATCTTCTTTGCTTCATACCAATTTTCAGGTACAAATTCATCACTAGGCAAAACTTGTTTAAACAACACAAGTATCATATTCATACATTTGGCTATAAGACCATTTAAAGATTTCATGTGTATCAACTTCAACTTAGACATATCTTTGCACCCAGCATACAAAGGAGTTTATGCATCTTCTAATAACTTATAATTTTTTTGTGCTTTTGGATTCGGTTCTTCCTCATCTTATCCAACAAGCACATCGTTACTTTGAAAATCATGTAGCATGTCCATCACTTCATCGAATTCTAATTCATTTTGTGATTCGATAAGTTGTCTCTCTGGTGTCGGAGTATCATCAAACACTTGCTCACCGTGTGACAGCCAAGTCCGATAATTTAACCATATTCCATCACATATTAGGTGCTCATGCACACAATCCCTTCTAAATATGAAGGCATTGCAACATCTTCTACACGGGCATTGAATCAACACTTTGTCTTCTTCATGTCTAAATCCTATTCTGTCATCATGATATGCAAAGTCTAAAAAATCATCAACTCCATTGAGATACCTAGGGTCTAACCTATTAGGAATATCCATCCAACTCTTATCCAATTCAGCCATTCTGTGACACAAACATATTTTGCACACAAAGTAAAATGTCAACTAAGAAATAGAAATCATTTCCCTATAATCATACACAGTCACAATACATAATATTTAACATACATGTACACACATACATGTCACTGAAAAATCTGGCAACATTCACATAACCACACAACATTTCGGTCGATATGCATTATACAAGTGAGCCACCAGCCAAGCTTGCTAGATCACATTTACATAATCACACTGATTATATTGTAAATATGCATTATAAAAGTGAGCCACCACCCAGGCTCGCTGGATCACATACCTTGGTAGCCAACGCTAAAGACAGTGGCCAATAATAAGTCCAATTATGTGGGAGAAGGTCAAGCTACGTGCAAAAAAAAAAACATAATGATAGATATGCTATTGCAAATTTGCAATGTAGATAAGATGTTGTACACAACTAAGTTACTAACCCAGACTATGGCACCTATAGTCAAATAACAATTACATGGATTATGGTAGAAAAAAATATTTGCCTAAATTATCACTAAAAAAAATCTAGCTTCCAGGTGGTGAATATGGATGCATAAATTAAAATATGGCAGATCCAAGGGTCATAGAATCCTTATCCCTCATCTATTTCTAGAACACAACATACACACAAAAAATCTAAGAACATACATGAACAAATAAGTTGTTATTTTAATAAAATATTGAATAGAAGAGCATGGTCTTCGAGCTTCATATGAAACCAGGACCCCCAACTGTAGAATTCTACTTGCTGATTCCTGCCTATGTGGCCCCACTAGTCGCTAGGAGCAGGTTCCCCACTGCCATGCCTTTTCAACCCCTCAAATAGCCTCTCTTCCCCCTCTGCTAGGTGCATGTTTTGCTCAACAATGGTGGCCAGCACAAGGCAGTTCACTACCCTCTCTGTTCTCCTCCTCTCCTCCATTCTCCTCTCCTCCTCCCCCACCCTCTTCGACGCAGTCAATACTATCCGCCCTGGCCAGTCCCTCTCTAGCAACCAGACCATCTCCTCCGCCAATGGCACCTTCGAGCTGGGCTTCTTCTCCTCGGGCAACTCCTCCCACAACTGGTATCCATGCATCCGTTTCAAGAGCATCTCGAGGAAGACGATCATGTGGGTGGCCAATAGGAAGGTGCCCCTCTCCGACCCCGCCTCCTTCAAGCTCCGGCTCTCCCCCGACGGCGTGCTAATGCTGCTCAACCAATTGAAGGTGCCCATCTGGTCTTCCAACTCCTCAAGCTTCACCGTCTTCCGGAGGCCGAAGTCCACCGTCGGTGGGGGGAGCATAGAAAGAATAGACAGGAGGAGGAGGAGGAGGAGAAGGCGGCACCGAAGGGAGAGTCACATACCTACAGAAGCGGTGGTCGAAGGCTCCTAGTGGTGGCACTCCGACGGTGTGGGCTCAGCAGCAGCTCAGAGGTGATGGGGGGGGGGAGAGAGATTGCCGCAGGGTGTTTCAAAGGGGGAGGGGAAGGCGGGGATTTAAAATGCCGCCAATTTTTTCAGGAGGGGGGGAGGGAAGTGCGGGGTGTTTCGGGGGGAAGGGAGAGAATATTATTTTTAATATTTAAATATTAATAATTTGATTATGGAAGAAATTGAAATATAAGATTTTAAAAATAAAGTTTTATTACTTTTATATTCACAAACATTTCGGTCGATGTAGCCGTAGCAATACCAAAAAGATATTAGATGTCCATGTAGGATCACCCTTGTCGATGTCATTATTGCCACTACAAATTAGATTCGAATAATATCTAGATCCGTTTACAGCTCTACTCGTAGAGGAATAAAATGTTTTATAAAGATTTATTTGCTTAACAGGGTGTGGCGGAGGCCGGGTTGGTCAAGTAATGCCTAGGTCCGGGTGTGGACCTGCCTGCGGGTGTAGCAACTCTAAAATTTAAAATTTTATAAATAGATTTAAATTATTATAAAAGGAGAATAAATTTGAATAAAATGGGATTAAACTAAAACCCAATAAGCTAAATTAGGAAATGGGTTACACTAAAGGTCCATACGTGAGTTAATGGGCCTAAATGGAAAGCTCCCAACTTGGATGAGAGATATTTAATGCTAAATTCGTACCATAAATATTGATAAATAGAAAAGAGTTAAGATAATATTATTTTAACTCATAATTATCTTAAAAAGAGTCCTAGACCTACCCTAATCCTTTAGCCATGAAATTAGACCTCTCCCCAAGTGAAATAGGTGGATAGATGCTAGAAAAGGGAGATAAATATGGGAATTTCATAGCTAAAGGAGAGGGAAGAGTTTTAAGCAAAGAGGAGACTTTAATCATACAAATAACCCACCATTTTGTCTCTAGCCAACCCTATTGACCCTCTGGAGCTTGGAGAATGTGGAGGAGAGGCTTTTGGATGTGGAGAACAAGGAGGAGAAGGCTAGGACCAAGGGGATTCGTCTTCTTCAACCTCCCTTGCCCTAGGATTTTCAAAGCGTTAAAGATAGGCAATCTCTTAAGCAAAACCTAATTAACTTCGACCATAGGTAGACTATGATCCCCTCTTGCAAAGTCCCATGTTTTCCTCAATTTTCATCATACCATTTGGGAGTATTTCATGCTCCAAGTTCTGTCATGTCCATGCATATACTTGATCTTGTGCCTTGCAATTTTTATCAAACATGCTCCATGATGTTAGGGTCCGAATGATCCTATTTTCCCCAAATTTCATCATGTAACATCTTCGAATTAAATCGGATTCCATCACTGTGTATGATTTTAGGTCACCGAGATGTAACCTAATCATAGCATGTGTATACCATGTCTATTCTCTAATTAATTATTATTGTAGATACCTCTACATGTCTAGTTTCATTTAAAACGGATTTCATGATTTTTCGCTATGTATACGATTTGTTCTTGATTTTTAAAGCATACTATGTCAAGCCTTGGTTGCATGGACTGCAACCCAAGGTGACATGTGCCATCTGCCAGAGCTCGGGCCGAGGTTCTGAGAATGCGACAACCCAATAGGTCGTGTTCTCAACTAGGTCGCGACAAGGACCCACGTCGCATCCTTAACACGATGTTGACCTGCGTCGCGATCTCCTCGTCTGGTCAGCCCGACCTGAACGTGTCGCCCCGACACGTCGTGAAGAATACCTCGGCGTCTCGGCTAGAACCAGAATGCGTCGGCTAGCCCTGTCGCGACCTGAACGTGACGCCAGCCAATGTCGCGACTTGACTGTTGCAACCAGAACCCTAATTTCCATGCAAGCCCTTGTTAATCATGCCATTTAATCACTATTTAACCCATTAATTGTACTGTTATAAATAGTAACGACCTGTTTATTAATAATGGGTAAAATTATCAGGATTTCTCATTACATAAAAGCTATGTGCACAACTATCTCTTGCTATCATGATTATCTTACACATGCACACACCATACATAAATGTTTGCCATGAAACCCTACCAAATTTACTCAATAATATATCTGATAATTAAGTGTAATTATTCATATAATTTCCCTATTATTTTAATGAACTTATCTTCGTTTTATTCGCATGATTTGTATACCGCTATCGCGTCCCTCTGTCTTCGAGCACTCGAGGCATGACAGACAAATTGGTTCTTTACGCATTTCTATCTTAGTTTGGACGACCTCTCCGTTGGGAATACTCCTGACAGGACTAGGAACTCCTTGTCAAGGCCTCCGTATGTCTCCTTGGCATTGGGAGA
Source organism: Colocasia esculenta (assembly GCA_014218235.1). Lineage (NCBI taxonomy): Eukaryota > Viridiplantae > Streptophyta > Magnoliopsida > Alismatales > Araceae > Colocasia > Colocasia esculenta. The sequence goes on along the minus strand of CM024757.1, from coordinate 33,803,665 downwards.
CATCCATTGCCGACGAGCAGGTTGTACCATCAATACCTATTTTACCCTTAGGGATCAGCATGATCCAACGTCCTTAGTTTGTTCTCTCTTACTTTGATATCACACCGAACCTCTGGCCTGTGGTCCTAGCATGGCTATTGGGCGATTGTGACTTCTACCGGACTGCCGACACACGATCGTGTTTGTTGTGCAACTGTTATTATCGTCTGTTTAATGTTGTTTTATAAAAATGACCCTATTCTCATCTACTATCTCTACACTCTTGTCTATTCACATTATCTCTAGACTCTCATCTATTTGTCAATTACTCTCATCTATTCTTGGTACTCTATTTGGCCATCTATTTGATTGTCTAAGATAAAAACATGATCAATGCCAGGCAACATTATAAAGGGCCCGATCTGGTCCTAGGAGGTGCACCTGAAAGGCTATAACTCGCGGGGGTTTAATGATCAAGGTGTTCGGTATGCATCCAACGCATGACTATCAATATTTAATCTATGACAATCAATCAATCATTTTACTTGATCTCGTGGTTGAAAGAATATCGACCAACACATACTATCGTGACTAGTGCACTGTTGTGCAACTTTACATGCTATTTTGTTATATGGCCAATCTGTTATCATGCTTGTTGTGCTATACTCTCGTGAAAAAAATACTATTATTCTCTCGTTGTCATGTGACATTGCTCTCTAGAATATACTCAATAATACTATATAGTTATCCTACTTGAGAAGACATTAATCACTTAAAGCATGCCTGTTTATACGAGATATTAAGTCCTACTGAGTGTTATCACTCACCCTGCTCTATTTATTTCATATGTTTCAAGTGAGTCTGATGGGAACTACCACATGAACGAGGAAGGGAATGAGGAGGAGCAGGAGTGACCTGTCTTTACGTCAACCAATGCTTTTAGTGGCTAGTTAGTTGTTAGTCAGTTTGTAATAATTCAGATTTGAATAAAGTACTTTGGGCCCTAGTTATGGCTCTGAATTAGTGATGTAATAGTTGATTTGAGGAATTATTAATGAAGTTGGATTTTATTTGGCGTTATTATAAATTGTGCAATGGTTTGATGTCTATTATCACTATGTACTATTTATTTAACTATATTACCGCTCCGATATTCCACGTCGGGGCGTTACACGGGTGTTGCTAAGTTGTCCAGTAGGGGGACTATACCCTGTGGTTTGTTATAAGGAAGGATGGTATCCATATATAATAACTTGAGTTTTGGCGTAATGGCAATGCCTGAGATCCTGAAGCCTCTGCCTGAGATCCTGACGCTAAGCTTTATCGAGGTATGATATAATTTCTTCTCTATTTAACTGCTTTTAAACGATATTGAACTTCGTAAGTTTATCGACCCTAAGCTTTTCGATATCTTGCTTCCACGAATGATTTTGAATTATGGTATCCCAAAGGATGTTCCTTCGACTTGGTGGGTTACACTGATGCAGACTATGCTACATTTTTTTGTCTAAATTTCCATTGCTTTGCGATAATATGAGTGCTATTAATTTTACTAATAACCTTGTTCAACATTCTTGCAATAAATATATTGACGTAATCACTTTATTAGAGATCACTTCATTGCGATACACAAAGCCCTCCAAGTACTCAGCCCTTGGGCCTCCACCCATGGGTCGGAAGGGTTAGAAAAGACCTAGCGAAGTAATCAAAGATGACAAACAACCGTGACCCTGAAGTAAACAGTACGAGTCCACACGTCAAGTACATGTCAATCTGTCTGTCTTAAGTACAAGTATAGTAAAGAAAAGGGAATACAAACCCTGAAGGGGCATACCCCGAGGGTGAAGGCTACTCAAAATCGGGAGACAACTGCTGAACACGACTTCCCGTAACTAAGCCTTTGTCTGGTTGATGTCCTATCGGTGCTGCAAACTCTCACCTGTGTTGATATTTTCACCTTTTTCATGCGCAATTCACATTAATTGCCCATCTTAAATTTTGACAAACCCAAAGTCCTTGTGCTTTTTTTTCTTTTTAGAGAAGCCTTGAGTTGACCCAGCCTTCAGTCGGACCGACATTATTTATGAAACTTCTATGTAATTTGCCTCTACGTGAAGTGAGGTCAACCCCAGAAGACTTTTGAGGTCGACCTCTTCATAAACGAGGTCGACCCCACTTTTGTGGAGTCGACCCCCCAACCCTAGGGGGATTTAAAGGGTCGGCCTTCCCCCTTTTTTCTTCCCGCTAGTAACTACCGCCGCGTTCTCCCTTCTCCTCTCTTCTCTTCTTCCTTGCGTCGGTCAACCCCTTCTGTTTCTCCCTTGAGTGCAGACGACCTCCTCCTATTCTCCTTCCTCTTTGCACTGGTCGACCCTTCTTCTTCCTCTTTACACTCCTCCTCTGTTTCCGCTTCCCCTATTTCTTCTTCTTCCAAACTCTTCCTTCGATCAGATGGCTTCTCCCCGGCATGGTGACCAGGGAAAGGCAGTGGCTAGTGAGACTCCCTCCAAGAGATCTCGAGGCAACAGTGGAGCACCAAGTCGAAGCTTTGACGGTACTCTTTTTCGTAGTCTCAATGCATTTGATTTCTTTACCAGCGATATATCCTCTAGGAAGGTGCATTTTGGCAAAAGGATTGATTTTGACTTCTTTGAAAGTAATGGAGTTGATCTTGCATGCATCTTTGAGACATTGGGATGGGGACATTATGTGACCATGAATGAAGTGGTTTACCCTCATTTGGTTAGTCTCTTTTATGCGAATTTGGATAAAGATGATGACAAGTAATTAAGTACTTATGTGAAAGAGATCCATATCCCTCTTAGAGTTTCAATGCTTTCGGAAGTGATGCATATTCCATATAAGCACGGGGTTAATTATGTCGATCGGTTAGACAATCGTTGGAAAGCTTATGAAAGAGTATTGGGAACTGAGATTGAAAACCAACTATTTGAGCGTGTGATTACCAACTCTTTTCTGGCCTACCATTGGTTTCTTCACAAGATTGTTTGCTCTATTCTCATTTCAAGGAGTGGTAGCATGGATGGAGTCAGCGATGATCATATCCTTTTAATTCAAGGACTTCTAGATGGCACTCTTGTGGACCTTCCAAATATCACCTTGAACACCATGCGGGATGTAGTAGGCACATGTAAGCGTAATATTCTTTTTGGTATGCTTATTACCCGTATCTTGAAGAAATTCAAAGTCAGTTTTGCATGTGAAGATTCCAAAAGATTGACAATGTTTGATGTTAGATATTTTGTCCGCACGGGTACTCGGTCTCCTTACAAAGGGCAGGACCTCCAAGATGATGAAGATGGTAATAAATTCACTTTGTCTACTCCAGGCTCCTCCAAACCTCCTGCTCCTTCTATAGATCAGCTGACTCATCTATTTGATATGCTCACTACCAATATGAATGCTCGTTTTGACTATTTGGACAATCAGTTTGTATCCTTGGAAGGTCATGTTGAAGAGCTTCAGACGGATGTTTCTATTCTCAAAGGACAGCAGGACCGCAATGATATGCTTCTTCAAGCTATTGCCAAACAACATGATGTTATACGGGGTAATAATGATGAGATGCGGAAGAACTTGCAGGACTTGGCTGGCGCTGGAAATTTCTTATGTGATTCTCTCTCTCGCCAACCACCACCGCCTTAGTCTTCATCCTTTTACCTCTTCATCCTCTATTTTCACTCGCTATGGTTTGTCGTCATTTTGAGTTGGATTAAATGTCTCTTCAGTGCTCTTTTGTTGATGAGAAAGAGGGGGAGAACTAGTATATTGTGTCCTTACATAATACTTGTATGGTTTATTGTGTCTTTGTGATGGCAAAAGGTGGAGAACAGTTAAATGATTTATGAATAGATTTGTGCTTGCTTATACTTTCTTCATGCATATAATAATCTTAGTGTAAATATATGATTGTTTAAGGATAATTTAAATCTTTCTATTTAAGTGTTTGATCACAAAACACTCAAGTTTTTTGGCTAACAAGTGGTGAAGTTATGTGCAGCAACCAAAACATTTTTCAAGTGATATCAAATCTGAAAAACACTTTTCAAGTCATGATGTGTTATGGAGTCGACCCCATATTTCTTCATGGGTCGACCCTGCATAACCCCATTTCAACTGTGGGAAATGGGGTCGACCTCATGTTTCAACTGAGGTCGACCTCAAATGAAAATCAGATCTCCTGTCTTTTGAAGTTGACCTCATACTTCTTCATGGGTCGACCCCTCTATGTTACTTTTTGACAATGTGAAATACGGTCGACCCCACAGTTCTTCTGGGGTCGACCTCGCCTTTTCAATTGGTTTGCGCCATTATATTTTCAATTTTAAAATATTACAAGAAAAAGTATTTAAATTGATAATATTAATTGATTGAATAACCTAATAATAAAATAATATAAATAACATAATGTTAGATATTAATGATATAACACTTTAATAATATCAAATTTAATATAAATATACAATAGGCTTTGATTTAAAAGAATAAAATAACTTATTATGTGACATAACATTTGGAGTTTAAAATAAAATACTTAATGATTTATATGATTCATGCTCAATATAGAAAATGCTATATATTCATTATGATTAATGAAAATAAATATTTTACAATATATAAGAATAGTTAATTAAGTAGATGACAATAATAACTTGAAATATGAAATGAAATATACTTTGTGATATAATAAGTTTTTGTATCAACAAGTAAAGAAAATTTAGCGACACATGCATACATGAATGCCGGTATGTTCCTCAAAACATATAAGGTAACATGGTGATGGGTGTACATGAAAAATAAGTTTTTGTTTACTTTATTTCTTCATTTATAATTTAACATACATTATCATACTTTACAAAAAATTATACGTAAATTATTTTTAACAATTTTTAAAGAAAATTAGGTTATTGGCGATAGCTTTAAACCATCGATATTAAATAATGGCGACGGTCGTTTTATGCTTTAACGACTAACAAAACCGTCGCCAAAACTTAATAGCAACGGACGTAAGCAGATGCTAATAAAAACTAAAGGCGACAATCACAGTCGTCGCCAATGCTCTTATTAAGGACAACCACCGATAGCCGTCCCTAATAATCATTTATTTGCGATAGATAAAGTCGTCTCTAATAAGAGTATTAGTAACAGCCCATAGTAGTTGTCGCTAATGTTAATATTAACGACAACTTCTTGTACTGTCCCTAATAATGAATTATCGGGGACAATTAGGGCCGTCCCTAATAATCGTTAGTAGTGATGAAAAAATTATCTGTCGCTAATAAAAGTATTAGAGACGGCCATATTTAAGTGTCCCTAATAATAGTTTATTAGCGATGAGCCTAAAGTCGTCGTTAGTAATTTTATTTGCGATAGAGAATTTTATCGGTCGTGAATAAATTTACAAGCGACAGCTTTCTTAACCGTCACTAATAACCGTTATTGGGGATGACAATCTCCGTCTCGAATGATGTTTTTAGCGATGGCTTCTTTAGTCGTCCTGAATAATTTATTTTTAGCGACATTCATACATTCAGTCGTCGCTAATAATGTTTACTGAGGACGGCTTCTTTAAGCCATCGCCAATAGTACATTTTTGCGGACGGCTACTTAACAACCGTTGCAAATACTCTTTTTAGCAACGGTGTTATGTAGCCGTCGTGAATACCCCGTCCCTAATAGTCCCTTTTCTTGTAGTGGCAATTCTTTCACCTTAATATGGTCCCTAAAAACACAAGAAATTGAACATCCCTATAAATAAGTACACGTTGTTGAAATGAGCATTAGACAGCGTTTGGAAATACTTGTTAAAAAGTAGAAATCAGCAAAAGTCAATTTCACATGAAAGCGCCACACCGCGATGCTTTCTAGTTTTGCTGCCCGTGCCTTCCGCGGCATGGGCGACAAGATGTGCATAATGTGCAGAAGGCATTAAAAAGAAGAAAAAAAATCCCCACCTTATCGGTTAGGCATCGAGATGAATTCGACCTCGTTGTCGGTGCCTAAAATCTCTGAAAATGGGTTCCCACCCACTTTTCGATAGTATAGAGACAGAGAGAGAGAGAGAAAGAATACCAAATCTCTCTATCTCACTCCTCACATAAAAATCCCTTGGCACGAAAGTCGAAACAAATCGAAAACGTTTGGTTTCGCTTTGGCTTTGTTTGAGATTTGCAAAACCAAAATAGACTTGACAAGCGTTTCCAAACCCTGCCTTAGTTGATGTAATTTCGAATCAAATTACATCTGTGATGAACATCGGAGCTAGGAATGAGATATTCTACCAGGAGATGTATTACCTTCAACCTACAAGAGCAAGTACACAAAAGAGTTTTAAACAAAATGAACTCTAGCAATGAAAAATAAAGTGCCAAATGGAGGACAAGATCTATTTTTTAGATATTGAATTAAGGAACCTGCAAACAAAATAGAGTTCAAATATGAAAAATGATTGGAGACAAAAAGAGCTTTATTGAAGTTCCTTTATGCAATCTAGTTGAGATTTTGTTTAGATACACAGAACATCCATTTCTTGATTCCTTGTACCTTAATTATGTATGACATGAGATATCTAGCTAGATTTTCTACAACTTGAGTCTTATTTCCAATTGTCATACCAATTAAAGTATATTTAATTCGGAGATTAAGATAGTGGTTTGATTATTTTAATTTCAATTTTAAAATAATATATTCAAGAACAATATGTGCATTAATAGAAGTTTATCAAGCCATCAGAAAAAATATGCATGGACAATAGTGCTTCCATCTTCTAACGACCCGAGAACCCGACCCTCGGCCCACGCCGAGGACCCGATTTTCACGGTAGCCGCCCACGGATCCGGAGACCCGGAAGGGCTAAAATATGCATCTAACAGGATATGTAATGGAAGGAAACGTCAACTGCTAAACTAGAAGCATACAGGTGGAAATAGAAAAGAGAGCGAGACCACTGTGTACCGCTCTAAGTACAGTCCCGACGCACGCCCATCAATACAAGTAAAAGGCAGGGGAAGAACAAATACCTTAGGGGCATACCCCGAGGGTGACGTACACTGAAACTGGGGAGCCACTACTAGCTACGGGGACCATGCCTACCGCCCTGTCTCCTCCACCCGGCGCGCGCCCTACCGCTGCTGAGAAGTCTCACCTGGGAAGAGGAGGGATGAGCTTCACAACAGAAGCTCAGTAGGGATTACCAATCTCCTACTGGCTCTAAACAGGCAGAAGAACATATATAAAATAAATGACATCAGTTTATATCTTCTACCTACGAACGAAAGTGCGGAAGCGAAGCTACAACTAGCATGGTACAGAAAGTACTCACGGTCGGAAACTCCGTACGACTGCTCGTCGTGACCACCACACAGCTAGCAAACACAGACAGAGGGGACTCCGCCTGGACAAGCAACACTAGCTACGGGAAGCACTACCACTAGTCAAGGTCAGGTGCATCCACCGACGTCTTATCCTCGACCCGGGTCCTGACCCTCACGTCTCGTTAGAGCGAGGTAGGACACAAAGTAACACAACAGTAACCGCCGTAGTCTGGCCGGACTACGGTCCAACGCCTGGCCTCTCTAAGCGGTTCCGGGGCTCCAAAGAGCGAGGCAGTGAGAAAAGGACTAGCTGGACTATGCCGGGAAGAACTCTGAAAACTGACCTCGGCGTCCCAGTCCAACCACGAGAGATCTGCAAGCGACTCAACGCCACTGTCCTAACCACCGTTTTCCCCTAAGCTCCAGAGTCCGCCTGGTGGCTGCCAACTCGAGCACACTCATAGCCTGGAGTACTCCCTCGACAAGCTCCAGAGGATGGGGGTCCCAGGAAATGGTAACAACCTCTCACATGGGACAAGCCCTCAAGCGCCGAGCATCGGTCGAAAGACTAGTGTAGCCCGTACTAGGGAACTAGCACAGGTGCCACGGGTATAGTAAAAGAAGCGAAAATGACGAAGACCAAAACCTGACTCACGGATGGCGTCGCGACGCATCGGGTCGTCGTGACCAAGTCGCGATGCCCTACCCTATCGCGATGCTGTCGCGACGACCGTAGCCATCGCGACAAGGTCGCGACGCTGTCGCGGCGGCCGTAGCCATCGCGACAAGGTCGTGATGCTCAAGAGCGTCGCGATCCTATCGCGACTGGCAAGGTTGTTACAACAAGATCGTGACCTCCATAATGGTCGCATCTTCAGCAGAGGGGGGTTCCAGAGCGCTTCTTTTGGAAACTGCCCCAAAAACACCAAACAAGCATTCCACAGGGGGAGGGGAGCATGCTTAACATGTAAGAAAAGCTATAAATCATGCAAACCACCCATATAATCCCACAAACATGGATTTAACAAGAATCTATGCTTGAACAGAAAAACTCACTCAACCACGAGCATGGATCCTCACTCTCCCACAACCACAAATCACGAGGAAACGCCATCTCTAAGAGGAGGGGAGCATGCTTAGGGCGAGAGGATTAAGGGTCCCTACCTCCACACGAAGAACGAACATTTTAGGGCCTTCTCATAGGAATGAATGCCTCCTCCTCGCTCCAAACGGCACGAACACGTCCCCTGCACAAGCGGGACGACACCACCTCAGCACGGACACCTCAAGCACAATGATCTACCAAGAAACCACAAGAGAAACTAGAGAGGGAAAGGAGAGGGGAGAAAGAGAGCTGAGAGGGTGAGAGGGGAAGAATGGGCGTGCCTTCGGTTTTTAAGCCGACGGCCCCCAAAACGCGACGGGCTGACCCGGCGCGACAACTAGCGTGTCACGACGCTCCTCGCCATCACGACCATGTCGCGACGGTTGCCCCCGGTGCGACCCCAAAAAGGCGGTCAAACCTCGAAGACCAGAAAAGCAGTCGCGACGACCAGACAGGCCGCGTCAATACTACACGCGTCTGACACCTGACAAGCCGTTCTGACAGAAAGGACACCGGTCACGTCTGTCAGAAAAGCAGTCACGACCCTGTCAGACGTCGCAACAAGGATGCGACGGCGACCCCCGTCGCGACAAGAACGCGGCGGCCGGGTCTTGGGCGACCTAATGCTGTTACGGCAGACCACTCTGGCGCGACCACGTCACAGCCAGAGCGCCTGGCGCGACCCTGAGGACGGGGCCAAAGGGCCCAAGGGGGCCGGGTCTTACTTCCCACCCACCTTAAAACATTTCCTCCTCGAAATGAAAACAACTCGGTCTCAACTTGGAAAGTAGAAAAAGGAAGACAACATACCAATCAATAAAACAAATTGGGGAGCTGCTCACGCATCTCATCCTCACGCTCCCAGGTGGCCTCGCCACCAACGCAGTTCTCCCAGATGACCTTTACCAGTGGAATCTGCTTCTGGCACAACTGCTGAACTCTGTGGTCGACAACGCTGACTGGGTACTCTGGCACTGACAAGTCTGGCGCCACCTCAAGCTGCGAGTAGTCCAACACGTGCAAAGGATCTGCAACGTACCTCCTAAGCTGCGAAACGTGAAACACATTGTGCACACCTGCTAGCTCTGTCAGAAAACTCAACCTGTAAGCCACCTCGCCGACCCTCTCGGTGATAGGGAAAGGCCCGACATACCTCGGACTGAGCTTTCCCTTTTTGCCAAACCTCATGACGCCCTTGGTCGGTGAGACCCGCAAGAAAACAAGGTCACCAACACTAAACTATAACGGTCTCCTGCGGACGTCTGCGTAGCTCTTCTGTCTGCTCTGTGCTGCCCAAAGCCTCTGCCTGATCAGACTAACTGTATCTGCACACTGCTGCACTAACTCTAGTCCTAAAAGCTGCCTCTTTCCACCCTCGAACCAGTGAAGAGGTGTCCTGCACGGGCGACCATACAAAGCCTTGTATGGTGCCATTCCGATGCTCGAGTGATAGCTGTTGTTATAGGCAAACTCTACCATCGGAAGGTGGGACTCCCAGGTGCCACTCCAGTCCAAGCAACATGCTCTCAGTATATCCTCCAAAGTCCGAATGGTCCTCTTTGACTCTCCGTCTAACTGTGGATGGTATGTTGTGCTCAACCTCAACTCTGCGCCTAGTTCTCTCTGCAGACTGCACCAAAACCCCGACGTGAACCTCTGTTCTTTGTCAGAGACGATCGAAACTGGAGTACCGTTCAACGGAACGACTCTGTCCACGTACAGCCTAGCTATCTTGTCCACTGACCAAGACATCCTGACTGGAAAAAAGTGTGCTGTCTTGGTCAAACGATCCACGATCACCCAGATACCATCATGATGCTGCAGAGTACGAGGAAAATCAACCACAAAGTCCATGGTGATGTCGTCCCACTTCCACACGGGAATGGGCAACGGCTGCAGCTCACCACCAGGACGCTGATGCTCGGCCTTCACCTGCTGACAGGTAAGGCACCGAGCGATGAACTCTGCCACGCCCCTCTTCATCCCTGGCCACCAGAAGAACCTCCTCAAGCAATGGTACATCTTGGTGGAGCCAGGATGAACAACATATCTCGACCTGTGAGCCTCTGACAAAAGCGCCTGGTGCGCCTCCTTGGGAACGTACAAGCGGCCTCTGAATCTGACCTCGCTGTCCTCGTCGAGCTCAACATCTGGCATCTACAAAACGTCTGCCAACTGAGGGTCTGCCTGCTATGCCTGCAACACCTGCCTGAACACTGATGGCTGAACTGACAAATTGCTCACCACAGAATGGTCTCTGGTCCTTAACGGAACGAACACTCCCTAGGACAGCTCCTCCAACAGCCTCCACTCTCTGACCATCAGTGAACTCAAGCGCACGCGCCTGCTCAAAGCATCGGCTATGACGTTAGCCCTTCCTGGGTGATAGGAGAGGGTTAGGTCGTAGTCCTACAAATGCTCCATCCATCGGCGCTGCCTCAAGTTCAGATCCCTCTGGGTGAAGATATATTGCAAACTCTGGTGATCGGTGAAGATCTGAAAAGCCTCACCATACAGGTAGTGCCTCCACAACTTGAGAGCGAACACCACTGCTGCCAGCTCCAAGTCATGGGTGGTGTAGTTCTTCTCATGCTTCTTGAGCTGCCGAGAAGCATAGGCAATGACCCCACCAAGCTGCATTAGCACGACACCCAAACCTGACCTCGACGCATCGGTATAGACCACAAAACCACCGCTGCCCGACGGCAAGACCAACACTGGCGCTGAAGTCAACCTCGTCTTCAGCTCTCGAAAGCTCTGCTCACAGTCCTCTGACCAAACAAACTTGACGTCCTGCCTAGTCAATTTGGTCAACGGTGCCGTAATCTCGGCAAAATCCTGAATAAACCTACGGTAGTAACCAGCCAAACCCAAAAAACTGTGGACCTCTGACACCGATGTGGGCTGCTCCGATGACAACACGACCTCCACCTTGGCAGGGTCCACTGCCACCCCAGAACCCGAGATCACGTGCCCGAGAAAGTGCACCTCCCTCAGCCAAAATTCGCACTTGTCAAACTTGGCATAAAGGCGGTGACTCCGCAGGGTCTCCAGCACGATCCTCAGGCGCTCCTCGTACTCCTCCTCAGAAGCCGAGTAGACCAAAATATCATAAACAAAAACAACCACAAAGCGATCTAGGTGCTCACTGAACACCCTATGCATCAGATCCATGAATGCTGCGGGTGCGTTCGTCAGCCCAAATGGCATGACGACGAACTCAAAGTGTTTGTACCTGGAATGGAAAGACGTCAAACCAACATCTGACTCTCTAATCCACATCTGATAGTACCCGGATTTCAAGTCAATCTTCGAGAAAACCTTGGCCGACTGCAACTGATCAAACAAATCATCGATCCTCTGCAGTGGGTACCTATTCTTCACAGTGACCTGGTTCAACTGCCGATAATTGATGCACAAACGAAGACTGTCATCCTTCTTCTGCACAAACAAAACAGGTGCTCCCCAAGGCGAACGACTCGGCCGAATAAAGCCTAGCTCAAGAAACTCCTGAAGCTGGTGCTTCAACTCGCGCAACTCCGCCGGAGCCTTCCAGTAAGGTGCCTTGGACAAAGGCATCATACCGGGCAAAAGCTCAATGGAGAACTCTACCTCCCACTTAGGCGACAAACCAGGTAGATCCTCCGGGAAGACGTCGGAGAACTCAGAAACAACCGGCACGTTAAAAACTGAAGATCCGCTAGGCTCCAAGGAATAAACCGAAGCAAGGTAGGCGACACAGCCATCACGGATCAAACGACGAGCCTTACACAAGGAAATGAATGGCCGCGGGTAGACCGGATACCTCAAAAGCAGAGAACGGGCACTCCAGGTATCTTAAACCGAACAGTCTTCCGCTAACAATCAACCATGGCTGACTGAGCCTCCAACCAATTCATGCCCAGAATGACGTCAAAGTCATGAAGCTGTAACGCGTACAACCTGGCCGGCAACTAGTGCCCCTCAACCTCGACTGTCACGCCCTCCAGGTAACCAAAAGAATGCATGAAGTCACCAGACGGGAGATCGACCATCACGTCACACTGCCACTCAGGTGTGTGACAAACCAGGGACTCGTAAAACTCCTCGGAAGCAAAACACAAAGAAGCATCGGGGTCAACCAAAACACGAGCAGCTCTGCCAAGGATAGGTAGAGTACCTATCACCAGGTTTGATGCCTCTGCTGCTCCCGAGTGAGCGCCATCATACGACCAAGACCACGCCCACGCTGCTGCGCCTTCAGGGGCTGTTGTTGCTGTGGTGGCTGAGGATGAGGGTACTGCTGCTGCTGTTGGTACGGCTGGTACTGCTGCGACTGCGGAAACTGTTGAGCCTGCTGCTGGTACTGCCCCCACTGTTGCTGATGCGGTGCCTGCTGCTGAGGAGTGTACTAGTACTGAGGAGGCTGCTGAGAGTACTAAACTGGCTGCTTCTGCTGCGGGGCCTGCCCCATGGGGCAATCCCTCCTGAAGTGGCCCGGTAAGCCACAGGTGTAACAAACTGCCTCCTGACTGCCGTGCACAGCACCCTACTGCACTGACTGCTCTGCAAACCTGGACTGACGCCTCTGCTACCGGCTCTGCCCACCCCCACGAGTAGACAACTTCCTAAACTGCGAGTGAATTCAGAGCTACCGGAACTGCCCAAGCCTAAGGAGGAGGAAGTCGCACTACCGTGGCTCCCGGCGGGATGCTGGTAAGGCGAGGACCTGAAAGAGGCTCCTCCCTGCTGCTGCTGCTGCTGCAACTGCTACTGCTGGGGCTGCCATGTCTCTCTGTCCAAAGTGGTGGCCTTCGCCACAGCCTCTCCCAAGGTGGTACACATGTGTGTCATCACACCCCACTTCAGGTCTGGTCTCAGCCTTGCTATGAACCTCTCTGCACACGCCTGATCGCTGCCTGCGACATGAGGCACATGCCTCAACAATCGGACAAACCTCTGGTGGTACTGCGAAAGTGTGAGGTCGCCCTAAACCAACGCGTGGAACTGGTCCCGTCTCTCATGTCGAGCGTAGTCGGGGAAATACTCGTCGTGAAAGACCTCCAAAAACCACTGCCAACTGATGTGATCCAACCTCTACCCCTGGAAGTGCGTCTGCCTCTTAACTCTCCACCACTCATGGGCTACTCCCTTGAGCTGGTACACTACCAGTCGAACCTGGTCCTCCTCAGCGCACTCCATGGTCTCGAAGATGCGCTCTAACTCATGGGACCAGCTCTCTGCCTTGTCGGGATCATACTCGCCGGAGAACATCGGTGGCCGAAGATGCAGGAACCTCTCGAGGAGAGCAGTCCTGTCCTCCGTAACTGCCGTTCTCTGCCGCCCGGCCCAGGTACTCCCAGTGCCCAACCGCTGCTGACGCTCTGCCTGCTCCACCTCTAGCTCTACCTGCTGCTCCGGCACCACAGGAGGAGGCATCGGAGGCTGAACACCCGCTGCTGCCTGCCTGGGCTGGTACGCTCCCTGGTACAAGTTCCTAAAGAACTGTTCTGCTAAGGGAAACCAGTCTGCATACTGCTGCGGCTGAGGCGGTACTCTTGCTGCTGCTGCCCACCTGCCGCTGTTGCTGCTGCTGTCGGTGCAGCCTGAGGCTATGCCACTGACTCCTCTGCTGACACCTCCTCCTGGACCTGCCCCTGCGCGGGCATCTCGGACTCACCCTGCTACTCCACCAGCTCTCTGTCCTTCCTGTGCCTGCGCAGAGCCATGTCCTGCTTGGCAACACAACCAACAAAGGTTAACAAAACCACTCGGGCAGCTAGTAGTGTACTTGTACTACCATCGGGACTTCCTATTGCAGTTATATCCATTAAAAGTCCTGTCAGACTATCGCTCTGATAGCAACTGTAACGACCCGAGAACCCGACCCTCGGCCCACGCCGAGGATCCGATTTTCGCAGTCGCCGCCCACGGATCCGGAGACCCTGAAGGGCTAAAATATGCATCTAACAGGATATGTAACGGAAGTAAACGTCAACTGCTAAACTAGAAGCGTACAGGTGGAAACAGAAAAGAGAGCGAGACCACTGTGTACCGCTCAAAGTACAGTCCCGACACACGCACACACGCCAGTACAAGTAAAAGGAAGGGGAAGAACAAATCCCTTAGGGGCATACCCGAGGGTGACGTACACTGAAACAGGGGAGCTACTACTAGCTACGGGGACCACACCTACCGTCCCGTCTCCTCCACCTGGCGCGTGCCCTGCCACTGCTGAGAAGTCTCACCTGGGAAGAGGAGGGATGAGCTTCACAATAGAAGCTCAGTAGGGACTACCAATCTCCTACTAGCTCTAAACAGGCAGAAGAACATATATAAAATAAATGACATCAGTTTATATCTTCTACCTACGAACGGAAGTGCGGAAGCAAAGCTACAACTAGCATGGTACAGAAAGTACTCACGGTCGGAAACTCCGTACGACTACTCATCGTGACCACCACATGGCTAGCAAACACAGATGGAGGGGACTTCGCCTGGACAAGGAATACTAGCTATGGGAAGCACTACCACTAGTCAAGGTCAGGTGCGTCCACTTACGTCTTATCCTCGACCTGGGTCCTGACCCTCACGTCTCGTTAGAGTGAGGTAGGACACAACGTAACACAACAGTAACCGCCGTAGTCTTCCCGGACTACGGTCCCACGCCTGGCCTCTCTAAGCGATTCTGGGGCCGTAAAGAGCGAGGAAGTGAGAAAAGGACTAGCTGGACTGCGCCAGGCAGAACTCCGAAAACTGACCTCGGCGTCCTAGTCCAACCACGAGAGCTCTGCAAGCGACTCAACGCCACTGTCCTAACCACCATTTTCCCCTAAGCTCCAGAGTTTGCCTGGTGGCTGCCAACTCGAGCACACTCGTAGCCCGGAGTACTCCCTCGACAGGCTCCCGAGGATGGGGGTCCCAGGCAATGGTAACAACCTCTCACACATGACAAGCCCTCAAGTGCTGAGCACCGGGAGAAAGACTAGTGTAGCCCGTACTAGGGAACTAGCACAGGTGCCATGGGTACAGTAAAAGAAGAGGAAACGACGAAGACCAAAACCTGCCTCACGGTTGCGTAGCGACGCATCGGGTCGTCGCGACCAAGTCGCGACGCCCTACCTTATCGTGACGCTATCGCGGCAGCCGTAGCCATCGTGACAAGGTCACGACCCTCAAGAGCGTCACGATCCTATCGCGACTGGCAAGGCCGTCGTGACAAGATCACGACCTCTATAATGGTCGCGTCATCAGCAGTGGGGGGTTCCAGAGTGCTTCTTCTGGAAACCGCCCCAAAAACACCAAACGAGCATTCCATAGGGGGAGGGGAGCATGCTTAACATGTAAGAAAAGATGTAAATCATGCAAACCACCCATACAACCCCACAAACATGGATTTAACAAGAATCTATGCTCTAAGGGAAAAACTCACTCAACCTCGAGCATGGATCCTCACTCTCCCACAACCAAAAATCACGAGGAAACGCCATCTCTAAGGGGAGGGGAGAATGCTTAGGGAGAGAGGATCAAGGGTCCCTACCTCCACATGAAGAACGAATCCATTAGGGCCTTCTCGTAGGAATGAACACCTCCTCCTCACTCCAAACGCATGAACACGTCCCCCTGCACAAGCGGGACGACACCACCTCAGCACGGACGCCTCAAGCACCACGATCCGCCAAGATACCGCAAGAGAAACTCGAGAGGGAAGGGAGAGGGGAGAAAGAGAGCTGAGAGGGCGAGAGGGGGAGAATGGGAGCGCCTTCGGTTTTTAAGCCGACGGCCCCTAGAACACGACGGGCCGACCCGGCACGACAACTAGCGTGTGGCGACACTCCTCGGCGTCGCGACCATGTCGCGACGGTCGCCCCCGGCGCGACCCCAAAAATACGGTCAAACCTCAAAGATCGGAAAAGCAGTCGCGACGACCAGACAGGCCGCGTCAACGCTGCACGCGTCTGACACCTGACAAGCCATTCTGACAGAAAGGACACCGGTCACGTCTATCAGAAAAGTAGTCGCGACCCTGTCAGACGTCGCAACAAGGACGCGATGGCAACCCCCGTCGTGACAAGAACGTAGTGGCCGGGTCTTGCGCGACCTAACGCTGTCACGGCAGACCGCTCTGGCGCGACCACGTCGTGGCCAGAGCACCTGGCGCGACCCTGAGGACGGGGCCAAAGGGCCCAAGGGGGCCGTGTCTTACACATCCTCTCCAAACATACTTGCATCTCTTTGGTGCTTTCTTTCATCCCTCTCTCTTGCTTTCATAGTCTCTAGTTGTTCCATTTGTCGTGCTTCCATTTCTTTCTCTTGCATATGCTTGACTTCTATCTCTATCCTTGCATTTTGTAGTTCAAGTGTAAAATGTTGGACACTTTCATTTGAAATAGAAGCTTCCAATTTACACCAACACACAGCTTTAGACCATTCCAAACCATGACCTTTCTCATATCCCCCATGATGCTCCTTATAGACTGCATCTAAGATGGGAGATAATATGCATGGTTCTAAACTATTTGCAACATCTCTTTCAACGCATGTCGCTATAACTTTCCCATAGATAATAAAGAAATGACTTAGCAAAAGTGATATGTAAGAGTCATAATAATAATTGTGTACTTACACACATAGCATGAGTGTATTCATTTGGATAATGTCTATTTTTTATTTGATGGGTCTTGAGATATGCCTCATGTGTTACATAATCAACTCCCAAATCTTCATGCTGAAATTAAACATAATAAGCAATCTTAGAGGCATGCATGATTATGACGAGCTATGGACTTTGCTCTAAGAATATGTGTTGGCCGATCTCCCTATGATTTTTGTTGTTCTTTCTATCTCTAAAACCTTGTCATCGCTTTCCCAATGCATCAAAAGTAACTCTCAATTTGCTTGATTTATTCTTTTATCTGAAGCCTTCAAGAGCACTTCAAGAACTCTTTCAATGTAGTAGTGTATCTTTAACCAAAAGCACCAATCCTTTTTTTTTGCAATGATTCACTCCAAAAGCGGGTGACAATCATCATATTTGCTTGCATGCCCTCAATATCAAGAAAGTCATAATCTCACTGAAAAATGTAAACAATTACTATAATGTTGTATAAAAGATAATAGGATGATTTTAAAAAGACAAACATGTTACTGTTATGTCTTTTATAACATCGTTGAAGCTTTCAAGAGATTGATCCTAAATTGTTTATGAGGGGGAAAGTATCCATCCATCTGTGCATATAATCCAGAAATTATTGCAAGCTAGAAGACAGCCTATCCAGCTATCTGCCTATCAACCATTAAACACTTCCACTTCTTCTTTTTGGGGGAGTTGTCTTAGGTTGGGCTTCTAGTCTTCCTCAAATAGAATTAGAAGGGAAGGTTGCAACTGCAATGTTAGAGTTACTTTAGTTGATCTCTTTATAATGTGCCTCTAATAATTCACGAGACAAATGAACTTAATGATCAACTTTTATACTAGAAGTTGGTGGAGTGAACTCTATACATCAGTTGTACTAATAGCCTCTAATGCCTCTTCTGATATATGATCTTAGCATGTAGCTTCCCAATATGATTTTTTTGGAGTGGATTGATGTTTTTGGCAACATTTTTTGTTAGCTAAAGCATCTGAAAAGAAACTTATACATGAGAATGTTTTACGTTGGATGACTCAATAGACACTTATAAATTAGATAAATAACTCTAGCTTAGAAAATAAACTCAACATCTAGGGATAAAATCAATTTAAAAAGATACATAATTATTAGATAATCCTTATGTGACATTTTTGACGGGGGCTCACCAGAAAAATCCAAAGTGAAAACCCTATAGCATTATAACTTTCGTAATGGCTACTCTTTGCATACAAGAGTTAGGGGGCATTTCTACTCAAAACCTACCTAGATTTAGCTCTTTAGATATGGCAAAAGATGGGGTAGGATAGAAAAGTGATTAATTTTAAGAAATAAATTTAAAGAATAATACAACAAAAATGTGCCTAGATCGTAACTTACTTCCTTGAGTAACAAGGCTACCATGTCTACGCTCCTCTACATATATTTGTTGTCTATCAAACTGAATAGATAAATATTTTTCTCTATTCTGACAATCTATGTGGAAGCCATTATGTTGGACACCTAGGAAAAAAACTATTGTACAAATGTAACTATAGGTGCATTTCATGTGAATTTTCCCGCACATTTAAAAAACACTACAATCATAATTTTCTTGAAATAAAACTAACTTCCTTGAACAACAAGGATATCAAGTCTCCTCTACTCCACAAACATTTGTCGTCCATTATGTTGAACACCTACAAAAATGAATGAAATATATATATGTAACAAGTGTACAACAAGAGCCAAAGTTCACACTACTGTTGGTGGTACAGTTCCACCTCTACAAAATCACACTTTCTAAACACCTAAAAGGAGGGTGTAGGGGTGAGAGCCTTACAAAGTCACAGGCTCAGCAAGGAAACTACTTAAAACAACTACGACACATATAATCCACAAGTAACAAAAGAAAGCATTAAACCATTGAAACTGGAACCTAACATGCTTTCTATTCAATATTATAAAACACCTTGTTACACAAAGTAACATAGGTCGGCTCAGGCCGAGGCGACCGCGGAGGTGATCCTGGCCGGAGAGTGAGCCGTGACGACCAAGCCGATGAATCCTATCTAGGCGCTCTTGGCCGATGCGTGACGCTTGTTCCGAGCTCCCGACCTGACCTGCAAAGCCCACCGAGTGGCCTTGGCGGGGAGACACTCCGACGCTCTTGTCAGTCGCTAGCCAAGTAGAATGGCCTAGCCTGGGGTAGAACCTGAGCCGACCTATGTTACTTTTGTTGTAACACACCTCATTAATCACAGTTAATAGCTAACTTGTGTTACACATGAATAATTAATAGAAACATCCATAATACCACAACTAACCAGAAGCACACTGCTAACCAGGAACTACTGAATTGGGGAAACCCAAAAGATAACCCGTTAAAAGAACATTGAAGAAGCTGCATGACCAACTGTAGAACCAATTGGTACTAAGCCAACTATACCACACTCACCAAGGAGTAAACCGCAAGCAGAGTCAGAAGGAGCAATGCTAGCACACGAGTCATGACTACTGGTTCATGATGCTAGTATCGGATTTGGACAAACCAACACAAGAAACACCTCTCAGTCTCGCAGCCATAGATGAAAGTTCTAATTGCGGCTCTACCTCTACAAGTGCAAGAAACTATGGAGACCAACCAACACCACCTATAGACACCAGCTGCAAACCCATGCCTGACACCACTAGGGATTCCGGAGTCCCTAAAGAGAGGCAGTGGAAACACTGGACTAGCTAGGGACTAGTATGTTTACTGGTGTTCTCGCCCAACCATGAGTGTGCTACGAGTGATCGCACTCCCACACTACGAGTCACAGCCCTAAGTCGTCTTTCCCTCAATCGAAGGTACAACTCAACAAGAAAATGAGTGAGGGTATACATAAAGACGACACATACCTTTATGGTACGCACAGTACTAGAACAAATCCCGAACACATACGTGCCTGGCTCATAAAAAATCAGAGGTACCTAATTGGAGAGGTATTCTGGAGTAAGCTCTGAACCACCAAACTCAGCAAACCACCACAAGCCACAATCGGTCACATAATCATACCCTTCAACCTTTCGTTCATAAACCATGATAGCCCACAACTGCTTAACATTGGTTAACACATAACCTTTAACTCATATATTCACATCTGTAAACATTATACGCATAAGTCATATGCCTCTTACATGCTTAATATAATTAACATGGTAAACATGAATCACCAACTAACCATAAATGAAACCATTACCACTAATTCATACTTTACTAACATTAACATGCTTTAAACATCTTAAAACCAACATAAAATAATCAAAACCAAGCCCATAAGACCCACACTGCTAAACTCAGCACATCACTAAGGGAAGCAAAATGTGATAGGGCCAGTTGTCGCGTTAAGAACACGATGGCCTGATAGGTCTCGTTAAGAAGAAGAACTTGTCCATCCTGTCAGCCACCTTAAGAACACGTCGGCCAGATGTGTCATGTTCCGAATGAGAATGCATTAGAGCAGGACGTCACGGCATGAATGCGACTACCCAATCCATCACATTCTCAGCTAGAATGGTAATGCCCTCGATTCTAAACCAGAGAGCCCCACAAACTATCATTTCCATCAAACCATGATTATACACATTGGCTAACGCATCTAGAAATCACATACCCACACTAACTCATGATGCTCATCCGTTAACCAATCAAACATGCAAAGAAGTGAGAAAGCCTCCCCACCAACACGAATATCATGAAGAACGATGCACTAGAGGCATTTCAATGCTCTGAACATCCTCCTCGCTTGGGAACCACGCCAAAATGAAAGCTCTCAAGCTAGAATCGCCCAGAGCACCACAACAGCTCCTCCTTCGATCGAACAAAGCTCCCTCCTTTGTTTGTCTGACAAACAAAGCTCGAAAACAAGAACACTCCTAGGAGACCGTCCTATTCATAATGCATCATACCTCGAGGCCACGTTCACAAACACCCTGCCATGTGTCAGCCCAACACGCACCACGTGTCGCACAAGTTGACAAAGCTCCAAAAAAGGCGGCATTGGGAATGCGTCGTAGAGGACTGTCGCGTTAAGAACACGTTGTCCTACCCCATTGCCTTCTCAAACAGAGAACTAGTGGGCTGTTTAGGCTAGGGTTTCCAGCCCACAACACCCACACAACACGCCAAAGCCTCAACTAAGGCTCAATGGCTACACATTGTCCAAAAGCACCACACTAAAATCATTAAACTCGAATCTGAACAATCAGGACGCTACATATAGAGTAAAAGACTTTTTTGTGCTTGTGATGGAAAAATAGATGTCTCATCCTCAAAACTTGTCCGCATGGTATTTACAGAAGTGAATGTATACTCAACAATAATTCCATATCTCTCCTTTCATGCCATACCAAATACGTTTAAAGAGATGTATAGAATGCAAAGTCCCAAAGTGGACTTCTATAATGTTTTCCAAAATGCCATAAAAATATTATAATGATTACCAATTGATACGGGGAGTTCCCCACGGGTCGGCTGAATCCTCGGCTTAGTAAACCTCCTAGAGTGCTTGAGCCTGATGACCAAACTGTCCCCATATAAATAATTCATTTATTTATATATTAATTTTGATGATTAACAAAACATTACTAATGAATTACTTGAGTCTTGAGGACAGGAATAAAAGCAAAAAGAAAGTTCAAGACAATCAGGTGAAGTCTCATTTCATGTCTTGTCCAAGTCTTTGTATCAACTTCTCATACTTCATATAGACTTCTATTGACAATCAGAACGATTCCTTTATAAGTTCATAATAGAGTCATCATAACGATTTCATAAGTATTATGATCAATTTCCTTTCTGACTGAAAAACCGTGATGTTTCAAACAAATCGATACCGTAACGATTTCTTAAAGATCTCATAACGATTCTATAAGACATCGCAACGATTTCTTTTAAAAGCGCAACGACTTTCTAGCCGTAACGATTTCGTAAGTTCTCGTAACGATTTCTTTATAGCTCATAACGACTTTCTAGCCGTAACGATTTCGTAAGTTCTCGTAACGATTTCTTTAGAACTCACAACGACTTTCTAGCCGTAACGATTTCGTAAGTTCTCGTAACGATTTCTTTAGAACTCATAACGACTTGCTAGCCGTAACGATTTCTTTAGTTCTCGTAACGATTTCTTTGAAACTCGTAACGACTTACTAGCTGTAACGATTTCTTTAGTTCTCGTAATGATTTCTTTGAAACTCGTAACGACTTGGTAGCCGTAACAATTTCTTTAGTTCTCGTAACGATTTCTTTGAAACTCGTAACGACTTGGTAGCCGTAACGATTTCTTTAGTTCTCGTAACGATTTCTTTGAAACTCGTAACGACTTGGTAGCCGTAACGATTTCTTTAGTTCTCGTAACGATTTCTTTGAAACTCGTAATGACTTGGTAGCCGTAACGATTTCTTTAGTTCTCGTAACGACTTCATAAGTTATCAGAACAATTTCATTAGAACTCGCAACAACTTGCTTGTTGTAACGATTTGCTCTCTATAACGACTTGTTGTGCTCATAACGATTTGCTATGACTCATAACGATTTCATAAATCATACAGTCACCGTTTTCATATATTGATATCTTATTCATCTTAAAGCATTGACCAGTCAAAGTCCCATAGACATCTCTCTGACGCTTTTGCATTTATGAGATCTGAACATATCTCTGCATGCATGCAGACCATATCATCCTGTATCGTGCCTACTCTGATACGTCTTTTAGACTCAAGTCTTTTGGCATTACTATTTTCATGACTATGCTACTGACGTTGACTGACAGCTGTCTGTCTACTATTTAAGATTGACACTTGTGCAGACCTCTGAACTAGCTTCATGGTACAACGTTAAACAAATAAAAGCCATCAGATATCTTTGAAGATATTATCTCTTTGTGTGCTCAAGAATCAAACTACTGTGACAGAAGCTTCCAAGACTCCAGATGCCCTTCAGTCTAACCTACTCAAAAGAGAGACAACGGTCTCTTTATCGTCTAAATTTCAAATTGAAGATATATATATACAAGTACAAGAACAGAACAGATGACAACGTTCAAGAAAAACATTCAAATTCTTCTGAAGAAAGTTTAGAGCAGAAAACTTCATTCCTCTTAGCTTTTGCTTTTTGCTCTCTACTAGCTAGTGAAAGATCATTTGAAGAGAGCTTGTGTAGTTCTAGAGTGAGCCTAGATTTGGATTCTTTGCTCTCAGTGCTAGTCCTTCATATCATTGCTTGTTGCAGTTTGATCTAGGGCTTGTCTTTCAAACCTCTCTTTGTGTGTGTTCCCTTCGGGTGTGAAGGAAGACCTAGTGGTATCCAGGTGTTGTTCCCTTCTGGTGTGAAGGAAGACCTAGTGGTATCCAGGGTGTTGTTCCCTTCGGGTGTGAGAAAGACCAGCTGAGCTAGGTGTTGTTGTGTCCTTAGGGGGACTGTACCCTGGATTAGTGAAATCCTGAGGTATTGTTCAGGACTGGACGTAGGTCTCCTGTGGAAAGGAGTCCGAACCAGGATAAAAATCCTCTGTCTGTGTGTTGTATTTTGTGTGATTGCTATCTCATTTCCTCTAACTCTAACCTTCATTTAAGTTGTTGTGTAATTTTTTTTAGTAAACAGGTATCAAAGATCAGTTTCTTTAATAACCCATTCACCCCCCCCCCCCCTCTGGGCTAGCTAGCTGGGCAACAAGTGGTATCAGAGCAAGTCTCTTCTTGACAAAGAAGAAGATCCAACGATCTGAAGAGCAAAGATCAATGGCAGCCCAAGGCAACTTCGAAGGTCAGTCAGTCAACAGACCACCTTTGTTCGATGGTGAAGATTATCCGTATTGGAAGACCAGAATGGAATATTTTCTACAAGGCCACGACTATCAAATCTGGTCGATAGTAAAGAAGGTGACCTGGTTGTCACAAATGAGAAAGTACAATGGACAGATGAAGACAGAAAGAAAATCTCCTTGAACTGTAAAGCCAAGAACATTTTATGTTGTGCTCTAAGCACGAGAGTTTAACAGAGTCTCAGCCTGCAAATCCTCCATGGAAATGTGGAAAAGCTAAGGATTACATACGAAGTACAGATAAAGTAAAGGAGACAAGAATCGACATTCTTGTCACTCAGTATGAGAGATTTCAAATGCAGTCAGGTGAGTCAATCACCCAGATGTTCATCGATTCACTGACATCACAATGGTTTAGCCAGTCTAGAAAGTCCTATGAGATTGCAGATATGGTAAGAAAGATTCTCAGATCTTTGCCATCTTCATGGACACCAAAGGTTACAGCTATCGAAGAAGCTAATGACCTTAAGAGAATGTCTGTAGAAAAGCTCATCGGGTCCCTCATGGCCCATGAGATCAACATGGAAAGGCTAGAGAATCATCTAGCAGAAAGAAGCACTCCAATGCTTTGAAAGCAGAAGAAGAGTCATCAGAAGCAAGCTCTAGCGGGAGTGAGGTAGACAGCGAAAATGAAGAAGCAATGCTCTCTAAGAGATTGCAGCGCATCCTGGCCAAGAAAAAAATTTCAATCCGGGAGAAGGTACTTTAAGAAAAATAAGACTTCAAAAGATCAGATGGCAAAGAAATGAAGAAAGGAGAGACCATCTGTTATGAATGCAAGAAGCCTGGACATATCAAGGCAGATTGTCCAATGCTAAAGAAAATGATCACAAGAAGAAGGATAGCTCCAAGAAGTTCAGAAGATACAAGAAAAAGGCAATGGCAGCTGCTTGGGAGAACACAGTGACTCAGATAGTGAGTCAAGCTCAAGCAGTGAAGAAGAAGCCAACCTGGATCTCATGGCCAACATCGAAGAAAAGGTTAATCCTCGAGCATCCAAATGGTATTTGGATAGTGGGTGTTCAAGGCACATGACAGGAAACCTGAAGCTGTTTTCCCATCTCCAAGCTGAAGAATGAACAGTCACTTATGGAGATAATGGGAAAGGAACTATAGTAGGCAGTGGATTAGTAAATAGCAAAGGAAAAACAGTCATAGAAGATGTGCTATTAGTCAAAGGATTAAAGCACAACCTCATCAGTATAAGTCAGCTGTGTGATAGAGGTCATCAAATCAAGTTTTAAGAATCAAAGTGCAGCATACTAAAGGATGGAGCAGTCATCTTTGAAGCAAATAGAGAGAAGAATCTGTACGTGCTCTACCTTGAAGAACTCAAAGAGCAAAATGTGTGTCTGGCAGCCAGCAAAGACAAATCAACTGAGCTGTGGCACAGAAGACTAGGCCACTACAGCTTGGACGGATTGAACAAGCTCAGAAAGAGGAATCTTGTGGAAGGTCTACCAAAAGTCAATGGAAAATTGGAAAGTGTTTGTAGACCCTGTGCTAAGGGAAAGCACATAAAGAGTTCCTTCAAGTCAAAGACAGTGGTGACTACCTCAAACCCTTAGAGCTCCTACATATGGATCTATTTGGACCAATGAGGACTACCAGTCTTGGAGGAAAGAATTTTGGATTTGTCATAGTAGATGACTACTCAAGATTCACATGGGTATCATTCTTAGAGCATAAAGATGATAGTTTTGATAATTTTGTCAGTTTCAGTAAGAAGGTCCAGAAAGATCAGAAGTTCAGTATTGTGTCCATTCGATCAGACCATCGTGGTGAGTTCCAAAATGAAAAGTTTGCTAGATTCTGTGATGATTAAGGAATTCAGCACCAAGGACACCATAGCAAAATGGTATAGCTGAGAGGAAGAACAGAACTCTCTTGGATATGGCAAGAAACATGCTCTCTGAATATGAGCTACCAAGATATTTTTGGGCTGAAGCAGTCAACACAGCCAGTTACATTGTCAACCGAGTAATGATCAGGCCAATACTGAAGAAGACTGCATATGAGTTGTTCAAAGGAAAGAAGCCTAAGGTAAGTCATTTCAGAATCTTTGGATGTCCTTGCTTTATTCACAACAACGGAAAAATGGACATTGGTAAGTTGGATGCCAAGTCAGATGAAGGCATCTTTATGGGGTATACTTCTAAACCCAGAGGCTATAGAGTTTTCAATAAACGCTCACTATTAATTGAACAAACTGTGCATGTTATTTTTGATGAAACTAACCCTTCCTTGAGAAAGGAAGTAGATAGTGATAATGATGATGCAGAAGAACTGTCCAAAAGCTTAAAGATACATCAATTGAGGACAAGGATGATTCACCCTGGAAGAATTACAACAAGAAGAAATTACTCATGAAATCTTCCAAAGGAATGGAGATACAAGAAAGATCACCCACTTGAGAATATCATTGGTGATCCATCCATAGGGGTAAGAACAAGAGGTAATGTAATCCCTTGTGATTATTTAGCCTTTGTTTCTCAGATAGAGCCTAAGACAGTCAATGAAGCTTTAACTGATGAATCTTGGATAATAGTCATGCAAGATGAATTAAATCAATTCAAGAGAAACCAAGTATGGTCACTTGTTCCTAGACCATCAGATCATCCAGTTATTGGCACCAAATGGGTGTTCAGAAACAAATTGGATGAAACTAGTGTAATCCTAAGAAACAAGGCCAGATTGGTAGCTCAGGGCTATTCTCAAGAGGAAGGTATAGATTTCGATGAAACCTATGCACCTGTAGCTAGACTTGAGGCTATTAGAATCTTACTTGCATATGCGTCAGCTCTAAACTTGACACTATTTCAAATGGATGTTAAATCAGCATTCTTGAATGGTTTTATAAAAGAGGAAGTGTATGTTGAACAACCTCCAGATTTTGATGACACCGAATTTCCTAATCATGTTTTCAAACTCCATAAGGCATTATACGGTTTAAAACAAGCACCTAGAGCCTGGTATGAAAGGCTTAGCTCTTTTCTGTTAAATCATGGTTTCAATAGAGGCAAAGTAGATAGCACATTATTCATAAAGTCAAAGGTCAATCACATACATTAGTTCAAATCTATGTAGATGATATCATTTTTGGTTCTACTAACAAATCTCTTTGCAAGTATTTTGAGAAGCTTATGCAGGGAGAATTTGAAATGAGTATGATGGGGGAGCTAAACTACTTCCTTGGATTGCAAGTCAAGCAAGGGAAGGAAGGCACCCACATCTGTCAAGCCAAATACACCAACGAACTCCTGAAGAAGTTTGGATTCGATAATGCCAAACCACTGTCAACTCCAATGAGCACATCAATCAGAATGGATAGTGATCAAAATGGTAAAAAGGTAGATCAAAAGAACTATAGAGGTATGATAGGGTCTTTACTTTATTTAACAGCAAGTAGACCAGACATCTTGTTTAGTGTATGCATGTGTGCTAGGTATCAAGCAGACCCTAGAGAATCACACATAATTTCTGTAAAAAGAATATTTAGATATTTAGCTAGAACTCATGATTTAGGTCTTTGATATCTAAAATCATGTGAAATAGATTTAGTAGGATATTCTGATGCTGACTATGCTGGATGCAAGATAGATAGAAAGAGCACCAGTGGTTGTTGTCAATTTCTTGCAGGATGTTTGATATCATGGTCTTCAAAGAAACAAAACTCAGTGGCACTATCAACAGCTGAAGCTGAATATGTAGCTGCTGGAAGTTGCTGTACACAACTCCTTTGGATAAAGCAACAACTTGAAGACTTTGGATTAAATATCAAATCAATTCCATTGCTGTGTGACAACACCAGTGCCATTAATCTGACCAAGAATCCAGTTCAGCACTCAAGGACAAAACATATTGAGGTTAGATATCATTTTATTCGTGATCATGTTGCAAATGGAAATATAGAAATATCATTTATTGATACAAATAGCCAACTAGCAGATATCTTCACAAAAGCCCTACCTGAAGAGAGATTTACATCTCTTAGAAGGGAATTAGGGATGTGCAATTTGTGAAAAGATTCATGTATTTAAAATGGCATATAAATTTTTCAGAATAAATGAAAATTTTCTCTCTCTCTCTCACTTTAAGCAAAACTCAGGTTATTTACTCTTCCTTGACCGCTATTGTATTAAACGCAGTATGACTCGTCAAACCCTTTTGTCGACTTGTGCCGTTACCGCCTTTTGGCGCTTCCTGTTTTCGATAAAATAATTCTAATTAGTCAAATCGTTCTGGGAACGACTCATCTTCTACCTTTACCCTTTCTCCTTTATCTATTCACCCAAAGCCGATGCCCTAACGATTCCGGCATCGACTCTCTGCAAGATTTGAAGCTTTCCCCTCTTCCCGCGAAGAATCCCTCGAGGGCTTCCATCTCTTCCATCATCTCCCTTCTCTAGAACAGTTCTTCTCCTCTCTACCCATCGTCTGCTCCGATGATCTCCGGAAGTGTAGGGGGTGTAACGACCCAGAATCCGCATTACCAGTAAGTACCAGTAACCCGAATTCTGACCCGCTAACCCACGAGACAAGCTCAGAAGGGTAGGAAGTGAAAGTCCGAGGAGACTATATGTAAGAAGATACACACCATGCAAAGCTGTAAAATTCCACTATATGAACATAACATGTACAACTCAGAGTCTGAGCAAGGTACAGAGTACAGAAGTACAACAAAAAGTACTACTCACTGCAGCTAAGGAGCACCAACACCGGAGTGGCTAGACTCGCCTGGAACGGGAGTCGACGAAGACCCACCTGAAAGGGAAGGGAGTGAGTCTCAAGAAAAGAGACCCAGTAGGGAAACGTAACCCCACTGGTAATAGAACTAAAGTGCGGAAAGTAAAAACTGAAAGTAAGTACACGTCGCACCACAACACACAAAACTGTAAACCACGCGGCTCAGTAACACACACTCACACACACAGCAAGTAGGACTCAGCTAGGGTCTGTGGCTCGGCGTCCCGTCACCACAGAGGCTCTCAACCCCAGCCACGTGTGCACACTACAGACGCTCTCTCTCGCGTCTGGTCCACGACCGGGTTTTCCCCTACGCTTGACCCTAGTGTAGAGAAGGGGCTCCACGGAAACCGGCTCAAAACCACCACAAGGAGTACGCACAGGACAGAGTCGCACTCGACGTCCTGGCTCACTAGCGGAGGATAACCACACACTAGTCGTCTAGACGGAGTCGCACCCACGCCTAGGTAACACAACAGAAACAGGTACACGGTAACGCAACACGCATACAACAGACGGAACACACTCAACGTCTGAAACCCCGTACAGTAAGTAAACCCTCGTGCCACAATCAACTACTCTTATGCACAGGCGGAGTCACACTCTAAGCCTGGCCCACATGTGCTATTAGGGCGGACATCACATGTCAATCGCCTCTAAACACACAACTCAAGTCTGCTGGGACACAGGATATTAACGGCCATATCGATTGCCGCCAATATGAGGTAACGGCACTCATCATGTCGTTTATCCTGATTAAACGGCAATCGACCTTGTCGTTTATATCACCTCTGAAGATCCCAACGTCAACAGATGTGGACGTTAAGGTCCTCAGTCCCCTAAACCCAGAACTGAACTGAATCAGTTCAAATGGGCAGAAAAACTCATCAGAATTCCGATTGATGGAGGGGAACACTTCCTCTCATCAATCCAAACTACCAGAATATAAAAATTAAACAGTCTAACACCTAGATTGTCCAAATCACCCCCAATTCCGGCATGATACAACCCAAACCCTAAACCATGATTTGCATACCAATTCACTTAATTGGGCATGCTGGTTTGCTGGGGATGGTTATAGGGTTAAGTCCCTACCTCAAAATGCTTAAACAATCCCCGAACAGTCACTACTCGCGCCGGATTCCCTCGAAGACTCCGTGCGAATCGCACCAAAACCACGCGTTTCCCGCTCGATCAAGCACCGCCACACGATCCAGGGCCTTCCCACGAGCTCAAATCAACCAACAGAAGCTAAGGAAATGGAGAAAAGCTAAGGTGGAAGAAAGGAGAGGAAAGAGAAGAAGGAACTCTGCTCTCGGGCTGCCCTATTTCAACAGGCCCGACCAGTCGACGTCAACATCTCTGGTCGCCTACTGAACCGCCTACAGAATGACGTCCAGATCCCCTGTCGCTGAGTTTGACATCAAACGTCCACATCGCTGGACGCTGACTCTGACTCAATGGCTAGCCCTGGCCGTCAACCACACAGAACCTCTAACAGACCCAATAAGGATCCACTAAAAACCCAAGACCTTACAGCCCTCCCCCCTTAAGGAATTTTGCCCTCAAAATTCAAACAACATAAAGAAAGAAGACTCACCAAAGAGGTACGGAAATTGCTCGCGCATTTCGTCCTCCCGCTCCCATGTCGACTCACCACCGAGTGTCGCTGCCACGCAACACGAACTAAAGGGATAGCCTTGTTCCTCAACCTCTGAACTCGGCGATCCTCAATGTGCAACAGAAACTCTGGTACAGTCAACACTGGAGTCACCTCAGACCACTCTGCACTCTGCAGAACGTGAGACTCGTCAGAAAGGTACCTCCGAAGCATCGACACGTGGAACACGTCGTGTACTGCTGCCAACTCTGACGGAAGCTCAAGTCTGTACGCCAAACCTCCGACACGCTCAGTAATGGTGAAAGGTCCAATAAAGCGAGGACTTAACTTTCCACGCCTACCAAACCTCACCACTCCCTTCATAGGAGACACACGGACAAACACCTGGTCCCCTACCTGAAACTCGAGCGGTCGCCTGCGCTGATCTGCATAACTCTTCTGCCGACTCTGAGCTGTCTGAAGCCTCTGTCTCACAAGCTGAACTACCTCAACTGACTGCTGAACCAACTCCGGCCCCGTGACAACCCGTTCGCCAACCTCCAACCAGTCAAGAGGAGTGCGACACGGTCGTCCGTACAAAGCCTCATATGGTGCCAAACCGATACTGGAGTGATAGCTATTATTATATGCAAACTCGACCAACGGCAAGTGAGCTGTCCACGACCCCTGCCACTCCAGGCAACAAGCTCTAAGCATGTCCTCCAAAGTCTGGATAGTCCGCTCTGATTGACCGTCTGACTGAGGGTGGTAGGCGGAACTAAAAGCCAACTCTGTCCCCAAAGCTCTCTAGAAACTGTGCCAGAACCCAGAAGTGAAGCGAGGATCCCTTTCTGACACAATAGAGATCGGCACTCGTGCAAAGGACAATCCGCTCTATGTACAACGCAGCCAACCTACTCACACCCCAACTAGTCCTGACAGGCAAGAATCTGGCAGTCTTCGTCAATTTGTCCACAGAACCCAAATGCTGTCAAAACCTCCAGGTGTCCTCGGTAAACCACAAACAAGTCAGTCGTCACATGGTCCCACTTCCACATCGAATCTCTAACGGCTGCACAAGTCCTCCTGGACGCTGATGTTCGGCTTCACCTGCTGACAGACCAAACACCTACAACAAAAGCCGCTATGTCTCTCTTCATCCCAGGCCACCAAAATTGACGTCTCAACCTTTGGTACATCTGGTCACCCCTGGATGAATAGAGTACCTGGAACCATGTGCCTCCTACAACACGACTCTCCTGATAGACTCTTCTGTTGGGTTTTTCATATATCATGTTTTTGATGATCACATTAACACCCTTGAACATTGATTTAATGCAAAATTGATGTGCTAACTAACATGAAAAACACCATGAAAGTGATTGAGTTAAACATTGCTAAATCATACAATGTATATCACTAACAATGTATTTGCATGTAGGTGCACAAGCATGAAACATGGAGCATTGAAGAGGCATTGAAGAGATGAGCAAAAAGCACAAAAATCTGTCAAAGAGGTGTATCTGTCGACAGATGAACTCTACCTGTCGACAGATTCATACAGTCATTCCAAGACAGAACTCAGGTTTGCATCTCTGAGTGTATCTGTCGACAGATGCAATGTACCTGTCGACAGATACACACAGACAACCCAGGACAGAGCTCAGGTTTTCAATTCCTGAGTGCATCTGTCGACAGATGCAAACTGCCTGTCGACAGATACACTCAGAAACTCATTTTCCTGAAACCCAGTTCTCAGCCTGAGTCTGCCTGTCGACAGATGCAAGTGCACCTGTCGACAGCCGACGGAAACTTCAGATTTTGGGTTTCCAAATCCGGCCCCACTTGGGTGTTTCCTTCCTCCACGACCCCCACCTTTACCTAACACTATATAAGCATCCTTTTGGAGCCAAATTCGCAGAGAGCAGCCTCCCATCCAAGAGCCTCCAAGGGACCAAGAGGAAAAGCCCCAAATTGCTGCTCTGCTTCAACTTTCCGCCCAGATCGACGTGGAATCACCATCTATGCGGAGCTGAAGCCGGATCGTCATCAATTCAACCTTCTACATCGATCAATCTACATCCAATCGAAGTTTGAAGAGCGTTTGGACGATCCACGAGAAGAATTCCAACCGGATTTGTTCCCTAATTCCCAATTCTTCTCCATTTCATAATTTCCATTCCATCGTGTGTGTGTGTGGTTGTGTTTCGAGCATCCCTTGTGCTTGATTCACGTATTTGTGGTTGTTCTGATCGTGGTTCATCAGACAACGTGTGTGTGGTTGAGTTGTAGTGTTGAACTCGCTCATAAGCAGTCGTTTCTGCGTGTGTGTGTGGACGGTGGATGTAGGATACACGAGTTGTGTACTCCGAACCACCTTAAATCATCGTGTTCTGTGGTTTGTTCGCGTTTTGCGATAGATGATTGGTAGGCACGGTGTTCATACGCACGTTTGATTTTCTGTTCTCACTTAAATCAACTCAAGCGGTCTCACACTTAATTGAATTTGAATCAAATTTCATTAAGATCGCTGTAGCATCGAAAAGAAGCCATCAATAGTTTAAAATTGCCGTAATCTATTCAACCCCCCCCCCCTTCTAGATTACCGTATTGTGTACTTCCGCATAACTCTTCAATTGGTATCAGAGCGGGTTTCTCCGATTTACAGCTTTTCGTAATTTGATCTAGCGATCAGGAGATTTTCGATCTTATGGATTCTAGCAAAGGGTATATGGCCGAGGGACATTCAGTAACCAGGCCACCCTATTTTGATGGCACTGACTATTCCTATTGGAAAAATCGTATGCAGGTATTTTTGAGAGCTCAAAACTACGAGCTGTGGAAGATAGTCAGCAAAGGACCATATGTATTGCCCGAGGACGAAGACACCTGGACGAAAGACCAAATAGCCAAGGAACTCTCAACTGGAGTGCACTAAACATGATGCAATGTGCGGTGCATCCAAAGGAGTTCTCAAGAGTCTCCACATGCTCAACAGCAAAAGAGATGTGGGACAAGCTTGAACTTATCTACGAAGGTACGTCCGAGGTAAGGGAAACTAAAGTTAGCATGTTAGTGTCTGAATATGAAATGTTCAAGATGAAAACTGATGAAACCATATCAGACATGTTTGCAAGATTCATGCTAATAGTTAACGGGCTAAAAGGTCTTAAGAAGGAATACTCTGAAAGTGACTTAGTGAGAAAGATCCTTCGATCTCTTACTTCATCTTGGAATACTAAGGCCACTGTCATTGAGGATTCCAAAGACCTTTCCAAAATGAAATTGGATGAACTAATTGGCTCTCTAATGACATATGAAATCAACATCAAAAGAAAAGAATTAGAAGAAAATCCTAGAAAGTCAATTGCTCTAAAAGCATCCAATAAAACATCAACAAGCTCCAAGAAATCTATTCAACAAGATAGTGATGAGCAAGAAACATCTAGTGAGAGTGATGATGGTGAAATGGCAATGCTCACTAGACAATTCAAGAAATTTTTGAAGTTCAAGAGGAGAGAAACAGGTAATTCCAAACCCTTTCCTAAGAAAATTTTTCACAGAAATATGAGTCAAACAAAAAATCTGACATTGTTTGTTATGAATGCAAGAAACAGGGGCATATGAGAGGAGAATGCCCGGAACTCAAGAAGAAGCTGAAGAAAGACAAATTCACCTCCAAAAAGGCCAAAGCAATGTTGGCCACCTGGAGTGATGAAGATGAAGATGAAGATGCACAAGAAACATCCGATGATGAAGAAGTGAAATGCTTGATGGCCAGGAGTGATGACTCCAGCGAGGTAAATTTCTCATTTGATGATTTCACTGCAAGTGAATGGGAGGAAGCATACACTACTTTATTTGAAAATTTCGTGAATATAATCTGAGAATAGAGCATTAAAAAAGAAATGCAACTCCCTTGTGCATGATAAGAACAATGATGAACGAATTGCATTCCTGACAAAAGAATTAGAAATGATGAAAGTTGATGAAAAGACTCATAATGAAGAAATGGATTGCTTGAAAATGAAATTGCAAGAAACACAAAAAGAAAAAGACTGTTTAAGCCATTCTATTGAATTCCTTCAAGAAGAACAATTGGAAACAAAGAAAAAGTTGGAACAAACTGAAAAGGATTGAAAGAAAAATCTGAGGACTTAATGAAATTTGTAAAAGGGAAGCAAAATCTAGATGCGGTTTTGGGCACCAAAATACATGTAACCAAGCATGGGTTAGGATATCAACCTGTCAAACAAAAGAAAATAGGAGAATCATTGATTACCTCCTTTGTTGATCTTAGCCCAGACACAAGCAAGCATGCTCCCACAAAGCATAATTCAAGAAAGTCTCAGACCAAGCCAATGCCACTCAAACAAAATGTTCCCAACAAACAAGAAAAAGCCACCTGTCGACAGATACAATGGTGCCTGTCGACAGACAAGAACAGTTTCAATGAATAAACAGTCTATCAAGCAACAGAAAATTGAAAAGAAAATTCCTTCATGCAATGTGTGTAAAAAGATTGGTCATGATGAAAAACAATGTTGGAATAATCCAAAGAAACAAAATTCAAACAAGTTTGGATTCCTAAACATTACTTTGTTGCATGAATGAAATTTTGGGACCCAAAGTAATTTGGGTACCAAAACCTCTTGTCTGATCCACATATGCAGGAATGCCTAGCAGCCCAACATCAAAACAAATGGTACTTGGATAGCGGCTGTTCGAGGCACATGACGGGCGACAAAGGTAAATTCTGTTTCCTAGTGGAGAAAGACGGAGGACAAGTCATTTTTGGAGGTAACAACAAAGGCCAAATCATTGGCACAGGTAATGTTGGTAAGTGTTCCTCCAATTCAATTGAAAATGTACTGTTGGTTGATGGCCTTAATCACAATTTGCTTAGCATAAGTCAATTATGTGATAGAGGTCACAACGTCATTTTTGAATCAAATTCATGTCAAATTGTTGATAAAGAAACAGGAAGTGTAAAATTTTCTGGAAAAAGAGTGAATAACATTTACTTAGTTGATTTAGATGATCCAGAAAATGACAACTTGTGTCTTGTTGCAAATAGACAGGATGAATTGACCTTGTGGCATCGTAGGCTTGGCCATGCGAGCTACAACGTGTTGCACAAGATCATGAAGCTCAAATTGGTAAGTGGACTTCCTGACATCTCTTTTAGCAACAACGAAAGTTTTTGTGATGCATGTGCACAGGGAAAACAAACCCGGAAGTCTTTCAAATCTAAAGCACCGGTAAGCACATCTAAACCATTTGAACTGTTGCACATGGACCTGTTTGGACCAACTAGAACTTAAGTCTCAATGGCAAACGTTTTGGTTTTGTCATTGTAGATGATTTCTCTAGGTTCACATGGGTCAAATTCTTGGCACACAAAAGTGAAACACTCACAATCTTCCAAGAATTCTTTAACAAGATTGAGCATGGCAATGTGAATAAAATATGTTCAATACGCACCGATCACGGGGGAGAATTTGATAACAATGCATTTTCTGATTTTTGCAGGCACCAAGGAATTGAACATCTGTTCTCTTCCCCAAGGACTCCAGAACAAAATGGAGTAGTGGAGAGGAAAAACAGAACATTGGTGGAAATGGCTCGCACTCTTCTGGTTGAAGGCCAACTCTCCAAAAGTTTTGGGCAGAAGCAGTGAACACTTCGTGCTACATTCTAAACAGAGCCATGGTAAGACCTGTGATAAAGAAAACCCCCTACCAGTTATTGAAAGGTAAGAAACCCAACCTTGGGTACTTCCGAGTTTTTGGCTCAAAGGTATTTATTCACAACAATGATAAATCTGATTTAGATAAATTTGAAGCCAAAAGTGATCAAGGTGTTTTTCTAGGCTACTCAGAACACTCTAGGGCATATAGGGTGTTTAACAATAAACACGAACTGTGGAAGAAACTCCACATGTCATTTTGATGAGACTTATGCCAAATCTAACAGATTGAATGTTAACAGGATTGAAGAAGAGGATGAAGGAACATCGCTTAAGGATCTACAAGTCAAAGCAAAAGACAAATCTGAAGTAGACTCCAAGACCAAAGGTGGATATCTTCACCGGGACTACGATGAAGATGATGAAATAGCATTCAGAAAACAAGATGAAACACTTGAAGAGAATCCACCAGAAAGTGATCCTCCTGAAGAACAACATTCACAAGATCAAATTCCTCAAGGACAAGATACTCCCGGCCCTTCAACAATCACAAATGTGAGGTATTCCAAAGATCACCCACTTGATGATGTGATAGGTAGTTTAAATGATTCTGTTCAAACGAGGTCTCAAGTAAGAAAAATAATTGAACATGATCTTTTTGCCTTTGTCTCTCAAGTGGAACCCAAAAATGTTGAAGAAGCCTTAAAAGACAACTCATGGATTGATGCTATGCATGAGGAACTTGGTCAATTTCAAAGAAATAATGTATGGAGTTTAGTTCCTAAAACCCCTGAAATCTCTATCATAGGAACTAGATGGGTGTTTAGGAATAAACTTAATGAAGAAGGAAAAGTGATAAGAAATAAAGCAAGACTCGTAGCAAAAGGATATAGTCAAGAATTTGGTGTAGACTTTGAAGAGTCCTTTGCTCCTGTAGCCAGGTTAGAAGCAGTCAGAATTTTATTGGCATATGCATGCTCCCATAAGTTTAAACTCTATCAAATGGATGTTAAAACTGCTTTCTTAAATGGCTATATCAAAGAAGAAGTCTATGTCTCTCAACCACCAGGTTTTGAAAATTCTGAAATGCCTAACCATGTGTATAAATTGCACAAAGCTCTTTATGGTTTGAAACAGGCACCTCGAGCTTGGTATGATAGACTAAGCAATTTTCTGGTAAGCAAGAACTACTCAAGAGGTGAAACAACATAAAGACGGATTCTTCATAAATCAAGAAAAGTATGTCAAAGAGCTTCTCAAACGATTTCAATTTGAGCAAGCTAAACCGGCCTCCACCCCAATGAGCACAAGCATCAAATTGGAAAATGATGAGAAAGGTAAACCGGTAGATGCAAAGCACTTCCGAGGTATGATTGGCTCACTCCTTTATCTTACTGCAAGTAGACCGGATATTCAATTTAGTGTTTGCCTTTGTGCTAGATATCAATCTAGTCCAAAGGAAAGCCATTTAATTGCAGTCAAGAGAATTTTCCGATATCTCTCCGGAACATGCAATTTGGGTTTTTGGTACCCAGCAGGCAGTAGCTTTGATTTGATTTCATATTCTGATGCTGACTATGCTGGATGTAAAATCGATAGAAAAAGCACTAGTGGATATTGCCAATTCCTTGGCGGTTGCATGGTTTCGTGGGCATCCAAGAAACAACACTCGGTTGCACTCTCCACTGCAGAGGCAGAATATGTCGCTGCAGGAAGTTGTGCAGCTCAAGTGTTGTGGATCAAAAGTCAGTTAGCTGACTATAATGTTCAAATTGGATGCACACCTATCCTATGTGACAACACAAGTGCTATCAATCTTTCAAAAAACCCTGTCCAACACTCACGGACTAAACACATAGAAATCCGTCATCATTTCTTGAGAGATGAAGTTGCCAATAAAACCTTGGAACTCATTTTCATTCCCACAGAAAAACAATTGGCTGATATTTTCACCAAACCCTTGTCTGAAGATAGATTCACATCCTTAAGAAGAGAATTGGGTTTGTGTAAAATGCAATGAAACTAACTCTCCATATTGGAGTACATGCTCTTTATGTGTGAATGACTATGTGGTATATCAAATGGTGAACTGTGGAAGAACAAGTTCGGCTTGTTTGGAAACTATCATCATGCGTGAGGAAATATTCTCCGCCAAGTATCCATAGTCCCATTACATATAAAGGTCCTGTACTTCACATAGGATTTTTAGTTTCCTTACATTTTATCATGTTAACTCCATAAACAATGTTTTTTCTGTGATCATGTGCTTGTGTGTTACTTTCTTTAAATGATCATGTTTGTTTTGTATCAAATGCTTGTGTGAATCCTTGCTTAGATGTCGTGTCAACACGTGCACACACTATGGGGGAGTAAGTTAAGGATTGTTGAGTATTTTCTGAGGAAACTCTTCCAACATCTACTTGTTGAATTCTCACTTCCTTGAACTCAATGTGCAATCAATCTGAAACCAGAAAAATCCACTCTGTTCATATCTGTCGACAGACACATTCCATCTGTCGACAGATACAATCAGTCTTGTTCTGACAGAAACCTCAATCCTCAGTCTGTGTGCATCTGTCGACAGACAGACTTCTTCTGTCGACAGATACACACATTCTTCCTTATTTTTCAAATCCTTCTTCATACTTTTCAAGAAAAGTGTTCCTTACTTGATTTAAAGGTAAACCTTGGTTTGTTTGTGTGCAATATAACCCTTCATATCCACTTCATGTCAAAGTCATGAACCAAGTCTAAATGTTTTTTGATGCATAACCTGATTAAGGTCTTTTTAGATCATTTTGAACACAATGAGCAAACCAAATGATTTTTAAACATCTCTTTTGAATAACTCCCTTGTCGTTAAACATGAATCTAAAATGATTTGAAAACTCAGAAAGCTCTTGAATTTAATGTTCTACATTACAACTTGCCTAAAGAAATCTCATGTACTTGACAAAAAGCAAAATAATAATAAAAAAAAAGGGAGAAAAGCTACCTATTTCTTCGGTTCAATCAAAGTTATATTTCTTTATGGGATGGAGGTAGAGCAATGATGAAAATGACTAAGTAACCGGGACATGGGCATCACAAATGTCGGTCTTCGCGTCAAAAGGTTGTTTCATTATCTCTATACAATGGCTTGATGGACACTCACATTGAGTAACTGGGGTATTGGCATCACAAATGTCTACCTTCACATGAAAAAGTGAAAGTGCTCCTCATTGCCACTCTTTTCCATCTTCGTTGTTTAAAGATTCTAAAATCATACCAGAAATAGAGTGAAGCCTCCGAAAATTTTTGTGTCAAGTCCAATGTGTTTCTTCGGTAAGACGTTCTTGTGGCCATTTAATTCAATTGTCATCTGACTATCATCTCTATTTAAATGCATGTTTCTCTTCAACGGCCTTAATCAAAAGAGTTATTTAATTTTCACTGGTTTTTGTGAAATGTGTTCCTCATGATCTAATTAAAGAACTTATCATTTTTAATTCAAAATCATTTTAGATTTGTGTCATGTCTTCATCTTAATGGATATGAATTTTTGTCTTGCACATACACCCACTTTGCCTTAAAACAACAAATGAACACTTGTCCCTTTGAAAATTTTTGTCAAAAATCAAGTTTTCACCAAAAGGAGTTATCTGTCGACAGATAGACTTGCATCTGTCGACAGACGACGGCCCAGATCCGTTTTTTCAGAAAACCCTCGCGCCGGTTCACCTCCTTTTTGTGGGGCCTTCCTTTTAAAACCCTCCAAGTCCATTCTAAGGCCACCCACGACCCTTTTTCACCCCTCCTCTCTTGTTCCCTCCTCCTCCTCTCCAAACCCCCTCTCTTTCCCCCTTCAGGGCTCCGTCTCCGACGATCCTGCTCCTCGTCTGGGATCCCTCCACTCTGCCTTCACACCATTCTCATCCTTCCTCCTGCGATGGCACCCAAATCGAAGCTTCTCGCTCGCCGTCGTCGCGCTCCGACGGACGCCGGAGAAAGCTCCAGGGCTCCTTCTGAACGCCGCAGCAAGCATCGTGAGGATCGGTTGCCGGAACTCATCGTTCCTCAAGGTCTCCGTCTTATCCGACCCAACGGCACCTTCAAGAAGATTGTCCAATCCCGGTATGTGGACTTCGAGTCCTTAGCACCGATGTTCCCCTCACTCCTACCTTATTTTGACACTCAAGGGTGGACATCCTTCTTATACTCCCACTTGCAATACTCTCCAACTGCCGTATCCGAGTTCTACAATAACTTAGGGCTTTCCGATCAGGGAGATATCTACTCTTCGGTGAAAGGCACTCGTTTTCGCCTCACCGCAAATCTTCTCTCCACAGCCCTTGAAATTCCAAACTCAGGAGTTGAAATCTTCAACTACAATCCCTCTGCTTCTGAGTACTATGAGCTTCTCACGTTGGAACCTTATGACACTACCAAGGAGATTGCTCGTCTCAACGCCAACTCCTTTCCTCCCTTGATCCGGATGATCCATCACATCTTCACTACCTTGATCGTCCCGAAGGATGGAAGTCGAGAGTTAGTCACCGAGGTCCATAAATCCCTATTCATTTTTTTCCTCAAGTGTCAAGAAATCAATCTTCCTGAACTCATGATAAGCCTCATCCGTCGGTGTTTCTCTAACACCAAAAGATCAATGCCATATGCTTGCCCCATCACTTCTCTTCTTATTTTCCTTGGCATTCCTATCCCTCCAAGTGAGCTCATCTCACTAAAATCCCGAAGTGCCTTTGACCTCACCGCCGCCAACCGCATGGGCTACAAAATTGTAGACGGCGTCGTCACAAGGACTCTCAAGGGAAAGGAACCACAAGGAGCTGAAGTGTCAACCGGTGAAGAAGACAATGAAGATGATGAAGCAAATGAGGGCAGTGATGAAGACCCTCAAGATGAGCAAATGCCTGACCAAGCTCAAGAGTTTGATGATGTACCTGTGCCTCCACAACAATCCGTTCATGATTACTTGGCACAAATCCATCAAGAAATGATTTCAGGATTTGCTCGGATGACGTCAAGATTTGATCAAGTGGACGCTCGCCTCAACACTTTAGATGACCGTCTTGACCACCTCTACTCCGAGAGAGATGGATCCCGTCACCCTCCTCCTGCTGGACATGACGATGAATAGAGGGTCTCAGGGTCATTAGAGGTCACTAAGAGTCTTAGATGGGAATTAGTCTCACTTGTCTTATCATCTTTTGCTTGTTCATGTTATTTCCCTTTCTTTTTATTGAGTCATGTAATGATTATCAAATGTACTGTGAAATTTCAATGATCAATCAATGAAAACTCAGTTCATGTTTATTTGTCTCTAAATGTGCATGACTTGACCTTTTGCATGTTGTCAAAAAGGGGGAGAACATCAATATATGCATCAATTGAATGTTTTTGTCATCATCAAAAAGGGGGAGATTGTTGGGTTTTTCATATATCATGTTTTTGATGATCACATTAACACCCTTGAACATTGATTTAATGCAAAATTGATGTGCTAACTAACATGAAAAACACCATGAAAGTGATTGAGTTAAACATTGCTAAATCATACAATGTATATCACTAACAATGTATTTGCATGTAGGTGCACAAGCATGAAACATGGAGCATTGAAGAGGCATTGAAGAGATGAGCAAAAAGCACAAAAATCTGTCAAAGAGGTGTATCTGTCGACAGATGAACTCTACCTGTCGACAGATTCATACAGTCATTCCAAGACAGAACTCAGGTTTGCATCTCTGAGTGTATCTGTCGACAGATGCAATGTACCTGTCGACAGATACACACAGACAACCCAGGACAGAGCTCAGGTTTTCAATTCCTGAGTGCATCTGTCGACAGATGCAAACTGCCTGTCGACAGATACACTCAGAAACTCATTTTCCTGAAACCCAGTTCTCAGCCTGAGTCTGCCTGTCGACAGATGCAAGTGCACCTGTCGACAGCCGACGGAAACTTCAGATTTTGGGTTTCCAAATCCGGCCCCACTTGGGTGTTTCCTTCCTCCACGACCCCCACCTTTACCTAACACTATATAAGCATCCTTTTGGAGCCAAATTCGCAGAGAGCAGCCTCCCATCCAAGAGCCTCCAAGGGACCAAGAGGAAAAGCCCCAAATTGCTGCTCTGCTTCAACTTTCCGCCCAGATCGACGTGGAATCACCATCTATGCGGAGCTGAAGCCGGATCGTCATCAATTCAACCTTCTACATCGATCAATCTACATCCAATCGAAGTTTGAAGAGCGTTTGGACGATCCACGAGAAGAATTCCAACCGGATTTGTTCCCTAATTCCCAATTCTTCTCCATTTCATAATTTCCATTCCATCGTGTGTGTGTGTGGTTGTGTTTCGAGCATCCCTTGTGCTTGATTCACGTATTTGTGGTTGTTCTGATCGTGGTTCATCAGACAACGTGTGTGTGGTTGAGTTGTAGTGTTGAACTCGCTCATAAGCAGTCGTTTCTGCGTGTGTGTGTGGACGGTGGATGTAGGATACACGAGTTGTGTACTCCGAACCACCTTAAATCATCGTGTTCTGTGGTTTGTTCGCGTTTTGCGATAGATGATTGGTAGGCACGGTGTTCATACGCACGTTTGATTTTCTGTTCTCACTTAAATCAACTCAAGCGGTCTCACACTTAATTGAATTTGAATCAAATTTCATTAAGATCGCTGTAGCATCGAAAAGAAGCCATCAATAGTTTAAAATTGCCGTAATCTATTCAACCCCCCCCCCCTTCTAGATTACCGTATTGTGTACTTCCGCATAACTCTTCATCTTCAACAGGAACATAGAGTCTATCTCGGAACCTAACAGTCCTGTCCTCACAAAGCTCAACCTTTGGAAGAAGCAACACACTGTGCAACTCGGGATCTGCCTACTGAGCCTCAGCAACCTGTCTCACAATGGCGGAGCTGCTAACAAACTACCAACACACACTGACGACGACTGATGAAACTCTGAAAGATCCCTCTGTCGCAGACTGCCACAACTGCCCTCTCTAAGCATCAGATGACTCATCTGTGTTTTCCTACTCAAGGCATCTGCAACTACATTCGCCTTTCTAGGCTTATACTCAATGCTGAAATCATAGTCTTTCAGATATTTCATCCATCGACGTTGCCTCATATTCAGATCCCTCTGATAAAACACATATCTCAAGCTCTGGTGGTCGGTACGGACTACAAAACTCACTCCGTACAGGTAAAGACGTCAAATCCGCAAAGCAAACACCACAACTGCAAGCTCTAGGTGTGGGTCGGGTAACTCTCCTCGTGGGGCTTAAGCTGACGAGACGCATAGCCACCACCCGGCCTTGCTGCATCAAGACCGCACCCAACCAACACCTGAAGCATCTGTGCAAACCTCAAAACCCTCCTCACCTGAAGGTAAGGCAAGAATTGGCGCCGACGTAAGCAGTCGCTTCAACTCCATGAGCTCTGCTCACACTGCTCCGACCACACAAACAGAACTCCCTTTCTCATCAACCGAGTCAAGGGTGCAGCAACCTGAGAAAAATCTCGAACAAATCTGCAGTAGTAACCTGCCAAACCCAGAAAACTATGAATCTCAGACACAGATCTGGGACTCTCCCACTGCAAAATTGCCTCAACTTTCG
This sequence comes from Colocasia esculenta, assembly GCA_014218235.1. Classification (NCBI taxonomy): domain Eukaryota; kingdom Viridiplantae; phylum Streptophyta; class Magnoliopsida; order Alismatales; family Araceae; genus Colocasia; species Colocasia esculenta. Next base: position 33,760,135 of record CM024757.1, on the reverse strand, counting down.
CTGGATCTATAGAAACTCCCTCACCTGAGATCACGTGCCCCAAAAAGTGAACCTGTTGTAGCCAAAACTCACACTTACTAAGTTTGGCATACAACTGGTGCTCTCGCAAAGTCCGCAACACGATCCTCAGGTGCTCGGCGTGCTCCTCCTCCGAAGCGGAGTACACCAGAATGTCGTCAACAAACACTACGACAAACTGGTCCAAGAACTGGTGGAACACCCGTGCATCAGATCCATGAAGGCTGCTGGAGCATTGGTGAGCCCAAACGGCTCACCAAAAACTCAAAGTGTCCATATCTGGTCCGAAAAGCAGTACTCTCAATGTCCGAATCTCTAATCCGCAACTGATAGTAGCCCGACCTCAAGTCAATCTTCGAGAAGACACGAGCAGACTGAAGCCGATCAAAGAGATCATCAATCCTAGGCAAAGGATACCTATTCTTAATGGTCACTTGATTTAGCTTCCTATAATCATACACAACCTCAGGCTACCATCCTTCTTCCGGACAAACAAAACAGGTGACCCCCACGGAGAAAGCTAGGACGAATATAGCCCTTCTCCAACAACTCCTCAAGCTGCCTCTTCAACTCCCTCAACTCTGCTGGTGCCATACGGTACGGTGCCTGTGCAAAAGGTACAGTGCCAGGAACCAACTCTACAGTAAACTCTATCTCTCTTTCTGGTGGTAGACCAGGCAACTCTTCCGGAAAAACATCTGGAAACTCACACACTACAGGAATGTCCCCCACTCCCGAGGCAATCTGGTCAAGAGTCACTGTAGAAACTAGGAAACCCTGACAACCAGAAGCAAGTAACCTCCCTGCCCTAAAAGCAGAAACTAAAAAGCGAGAAGTAAGAGGTACGATACCCTGGAAGTAGAACGCCGCTGCCCTAGGTATCCGCAAGTGCACCCTCTTCTTCTGGCAATCCATCACTGCACCATACCGCTCTAACCAGTCCATACCCAAAATCACATCATAATCATGTAACTGCAAAGCAAACAGACGGGCTGACAACCACTAACCCTGCAACTGCACAGGTACCTCCTCGAGACAGTAGGACGTAAGGACAAAGTCCCCTGTCGGCAACTCTACTGCTAACTCAACAGACTCTCCCGAACTCAACTCTCCAAGGGATTCTAAAAAGTCCTCAGACACAAAAGAGTGAGAGGCACCGGAATCAAACAAGACTCTAGCTGCACAACCAAAACCTGAAACAGTACCTTCCACCAGGTGAGCTGCCTCCGCGTCTGCACGAGTCAAGTGGGTAACACGACCTCTACCTCTCGACCCACCAGAACCTCCGGTCTGCTGACGCTGCTGCACAGGTGCCTGCTGCTGCTGCTGCTGCTGCTGTACTCGGGTCTGTGACTGGGTCTGCTGCTGCGGCACACGAGGTAACAAAGGACAATCTCGCGCCATGTGACCCATCTGGTCACACCGGTAACACTGCCCAGCAAAAGTACGATGTACCTGCTGCGAAGGCTGTCCTGTCGGCTGCTGAACACTCCCAACCGACTGCTACCTCTGCTCTGCCTGCCTCCTATCACGCCGAAACTTCCTCCGAGATCCTGACTTCACCGTCGTCTCAGTAGAAGTGGACGCGTAGGAAGTCGTAGTCCTCGGGGTCGTCTGCACAATACCCTGCTGCTGGTGAGGCTGAGAAGGAACAACCTGTGCCTGAACCTCTGCGCTCCGAGCACGAGTCCGTAAAGTGTCTGCCTCCAACGCTGCCGCTGTCTGATAGGCCGCATCCAAGTTTGTGACACGAGCAACTATCAGCGCCTGCCTGAGCTCTGGCCTCAAGCCTCTCACAAACTGCTGAGTCCTCAGACCCTCATCTCCCATAATCTGCGGAGCATAACGCCCTAGCTCCACAAATCTAGCCCTGTACTGCACCACAGTAAGGTCTCTCTGCTGCAGGTCAAGAAACTGGTACAACCTCTCTGTCCAAACGTAAGTAGGACAGAAGGCTCTCTCAAAAGAAACGACAAACTCCTGCCACAGAATCTGTCTAAGTGGGCGAGACTGAAAAGTAGTCTCCCACTCAGCGGACCACCAAGTCAACGCCTGCGCCTGCAACTGGTAACTGGCTAGCAGCACTCGCTCCTCTGGAACACACTCCATGGAACGAAAAGTCCACTCCACAGCATCTAACCATGCTCACACTGCATCTGGATCAGGCTGGCCCAAAAATTGAGGAGGCTGAAACTACAAGAACTCCCTCAACACCGTCCCAGTACCACCCTGGGGTACCGGCGCGTCACGGTGCTGAGCAACAAACTAAGCCATCCCCTCAAGAAATCGAGTCATGTCTAATCTCTGAGCTACCTGAGGTGGAAGTGGCGGCGGCGGAACAAAACCACTGTGTGCGTCCTGTGGCAAAGGCTGTGTTTGCTGAGGTGGCGGAGCATCTCCAACCTCCTGACGAGTCGCCTGCTCGGCTACTCCCTCTCTAGGACGTCGCTTAGGCGCCATAGAACTATACACAAAGCAAAATACACACATAAATACACTAACTAACTCCGGGCTACATAGCTAACTAGATAGCTGCAGCTGTACTCTTTATACTCTGAGTCTACATGATAAGTATTTTCTTATATATATCTCATCAGACCAGGCTCTGATACCAAACTGTAACGACCCAGAATCCGCATTACCAGTAAGTACCAGTAACCCGAATTCTGACCCGCTAACCCATGAGACAAGCTCGGAAGGGTAGGAAGTGAAAGTCCGAGGAGACTATATGTAAGAAGATACACACCATGCAAAGCTGTAAAATTCCACTATATGAACATAACGTGTACAACTCAGAGTCTGAGCAAGGTATAGAGTACAGAAGTACAACAAAAAGTATTACTCACTGCAGCTAAGGAGCACCAACACCGGAGTGTCTAGACTCGCCTGGAACGAGAGTCGACGAAGAACCACCTGAAAGGGAAGGGAGTGAGTCTCAAGAAAAGAGACCCAGTAGGGAAAAGTAACCACACCGGTAACAGAACTAAAGTGCGGAAAGTAAAAACTGAAAGTAAGTACACGTCGCACCACAACACACAAAACTATAAACCACGCGGCTCAGTAACACACACTCACACACACAGCAAGTAGGACTCAGCTAGGGTCTGTGGCTCGGCGTCCCGTCACCATAGAGGCTCTCAACCCCAGCCACGTGTGCACACTACAGACGCTCTCTCTCTCGTCTGGTCCACGATCGGTTTTTCCCCTACACTTGACCCTAGCGGTAGAGAAGGGGCTCCACGGAGACCGGCTCAAAACCACCACAAGGAGTACACACAGGACAGAGTCGCACTCGACGTCCTGGCTCACTAGTGGAGGATAACCACACACTAGTCGTCTAGACGGAGTCGCACCCATGCCTAGGTAACACAACAGAAACGGGTACACGGTAACTCAACACGCGTACAACAGACGGAACACACTCAACGTCTGAAACCCCGTACAGTAGTAAACACCTCGTGCCACAATCAACTACTCTTATGCACAGGCGGAGTCACACTCTAGCCTGGCCCACATGTGCTATTAGGGCGGACATCACATGTCAATCGCCTCTAAACACACAACTCATGTCTACTGGGACACAGGATATTAACGGCCATATCGATTGCCGCCAATATAAGGTAAACGGCACTCATCATGTCGTTTATCCTGATTAAACGGCAATCGACCTTGTCTTTTATATCACCACTGAAGATCCCAACGTCAACAGATGTGGACGTTAAGGTCCTTAGTCCCCTAAACCCAGAACTGAACTGAATCAGTTCAAATGGGCAGAAAAACTCATCAGAATTCCGACTGATGGAGGGGAACACTTCCTCTCATCAATCCAAACTACCAGAATATAAAAATTAAACAGTCTAACACCTAGATTGTCCAAATCACCCTCAATTCCGGCATGATACAACCCAAACCCTAAACCATGATTTGCACACCAATTCACTTAATTGGGCATGCCGGTTTGCTGGGGAAGGTTATAGGGGTTAAGTCCCTACCTCAGAATGCTTAAACAATCCCCGAACAGCCACTACTCGCGCCGGATTCCCTCGAAGACTCCGCGTGAATCGCACCAAAACCACGCGTTTCCCGCCCGATCAAGCACCGCCACATGATCCAGGGCCTTCCCACGAGCTCAAATCAACCAACAGAAGCTAAGGAAATGGAGAAAAGCTAAGGTGGAAGAAAGGAGAGGAAAAAAGAAGAAGGAACTCTGCTCTCGGGCTGCCCTATTTCAACAGGCCCGACCAGTCGACGTCAACATCTCTGGTCGCCTACTGAACTGTCTACAGACTGACGTCTAGATCCCCTGTCGCTGAGTTCGACATCAAACGTCCACATCGCTGGATGCTGACTCTGACTCAACGGCTAGCCCTGGCCGTCAACCACACAGAACCTCTAACAGACCCAATAAGGATCCACTAAAAACCCGAGACCTTACACGGGGCTACAGTGCTGAGTATCTGTTCGCAGAACAACAGGAAAGGTTCACCTTCGTGAAGACAAAGGTATGCGGAAACAAGGCAGTGGATGCTCCAAATCTCGAGAAGAATGGCATGGGAAGTATAGCAGAAACTCTAAGAAGGATGCAGTGGATGGAAATTTCCACTTTCACCGAGGTAAGCTATCCCGACCTGGTGAAAGCATTTTATGTGTGCTTAAGGTCAGAGGCAGATGGGTCCCTTGTATCATCGGTAAAGGGAATCCAAATTAAAGTCGATCATGAGTTGTTGCACATGTTGTTTGGAGTGAAGACGTCTGGATTCAGTGGGGTTCACGCAGTGAACGATGAAGCAAAAGGCCTTGGCATTATAGGTCCAGGGTTTTGGCTAAGAGACGGAAAATTGGATATTAATCAGATGAATGCATACAACCGTCTTCTTCATTTCATTATCTGTCAAATTTTGGTTCCTCGTAGTGCCACCTTCTCAACGTGCACTAGGGTAGATTCTGATATGATGTTTTGGGCGATTCAACAAAAGGAGATTAATATGGCGCAAGTCATGTTGAAAAGGATGAAATTTTCCAGAGATCAAATATGGGACACAAAAAGTAAGTTAAATGTCTCATTGCCCTATGCTCATCTACTTACAAAGATTTTCAAACACTTGGAATAGATTTATCTGGGGCAGTTGTGGAGAAGATGGGCCAGTGTATAAGGTCCAGAAATCTCAAGAAAAGTGGTTTCTCTGTAATTGAAGGTGTATGGTCTAAGACCACTGTGGCCGAGGGAGAGGCCATAATTGGTGATGTAGAAATTCCTGATGTTCAGGAAATGGCAGTAGTAACACCATCAGCAGATCAGCAATCAGTAGCACCAGCAGAGCAGCAGCAGCAGAAGAGTCACCAGCAGAGCAGCAGCAAGCAGCAGAGCAGTAGCAAGCAGCTCAGTCAGCAGCAGAGCAGCAGGCAGTAGCACCAGCATTTCAACCAGAATCTCTTACAGCTTTTGTAGTTGAGGAGGAAGTGGCAGATAAAGCCAGTGATACGCCTACCTCATTAATTGGCTCAATTCTTAGGAATTTAGTTGAATCAACTCTCACCACTCGAATTGACTCACAGTCTGGTGAAATTGAAATGGAAGAAGCTGTGGTAGAAGGCCACATTGAAGAATCAATTCCTGTGGAGCAGTCCAGTACTCCAGTAGATCTAGTTGAAGAGGAAGCTCCTGCTCAGGGGGAGCAAATGGAAGTTGAAGAGGAAGCTCCTGCTCAGGGGGAGCAGTCTATTGAAGAACCAGCACCTCAGAGGAAAGGCAAGAGGATAGTTCACAGAAAACTCAGAAAGAGCCACAGGAAAGTCAATCTGAAACCGATTTTGGAATTGTTGAAGGCTTAGGGAGAGGTTCTGTCAGCAGTGCAGTCCAGTGTGCAAGGGATACTTGCTAGTCAAGCTTCGACCACCTCTGAGCTCTCTTCAGTCAGAAATGCAATGAAGTGGTTTAATAAAGAAATGTCTGAGATGAAGTCAATGCTAGCAGTTCTTTCAAGGTCAAGTGGAGTTTCTCCTACAGCTACTCAGAGCAGACCAACTGCTGTTCCCCGGCCACCAGGGCCTTCAGCTCAAGAGTCTCGGCCAGCAGGGCCATCAGCTCAAGCATCAGGGCCACCAGGGCCATCTGTGCAAGCTTCAGGGTCATCAGGACCCTCTTCAGTTGTCAAAGAAAGTCATGCCAAGGGAAAGAACCCATGACAGCTACCAAGGCCCCTGACACTTCTACTCTTGCAACTCCAACCCTCTCTTCGCCTTCATCTCCTTCTACAGCCCCTCCAGCACCACCAACTCTCAAACATCCTCTGTCTCGCACCCAACCTTCTTCCTCTCTCATTTCATCTCAACCTTCTTTCTCTCCCACTCCTTCTCACACCTCAGCTTCATCATCATTTTCACCTTCTTCACCACTCACTCAAACCACTCTAGTTCACCCGTCTACATCCTTCAATCCCAAACACCTCTTCTATCCTCCTACTCCTCCTTCCTCTGTCACTTTCATTCCGGAAAAACCTACACTACTTGGTGTCTTTGACACAAATCTGCCGGATGATTTTGAGATAAATATCCTTATCACCATTCTCTCCACTGCCACTCATATCCACAGGACTGATCCTCCCAGTACTGCCAAGAAAAAGAGGAAACAATCATCCTCTGTCAGCATCCCCTCCTCACGATTATTTCCTCCTCTTTGGTACTCTCTTACCCTCGAACCTCAGAGAAGATTCCTCTATAAGGAATATGTTCAAAAGTGCATCCTCTCCACCATCTATGGTATTCCTTTCCTCAACCTCTCTGAGCATCTAAACATTGTTCTTCCTCTTACCCAACTGTCCCACCCTCAAAAATCCAAAATCTTTGAGGGCACTGAGTTCAAGACTGAAGATCAGTGGGCCAATGTCAAGGGCAACAAAACTCAATACAACAAATATTTGACTGCCAGGGCAAAATCTCTTACCCATCGAGCTCATCCACTCACTCTTTCTGAGTGGTTCATTATTCAGCATAAGAACTCTTGGGGACCCTTCATTTTGAAAGAGATCAGAATTGCCAAGAATTTTCAACTGTACAGTGATTTTTGCTATTTGAACAAGCTGCCTGAAGTACAGTTCTACCAATTTCATTCAGCCTTAGTGATGCTGAGATCAGAACGTCCAGTAAATCTTCCCCTCACAGTGGACTTTGCCGATCTCAAAGTTGACTCTCCAGTCCTTCTACCAAAGCTACACTCCTTAGTGTTTGACTCAGATGCAGGCTCCCATGCCTTTGACATGTTTGCTAAGCAGATGGGCAGAATGTCAGCTAAGCAGAATAGAATGCCTTCCTTTTTGCGGTTTATCTTCAGAGAATACCACTCTGGCCGCATTTCCTCTCAAGTTTTGGCTCCACTCATTTCTGAATGTGAAAGGCTTACTCCCACCATATGGGAAACACACTACAAGGAACCCCATCTTCAGTTACAGGCCATCAACAATTCCTTGGTTCGTCAAGATAAGCCCATTCTCTCAGCCGAAGCCTTCATGGATCTGAACTCCATAAATCCAATTCAAGAGATCTATGTTCAGTGGGCAGCCAGATATACTGCCTTCTATGCTCTGAAGCAGGATCTGCTTGATCAGAAGATTTTCTATCCAATTTCTCTGGATAGATTTCTCCATCGTGCCAGCTTTGGAAAGAGCACCTACATCAGATTCATCTTGGACCCAGATCAGTATGAAGAATTCCTGGAAAAGCAACGACAACTTTACATTCAAAGGGCCATTCCATCCATGGGTCCTAATTTTTCAGTTGCTTCTGGAGTTTTCCAACAGATTTTTGAAGACCTTGAGATCAAGGCATGGACTGTCATCTCACAGCATGCCTCTTTGTTGTCTCCTATGTACTATCTTCCTCCCACTTAATACAAGACCTTCTCTCTTCTTTGTCTCATAGACTATCTTTTTGCTTATTGACAAAATGGGGGAGAAAACTAAAGCCATTCTGAAAAATATGTTTATTTTTTGTATGATATTTAGTATATTTTGTCATCATCAAAAAGGGGGAGATTGATGACCAAACTGTCCCCATATAAAATAAATCATTTATTTATATATTAATTTTGATGATTAACAAAACATTACTAATGAATTACTTGAGTCTTGAGGACAGGAAATAAAAACAAAAAGAAAATTCAAGACAATCAGGTAAAGTTTCATTTCATGTCTTGTCCAAGTCTTTGTATCAACTTCTTCATACTTCATATAGATTTCTATTGACAATCAGAACGATTCCTTTATAAGTTCATAATAGAGTCATCATAACGATTTCATAAGTATTATGATCAATTTCCTTTCTGACCGAAAAACCGTGATGTTTCAAACAAATCGATACCGTAACGATTTCTTAAAGATCTCATAACGATTCTATAAGACATCGCAATGATTTCTTTTGAAAGCGCAACGACTTTCTAGCCGTAACGATTTCGTAAGTTCTCGTAACGATTTCTTTAGAACTCATAACAACTTTCTAGCCGTAACGATTTCGTAAGTTCTCGTAATGATTTCTTTAGAACTCACAACGACTTTCTAGCTGTAACGATTTCGTAAGTTCTCGTAACGATTTCTTTAGAACTCATAACGACTTGCTAGCCGTAACGATTTCTTTAGTTCTCGTAACGATTTCTTTGAACTCGTACGACTTACTAGCCGTAACGATTTCTTTAGTTCTCGTAACGATTTCTTTGAAACTCGTAATGACTTGGTAGCCGTAACGATTTCTTTAGTTCTCATAACAATTTCTTTGAAACTCGTAACGACTTGGTAGCCGTAAGATTTCTTTAGTTCTCGTAATGATTTCTTTGAAACTCGTAACGACTTGGTAGCCGTAACTATTTCTTTAGTTCTCGTAACGATTTCTTTGAAACTCGTAACGACTTCGTAGCCGAAACGATTTCTTTAGTTCTCGTAACGATTTCTTTGAAACTCGTAACGACTTGGTAGCCGTAACGATTTCTTTAGTTCTCGTAACGACTTCATACGTTATCAGAACAATTTCATTAGAACTCGCAACAACTTGCTTGTTGTAACGATTTGCTCTCTATAACGACTTGTTGCGCTCATAACGATTTGCTATGACTCATAACGATTTCATAAATCATACAGTCACCGTTTTCATATATTGATATCTTATTCATCTTAAAGCATTGACCAGTCAAAGTCCACATAGACATCTCTCTGACGCTTTTGCATTTATGAGATCTGAACATATCTCTGCATGCATGCAGACCATATCATCCTGTATCGTGCCTACTCTGATAACGTCTTTTAGACTCAAGTCTTTTGGCATTACTATTTTCATGACTATTGCTACTGACGTTGACTGACAGCTTATCTGTCTACTATTTAAGATTGACACTTGTGCAGACCTCTGAACTAGCTTCATGGTACAACGTTAAACAAATAAAAGCCATCAGATATCTTTAAAGATATTATCTCTTTGCGTGCTCAAGTAATCAAAAGACTGTTGACAAGAAGCTTCCAAGACTCCAGATGCCATTCAGTCTAATGACTACTCAAAAGAGAGACAACGGTCTCTTTATCATCTAAATTTCAAATTGAAGATATATATATACAAGTCAGAAGAACAGAAGAGATGACAACGTTCAAGAAAAACATTCAAATTCTTCTGAAGAAAGTTTAGAGCAGAAAAGTTCATTCCTCTTAGCTTTTGCTCTTTTGCTCTCTACTAGCTAGTGAAAGATCATTTGAAGAGAGCTTGTGTAGTTCTGAGAGTGAGCCTAGATTTGGATTCTTTGCTCTCAGTGCTAGGTCCTTCATATCATTGCTTGTTGCAGTTTGATCTAGGGGCTTGTCTTTCAAACCTCTCTTTGTGGTGTTCCCTTCGGGTGTGAAGGAAGACCTAGTGGTATCCAGGGTGTTGTTCCCTTCTGGTGTGAAGGAAGACCTGGTGGTATCCAGGGTGTTGTTCCCTTCGGGTGTGAAGAAAGACCAGCTGAGCTAGGTGTTTTTTTTGTCCTTAAGGGGGACTGTACCCTTGATTAGTGAAATCCTGAGGTATTGTTCAGGGACTGGACGTAGGTCTCCTGTGGAAAGGAGTTCCGAACCAGGATAAAAATCCTCTGTCTTGTGTGATTGCTATCTCATTTCCTCTAACTCTATTAAGTTGTTGTGTAATTTTTTTAGTAAACAGGTATCAAAGATCAGTTTTTTTAATAACCCATTCACCCCCCCCCCCCTCTGGGCTAGCTAGCTGGGCAACAGAGCCGACGTCCTCACGTGGCTTGGGTTGGGACAATGGCGTCGTCTAGGCCGACGACTCATGTCGGCTAGACCAACCTCTTTATGCCCCTCGAGCTGACTCCCTCAGCCCAGCCAAGGACGCGGATTACCCTGCTTGGTCTTGACTGATACAGAGCACGACGTGTCCGCAAGAAGAACCCACCAGATCTGCATGACTTGAGCCTACATCTCAGGATGCAACTGAAGGTTCGTACCCTCGACTCAGTGATGGTTCGGTGCGACGAGTCCGTGAGGATCCTGGGAATACGACTTGCGTAACTCCCACGTCATGCCCATTCGGATTGGCCACGGATCTTGTGTCCAGTAATGGGTGCCATAAAGCCCATAGCCTGATCATGGTTAGTTATGAAAACTGATGAGGCGACAGTTTTAGTAACTGCTGCGCCATTTCCGGGTCACCTATGGTCTCCCTAGGTGACCCTCCCCCTATAAAAGAGGCAGACACTCTACAGACATAGGTATGCGGTTCTACTCCATAGGCTAGGCCATTCTGCTCTGTTGAGTCTCTAGTTTTGATGATGTCATAAGTCATAAATACTATGATAAATAATTCAAATAATGTCTACAAAATATTCTAACACTTTAACATTTTCAGCAGGTACCATAACATGCAATTTTACAAAATGAGGTCGACACAAAACATAAAGCAGGTGAACACAGGTCAAGCAATCCAATAAGTGCTAAGTGAAAATGAACACAAGAGGTCGACTCATGTGAACAGTCAGGTCGACACAAGTTGGATCTTCAATGAGCGCTAAGTGATGATGAACATAAGAGGTCGACACATGTTGACAGTTAGGCCGACACAAGTTGGATCTCCAATGAGCTCTAAGTGAAGATGAACACAGGAGGTCGATGCATGCTGATTGTCCAGTCGATACTAGTTGATTGTCCAGTAAACCTTGAACAAAATAACTCAGGAGGTCAGCACAAGTCCAATATCAGGTTGGCACACATTCACTGTCCAGTAAGCATTTTTCATAAAGAACTCAAGAGGTCGATTCACATGCTGATCTAGGTCAACACAAGTATCAAGGCTAGTAAGTTGTTTGAGAAATCTACGTAGGAGGTCGACACAAACTCTATCACTGATCGACACAAGAACACACTTAGTCTCTAAACATGAGAAAATGTTCAAGGGTTCTGACACGTCATTGCATGTGTCGACACATGCCTCAAGAGTTTTTCCAGAAGTAAGAGGTTCTTGACAGCTATCACTTCTGCGCACATGAACTAAGGCCCAGTCGTCCTTTCCAAGGCCGATTCGTTCGGGATTCTCTGGTGCACCATACAAGATTCCAGAAGAACCTTTTGGCGGAAAAATATTCTCCACAGTTTTGGGATCCAATGGGACCTAATAGGAAAGATATAAAAAGCTACATGCCACAAAGAAGAAAAGTTTGATGTAGCAAGAGATCTCTGTAGAGCCAGAAGCCTTCCAAAGAAAACTTCAGTTAAGATTTTGAGAAAGGGAGAGAGTGAGAGAGTAGATCTATCATGCAGGGAGCTGAAATTGCATCATGCTAGGAGGGTCTTCATCTACAAATCCCCAAACACTCCATCAGCCGGAAATCTGATCAATGTTCAAATTTGAGGAGATCATTCTGTAATCGTTCAAGTGGATCATAGGAATTCAAATTAAAGCAGAAGAATTATGCTAGGCTGCAGCATCAGTGTTTGATCTAATTCTTCATACACTTCGAATTTTTCAAGTTTGAGTTTATTTCTTCTTGATTACTTCGTTCAATTGAGTGCTTCTATTTGAGATAGAAGTGTTGCTCTAGCACTTGAAAGTGGGTGACATGTGTGATCTCAATTTTTTGTAAATTGTGAGATTCAAATTCTGTACTCAAGCTGTGAGCCAGTAGTTGTGTCAAGCTATTAGTCAGCGGTAGTGTCAAGCTGTTTGTTGGTGGATGTGTTAAGCTGTGAATCAGTAGTTTGGAGTGAAGTCTTGCTCATTTGAGCAGCTCTAGTGAAGCCTCACTTGGTTTAGTGTGGGGTGGATGTAGGTCTCCACACTTGAGCCAAACCACCTTTAATTTTTTCTTGCATTGTGTGGCTTGCCTTTGATTTAAGATGATGCAATTACTGAATTCTAGATCTTGAAATCTGCTTCATAATTTTTGAAATAAGGATTATATCTATTCCCCCCCCCTCTAGATATACATTCCACAACTAACATGCTCGACCAATGACTGACTAGAGCGTCGGAGTGTCACCCCGCCAAGGCCTCTAGACGGGCTTTGCAGGTCAGGTCGGGAGCTCAGAACGTGCGTCTCACGTTGGTTAAGCAGACCTTAGAATGATTCCCTCGGCTTGGTCGTCTCGGCTCAACCCTCGGTGAAGATCATCTCGGCGGTCATCTCAGCCTGAGCTGACCTTGGTTACACATACCGTCACATTGGCACTGTAATATCCCAGCTTCTCGACTTTCTATTTGGCTTCTGGGTGACTGGCTCCTAACGCATCCAGGCTGGGCGACGTGTTAGTGAGGCGTCGAGGTGGCCCGACACGACAGTCATCTTTGTCGCCCCCGTCTTTCCTGTCGCGCCCGGTCAACGGGACGTGACAGTCTTCCGTGGCTTTGGTCATCTGACATCTGTCAGGGTGGAAAGCGTGTCAATACGACTTGTCAGGTTGTCGCGGCGTCCCTACGGGACATGTTGGTGTTGTGGTTGGTTGACTCGTCGCGTTAAGGTTCTTAACGCGATGCATCGCCCCGTCGCGACTTGGGTGCCGGAGTCTTAAGGCCTTGGCCGGCGACCGTTCTTCCCCTTTCTTCCCCTCCCCTCCGACGGAAGCTCCGCCTCCCTCTCTTCTCTTTGTGTGTTTCAGGCGAGGAGGAGGGCCGTGTTCGTGTTCCTGGCATCATAGAGCTTGCGTGGAGCGAGGAGGAGGTGTCCATTCCGACGTATAGGGCACCCAATGGGTTTGTTTCTTCTTGAAAGGTAGGGATTGCTTGTACCCTTCTCAACCCAGGTGGATTAGGAGCCCCTCGTGGTTTGTAGATAGCATTTTCTCTGCTTCTCCCATGCCCCCCCCCCCCCCCCCCCCCCCCCCCCCCCCGTGTGGTGTGTTTGTGGCTCGTGGGTGGACCCGGGATGGAGTATCCTGCGGGTCCACCTTCCTTATGGTGTCGCGACCACAGTGTGTGGCGTGACACCAGAGGCAGCATCCACCCGGTAGGACGAGATCAAGATGCGATGGGTTTCCCCGTTGCTATAAAGTTGTTGTCACGACGCGTTTCCCCGTCCCGATACGGTTGTTGTCGTAACACATTTCCCCATCTTGATAGGGTTGTCACGGTGCCCCTGCCCATCGTGATGGTATCGCGACGGCCGAGGAGGACACGACAGTGCCTATGTTGCCTCGGGAATTTCCGTATTTTCAGTTGGAGTGTCGGTGTGTGCCCCAAGGCTGGCTTGCCCTTAGGACCTTCAAGTGGGGAACACGGCAGGTTACCTCGTTGCATTCTGTGACTGAAGGTGACACCTTCATGGCCGTGTCTTGGCAGCAATGCTAGGAAGGTCGCGTCTATCTAATAATCGATTGACCGGCGGTCAATCGATTATTTGTAGAGCGATGGGTTTTCCATACCGACTAGTGGTGTTCCGAGGTTTTGGCATGCTCGTGTGTGCCTTGGTTGGTAGACGGCCTTCTCCAGGGTCTGTGTGTGCCTCGTGCTTGTTGGGCTTATTGTAGGTTACAAGCCAATGGTTCGGCGTGGTTTTTGTTGTGCTTGCCCTACCATTCACCTGGTGCTTGGCACTTGAGGGCTTGTCTCGTTCAGAGGCTGTCTTCATTTCCTGGGACCCCCATCCCCGTGAGCCCATTGAGGAAGTGCTCTAGGCTACGGGTGTGTTCGAGTCTACGGCCTAGTTGGCAGACTCTGGTAGCAGAGGGGAAAGCGAGGTTTGGATAGCATCACTGAGTCATTTTAGAGCTCTCTTGCCTGGGGCTGGACACCGGTTGTTGAGGTGTTTTCTTCTCGGCACGGCTCAGAAAGTCCTTTTTCTCACTGTCTCTCTCTGTGTTGGTTCTGGAGCCACATAGTGGTTCTAGGCGTGAGGCCCCAGCTTGGCCAGGCTGTGGTGGTGCGTGCGTTCTTGTGGTGTTATATGGTAGCTCTGTCTCGCTCTTCCAGGGAGGTTAGAGGCAGGATCTAGCTAGCGAGCAGAGGGAGTGGCCAGTGTGTCCTCCTCTTAGCTTCCAGTGGTGGTGGCTCTATTGTTGTTGTTGTGACGACATTTCCTCACGGTGTTTCCAAGTGCGACTCATTGCCCTAGCATGCACGGTGATTGTAGCCTTGCTGTGTCTAGCTTTCATGGGCGTTGTTGGTCTGGCCTTGTTCGCCTGTGCTTCTGGTGGTTTCTGCGTTGTGTGTTCTCTCAGTGTGCCTTGTGCAGGCCCCAACCGTTGTTCTGTAATCTCGTTCCTTGGTGCCAGTCTGTGGTGGCATCTGCGTATGTGGTTTCCTAACCTCGTGGTGTCTGGCGTCCGGGGTGGTTCTGCTTGTGGACCCTCGACCTCGTGGAGGTCTGAGGTGGTACTGCTTATGGTAAGATGTCCTTCTCACGTGGTTCCTCCGTGGTCTCCATGAGACCCTTGTCTCGGCTGGCGTGCCGAGGCTTGTTTCCATGTTGTGCATGACTCCGTTGGTTCCTGCAGAAGTCGTGTGTGACCCGACCTCGATTGTTGGTCGTGGCATTGCATTGTTCTGCTCTACTGCTTTGTAGTACTCTGTTGTAGGTGTTTCTCACTTTATAGCTTTCTAGTGTAGTTTCCTATTTTCAGAGTTCCTATTGCCTTGGCCAGTCATGGACTGGTAATCCCTACTAGGCCTTGTTTGTGAGGCTCATTGCCCCTACTCTCTTCAGCTCAGGGCTCGTCGTCGTGGGAGCTCAATGTCAGACAGTTTGCAGAGATGGTTTTGGCACCATGTGCTATTAGCAGCAGTGAGAGCAAGTGTTGTGAGTTCTTGTACCTGAGTGAGTTGAGAGTTGTGCTTTGCAAGTTCTCAGGTATGTCCCTTAAGGACTTCACCTTTCTTCTTGTACCTGTACTTTTATTTGGGACACGTTGTATAATTGTATATCATGTTATAGTTATTTAAATTCAGAACATATCTCACTAGACTATTCTTCTAATCCTTCCAGGTCTTCGGATTTGTGGGTGGCGGGGCGAGCTTCGGGGTCACTGGCGGGGGTCCAAGAGGTCAGGTCGTTACAGGCGCCGTTTGTGGGAAACCTCTACTAAAGGTTAGTATACCTTCTCCCACTCACCCCTATAGTCAATCTCGAAAGCTATGAATGCGAGCATAGAAGACCCCTTGAGGCGTCGCCTGTGTCGGAACGCCTCGTTCAAGCCCGTTAAACCACTAACGAACTTGATCTGAGTCCGCCTCCTGCGAACGAGCCGTAGCCTCACAAGGGATACCATATACGAGTCCGTGAAAAACAGAAAGGAACACACTTGATCACATATATGATTCACCAATTCATATATAATGTACAAGATTTACATAGCCAAATTTCAACAAAAGTACAAGAAAGTACAGGAGCCTGGGGCATACCCCGAGGTAAACTAGTACAACTGAGAAAAGAAATTACACTGCTGGAGGCGCTGGCCCAACACCGCTGCGATGCGGCCCCGAACTGGAAGACGGTAAAAAAACATCCTCTTCACCTTCGCCTGTGGGGAGTAGGGGTGAGCCTCACTAGTCACTGGCTCAGTAGGGAACTCCCCCAACTAGAGCAAACCAAACACAAGTATGGAAGCAGTACACTATACTAGCAATTTATAGCACAACCACGCAAATTATTAAAGCAATAAACATACTTACCATTTGCCGACTATATTAAATAAAGTAATTAAATAAATGGCAAAACTCAATCACGTGTACGAGCTAAAGTAGAGACCGCCACACTCGAGCCACATAGACTGGTTCGCAACACCAGTAACAGACTCGGACAAACAAACACAGGTCTACCTCTCAGTCTCGCAGCCATGGACGAAAGGTCCAGCTGCCGCTCCACATGGAAAAGTCAAACAACTGTGGAGACCAACTAAACACCACTCCTGCGGGTACACAACCGCAGGCCCATGCCTGGCACCTTTAGGGTCTCTAGCCGGAGCACCCTAGAGTGAATCACTGGAAAAGGACTAGTCGGGACCAATGTCGACAACCAGTGTTCGTACCCCCAACTAAGAGCGCTCCACAAGTGACTAAAAACAAACACAAAAGTCACTGTCCCACTGTCATCTTTCCCTCAGCCGGACGTACAACTCAAACAAAGGAGTGAGGGTGTCCAGGACAGATGACACAGACCTCGACGGTACAGCACAAGTACCAGGACAAAGCCCCGAGCTAACAGCCTGGCTCACAGAGAACCTGGGGCACCCAACTAGAGAGGTAACCACAGTAGGCGTCGTACTACTTGCCATGTACACAGAACCACGTGCACGTCACACACAAACCATGTGAAACGTCACGTAAACCTCAAGTAACAACTGTTCACAACACGTGAACACAACACTGCTTGCGTGAACACCACGCAGCTACGCAAATAACCAGCTAGCTACACAGCCGAAGTGCTAGCTTCAAGAACCACGCACTCTCAGAGTGCCACAAGTGCCAATGCATCGCTCGATAACGGTAACACATCGTATAATGATATTCGGATAATCCAATTGCATGAGCCATGCATGCATAGACCTCTCGGATGAAGTCGCGACAGGGTCTTGCGTCGCCTTCAGATAGCAACAGCCCGATAGGTCGCCTTCAACACATTAACGCGACATACAAACAAGTCGCGTTCACATCCTAAACACGACGGGTCGGCCCATCGCCATCTGATCGCGATAGGGGGTTCCGTCGCCTTGGCAGACGAAAACCCTAATCCGGAATCCCCTCCATAGATTACCAACCCATACCATGCAAACCACCCTTAATTAGTGTTTTTCATGCTTTAATGGGTTCCTAGGCATGATATCTATTGTGTAGAAAACATTAAACTGATCAAACCCTGCATCCCACGCGATTCTCACCACGGAAACGAGATGAGTCACACTACCTCGCGAAGAACACGCGATACGACGCTCCCCCGGCGTTTCTCTCACTCCACGTGAGCTTCACACGGCACGATCACGCCAAAATCACGAATTCCCGCAAGAGTCGCGCAGCTCCCCTTCCCCTGGCCGAGCAGAACTCACTGCAGTTCTATCCTGTTGGGTTGAGTGTGTTTTGGAATTTCCTAAAGTTGTTTTTTGATGATGACATATTGTGATTTTGATGATGACATATTGTGATTTTGATGATGACATATTGTGATTTTGATGATGACATGTTGTGTTTTTAATGCTTAATGGGTGGAACATGTTACATACATCATTTATGTAATAACAATGCTCAAAAAACATGTTTCAAATACTTTACACTTCATACATTGATGATAATACCTTGTACTAATGTCTTATGTGTTAAATTCTCAGGGATATACAGGTTTTATTATGGTAGTGTCGACACACCCATTGATGGTGTCGACACTGGATCATAAATCCTGAAGCATTTTCATGAAGACAGGGTCAAGTGTGTCGACACAGTCTGTGGTCGTGTCGACATAGTCTGTGGTCGTGTCGACACTAGACCCAGCATCCAGAAGACCCTTTTTGCGCAATTGGGACAGTGTGTCGACACACTCAGTGGTAGTGTCGACACACTCCGACTGAAACTCAAAAACATGAATTTCTCTGGACACGTGGCCGCTTGGGGATCAAGGGAATCTACCTAGGTTTCCGTGCCCATGCACCCCAAGGCACTTTATGGACATATGGGGCTATAAATACCCATGCTCCTTGTACCCCAAAGGGAAGAGAGCCCATACACTTCTAGAAGAAGCTTTTTGGCGGCAAAAGGGGGCTTTCTAGATCTTGCTCCATCTCCAGAAGTTGCAGGCCATCCTTTCAAGAGGAAGGACGTGGGAATCAAGGGGAATCTCTGGAGAGAAGCTTGCTGTGCTAGGAAAGGGAGCAGATCCAACTGAAGAGGAGCAGTAGAAGAAGGATTTCTGGCATTTCAGATGCCATCAAAGCAGAGCATCGCCAATTGAGGAGAATCTCCATCGATTTCCATCAAGGCACCTCAATTCAAGTGTCTGCGAGCCCTCTTCATCGAAGAACACTCATTCTACATCCATTTCTCTCACTTCTGAGTTTGTTCTTCCTTATTTCGTCTATGAGATTTGTGCATGAAGTTCTGCACAAATTTCTGTGTATGAATCTGTCTTGAATTAGATCTTTGCTAGAGGATCTGATCTCTTTTGTGTTTGATCTAGCTTTTGTAATGTGAGTCGTCGAGCTCTGGTTTGTGAGTCGTCGCACTCACTATGTGGTTTGAGCCGTCAAACTCAATTTGGAGTCATCGTGCTCCGGTTGTTGTTTGAGCCGTCGCGCTCAGTTTGTGAGTCGTTGAACTCAAGGTTGTGTTGAGCCGTCGTGCTCAAGGTTGTTTGGAGTCGTCGAGCTCTAGTGTGTGTTGTACTCAAGGTTTTGAGTAGTGTGGCCTCACTGTGTGAGGGGTGGACGTAGGAGTCACTGGAGGTGATTTCCGAACCACGTAAAAATCCTCTATGCAGTGGTTTGAATTGTGGTTTGACTTTGTATTGCGCTAGATGCATGCATAGGGATTTCGTTCACACTTCTAATTGATTTTCCCACACACACTAATCACACATAATCTACACACACCCACACTTCAGATCAGTAAATTGTTTGGTTGAATTGATCTCTGATTCGAAGTAATTTTGAATTGCTTAAGCTTCGGCATTAATTGGTGTTAGATCTATTCAACCCCCCCCCCCTTCTAGATCTGATCCATCCACCTATTCGATCCTACAATTGGTATCAGAGCGGGTTAATATCTGTTTCTGATCTGATTTGATTGCTTCTGTTTGATCTCTGTGTTAATTGCTTGAATTGTTTGCTTGCTCTTTCACTATCTCATTTTAATTGATGGATTCTCAAGGATTTGTAGCTGAGGGTCATTCCATTAATCGACCACCATATTTTGATGGGTCTGATTATTCATACTGGAAAAATCGCATGCAAGTTTTTCTTAGGACTCAAAACTATGAAATCTGGAGGATAGTTAAAGTGGGTCCTTATGAAAATCACGGAGATGAGGAGAATTGGACTAGAGAGCAGATTAGGAAAGCTACTCTTAATTACAGTGCCATGAACATGCTTCAGTGTGTAGTCCACCCTAAAGAATATTCAAGAATATCCATGTGTAAATTTGCTAAAGAGATGTGGGATAAACTTGAATTAATGTATGAGGGAACATCTCAAGTTAGGGAAATCAAAGCAAGCATACTTGTTTCTGAATATGAATTGTTTATGATGAAATCTGACGAATCAATTTCTGAAATGTTTGCTAGGTTTATGACAATTGTCAATGGACTGAAGGCACTAGGTAAGGAATACACTGATGTTGATCTGGTAAGAAAAATCTTGCGCTCTCTATCATCTCTTTGGCACACAAAGGCTACAGTGATTGAAGATTCTAAGGATTTATCCAAAATTTCTTTGGATGAACTCATAGGATCTTTAATGACTTATGAAATAAATTTTAAAAGAAGTGAAGAACATTTGCTTAAAGCTAAACCAGTAGTACGTAAAGCTTTATCAAGCAATAAAGAGAAAAGTCAAGAAAAATCAAGTTCTGAAGAGTCTAAGTCTAATGAGGATGAACTTGCCCTCATGACTACGCAATTCAGAAAATTTTTAAAATCAAGAAGAGGAAAATTCAATGGAAAGAAAAAATATTCTTCTAGTAAAAGGAATGCTTCTTCTTCAAATTTTAATGCTAGCAAAATCAAAAAACTGATGAAGATATTGTTTGTTATAGGTGCAACAAGACAGTACACATGAAGGATGAGTGTCCTGAGATCAAAAAGGATAAATACAAGAAGAACAACAAAATGAAGAAGCCAAAAGCCATGATAACAACTTGGTCAGATGAAGACCAAAGTGAGGATGAAGAAGAGAACTCCTCAAGTTCAGCAAATGAGGAGTTATGTTGTATGGCCAATAGCAGTGATAGAAATGATTCATAAAGAAAAGGAGCAAAAGAAATTCACAAGTGCTTAATGGCAAAGAAGAGCTTCAATGAATCCAAAAAATCAACAATTCAAAAAATTTTGGCTCTAACAGCACATTCCATGAGTTCAGAGCATTCTTCATCTTCTTCAGAACACAAGAGTTCAAATGGGTCTACAAGGTCAGGTAAATCAATTCCAGATCCATTTATGCATTCTAATTCTGACTCTGATGTAGATGAACGCATGTCTTATGTTGAATTGATTGAAATCTATGAAAAGATACAAAATCTTAATGCAAAGCTGAACACTAAAAATAAAGATTTGAAACAGACTTTAAAACATTGCCACAAAGAGAGTGAAAATTTGAAAAATACACTTGAATTGCTCCAGAACAATGATAAAGATCCTTCACAAGAAAATGAGAATTTGAAGATTGAAATTCAGAAACTGAATTCTGAAAAAGAAAGTTTGAAAGATAAAATCAAAATTTGTGAAAACAAGTTGTCAAGTTGAAAGAAAATCATGATCAATTGGAATATGAAAATCTTGATTTGAAATATGAAAATGAAAAATTGATTGATCTCAATGAAAACTTCAAATTTGATAATGACCAATTAAACAAACAGATTTCTAACATGGCTCATGATCATCAAATAAATGAAAGATGCAAACAACTTGTTGAAGAAAATTGTCACTTAAAGAGAAAGATTGAATGCTTGTTACATGACAAACCATTAGATAATGATTGTAGCAATTTCTGTAATAAAATTGTTGATATGAAAAATCAAATTGCTCAATTTGAAAATGAAAAGAACAAGATGAAAAATGGTTTGGATGTCATGCTTAACAAGCTTCAAATTTCAGAAAAAGAAGTTGTTGCATTAAAAGCTGAAAAACAGAAGCTTCAACATGAATTGAAAAATACTAAATACACAAGTCTTGCTTAAGGACAAGAACTCTACTAATTCTAACATGAATTGAAAAATAAAAATAAAACAAAATTAACATTTGTTAAAGCTGCTGCGAACAAGAACTCTACTAATTCTAATGAAAACTTGTGAAAGTTCTTGTTCAGAAACAGACAGAGAAAAAGAAAAATGCTATTGTTAAGAAGATTCATCTACTTCCTCCATCAGTCCAAAAAGCTCCAAGGCATGTTCCAAATTCACATCATGCCAAGAGCCACCAAAAGGTACCTCCTTCTCCTCATGGTAAGCCTCCTCACATGAAAAGGAGATTCCAGCAAATGCATACATGCCAAGGTAAGTACCATGTAAGAAATGATCTCATTTGCTTTAATTGTAATAAATCTGGTCATTTAGTCAAATCTTGCTGGAATAGAGATCAACATTTTCATAAATATGCCAAATCAGTCCAGTGCTTCACATGTCATAAATTTCTAGGGAATGTTGGCATAAAATTGATAATCTTGTGCATGCTCCCATGTTTCATGTTAATGTACATAAGAATAAAGATCGTGTTCATGCTGAAAACACTCAGAAATTCTATGTACATGAAAAAAGAACTGTTGCACAAAAGATCTCTTCTGAATTCCATGTTAAAAATCTCAATGATAAAAATCTAAAAAATAGAAAACAAATTGTTCAATATGTTAGTGGTGCATTCTATACCAATAACTCTAAGATTAGAAACCAAGATTGTAGTGTTTTTAGTCTTCAGAAAAATGCACCCAATATCAAATCCTTTTGGATTCAAAAATCGTTGTTGCAGATTCATGGAAGATCCTTAGGACCCAAACAAGTTTAGGTTCTGAAATGTGCTGCTTGAATGTTGGATGCAGGGATCCTTGTAGTCAATTTCAAGATGAAGGCTTCATGACTAAGGCTACAAGGAAAGTAAGTGAAGAGAATGAAAGAAAATGAAATTTCACCAAGTAAATACTTCTGAGAGATTCCCTACTAAATAAAAACTGAAATCAATTGGGACTCTTATGCAAAGATCAATTGGTATATCAAATGGTGAACTGTGGAAGGACAAGTCAGGCTTGTCTGGAAACTATCATTATGTGTGAGGAATAACCTCCGCTAAGTACCAATGATCTTCCTTGTGTAAGAGTCATTAATTAAAAAAAAACTGGTTGTGATTGAAACATGACAGCTTGTTTATTTCATTTCTTCCATGATGATTTTTACTTGAATTACTTGCAAAAGTTTTCACATCATGCACATGTAACTAAGAATCATGATTTTGTTGAAAATGCTCAGAAACTCCATGTAAATATAAATTGAACATTTCATGAAAAACATAGATGCATTAAACAAAGAATAATTGTGTTATGGAACTAATGTTGCTCATAGCTCTATTAATGACAAAAGTGCATCTATACCAAAAATAAAATCATTTTGGATTCAGAAATCTTTATTTCACTGTAACATTGATTTCATTGTAGGACCCAAGCAAGTGTGGGTCCCAAAACCAGCTTGATCAGCAAGTTGAGGACTCTTGCAGCCATACATTGTAAATGAATTCAAGATATTGGCTGTGCAAGGCAAGAAATGATTGGAGAACACAGGTAAAATCTTTGAAAAAGAAATGAAGACTGTTCAGGTAAAACCTCATATCATTTCCAGATTGAACTGCTTAAGTTAAAGAAAATTCTTAGAGTCTTATCTGAACAATGAAGAGTGTGTTTTGATGTTGCTCCCAACAATGGTGTGCATAATCATGTGTGAATTGCTTTCTAGCTTTTTCATTCCATGCACATATTAAGGGGAGTAAACTTGAAAAAGTGCAAATTGTTCTTGAAAATGCAATGAATTTCATGCAAAAACTAAAGAATAATTGACCTTTTTGCAGTGACTATGTGGTATATCAAATGGTGAAATGTGAAAGGACAAGTTAGGCTTGTCTAGAAACTCTCATAATGCGTGAGAAAAATTCTCTGCCAAGTATCAATAGTCTTTTTCTGCATAAAGGTCATCAAGAAAAATGAAAATATCAAAAACTTTATTTTAAGTCTTTGAAACACTTTTGAGTTTTTGAAAAACTTTTCTCCTTCAATAAATTGCCTGTTGATGTATGCTTGATCATATTCATACTTTTTCTGTGCAAACTGCCTGGAATGAACATATCTATATTGCTTAAATGATCATTTCATATCATGCATGTCTTATGGGGGAGTAAGTCAAAAGAATCTTTGAGTGAAATGCTGGAGAAATATTCCTTCATATCTGATTTATCAACAACTCTCATTCAGTTAGTTGTCAAATGTTCTTGCAAAGCTGCAAATAAAAGCCTTCATGTTCTTGTAAATAAATTCATCACTCTCACATTGCATTGGCATTCTTGGTATATCAAATGGTGATTTGAAGAAAGACAAGTCAGGCTTGTCTGGACACTTTCACTATGCATGAGTATATGTCTCCGCCAAATATCAAGAGTCTTGTATGCAATTGTTGAGGGGGAGTCCTTATCTTTCAATAAAATATTTTTGCTCATTCTATTTTCACTTCATTTCATTCCTATTTCTTCAATAATCCTCGTTCACCTTGTGAATGGGAGATATATGAAAAGGGGAGTCATTGTCACATTCCTTGACTTTACTTGTCTATCTTGAACCCCAAACTCATCAGAATGTTTGAGTCATTGTGTTATTTTCTTATGAGAGAATTAAGACATTGAAACTAAACTCATTGTGCATTTAGTTTAATTTCAAAGATTCATTATCATTTCAAGGTTAAGCAGTCTTAATACTAAATATTTTTAAAATGATTTGTAAAACATTATTATAGGCACATGAGTGGCTTTAATATTTCACATGTGTATGTTTAAGCTTCTTTTTTACCACATGTTAAGAATAATTTTTCTAAATTCGTAGTCATGACTTTTGTGGTCAAAGCAAACATATGCCTATAAAACATCAAAAAAAAATGATCAATAATCTGGAAAGATACAAACAGAGCAATGCAAATTCTTGACCACTGAGTAACCGGGTCATTTCACCTAAAAAGTGATTTGTTTCGCGTCAAAAAGTGGAAATCAAAATTTTCAACTCTATATAAGATAATGAAAGTTAAACCACTGAGTAATCAGGAGGTCTTGCATCCGATCAATGTGATCTCTTACACTAAAAAGTGAGATTTAACTAATTTATTCTTGTATTCTTTCCCTATTCAAAATGAAAGAAAATCAACTTGACAGGATGGAAAAAGTTAAGACCTTAATAAAGTTCATGTTTACTGAGTTTAGACCTATTATTCTACATTGTGTAACAATTAAAGCTCCTAACATCCTTGTTAAATATTTTTGCTCACTCATATAGGTCACTTTACTTCACATTTGCATCATTATTTAACTACATTCAGATCATTATATTTTACTATACTTTGTGTTGAGTGTGTCTTTGTGATTAAACTTTATTGCACAATACAAAAAACACACAATAACTTCTCTCATATGTCAATATCACTTTGCCTCATTTATTTTGATCATTTCTGACCATTCATTTCCCACATTTCATTTCTTGATTTCCTACAATCTTTGTTTCTCTCACTTATCTATCTTTTTGATGCTGTCAAAAAGGGGGAGAAAGTTCCTTAAAAGGGGGAGAAAGTTCTTTAAAGGGGAGAAAGTTTCTTATGGGAGAAAATTCAAAAAGGGGAGATTTGAGTCAGGTTATTGGGAGATGTGCATATATTTTGTCATCATCAAAAAGGGGGAGAATGTTGGGTTGAGTGTGTTTTGGAATTTCCTAAAGTTGTATTTTGATGATGACATATTGTGATTTTGATGATGACATATTGTGATTTTGATGATGACATATATTGATTTTGATAATGACATATTGTGTTTTTAATGCTTAATGGGTGGAACATGTTACATACATCATTTATGTAATAACAATGCTCAAAAGTATGTTTCAAATACTTTACACTTCATACTTTGATGATAATACCTTGTACTAATGTCTTATGTGTTAAATTCTCATGGATATACAGGTTTTATCATGGTAGTGTCGACACACCCATTGATGGTGTCGACACTGGATCATAGTTCCTGAAGCATTTTCATGAAGACAGGGTCAAGTGTGTCGACACAGTCTGTGGTCGTGTCGACACAGTCTCTGGTCGTGTCGACACTAGACCCAGCATCCAGAAGACCCTTTTCGCGCAATTGGGACAGTGTGTCGACACACTTAATGGTAGTGTCGACACACTCCAACTGAAACTCAAAAACGTGAATTCTCTGGACACATGGCCACTTGGGGATCAAGGGAATTTACCTAGGTTGCTATGCCCATGCACCCCAAGGCACTTTATGGACATATGGGGCTATAAATACCCATGCTCCTTGTACCCCAAAGGGAAGAGAGCCCATACACTTCCAGAAGAAGCTTTTTGGTGGCAAAAGGGGGCTTTCCAGATCTTACTCCATCTCCAGAAGTTGCAGGCCATCGTTTCAAGAGGAAGGACGTGAGAATCAAGGGAAATCTCTGGAGAGAAGCTTGTTGTGCAAGGAAAGGGAGCAGATCCAACTGAAGAGGAGCAGTAGAAGAAGGATTTCTGGCATTTCAGATGCCATCAAAGCAGAGCATTGCCAATTGAGGAGAATCTCCATTGATTTCCATCAAGGCTCCTCAATTCAAGTGTCTGCAAGCCCTCTTCATCGAAGAACACTCATTCTACATCCATTTCTCTCACTTCTGAGTTTGTTCTTCCTTATTTCGTCTATGAGATTTGTGCATGAAGTTCTGCATAAATTTCTGTGTATGAATCTGTCTTGAATCAGATCATTGCTAGAGGATCTGATCTCCTTTGTGTTTGATCTAGCTTTTGTACTGTGAGCCGTCGAGCTCTGGTTTGTGAGTCGTCCCACTCACTGTGTGGTTTGAACCGTCGCGCTCAATTTGGAGTCATCGTGCTCCAGTTGTTGTTTGAGCCGTCGCGCTCAGTTTGTGAGTCGTTGAACTCAAGGTTGTGTTGAGCCGTCGTGATCAAGGTTGTTTGGGGTCATCAAGCTCCAGTGTGTGTTGTACTCAAGGTTTTGAGTAGTGTGGCCTCACTGTGTGAGGGGTGGACGTAGGAGTCACTGGAGGTGATTTCCGAACCACCTAAAAATCCTTTGTGCAGTGGTTTGAATTGTGGTTTGACTTTGTATTGCGCTAGATGCATGCATAGGGATTTCGTTCACACTTCTAATTGATTTGCTCACATACACTAATCACACACAATCTACACACACCCACACTTCAGATCAGTAAATTGTTTGGGTGAATTGATCTGTGATTTGAAGTAATTTTGAATTGCTTAAGCTTTCGCATTAATTGGTGTTAGATCTATTCAACCCCCCCTTCTAGATCTGATCCATCCACCTATTCGATACTACATGTCCGGCTGGGGTTTCTTAAAAACACCCAGCGGTTGAGAACGCGACATATCGTCACGTCGCGACCTGATCGCGACGGACCTAGGCGTTGCCTTCCCAATGCCTGCCGCTCTATGCGCTACCCGTGGCGCACATGCAGACGATCAACGCCCCAAGGCAGTCACCAGAACGTGACGGCCACCTCTGTCGCGTTCAGAACGCGACACTCCTCCCTATCGCGATGACAGGCTGAGGACACTAGGGTGCTGCAGGCCTGGACTATCGGCCCAATAAGCCCTTGAAACACGCACACGTACCACATACAAACCACATTGGCCTCACGATAGCCATCACAACCACTAAACACAGGATCCACGAGGATCCGAAAAATGCGCGACGTTACATTACTATCATCTAAAAAGTAATTTTGACCTCGAAATTCTTAACTTAAATACAAGAAGTTTCATCACACATATTTACAAGTACTATCATCTAAAAAGAAATACAGAACCTTACTCAAATAAGTAAGGATACCCTTTAGCCATTTCCTCGGCTAATTCCCAGGTATCCTCACCACCCAACCTATTCTCCCATCTCACCTTGACTAATTCAATTTCTTTATTTCTCAGCTTTTTTGTCTTACGGTCAGTAATCTACACCGGATACTCTGGCATAGTAATATCCGGTCTCAAGTCACCACCTTGGTAACTGATTATCTACGCTGGATCTTCAATGCACTTTCTTAACATAGAAACATGGAAAATATCATAAACATCTGCAAAGTTAGCTGGCAAATCAAGTCTATAAGCTGTTTCCCCAATTCTTTCTAACACCTGAAAGGGTCCCACATATCTCGGGCTCAACTTTTCGGTCTTGCCAAACCTCATAATACCTTTACTAGGGAAAACCCTTAGAAAAACAAAGTCTCCCACTTCAAGCTGAAGTGGTCTTCTCCGATTA
The DNA here is from genome assembly GCA_014218235.1 of Colocasia esculenta. Lineage (NCBI taxonomy): Eukaryota > Viridiplantae > Streptophyta > Magnoliopsida > Alismatales > Araceae > Colocasia > Colocasia esculenta. Next base: position 33,732,450 of record CM024757.1, on the reverse strand, counting down.
TCGGCATAACTCTTCTGCCTGCTTTGAGCTGCTTGCAACTTTTCTTTAATGAGCTTCACTATTTCTGTGGTTTGCTGAATTAATTCAGGACCCACCATCTGCCTTTCCCCCACTTCATGCTAGTTCAATGGGGTTGTACATGGTCTCCCATATAGAGCTTCATATGGTGCCATCCCAAGACTGGTATGATAACTACTGTTATAGCCAAACTCAACCATACCTAAATGATGCTCCCAGCTACCTCCCCAAACTAAACAACAAGCTCGTAACATGTCTTCAATGGTTTGGATAGTCCTCTCTGTCTGACCATCCATCTGGGGATGATAAGCGGAGCTATATTTCAATTCAGTGCCAATTACTCTTTGCAAACTTCCCCAAAAACCAGAAGTAAACCTTGGATCCCTATCAGACACAATAGTCTTCGGAATACCATGCAGTGGAACAATTCTATCAACATAAACCTTCGCTAATCTGTCCACTATCCAAGACATACTTACTGCCACCAACCTGCACACTTTGGTTAATCTGTCAATAAATACCCATATTCCATTATGTCCTGAGGTTGTTCTTGGTAAGCCTGCCACAAAGTCCATAGCAATATCATCACATTTCCATTGTGGAATGGGCAACGGTTGCAATAGACCTCCAGGCTTCTGATGCTCTGCCTTAATCTGTTGACAGATAGCACATCTTGCAACAAATTCTGTTATTTCTTTTTTCATATGAAGCCACCAAAAGTTCTTCTTCAGATCCTGATACATTTTAGTACTACCTGGATGAATAGTGTACCTGGATTTATGAGCCTCTTCTAACACTCGCTGCTTTACTTCTCTCTCAGCTGGCACAAATAACCTGCCTCTGAGTCTAACCACACAATTTTCGTCAATGGTAACTCCTTCCATCTTCACAATCTCAACTAAATCCATATCTGCTTTCTGAGCTTCAACAATTTTCCAGTATAGTGACGGCTCTACAGCACTAGCAGCTAGTACTGCCCATCGCTGACTACTAGGCACATAAAGGGAGTTTTCTACTACCTTCTCATACAGCTTCCATTCTCTCATCGTCATCTGGCTTAAATATGCCTTTCTGCTCAAACCATCAGCCACAACATTGGCTTTACCCGGATAGTAAGCCAAACTGAAGTCATACTCCTTTAAATACTCTATCCATCTACATTGACGGATGTTTAAATCTTTCTACGAGAAGATATACTTTAAGCTTTTATGATCTGTAAAGATCTCAAATCAATCGCCATACAAATAATGCCTCCACATTTTCAAAGCAAATACAACTGCTGCCAGCTCTAAATCATGAGTGGGGTAATTCTCTTCTGCTGGCTTCAACTGTCTGGATGCATAAGCTATCACCTTACCATGTTGCATAAGCACTGCGCCAAGTCCTCTCCTCGAAGCATCTGTATATACAACAAAACCACCATTACCTATTGGTAATGTCAACACAGGTGCCGCTATAAGCCTATTCTTTAACTCCATAAAACTTCTTTGACATTCACCAGACCATACGATTGGCACACCCTTTCTAGTCAGTCTAGTTATGGGTGCCGCAATCCTGGAAAAATCTTGAATGAAACGCCTATAATAGCCTGCTAACCCCAAAAAGCTTCTAATTTCAATAATTGTCTTAGGCACTTCCCGTCTCATCACTGCTTCCACTTTACTTGGGTCAACTGCTACTCCCTCAGCTAATATGACATGGCCCAAGAACTGAATTTCCTTTAACCAAAATTCACACTTACTAAATTTGGCAAACAACTGATTATCTCTTAATAACTGCAAGGCAAATCTCAAATGTGCTGCATGCTCCTCTTCAGATGCTGAGTAAATCAGAATATCATCTATAAAGACCACAATGAATTGGTCCAAATATGGATGAAAAATCATGTTCATCAGATCCATAAAAGCTGTAGGAGCATTGGTCAACCCAAATGGCATAACCACAAACTCATAGTGACCATATCTGGTTCTAAATGTTGTTTTATCTATATCTTCCTCCTTAATCCTTAACTGATGGTAGCCAGATCTCAAATCAATTTTAGAAAATATCTTTACTGACTGCAACTGATCAAACAGATCATCTATCCTTGGTAACGGGTACTTATTCTTAATGGTCACATCATTCAACTTCCTGTAATCTATGCACATGCGAAAACTGCCATCTTTCTTTTTCACGAACAACACCGGTGCTCCCTACGAGAAATGACTCGGTCTAATAAACCCTTTCTGTAATAACTCCTCTAATTGCTTTTTCAACTCTTTAAGCTCTGCTGGTGCCATCCAATATAGTGCTTTAGAGATTGGCATAGTACCTGGCAGCAACTCAATAGTAAAGTCCACTTCTCTGTGTGGAGCTAAACCAGGCAAATCTTCTGAAAAAACATCAGCAAATTCCCTAACCACGGGAACTGTCTCCACTGACTGACTAGCCTCTATCAGACTCACTGAAGTTAAATAAGCCACACACCCTGCATTTATCAACTTTCTAGCTCTAGTTGCAGAAATTATAAACTTAGGAGTATAAAAAGGCATACCTTGATATTCAAACACCGCACCATTAGGATGACAAAACCTGATCCTTTTCTTTCTGCAATCTAACATTGTTCCATAGGTCTCAAGCCAATCCATTCTCAAAATAATGTCAAAATCTATCAATTGTAGGGCATATAACCGACCCGGCATTTGGTTCCCTCCAATCACAACAGGAGCTTCATCTATGTAGCTCGAAGTGAGCATAAACTCACCAGAAGGAACCTCCACTACCAACTCACAAGACTTTTCTTCCAAAGGATAAGTCATACAATCTAGGAATTCTTCGAAAATAAAAGAATGAGAGGCACCCGAATCAAATAAAACTCTTGCTGAATAATCATAAATGGGTATAGTACCTTCTATCATATTCGATGCCTCCGCCTGGGCTCGGGTGATAGACATAACTCGGCCCCTTCCCCACTGCTGCGGTGCTTCTCTGCCACGACTTGCCTGTAACTACTGAAACTGCTGCGGCTATTGCAGTTGTTGTTGTACACCTCTTCCATATCCATATTCTCTTGGATAAGGGCAATTGTGGATCAAATGCCCTAGCTGATTGCAATTATAGCATCGATAACCTGGTGGGATAGTAGGCTGCCTAGCAGTACTCTGCTGCGATTCTTCTACCTCTGGCGTATAACCACGCCCCTGCTGAAACTGCTGACGACCCCCTCCTCTTCCTTTGCCCTTGAATACTTGCTTTAATTTCTGACCCCATTTACCAAAACCTGAAGAAGAAGATCCTGCTGGAGCCTTTCCCCTACTAACTCCTGCTGCCTGCTGGGATAGTCGAAAACTACCTGAACTTGACCACTTGCCTGACGAGCCCGAATAGACCTCTCAAGAGTAGCTGCTCTCTGGGCTGCTTCCTCAACTGATCTACACATTAACGGTATCACCGCATTCTGCAACTCTTCCCTCAAACCCCGAATAAAATATTCAACCATCATAGCATTATCTGATACTACATAAGGTGCATATCGGCTAAGTGCCATAAATCGCATCTGATATTCTAAAACTGAGGTATTACCTTGCTGAAGTGTCTGGAATTGCTCTCTTTTTGCCTGCTGTACTTGAAGTGGAAAGAATGTATCATTGAATGCTTCGAGAAATTCCAACCAGGTAATAACCTCCTCTGTCATGCCTACAAAGGAGGTCTGCATCTTCAGACGCCACCACTGCTACGCAAAGCCTCTCAACTGGTAGGTGGCTAACACAACTTTATCCGCTGCTGAACACCTTATGGTCGTAAAGACCCTTTCAACCTCATGAATCCAGTGCTCTGCTGTATCTAGATTCGGCCCTCCTGTATAAGTGGGCGGCTGCAACCTCAAAAACTTTTCAACTTGCATCACAGGCTCTTCTACTGCCATTACTGGTGGTGGTACAGGTGCCACATAGGGTACCTCCACCCTTGGCGGTGGTGCAACAGGGGCCAAAGGTATTCCAGCATCTAGTGGTATTACTGCTGGGGGTATCGGTGCCTGCTGATCCATCCTCATTCAAATATCAGTGAGACTTACCCAAATCCTCTCAATCATACGCAGAGTGGAATCTTCAGGGTCCTCTCCTCCACCACCCCAATCCCTTCTATCAGCCATCTCAACTTCCTGCACAAATAACATATCAATTACGAACAAAACCGGCCATTACGAAACCAGAGTCACTACCAGCAGTGTACAAATGTAGAAATATGGCTATATAATTTTCCAGTTCCTTTATATTTACACGGACCTCGCTTTGATACCAACCGTGACAGAACACCTCGTTCAAGCCCGTTAAACCACTAACGAACTTGATTCGAGTCCGCCTCCCGCGAACGGGCCGTAGCCTCGCAAGGGATACCGTATACGAGTCCGTGAAAAACAGAAAGGAACACACTTGATCACATATATGATTCACCAATTCATATATAATGTACAAGATTTACATAGCCAAATTTCAACAAAAGTACAAGAAAGTATAGGAGCCTGGGGCATACCACCAGGTAAACTAGTACAACTGAGAAAAGAAACTACACTGCTGGAGGCACTGGCCCAACATCGCTGCGACGCAGCCCCGAACTGGAAGACGGTAATGAAACTTCCTCTTCACCTTCGCCTATGGGGAGTAGGGGTGAGCCTCACTAGTCACTGGCTCAGTAGGGAACTCCCCCAACTCGAGCAAACCAAACACAAGTACGGAAGCAGTAAACTATACTAGCAATTTATAGTACAACCACGCAAATTATTAAATCAATAAACATACTTACCATTTGCCGACTATATTAACAAGTCGCGTTCAACACATTAACGCGACATACAAACAAGTTGCGTTCACAACCTAAACGCGACGGGTCGGCCTGTCGCCACCTGATCGCGACAGGGGGTTCCGTCGCCCTAGCAGACAGAAACCCTAATCCAGGATCCCCTCCATGGATTACCAACCCATACCATGCAAACCACCCTTAATTAGTGTTTTTCATGCTTTAATGGGTTCCTAGGCATGATATCTATTATGTAGAAAACATTAAACTGATCAAACCCTGCATCCCACGCTCCCCCGGCGTTTCTCTCACTCCACGTGAGCTTCCCATGGCACGATCATGCCGAAATCACGAATTCCCACAAGAATCGCCGCAGGTCCCCTTCCCCTGGCCGAGCAGAACTCGCTGCAGTTCTGTCCGACTGGGGTTTCTTAAAAGCACCCAGCGGTTGAGAACGCGACATATCGTCGCGTCGCGACCTGATCGCGACGGACCTAGGCATCGCCTTCCCAATGCCTGCCGCTCTGCACGCTACACGTGGCGCACATGCAGACGATCAACGCCCCAAGGCAGTCACCAGAACGCGACGACCACCTCTGTAGTGTTTAGAACGCGACACTCCTTCCTGTCGCGATGACATGCTGAGGACACTAGGGTGCTGCAGGCCTGGACTATTGGCCCAATAAGCCCTTGAAACACGCACACGTACCACACACAAACCACATTGGCCTCACGATAGCCATCACAACCACTAAACACAGGATCCACGAGGATCCGAAAAATGCGCAACGTTACATCGCCGATGATCAGCAAGGGGGCCGACCTAGAGCATACGAGGTGTTGCATAACTATATCTGTAGAGGGCCGATAAGGGGGCCAGCAATGAGTCACTTAGAGCATTGTCATGTGGCCAATGGTGAATACCTTACTCTCTTAGTCTATCTTGAGCCTCACGTTGGAGGGAAAGGTGGTCGACCACCCGACAGCTTGTTGTCGGCAACCACATTTTACGCATGCTAATTATCTCCATTCCAGAGTTCGTAAGCTCACTTCGAATAGAGAAGGACCATACCGTATGGCCGAGGACCTCGGTCATGGGGCCAACTAGTTGTCTGAAGTGTGTAGGTTGGCGATTCCAAGGACATTGATAGCCGAGCACTTGCATTGTTATTTGCCTCGATGTGTCAATAAAAGTTGAATTTCTGTTACATTTGCATATTAACTCTGACTAAACTATTTTAAATTGACGAGTCATTTTATAAAATTTTTTGACAACCATTAGTGTCAGAGGAGTCAACTGCAAGGTTACTTTGGCACTCGATTGGTCCAGACAATGCGAGAACACCGATTGAAAAGAAGGCGAGGTCGCTTCAGCACTCGTGAAGTATGTCAACGTCGAAGTTCACTGGACGAGGTCGCTTCAGCACTCATCAGGAACAAGAAGATGATGTCTGACGTGAAAAGAAGGTGAGGTCCCTTCTGCACTTGTGAAGTACATGGACATCGTAGTTCGTTGGACGAAGTTGCTTTGGAACTCGTATGGAATAAGAAGACGACGTCTGACATAAAAAGAAGGCGAGGTCACATTGGCACTCGTGAAGTATGACCAACTAGCATCGGGCCCGCATACCGACAAGATAGTCATTCCGACGTGAGGCTTGGTAGCCAACATTTGAGGGGGATGAGTTCCTTTATAGCCTCATCACCCATTGTTATCGTTTTGTATCAGACACAGCACGAGGAGGTCGCATTGGAGATCTTGGTTGCCCCCACCCCATGAGCGAACAGAGATTAGATCATCTCGTCCCACGGGCTGTATTGTTTTCGGATGCAGTGTGAAATGGTCGCATTGGCGGTTTCAGCTGCCCAACCCCGTGAGCAGACGAGAACTGATCGTCTCGTCCCACGAGCTAAAATTGGTCATAGAGGTCAGTTCCGACCTCGAGAATTGACCTACTTTAAGTGGTCATAGAGGTGCCGACCACGAGAATTGACCAGTTTGGAGGCCACCTCGATGAGGTCACCCCAACACAGAGTACGAGGTTGCAACAACACTCGACCTGTGGACTTCTCGTCAGGTTAGCCATCGTATGGGTTTGGCCACGTCAGAATAAGTTAGCCATAGCGTTATGCATGGTCTCGGCTTCCCAGAACTAAATCTCATCAAGGGCAAGTTCTAGGAGAGCCCTGATGACCCATACGCATGAGAATCGTTGCAATTGGTAATAAATTTTGCAATTGGTGAAGAAAAGGAGTTGTATTGATAAACAAGAAGATACAAAAGGCCTTGGTGAAGTGCCAAGTAATGAAGAAGGGTACATCTATTGATCATTTGGTCAGGCACTTAGGCCATGACGACGTCGTCCGTGCCGACCTGAGTCTCCTCGGTGTCGGGTACGACAGACATGTCAGCAATGATGGCTTCAGCAGTGGCCTTGAGGCCCTCTTTGATGGTGGTAGCTAGTGCATCATCAACAGCCTCTGCGATGTTCTCGTCCTCAGCGTCGGCATCAGCGACATCCTCATCCTCGGCGTCGTCCACCAATCTCGACAAGTCGTGTTCGGGATGGAGGTCTCGGAGGCACCCCTAGCAGAAGTCATATCCTACCTGGAAGAGTTTGTGGATCTCTTCGATGAGCGCCTTGGATGTGTGGTACTCGGCGATGGATTTAGCTTGCTCTTCTTCATCCATCTTCACGTTCCTAGCTGTCGCCACCGCGTGCGCCTCCCTCTCGGCATGGAGGGTCTCTTTGAGCTCCTTGGCTGACAGCTTCAGTCGAGGAGCGTTCTCCTCGGCATTCTTCGCCCACTGCTGCTCCTCTGCAAGGAGCTTCTCAGCCTCCTCGACCCTCTTCTAGGTGACTTTGGCTTTCTTCTCGACCTCGATCACTCGTCTCATGCCATCGGTTCGGGTCATCTCGACCTTGAGAAGCAAGGACCTGACCAGCCCCAATTGATCTTTCATGGTCTGGTAGAGGTCTTCCACGACCTCACTAGCCTTCTTGCCCGAGGAGCGAGCCTTTGCACTATCCAGGATCGTCCGACAACCCCATTCGGTAGCAGTAAGCTCCTCCACCGGAAGCGTTGATCATAGCAATAGAGAGCAGCCCGAGATTGCCACATCTTGGAGGTCGGCCAACCACAGTGTGACCCGCTGTTCCTGTGGTCGCTCGGGAGACCTCGTCGGTTGGGTCTCTGACAAACGACCTATTTGTGTGGCTACTGGAGGAGTGGTGTCGCCGTCCGCCTGCTCCTTCTTCGGTCACTTCAGTGGCCTTGTGGTGCTTTTCTTGCCCCCTGCGGGACAAGAACCTCTGAGTGGCCATCTCGGCGAGGGAAGCTTCCTTCCTCTTGGAATTGTCTGGAGCTGCTAACGACTTGCCCTTGTCGGCCATTGCTGCAAGAGAAGAAGAAAGTCAGTTAGTTCTCGGAAGCCACTAATACATAACAAGAAAAAGTCAGTTTTTCGACGGAAAGGTTTCGTCGGAAATCCATCAGAAATACGTCGGAAATAAGACCTTTCGACAACTTTCCGGCGAACAACCGTCGGAAACTGTCCATCAAAAAAATACCGTCAGAAATTACCGACGGGCAAAAAATGAGTCGACAATCCGTCGGTACTTCCGACAGAAAGTTGTCAGTAAATTCCGTCGGACAATTCGTCGGTAAATTCTGACAGACAATTGTCGGTAAATTTTGTCGAAAAATTAGTCGATAAATTTTGACAAAAAAATCGATCAAAAAATCAGTCGGAACTTTCGACGGATTCACCGACGAAACTCACCGTCGGTAGGGACCGACTTCTGACGGAAATTGTCATGGGTAAACCGTCAGAAATTTCAACGGTTTTGCCGACCGATAAATTCCGTCGGCAGTCTTGTGTGCCGGCGATGTTTCCAACGAACAATATCCATCGAAAAATCCGTTGGAAATAGCCCACTTAATTTTTTTAAATATAATTAAATTAACAATGATAAATTATAAAACCTGCTAAAAAATTCATACATTCCACAATAAATAACAATTAACCTAAAATCATTAATCACAACAAATATAAATCGTACACAATAATAAGAAATAAAAATCAAGAAAGGTCCGCTGGATTGTCTGCTGTCCCCGCCTCCTGATCGTTAGGTTCCGGAGGATCCTATATTAAAAAAAAAAAGAAATATGAGAAATAAAAATAAAAATAATATACGAACATTATTTTTAAAATTTTAAATTTAAAACATATAATTATTCACTAAGTTTAATTAGAAAATAATTATGATCATTTACACTTGAATTTTATTTTAGATAGGTGGTTTGAGCGTCGAACCCAATATGGGAATCCGAATAGAATTTTGTCAATTCTCACACATCACTCTCACCCACCCGGTCGTGTCGGAGTGAATGGCACGCTGATCGGATCTCTATTTCAAATTTTGGACCCTCAGATTGCGTGTTCTAATCCTTTACACTTAGGTTTTTTTTTAGATTAGTGATTTGAGCGCCGAACCCAAACCGGGAATCCGATTAGGATTCCGTCAGTTCCCACACGTCACTTTCACCCACCCAGTCCTATCAGAGTGAACGGCACGCCGATTGGATTCCTATTTCTGAATTTGGACGTCCGGGTTGCGTGTTCTGATCCTTTACACTTAGGTTTTTTTTAGATTAGTGATTTGAGCGCAGAACCCAAACGTCACTTTCACCCACCCGGTCGTGCCGGAACAAACGGCACGTGGATTAAATCTCTATTTCTGATTTTCGACCCCCAGGTTGCGTGTTCTGATCCTTTACACTTAGGTTTTTTTAAATTAGTGATTTGAGCACCGAACTCAAACTGGGAATCCGATTAGGATTCCGTCAGTTCCCATACGTCACATTCACCCACCTAGTCATGTCGGAGTGAACGGCATGCCGATCGGATCCCTATTTCTGATTTTAGACCCCCAGGTTGCATGTTCTGATCATTTACAGTTAGGTTTTTTTTTTATTAGTGATTTGAGCGCCGAACCCCAACCGAGAATCCAATTAGCATTCCATCAGTTCCCACATGTCACTTTCACCGACCTAGTCATATCAGAGTGAACGACATGCCGATCGGATCCCTATTTCTGATTTTGGACCCCCGGGTTGCGTGTTCTGATGCTTTACACTTAGGTTTTTTTTAAATTAGTGATTTGAGCACCGAACCCAAACCGAGAATCCGATTATGATTCTGTCAGTTCCCACAAGTCACTTTCATCCACCCAGTCATGTCGGAGTGAACGACACGCCGATCGGATCCCAATTTCTGATTTTGGACCCCCGGGTTGCGTGTTCTTATCCTTTACACTTTAGTTTTTTTAAAATTAGTGATTTGAGCGCCGAACCCAAACCGCGAATCAGATTAGGATTCCGTCAGTTCCCACATGTGGAGTGAACGACATGCCGATTAGATCCCTATTTCTGATTTTGGACTGCAGGTTGCGTGTTTTGATCCTTTTCATTTATATTTTTTTAAGATTAGTGGTTTGAGCACTGAACCTAAATCGGAAATCCGTTTAGGATTCTGTTAGTTCTCACACGTCACTTTCACCCACTCAGTCATGTCGGAGCGAACGGCATGCCGATCGGATCCCTATTTCTGATTTTGGACCCCGGGGTCGCATGTTTCGATACTTTACATGGGTTTTTTTTTATAGATCTATATATATATATATATATATCAAGTGGTTTTTTTATCCCTCCATAAGTTGATTGTATAAAGGGACCTTCTTTTTAGGCTTCTTAATTTGGATTTCTTTTTTTCGCTTTTGAGCTCTTTGGACACCGACTCATAAATTGAGCTTGGTGGCCTCCAGTTGTATGTGAGGATAGATATCAAACATGTCTTCAATGAGTTTTAAGCTATGGGAAGATGGGAAAGTCTTATTATCTACTTCTTAAACAATAATTATTTTTTTTTTAAGATTAGTGGTTTGCATGTTTTAACAGTTTAGATTAGTAGTTACATTTCATTCAAACTATATGAAATTAATAGTAATACTTACCTAAGGGGCTTGCTGTGAGGGCCCTACTCCTCGGATGTTAGAGACCAGCTGCTCGACCATGGCGCCAAAGTGCAGTTGTAGCTCTTCCCGAATGAGGGTTCTTATGTCGACTCCACCGCTGTCGGGCATCGCAGCAGATGAACTCGCATAGGCCGGAGGAGCGACCAAACTCGCATATGAGGACAACACTGGAGTAGTATCAAGGCTGTCCTCAAAGCCGTACACTCGGCCCTCCCGCTGCATCGACCCAGGCCTCCGAATCCATGTCTGGCTGGGGAGTGCCCTCTACATAGCGATCCGCCCTCGTCCTGTCATAGATCTCCTACAGAACTAATTAAAATTGTATTATTCAAATAAAAAAAATTAATATCTAAATTGAATTGAAATTTATATTTTGACTTACGGCAATCGTGCGAGCACTCTAGCTTCCGTGCCCTTCCGCTTATGAGTCCGATCAAATAACTCGCAAAAAGTAGGGGCACACTCAAGCTCATGATGCTTACAATTCAACAAAAGTAGTTAGTTTCATAATAATAATTAATGTATTAAGCAATTGAGCAATAATATGCTTACCAATTTCTGGCTATGGGTCGCATAAGATACTGACCCACTAGTATGCACATTCTTCTCCAGATGAGCTGCTAGATTGCGTTTAGCCGCCTATAACCTCTCCTGCCATGGTCTAATAGCCCATTGATGACAAAGGGACTCCTAATAGTCCCTCCTCATCCACACTGGGCCGTAATCCATCCAAGCCGTAGGATCCTGACTGCCTGTGATCTTCGCTGCCCTGTCCGGGCCTCCCACATCGACTTTCTGAAATTAGTCTGGGCAGTAAACTCCCAGACGACTCGTGCTCGAGGGAGATCCTCCGGTCTCGTGAACATGTACCTCCGCTGTTTAGAAATGAAATTACTCAACTTTGTGCACTAACAGAGAGAGATAGTAATTAAAGAAATGACTTTAAATCAGTAAAAAATCTTAATACCGTGAACATGTCAAATAACAGATTCCGGACATACGGGGGGAACTCTTTCCATGAGTCCACTGGTCCTGGAACGTGTGCGTGCACCAACAATGTAATATAACTGGAAGCAGGTCCTGGATCTATCTTCCCCCTGCAATTGCACATTAATTTTGTACATGAACTATATAACATAAATAACAATTACAGTAAGTTAGAAATGATCAAGTTTACCCAGAAATTCAGCATGGCTGGCGTCCACCTGGCTGAGCCACTCCCTCCGCCGCTGGATGATGGCTCTCTACGTCTGTTGAAAACAATTAAGTACACGATTATTAAAAAAATTGGAAGACAAGAAACGTACTAAAGTATGGAAACATACATGTACCTGCTACTGAATGCGATGGGACAGGTGACACTACTGGGCAAGAGGCAGACCCTGCAAAATTATATACACGTTAGAAAATATAAAGTTAATATGAACAGTAATATATAGAGTTTTGTGTTTGGGTACATATACATATACCTGTCGCCGGGACAACTGGCGTAGTCGGGGAGGCGAACCCTGCAAAATTATATGCACGTTAGAAAATATAAAGTTAATATGAACAGTAATATATAGAGTTTTATGTTTGGGTACATATATATAAACCTGTTGCTGGGACAACCGGCGTAGTCGGCCGAGAGGCGGACCCTGCAAAATTATATGCACATTAGAAAATATAAAGTTAATATGAACAATAATATATAGAGTTTTGTGTTTGGGTACATATATATATACCTGTCGCCAGGACAACCGGCGTAGTCGGGGAGGTGGACCCTGCAAAATTATATGCACGTTAGAAAATATAAAGTTAATATACACATTATAATAAAAGAATTGAGTTGAGTACATATAAACCTATCGGCGTAGACCCTATGTAACGTCGCACGTTTTCCTCGGTTTAGCGTATGGGGTGGTCACACCTTGACCAGTGTGACTTGTGTTGTGTGTTTCTTAGTGGATCATTCCCGGAGTTGGTTATAAATCTGTGTTGGTGTTCAGTGCGCTGGACATCAACAGTGGGTTGGCGTCCAGGTTTGTGACGTCTACTGTGTGTTGGTGGCAATGGTGTTGCCGTTAACATGTTCTTGGCGTCCATCGATGTGGATGTCTATCGTTCGTTCTAGTGGGTTCTAATGCATGAACTTGGCGGCGAGCAATGTGGATGCCTAGTTGTGATGGTTTGGTTAGCGGCACAGAGGTAGACGTTAACCTGAGGCGCCTGTGTTTTTAGGGGCAACCCGAGCCTTCTGCTTTCCCCACCTTCTCCCCTCATTTTCCCCCACCTGTACCCTTGTGCCTCTTCACTACTTCCGGCGGTCGACGGGAGCACATGGGAAGGCCGTGATGCGCGCAGCAGCAGCAGATCAGGCGGGGAATGACGGATTGAAGGGCGGTGTTCGCGGGAAGCTCCTGGGGGTTCAGTGTAAATCGAGGTTCTATCGGGGTTTATATGCGTTTCTGAGGTAGGGATGTAAACCCTTTAGCATCTCTTGTGTATTATTCCATGCCTATTGCGTGTAATTTGCGTAGAATCGTGATTTTGGGGAGGTTTTCCTTTCTGTCGGATGTTAGGGTGGTTTGGCCGATCCATGCGTTGGATCGTGTTTTTTCGACATTACGGTGGTGTGTTGTGGTGAGAGGAAGTGTTCCCTCTTCATCACATCGCGGTTTTGAGGGCTGGATTGCTCTCAGGGGATGTGGTTTGTGGCTGGTTCAGCTGCTGGGAGCTGAAGAAGTCAACGTCAAGGGATGTTGACGTTGAGTTCTTCAGGGAAGAGATAAACGGCGTGATCGTTTGCCGTTAAACTCTTCAGGGAAGATCTTGACGGCAAGGTTGGTTGCCATTAAGTTCTTCAGGTAAAATATTAACGGTAATCGATGTTGCCGTTAGTCCCTCGTTAGCGGCGGTCGATATTGTCGTCTATCCGCTGGTGAGTTCCCAGCAAGCTGTGTTTCCTTTTTCCGGGATTTATGGTGTTGGACGTGTGGTGCACCCTGTTGGTGTATTATACACGTGGTGTCTACGTGGTTTGGGTGTTGTGCATGTGGTTTGCGTGTGCGTGGCACATTGCACGTTGTTGTGTTAATTGTACTCCAAAAGTTGTGGTGAGTTTGTGGTGTTATGGCAGTGAGGTTCTTGTGTGAGCCTAGCCAAGAATTGGAAGTGTTTTTATGATTCAGATGACATGCATGTGTAAGCATGACTAGAGGTCGATATTATGATTATTATAATGTGATTTATGTGGTTATATTGTAATACTTGGGCAGTGAAGGTCCACACCGACCTAGCCCTGGTCTGTTGTTGTCCTTCGAAGAATATTATACTGATTTATGTGTTAAGTGGTGTGTGTGCTGCCACGGAGGTCACGAGGTGGCCAATGTTAGGCTATAGTGTTATTATTAATATGGTTCATATATGTGTTTGTGTAGGCTAGCTTGTAGGTCACGAGTGACCAGGACAAGCTACTCCTCACACGTGTATCGTGATTTGTATTAAATGTTTAGGTGATGTGGTTTGTGTATTGCCGAGTGTGGTGGTCCGGCGCCTATTCCGGAATGCCTCTCTAGCCAGGTACCCTAGGTTCTTTGTGAGCCAGGCACGTGTGTTTGTTGTGCTCGGGGCTTGTCCCGGTACAGTGTGGTACCATCGAGGTCTGGGTCGTCTTCCTGGACACCCTCACTCCTGTGTTTGAGTTGTACGTCCGGCTGAGGGAAAGACGACAGTAGGGCAGCGGCCTGTGTTTGTGGGTGTGCAGTCGCTTGTAGCGCGCTCGTGGTTGGGGGTACGAACACCAGTAGACGTACTGGTCCCCAGCTAGTCCTATTTTCCAGTGCCTCACTTTAGGGTGCTCCGGCCAGAGACCCTAGAGGTGCCAGGCATGGACCTGCAACTATGTGTCTGCAGGTGTAGTGTTGGTTGGTCTCCACAGTTGTTGAACTTGTTCTCGTAGAGCGGCAGTTGGACCTTTCGTTCGTGACTACGAGACTAAGAGGTTGTTCTTGTGTTGTGTTGTCCGGGTTCGATACTGGCCTGATCAGCCAGTAGTCCATTCCCGTGTGGTGGCGTCGAGGTTTGACTCGTTTGAGGTGTGCCCTGGTGTTGGCACAGTTGTGACTACGGTTGTAGCTTGTGGTGTGCCCGAGTGGTGGCACAGTTTTGGTTATGGTTGGTCAGTGCTGACTCACTAAATGTGGTTTAGCTTGCTATGGTGTGCCCTGTTACGGCACTGGTTTACTTGTCGTTTCCATACTGGTGCCTTGTGGTAATAGGTACCTGTACCCTGTGTGGGTAATGGTTTGTGATGGTACGTCGTGTACCAGTCTATTCTAGTATTGACGTGGAACTGTGTTTTATGGAGGTCGTGAGGTGTGACCTTCCACTCATGTGCTTTACCTTTCTCGAGTAAGCTACCGTATATGGTTTTCATGTGTGATGGATTGGCCCCCTATAGTCGATCATGTTACTTGGTGTGTGTGGTTTCCGACATATTGTGATTTGAGGTATAAAGGACCAGCTTTTGGTTAGCAGTCCTGTTACCCACGTACTTGAGATTTGCCTATGAAGCTTATAGCCTAGGCAGTGGTTTGCTTGTGCGGCTTATAGCTTAAATGATTGATTGTGACTATGGTTTGCCTTTGAGGTTTGAGGCCTAGGCGTTACTGTTGTTAAGTGGACTAGTGGTGTGGAGCTAATCCTATTGTTCTCTCTTACTTTCCGAGGTTGTGAATAGTTAATTTGTTTATATATAATTGCAGTATTAAATACAATTATTGTGAGCATGAAATGGTTTGGTTATATGTGTGGCCAGTGAGACCATTGAGGTTGAGGTCTCTTTTGTTTAGTTGTTGTGGTCCTTGTTGTGGTCCCTACTGAGCCTGTGACTTGTTGAGGCTCACTCCCCTACAGTTCTTTTCAGGGCTTGCCGAGTGTTTGGCTTGTAGCGGCGTTGTGTCAGACTTGTACCACCAGCAGTTGTGTAGTAGTTAGTGTTGTGTGAGCTTATGCTCCCTCAGGGTATGCCCCAGGTAGTTGTACTTTTTAATGGGACATGTAATAATGTAATGGGACAGTTGTAAATTGTTATATGCAGGTATGAGCACATGTACTTTCTTGTGTCTTATACTGTGTAGTTGTCTTTTATATTCTTACTGGACACTTGTGTGAGCTATCTCTTGCGAGAATTCGGTCCGTTCGCGGGAGGCGGATCTGGATATGGAGCCTTAAAGGGCATAAATATCTAGAGCCGTCACAGTTGGTATCAGAGCATGGTCCAGTTAGAATATGAAAAGACATTGAAGTTACAATGTCCCAATACATGGATTAATGTCCACTGCTGGTAGTAAGTCTGTGGTGGTTTATGTGTTATAAGGTGATTTTTATGTGAGCTTTTGGCACGCAAACCGTGTGTTTCTGTTTGTTAAATTAACAGTTGTGAGCAGTTGTTGAGCCATAGAGTGGTTAGTGGTATAAGTTGTGTTGTTGCACCAGTGTGCCAGGGTGCAGTTGAAATTTTGTGTTTAAAAAGTTTTCAGTGGCAGATATTAAAGGAATCAGTGGAGTTAGTTATGTTGGTTAGCAAAAGTAAAAGTCAATTTCGAAAGATATTTGCAAATGGTGCTCTAGTAAAGAATAAGGTTAACAGAGACAGGTATAATATGAGGTGTCAGTGTGACAGATCAATAGAATGTTACCAGCAAAGAATAGTGTGTGTGTGTGATAAGTTGCAGAAGAGGACCTTGGCAGAGGTATTGTTGTGTTTGAGATTTGTGTTAATAGAATTTGAGAAATGGCTTGAGTAATAATGTGATTAGAGCTTTGGCAACTTGAGAATGATTAAATGAGGCAGACTGGTTTCAGATGAAGTATGGGAAATAGAGAATTGTGACAGTCCGATAAGGATAAGAGTGTCTTGACAATTAGAGAGTTGAGCAGAGGTGGTTAGTTAAGTAAAGAAAGGGTAAAGAAAGATCACTGTATAGTTAGACTTTTCTGAGCACAAGAAAAATACCGGCCTAGCAAGTGGCAGTTTATGAGAATTATATAGAGTCGAATGTAGTGTTACAGATAAGGTTACTGTTGTTTAATAACTGAGTATAATTCGAGAAGAGAAGAGGTGAAGTTTGTGTTTAAAAGAGATTGAGGCCGTACGGAATAAAATAAGAATTATGTGAATCAGAATAGAAAGAAGTGGATTAATTAAGAAACAGTTAAGTGGTGCTAGGTTAAGTGAAATAGAGAATCAGGCGGAGTAGGCTATTGTATTTAACGAGATTGGCTCCAGACTATGGCCTTAGTAGTTGTGAATAAAGAATACTTGTGTAACAACAGCAATAGCGGTATGAGTGGTACAGGATGAACAGCTAGGCAGTACAATAATTGAGAAGAATGTTTATAGAGAAGATATTAAGTTTAATACAATTGGCAGATTATTAATCTGGAAAAAGAAAGAGTATGATAGATTGTGAAACAAATATAACTGAAAGATCGAGAAAGTGATCAATAAGAGTTTGCATGGCTAAATAGAAATTGAAAGTGGCAAGTACAAAACGGAGAGAATGTAATCAGTTAAACAGTGAATGGCTTAAAGTTAGATGGCACCCGATTGAAATAAAGTTTAATGCATGTAAAGTTAGCTGAGCAGTTTAATTCTTCCCTAAAAAGAAAGTGTTACAGTAATGAAAGCAGATGTTTTGAGAAATGATGGAAATAATGTGGTTAATCAGAGAATGTAAATTGAAGTTAAAAAGGAATATGAAAAATAAAGTATGTTAGTAATGTAATGGTATGGTAGAATTCAGATTTTTAAAAGGTGTGGTACAATTAGAATTGAAGTATTGGAAAAAGTAGTTTGAAAATTTTCATATTGTTTTCCAATATTGATTAAGCAAGTAAAGCAATCTGTAATGAATATAGCCAGAATCAAAGCGATTATGAAAGTGTCCAGCAATTGTGAATAATAGTAGAAGCAGAATGTATGAAATATTCTGTCAGATATTTAGCAGGATCAGAGTAGTGCAGCGGAAGCGTGGTGGGTCTACAACCCACAGATCAGAAAACTGAAAATATGAGAATGGATAAAATAAGATAGTAATTAATAATGATAAGCAGGATAATGGCTAGCAATGACAAAGTGAGTAATGGAATGGCATTAAGAAATTCGAGAAATTAAGCAAGGTCTAGCACAAAAGAACATCCAAAGGTAGTGGAATAAAATGAAAGGATTTCAGCAGAATGAAATGGTCCGGAAAGAAATGTTGCAAACACAACCCAGAAAATGTGAAAGTAGGTTCAGTCCAATGAGATAAAGCACCATTGGCAAGGTAGAATCGCCAATTGAAAGGTAAGGAAAGGCAATGGAATCGATAAAATAGAATAATTGTGAAATGAATTGAAAGAAAGAAAAGAGCAAAGCAAGGATGGAATTGGATAGATGAGTCAGTTAGCGCAGATGAATTGAAAGGCTGATACATAGAAAGAGTATCCTTCTTTTTGGGTGATAGTCCGGCATGCCGTGGTTTATATTGAATGTCGAGGATGACATTTCTTTTTAGGTGATAGTAATGTAACGTCGCGCATTTTTCGGATCTTCGTGGATCCTCTGTTTAGCGTATGGGGTGGTCACACCTTGACCAGTGCGACTTGTGTTGTGTGTTTCTTAGTGGATCCTTACCGGAGTTGGTTATGGATCTGTGTTGGTGTTCAGTGCGCTGGACATCAACAGTGGGTTGGCGTCTAGGTTTGTGACATCTACTGTGTGTTGGCGGCAATGGTGTTGCCGTTAACATGTTCTTGGCGTCCATCGATGTGGACGTCTATCGTTCGTTCTAGTGGGTTATAATGCATGAACTTGGCGGCGAGCAATGTGGACGCCTAGTTGTGACGGTTTGGTTAGCGGCGCAGAGGTTGACGTTAACCTGAGGCGCTTGTGTTTCTAGGGGCAACCCGAGCCTTCTTCTTTCCCCACCTTCTCCCCTCATTTTCCCTCACCTGTACCCTTGTGCCTCTTCACTACTTCCGGCGGTCGACGGGAGAACGTGGGAAGGCCGTGATGCGCGCTGCAGCGGCAGATCAGGCGCGGAATGACGGATTGAAAGGCGGTGTTCGCGGGAAGCTTCTGGGGGTTCGGTGTAAATCGAGGTTCTATCTAGGTTTATATGTGTTTCTGAGGTAAGGACGTAAACCCTTTAGCTTCTCTTGTGTATTATTCCATGCCTATTGCGTGTAATTTGCGTAGAATCGTGATTTTGGGGAGGTTTTCCTTTCTGTCGGGTTTTACGGTGGTTTGGCCGATCCATGCGTTGGATCGTGTTTTTCCGACATTACGGTGGTGTGTGGTGGTGAGAGGAAGTGTTCCCTCTTCATCACGTCGCGGTTTTGAGGGCTGGATTGCTCTCAGGGGATGTGGTTTGTGGCTGGTTCAGCTGCTGGGAGCTGAAGAAGTCAACGTCAAGGGATGTTGACGTTGAGTTCTTCAGGGAAGAGATAAACGGTGTGATCATTTGCCATTAAACTCTTCAGGGAAGATCTTGATGGCAAGGTTGGTTGTCGTTAGGTTCTTCAAGTAAAATGTTAATGGCAATCGATGTTGTCGTTAGTCCCTCGTTAGCGGCGGTCGATATTGCCGTCTATCCGCTGGTGAGTTCCCAGCAAGCTGTGTTTCCTTTTTCCGCGATTTATGGTGTTGGACGTGTGGTGCACCCTGTTGGTGTATTATACACGTGGTGTCTACGTGGTTTGGGTGTTGTGCATGTGGTTTGCGTGTGCATGGCACATTGTACGTTATTGTGTTAATTGTACTCAAAAAATTGTGGTGAGTTTGTGGTGTTATGGCAGTGAGGTTCTTGTGTGAGCCTAGCCAAGAATTGGAAGTGTTTTATGATTCGGATGACATGCATGTGTAAGCATGACTAGAGGTCGATATTATGATTATTATAATGTGATTTATGTGGTTATATTGTAATACTTGGGCAGTGAAGGTCCACACCGACCTAGCCCTGGTCTGTTGTTGTCCTTCGAAGAATATTATAATGATTTATGTGTTAAGTGGTGTGTGTGCTGCCACGGAGGTCACGAGGTGGCCGATGTTAGGCTATAGTGTTATTATTAATATGGTTCATATATGTGTTTGTGTAGGCTAGCTTGTAGGTCACAAGTGACCAGGACAAGCTACTCCTCACACGTGTATCGTGATTTGTAATAAATGTGTAAGTGATGTGGTTTGTGTATTGCCGAGTGTGGTGGTCCGGCGCCTATTCCGAAATGCCTCTCTAGTCGGGTACCCCAGGTTCTTTGTGAGCCAGGCACATGTGTTTGTTGTGCTCGGGGTTTGTCCCGGTACAGTGTGGTACCGTCGAGGTTTGTGTCGTCTTCCTAGACACCCTCACTCCTGTGTTTGAGTTGTACGTCCGGCTGAGGGAAAGACGACAGTAGGGCAGCGGCTTGTGTTTGTGGGTGTGCAGTCGCTTGTAGCGCACTCGTGGTTGGGGGTACGGACATCAGTAGACGTACTGGTCCCCAGCTAGTCCTGTTTTCCAGTGCCTCACCTTAGGGTGCTCCGTCCAGAGACCCTAGAGGTGCCAGGCATGGACCTACAGCTGTGTGTCTGCAGGTGTGGTGTTGGTTGGTCTCCACAGTTGTTTGACTTGTTCTCGTGGAGAGGTAGTTTGACCTTTCGTCCGTGACTGCAAGACTGAGACGTTGTTCTTGTGTTGTGTTGTCCGGGTTGGATAATGGCCTGATCAGCCAGTAGTCTATTCCCGTATGGTGGCGTCGTTCCTTTCCGACTCGAGCTTTGCTACTCGTCGTGGTTTGTGAGTTAGTGACTCATAGTCGAGGTTTGACTCGTTCGAGGTGTGCCCTGGTGTTGGCACAGTTGTGACTACGATTGTAGCTTGTGGTGTGCCCGAGTGGTGGCACAGTTTTGGTTATGGTTGGTCAATGTTGACTCACTAAATGTGGTTTAGCTTGCTATGGTGTGCCCTGTTACGACACTGGTTTACTTGTGGTTTCCGTGCTGGTGCCTTGTGGTAATAGGTACCTGTACCCTGTGTGGGTAATGGTTTGTGATGGTACGTCGTGTACCAGTCTGTTCTGGTATTGACGTGGAACTGTGTTTCGTGGAGGTCGTGAGGTGTGACCTTCCACTCAATGTGCTTTACCTTTCTCGAGTAAGCTACCGTATATGGTTTTCATGTGTGATGGATTGGCCCGCTGTAGTCGATCATGTTACTTGGTGTGTGTGGTTTCCGACATATTATGATTTGAGGTATAAAGGACCAGCTTTTGGGTATACCACGTACTTGAGATTTGCCAGCTTATAGCCTAGGCAGTGGTTTGCTTGTGCGGCTTATAGCTTAAATGATTGATTGTGACTATGGTTTTCTTGTGAGGTTTGAGGCCTAGGCATTACTGTTGTTAAGTGGACTAGTGGTGTGGAGCTAATCCTATTGTTCTCTCTTACTTTCCGAGATTGTGAATAGTAAATGTGTTTATATTTAATTGCAGTATTAAATACAATTATTGTTAGCATGAAATAGTTTGGTTATATGTGTGGCCAGTAAGACCCATTGAGGTTGAGGTCTCTTCTGTTTAGTTGTTGTGGTCCTTGTTGTGGTCCCTACTGAGCCTGTGACTTGTTGAGGCTCACTCCCCTACAGTTCTTTTCAGGGCTTGCCGAGTGTTTGCCTTGCAGCAGCGTTGTGTCAGACTTGTACCACCAGCAGTTGTGTAGTAGTTAGTGTTGTGTGAGCTTGTGCTCCCTCGGGGTATGCCCCAAGTAGTTGTACTTTTTAATTGGACATGTAATAATGTAATGGGACAGTTGTAAATTGTTATATGCCGGTATGAGCACATGTACTTTCTTGTGTCTTATATTGTGTAGTTGTCTTTTATATTCTTACTGGACACTTGTGTGAGCTATCCCTTGCGAGACTTCGGTCCGTTCGTGGGAGGCGGATCTGGATATGGAGCCTTAAAGGGCATAAATATCCAGAGCCGTCACACCCTCGGCCTACAGAAGTAGAGGGTGCACTGGACGAGGTGGACCCCTCCCACTACGTCCTCCACATACCATATCTCTATCGAGAACAATAAAGATATAACATGTCATCAGCACTCAAATTTGAAGTAGGTATTTAATAACATATAATTAGCAACAACACTCAGTTCTTACAAAATTTTATAATATTATCTATATTCATCATCAGATGCTGAAGATATGTCTAATTCAGCGTCATCCTCTTCATCCTCATCATCGGTCCACTCTTCCTCCTCATCAGACTTCACCTCCCACTCAACAACATGATCGTCAAGGGCATTTAGTCAACTTCTTCCTCTTTGTTATCCTTATATAAGCAAATTGATTCATTTATATCATCTACACTGAACTGCGTAGAAGGAGCCAACTCTCGTACATCACTCCGATCTGATCGGAAAAAATTGTCATTAACATCTTCGAGCTCTATATCAGCCGGGAGAAGCTCATACTCAAGGAATAGTCTTGTTTTCACGCTACAAGCAGCCCACCAATCTCTCAATTTGAGGGACGAATAGTTCGAATAATAAACTTGTTGGGCTTATGCCGCCAAAATGAATAGCTTATACGTACTCAACTTGGACTTATGTTTGACATCAACGATCCCATATGTTGTGTCACTAAGAATAGAGGTCGGATCGAACCAATGACACTTGAAGAGAAATGCATTGTTGCCTTGTCCCAAAAATTGCAGTTCAATGACTTCTTCGAGAATGCCATAATAGTCTACTTCATTTTCATTGTAGGCACTTCCCTTCACACATACACCATTGTTCATCGTAGACTTATTCCATCCATAATCTCTCGTGTGAAATCGGTATCCATTAACAATGTAGCCTGGATAGACACGTACAATCTTCGAGGGCCCATAACTGATCTCTTGTACTTTTGAATCAGTAATAAAGCCTTGTTCAACCTATTATTAGAAAAAGGGACAGACAATGACAAATTACAACAACTAATTATGCATAAGAACATAACACTTATGCATCAAAATATTTAGACACTTACTTGATATCTTAATCAAGTAGCAAAAGACTTCTTTCGTTCCTTTTCAACCTGCACATCAGTCAGACGTGGATTCCATTGCAGTATAACTGAGTCAAACTCTTTGCAATGAAAATGCAACACAACCTCTAAGTTCTGCGATTTGCAAGCAAATGAGGTACATACATAAAGACATTAGTGTTGAGAGCTTACTCAATGCAAGGGTCTAGTTCTGCGCAATTCATGAAGATGTAGATCTCCGCAGCTACCAACTCTTTGTCTTCGAGTGCGCTAGTAGAAGAATATATGAACGCTCATCTGAGACACTTGAATCTAAAGAGTCGGTCAGACACATTAGAATCTCTACCATCATCATTACGTAGAGGTTGAGTGCGTCGAGTTCGTACTTCCATGTCAAAGTACATCAAACAAAAGTTCGATATCTCTTCAATAAGATACACCTGGGTAATGGAGCCCTCAACTTGTGCTTTGTTGGAGACCTTCATCTTAAGATCATGCATGCACCTATGACAACAATTCAAATGAATACATATGAAATATAAAAGATCGTCGTAATGTGAATAAATTGAGACATAGGAATATATACCTCTCAAATGGATACATCCATCAAAATTGTACTGGTCCTCTGACTCTAGCCTCATATGGCAAATGGATGATCAGGTGCTCCATTGAATCAAAAAATGCTGGAGGATATATCTTCTCTAATTTACAGACTGTCTGTACTATATTTTGCAAGTCATGAAGTCTGAGTTCTGATGTAAGGCCCTCGAATTTTATCCTCTTATATAGGTATTTGGTTGTGTGAGGATTGATGTGTTGTGTAGGTAGCCTGGTATATATGTATATATCTTATGTGTGTAATTGAGTGCATGTGTATAGATATAAAAGTATTCATATTTGTACATGTATATAAATGTATGTAAATATATTATGTTATTGAATATTGTGTACATATGTATATATATATATATATATATGTATCTTATCTTGTACAAGTTACTTATGTGTATTGTATATGTAGTATTTAAAGTATACATTGTAAATTACATGTGTATGTATTGTGTAAGTATAGTTTTAAGCATTTTAAGTCCTGGCCGAAAACCCAATTGGTGTCAACATAGGTGGACGCCAACCCAAAATAAGCGGCCACATCGATTGACGCTAACCCCAGACCGGCGGCCAGTGATGTTGACGTTAACATCCAGATCTGTTGCGTCTTTAGATCCAAAAACGCCTCCAGAAATATCACCTTTATTTTGGTAACCGACCTCCAACGGTCAGGAAACCTTACCTAAATGCATATCCGACCCTTACCCTATAAAAATAACCATCTCCAGCCAGATCTAACCCTTTTTGCTCTCTTGAGAAAAACCCTAACTTTCATGTGCGAAACCTGATCTTTGAACCGTGGATCCGACATTTTGGCGACTTCTTACGGCGTTCTTCCACGACTGGGAGGGAGTCTAAGCATCGAGGAAGACTTCCCCGACTCCGGTGTGCTTCGAAGATCAACACAGAAGCCGGATTGAGGGAGATTTGGTGGCTCTTTGGCTCAGGCTGGGGAGAGCTTCTTCGACCCAATCCTCTATTTGTAGATTTTTCTGAAGGCAAGTAACCCATACATGTTATCCCTACATGTGTCTTGTAAGTCTCAGGCATTTTTACAGAATTTATTCGTGTCCTGGAACCCCCATTTTTTATCAAATTTTCGGAGTGCAGTCTGTGTTTTGCACAGACAGGAACTTAACGACAAGATTTGCTACCGTTAAGATCCGGGGTTGGCAGCGGCCTTTGTTTCCGTTAACTAGTTAAGTGGCCACCCCCTTGCCGCTGAGTTCTTCAGGCAGGGACAGTGTGCTTATCTGCCCTTTACAAATTATTTTCCAGACTTTCCGACATGTGGATACACTGTAAAAATTATATACGGTAAAGTAACTCTATTGGATCATGTCTTTGAATTTTTGTGAAATTTCGTACATTACAATAATTATTGAAATTTCCTGAATGATATGTTAGACAGGTTTTAATCTTGTAAAATACTGTTTATGTAGATCCATTTGGAATTTGGATGCTATGGAATTTTTGTATGATGTTTATAGGTGTCAGTTCATGCCATGAGACTTAGGAATTTTTCTGATGATTGTATGAATATTTAGATTTTCTGTAAAATAAAATAATTAGCATGTTTTATCTGTTTATAATCTCCAATAAATTGTAGGTTGTAGATTTAATTTCCAAAAACTGTATGTGATATCATGAATATGGGATAAAGATTTTAGAATAGATAAATACATATATAGTATTGTGTACCAGGCTTAATGGAGTTCTTGATAAATTATGCAAAATGCATGTTTGATTTATCAGTAATTGTGTATGTCTCCGAAAAATATGAAAAATTTTGTGTGTGATGATTGACCTGTATGCAATCTGTGGTTAAATTTTCATGTGAATTGGACAATAGTAGGTAGTAGGTACTGATTTGATTATTATATATTGAAATAGCTACTTAAAGCATGTTTAGAGTAATTAGTGATAAATTAGATAATTATAGTATGAATTATGATTAAATTGTAACTGTTTAACTCTTTAAACAGTAGTACCATGTTAGGTAACCTAAATCATGTGCAAGTATGTGAATATAGAGTTAATGTGTTAAATGGTATGCAAATAGTGTGTAATTATATGAATGTGTATAAATGTGCCCATAAGACACTGCCACCCTAGAAGAAATGGAGTTGTACTGTACTAGTGCCCCTACGGGAAAGCTCAATTATGATAAGTGTGACCCGAGGCAACGGGTACAGAAAATCCTGGAGGTGGATAGGTTCCACTGGTAATGGTGGGGAGGGCTTCCCCCGGTTTCTGCAGGAACCAAGACTTGATCACTTTGCCTAGTGATTAAGTAGCGAATGAGAATGTGTGAATGAGAAGTGTGTGTGTCCTTCTAGTGGTGGTTTGGACTGTGTCTTGGTAGTGTATATAAAAATGTGTATGTGTAAATGATATGTGAATTTGGCACAAGGTATGTGCAAATGATATGTGAATTTGGCACAAGGTATGTGCAAGTGATATGAGAATGAGGCACATGTTATGTGCAAAGTAAAATGATATGAAATTGTAAATGTGAACGAGGTGTGTGAATGTGTCACGACATTGAAATGCAAACAATGTGATTTGGTATAAGTAAACTATGAAATGGTGTAAAGTGCGAATGATTATGTGATTGTATAAAATAAATGTAATAGCATGTGAATCATTATATGAATGTGTTAAACTCATGTCAAAACATCAAGCTAATCATGTTTATAATTGTGTTAAGTGTCTGAAAATGTACATAGAATCCATGCTAGGATTATTGCTTCCATTATGGGTGAAATCCATGTTTTAGTTGTATGCGTATAATTGTTTAATTCGGTTGAGTTTTAGGATGGTTAAGAATGTAATTGAATGTGTAGAAATCATGTGATAGGTTTATACTTAATGATGATAAAGCGTGTGTCATGTTATTCAATGCATAGAAATCTCATGCATCGAATTTAGAGATTGCTCAAACCATGCTATATATATATATATATATATATATATATATATATATATATGTTGATTGTTTCTTTTAGAAAATAGAACGCTCACATGATGTATGTATGAGAAATGTATATGGATTTGCTTGCTTAGTCTATTAGACTCACTCTTGCTTCAGCGTACAGGTGCAGGTGTCTCCACTTCTTCCGAGATTAGTCAGGAGTGACTCGGAGCGAGAGTAGGAGATTGTTGTGGAGACTATACTATTGTACTTTTCTTTTCATAGTATGTAATTGAGAGCATTATGTAATTCAGTTGTGGACAATGTATTTGATTTAAATTTTGGTTATGTGAACTTTAATTTCTTCTTGTACTATATAGACTGTGGATAAATGTGGATGATGGAATAATAAATTTACATTCAGTTCTTTTATTCCGCTGTTATGTGTTCATATTTGTGTACGTCTCAGCCTATCGAATGTGTCAGGTAAATGTCCCACTGTGGCGACGCTTTCTATATCGACGTGGGTTGGTATAACCTTATCGGTATAAAGAGGGTCGTTACATCTGATGCACATAAAATCCTAAAGAATTGACTTAGCTCAGTCATTGCCCCCCATATCTGATTCAGCAACAACTCACGAAAAGCAATTGGAATCAATCTTTGCATGAAAACATGGCAGTCATGACTCTCCATTCCATATATTTCCCCTCATTGACATTTACACAACGGGCAATATTCGAGACATATCCATCCAAAAATTTCAATTGCTTCAACCATTAACACACGTCCTTAATCTGTCTGGCCCCAAGCACATATGAAGCTTTAGGTTGAACCACTTTTCCACTAACATGCTGCAGTTCTAGTTCTGGACGTCTGCAAAGTACTTTCAAATCCATTTGTGCCTTGACGTTATCCTTCGTTTTGCCTTTAACGTCCATAACTGTGTTGAACACATTATCAAAAATATTCTTAAATATATTCATGACATCTAGGTTATGTCATATCAAAAGTGTTGACCAATAAGGCAATTCCCAAATGCTTCACCCAATTGTGATCCTTCCTAAACCCTGGGATTTGTCGGGTACTACCAACCAGTTGTGATACAGTTGGTAAGTTCTGGACCCACCTAGCCATGTTTCCACCAGACACCCATTCCATATCTACCTCATCGATCACAATTGTATTTTTCATAAATGAATCATTCTGCTTTCGAAAAGGATGGTCACTCGGTAGAAACTGACGATGACAATCGAACCAACATGCTTTTCCCCCAGATTTTAACACAAATGATTTAAAATCCTCCACACAATAAGGACATGCCGACCTCCCATGTGTGCTCCAACCAGATAACATGTTGTACGCTGGAAAGTCACTTATTGTCCACATTAATGCAGCCTTTAAATTGAAATTCTGTTTTCTAGATGCATAATAAGAGAGAACCCCATCTGACCATACCAATTTCAGCTCATCAATCAACGGTCTGAGATATATGTTGTAGCACCCTTGATTTTTAAAATCCAAATAAAATAAAATTTTTATTTAAATAAATGAGATGAACCAATTTAATTCGAATAAAAGGGAAATAAATAGAAACAAAGGGAATTAAAGCAATACCCATTAAGCTAAATTATTGATGGGTTACTCTAATAACCCAAACCCAATGAAATGGGCCCAAATAGGGTTAGCCCATCATGGAATGAGAGGTAAATAGGTGAAATTCGTACCTAATTAATTAAATAAATAGGAAAGGGTTAAGATAAATGCTAAATAACTCATATATATCTTAAATAAGAGTCCTTACACCACCCTAACCCTTTGGCCACGAAATTAGCTCTCTCCCTAGCCATATTAGGTGGATAAATAAGAGAAAGTGGGAGATAAAGAAGGAAATTTAGAGTTTAATGGAAAGGAGGACTCTTATAATGACTAGGACTCCTATAGTTGGCCATATACATCAAAAAACTCATCCTTAGCAACCCATTTTCGTGGCTAGAGCTCTGGAGAAAGAGGAGAAGGGCTGGAGACAAAGGAGCAAGGAGGAGGAGGCTAGAACAAGAAGGGTTTTCAGATTTTTCGTCATCTAAACTAGGGTTTTCTTGCTTCACTAAAAAGGTAGGCAATCTCTCAAGCTAAAATCGTGAAATAATTTCCCTAGGTAGCCTTTATGTACCTCTTCAAAAGCCCTATGGTTTCGTGCTATTTCCTTCATCCATTTGGACGAATTTAATTCGTGAAATCCTGTTGTTCTCATGAACTGAGATCTCATGTTTTCTCTAATTCCCGATATATACTTGTTCCCATGCCATGATAAAATTCTCATTGATACTACCATGTAACAGCTTTCAAACGCCCTTGGTCTTGCTTGATTTTGATCTTCCATGAGGGAGAATTAAATCTTTGAATATCTATCAGACCTGTGCACTAGACCCTCCTTGTTTCATTTTTAACCTCGTGCACACTTGACATCATTCCATGATAAAATTATCAGAAATACTAATACATGTTAGCTTTCAAATGCCACTGGTTTCAGAATTTTTCATCATGTATACATCTCTAAATAATTCGTTGAACACTGACTGTACCTGTTTAGGTCACCGAAAATTTACCTGATCAAGGCATGTCTAAAACTTGTCTATTTTCAAATTAATCATGCATGTTAATAGATATACATGTCTACTTTCGTTTAAAACTGGTTTCATGCTTTTTGGATCACCGTACTATTTTATATGGAATTTACAACGTCTCTGTATCACAGATGACTCGCCCTGGAAAAAAGAAAAAAATGGGCCGGACTCTCCTGCTATCGCGACGGCGCGATCCGCCGCGATACCAGTCGAGTCGCGCCCCTCTATCATGTCGCGTTAATAACGCGGCGACCTAAGCCGCCGCGACTCCGGTTCGCTTGTCGCGTCCAGCCGCCTTGTCGCGACTTGGAGTCGCGACGGGTACCTCTGTCGCGTTAACAGGAAAATAGCTAGAACCCGAAATTTGCTTATATGCCCTGATGACTATGCTTTATACCCTCTAATTAGCCATGTTTAAATCATGTTATTGTTAAATTGACTTGGCAAATTAATAAATGGCTTTAAGGATATACATTTAATTATTTAAAATGACATTTTTCACGACTTATCATATCCTCAAGATTTCCTTACACTTACGCACACACAACATTAATAAATGCCATTTTGACCTTGATAAATTATGCAATAATGTATTCGGTAAATTATTGAAATAAATGACTAAATTACCCTATTTTGTTAAATACAATTGTTTCCGTTTTTACTCACGCATTTTATCTACCGTTACCGTTTTCCCTTGGCCTTCGAGCACTCGAGGCACGACGGACCCGTTTTTACACACTTTCCCTTGACTTGGACCACCTCTCCACCGGGAATACTCTCGACTGGACTAGGGACTCCTTGTCAAGACCTCCGTAAGTCTTCTTGGCTTTGGCGCACGTCCTTAGCCGACGAGCTGGTTGTACCCTAAAACCCGTTACACCTTAGGGATCAGTACGATCCATGGCCCTAGTGTTCTCTCCTTATCTTGCAATCACGCTGGACCATCTAGCCTGTGTTCATAGCACGGCTAGTGGGCAGTTTTGACTTCTACCAGACTGCCGGTACCCGACCTGGTGCCGTGCAACCATTACTATCGCGTGTTTCTCGTCTTTTTACGGAAATGTCCCTATCTCATCTACTATCTCGATACTCTCATCTGTTCACGTTCTCTCTACACTCTCGTCTAGTTCATCTACTACTCTCATCTATTCTTGGTACTCTCTTGGCCATTCTTGTGATTGTCTAAAATAACAAACATGACTATGCTAGGCAACATAATAAGGGCCCGATCTGGTCCTTGGGAGGAGCACCCGAAAGGCTTTAACTCGCGAGGGTCTAATGATCAGGTAATGGCATACACCAAACTTATGACTATCAAGATTTAATCTAAGACAATTCACAAACATTCCTATACATGATACTTGACTTGTGGTTGATAAAATGATCGACCAAATGCATGTTACTTGCTTTCGTGACTTGTGCACTACTGTGCAATTACTTGTTAACTTGAAATATGGCCAAATCCTTTGTACTTGTTACCTATGAAGGTATTCTTGTCTTGTGAACTTACTGGCATGACTATACCTGATCGTTCTCGTACTTGCTCGTTCCTGTTAGTTATCCTGCATGATAAAAGGTTAAACACTTAAAGCCTGCTTGTTTACATGAGATATTAAGTCCTACTGAGCGTTATTCGCTCATCCTGCATTTTTATTTAATGTGTTTCAGGCGAGTATGACGATGACCACACTCACGAGGACGGGACTGAGGATGATGCTCAGGAGTGACCCCTTCCCAGCAACCAAGGCTTTCTAGTAGTAGTCAGTTAGTATAGATATGAGTTAGTGAATCATATAGTCATTTATGTATTATTTGATTTTGAATAAAGTACTCTGGGCCCTAGTTTTGGCTCTGATACGTTGATGTATTAGTCAGTTAATGAGTTATTAGTGAATGTAATGGAGGTTGTTGGATTATTAATGAAATTGGAGTTTAATTGGTGTTATCCAATTGTGCAATGGTCTGTTATTTATTTTTCGCTCTGTACTATTTAATAATTGTAATCCCGCTCCGATATTCCGCGTCGGGGCGTTACAGTTTTGTGGTATTAGAGCCTAGGTTATTCTTAAGTATAGGATGATCTAGGTTTGACTTGCCTTGACTTAGAGTCTAATTCCGTACCTATGTGAGACGGGTAGAACCAAGGGTAATGAGATAAAATGAACTCACACACGCACAAACTTAGTGCAAACTCAATGACTTACATTTAAAATTCTCTTTTGAAGGAACTTAAATACTAGCAATGGCAGCGGAGCGTGCTCAACTTCGTGACATGCAGTAGACTATCCAGCAGCTTACCCAGGCTTTACTTCAGGCTGCTGGAGCAAACAACAATAATAACAACAACCTAGGAGCTGGAGAATTACACAGGAATTTCCGCAATCTGAATCCACCCCGATTCAGCGGGACCACTGATCCCGATAAGGCAAAAAATTGGCTTAAGGAGACAGAATGTGTTTTTCGCGTCATGCAATGCGCGGATGGCGACAAGCTTTTACTGGCAACATTTCAGCTTGAACGGGACGCCCGTGCGTGGTGGGAATCTGTGGAAGCCACCAGGGCAGATGCACAGTTTACCTGGGAGGAATTCAAGGAGCATTTCAACTCCAAGTATTTCTCTGAAAGAGTCCAGGAGAGAAAAGCCTCAGAATTTGCTGCACTGAAGCAGAGGTACCTTACTGTCGCTGAATATGAAGCGCAATTCTCCCGATTGGCACGCTATGCCAACCACCATGTTAGCACAGAGAAAATGAAGGATAGGCGATTTCTTAATGGGCTTAAACCGTCATATATTACCCAACTTGCACCCATGGACATTCAGACATATGCTGAAATGGTCAAGAAGGCTCAGTTACTAGAAGATGCGACCGATCTGACTGATCGCATCAAGGGGAGACTAGTCAAGAAGGAACCAGTATCCGGTTCCTCCAACAGGCCCACAAATGGCAAACAGCGTCCGTTCAACATCACTGGAGGGACAAGCCAGGAACGAAAGCCCAAGATACCTACTCCTCCAAACACCAACAAGACCAACTGTGAGCATTGTGACAAGCCTGGTCACACTGCCGCTGAGTGCTGGAGAAAAGTAGGCGCCTGCCTGCGTTGCGGAAATCGCAATCACCGCATTTCCGAATGCCCTGTGCTGAAGGAGCAAGAGAAAGAGAAGCGTCCTATGGGACAAAAGAAACCAGGCAGACTACAGGCCCTGCAAGAGGTAGAGACCACCGAGGAAGGTGGAGTTGTGGAAGGTACACTACCGGTCTTTTCTCATTCGGCATTTGTTTTGTTCGATACTGGCGCAACGCATTCGTTCATATCACAAGTATTTGCTGATACCCTAAATGAGAAACCTGCATCTATGGCATTTGAATTATCTGTCACAACACCAAGAGGAGAAAAGGCTCAATTGAATAAATATTTTCCATTAGCTGATGTTAAGGTTGGTGAACTTAACCTTAGAGCTGACTTGATCTGTATGCCCATGGAGGGCTACGATGTCATTCTGGGAGCCGATTGGCTATCTACGTATGGGGCTATCGTGGATTGTAGAAGAGGAAAATTTTCTTTTAGTGAATTCCCTAAGCTGACCTTCACAGGACGTAGGCACAAGCGACACTTGTCCCTCGTCTCTGCTATAAAGGCACATAACATGATAAGGAAAGGGAGTATGGCGTTTCTTGCCGCCATCGTAGTTGAGAAGAAAGCAACCAAGATATCAGACATCCACATAGTGCAAGAATACCCTGATGTGTTTCCCGATGAGCTACCAGGCATTCCACCTGAGAGAGATGTAAATTTCTCAATTGACCTCGTACCTGGAGCTGCACCGGTTTCACGCCAACCCTACAGGATGTCCCCTGCCGAATTGAAAGAGTTGAAAGAGCAACTGATGGAACTTTTGGAAAAAGGTTTTATTAGACCAAGTACTTCTCCTTGGGGAGCACCTGTGCTGTTCGTCAAGAAGAAGGATGGATCCATGAGATTATGCATCGATTACAGGCAGTTGAACAATCTCACTATAAAGAACAAGTACCCTCTGCCGCGTGTTGATGAGTTGTTTGATCAGATATCAGGAGCAAAGTATTTTTCTAAGATTGACCTTAGATCGGGATATCATCAAATGAGGATTAAAGATGCAGATATCTACAAGACAGCTTTCAGGAGCAGGTACGGTCATTACGAATTTGTAGTCATGCCTTTTGGACTAACCAATGCTCCTGCAGCTTTTATACAATTAATGAACAGCATCTACCGGCCCTACCTCGACAAGTTCGTCGTGGTATTCATTGATGATATTCTCATATACTCCAAGACCAAAGAAGAGCACGAGGAGCATCTGAGGATCGCTCTGCAAATCTTGCGGGACAACCAACTCTACGCCAAATTGAGCAAGTGTGAATTCTGGCTCGAGGAGGTGTCGTTCCTAGGCCATGTCATTTCCAAGGATGGTATCGCTGTCGACCCTTCCAAGGTAGAAGCTGTGCTGAACTGGGAAAGGCCGACCAATGTCACAGAAATCAGGAGCTTTCTTGGACTGGCTGGATATTACAGACGGTTCATAAAAGACTTCTCCAAGATAGCTGTACCTCTTACGCGTCTTACGCGGAAGGAAAACCCATATGTCTGGAACAAGGAATGCGAGAAGAGCTTTCAGACACTCAAGCAATTGTTGACATCTGCACCTGTCCTCGCATTACCAGTCGAAGGAGCAGGATTCTCAGTCTACACTGATGCATCTGGAATCGGTTTAGGCTGTGTGTTAATGCAGAATGAGAAAGTGATAGCCTATTCATCAAGGCAATTGAAGCAACATGAGGTTAACTACCCTGTCCATGACTTAGAACTGGCTGCTGTGGTATTTGCACTCAAAATCTGGAGGCATTACCTATCGATAAGACTGGATATTAAACTCACCATGAGACGACCATAACTCATAATGGGCAACAAATCCTCTCGTATATAAATGATGATGCACATCCCATATCGATATCAATTTTCTGTTCTTACAAGCCGAACACGGACATCGGATGTTACGCATCGGATCAACTGCTACTGATGAATTCCTTAATGCAAACCGAATGAAATTGTCAACTCTGTCTTTAAATTCCTTTGTCACAACTCAATTAACTATTCCACGGTACATCCATGATCGATTCTCATACGACATTTTTCCTACAGAGATTAAATGTCATGTCACGAGTTAAAACCCAACTCACCCTCACATCGTTCGAGTAAGTCAAAATGAATAGGTAGGACATATTAATTAGATTATCACTTTTTACCCATCCATAAATATTTGATCGCACTCAAATGGTCATTTACTATATGTTTGTACAGTTTGCTAAAAATTTCAGCAGCATCTCCCCACACCTCTCCGATATACCAAAAATATTTATTGATTAAGAAATTTTCTTAAACACTTATTTCTAAGTGGCTAAGAAAATATTCAAAATCAATAAAGGTATACCAGAGAGGAGTGAGAAGATGCAACCAAAATTTTCAACAATTGTACAAACACATATAGTAAACAACCACCTAACTGCAATCAAACATTCACAGACTGTCCAAAATGAGACAATTCAAGACTTTGAGTTAAATATACACATTCTCATCATTGAAAATAAGACTCGTGCACATCAATCCAAAAGTCTTGAACGGGAAGGTTCATTGATACGGGCTTAACACGCTCTCGTGAGGTGTGTACAGTGATAAATTGCTATACAAAATATTACATGTGAACAAATGCAATATTAAACCAAAGTCACACATACATGTAAATGAATTACATTAAAGTAAGAACTGCAATACTAATCACTAAACTTGATTTTTATAGAAAAAAAAATTAGACTCCTCAATTGTCTACTCCTTTTTGCAATCAGATATACAAACTTACCATAAACATCCGCTTTAAATTTCTCAAAAAAATTTTGTAAATAGGATCTTAATCGCAAGACAACCGATAATTAATCACGGGATCTCAAATAAAATTAGTAAAGAGGATCTTAATTGGATAAAACACCATGCCAACCGAGGTTTATATAAATATTCAAGAAAAAAAAATTGTAGTAAAAAAATTTCTTGCAAGGCGTTGAACAACTTCAAAGAAAAAAAAAGTGGGTGCACTGGTCTTGTGTTCCTGAATTTCACCTACTTACACGACAACCAGTAACTGACAGGAAAAGATATGGGGGAGTCAAGTTCGAAGAAATGGAGAGGGATTGCCTACTTGCCCATGGGGCCACTGCGAACCTTCACGAACGCCTATTCACACTCAGCGACTCCTCACAGATGCATGTTTACCAAACATGCACCAGAGTCCCGAATGTGATCGGCCTTGGCAATCAACAATAACAGCTCATCGGATGGTTGGTATAGGTTGGCGGGCTCCATCTCTTGTAGAGAATAGAATTTTGTTAGCTCAGATGCAACGAGGGTCGGAGGTCAGAAGGTCTTGTGGCGGATGTTCACCGCCGACCATGTGGTCGGGAGGGGCCATACGGTCGGGCAGTGAACAAAGATGAAGTTCCTCTTCCAGTTGTAGACAAAGGAAGGCATTCGGCCAAGGATTTGTCGACCTGACCAAGCTACGAAATACAGCCAGTCTCTGAAGGCTTTCACGGAGAAGTAGTAGAAGAAAAGGCGGGTGTTCGGAAGGACTTCGGCCAAGGAACAAACTATACTAGGAAGCCAACAACCGACCTCCAGGAGTTTGGGGTTAGCCATGACAGAGCGGCTCTCAACTTTAGAAGAAGAAAGATGATGAAGGGATGTAGAGGAAACCGAAGGCCTGCTCGAACGGCCTCGGAGTAGATGCAAACTCCGCCCTCCATGGTGTAGTGGGCTCAGAGTTGCTTGGAAGAATATAAGGTAGAACCCTCGGAAAGTCGAGACCCGGATGAGTTTTCATCCAGTGGAAGGTCTCATCGTCAGTCTCACACCATGCGTCGGCAATGGTGTCGACTTGCCTACGTGACCCTCAAGTGTGTGAAGAAGGGTTCCTAGAAACATAGGACCCAGGGCTGACCTCCTTAAAAAAAGACTCCTTGGTGGGGTCCAACATCTGAATGTTGGGCCGAGAAGCCTTCAAACAAGACGTCCTTGTCTCAGAAGGACGAGGAGGTGAGGCCGCTTCAGACAATGCCGAAGCAGAGAAGTTCTCAGAAGAAGAACCTCAAGATGAGGAACCCTCTCAAAGGCGAGGGCCGGAGAAAGAAGACGTAAAAGAGCTGGATGAGGTGGTGCTCATCACTTACCTCTGAAAGAAGCAAGCGGAGAACGAAGGATGATGACGGAAGCTCAGACGTCAGATCAAAAATCATCAGCACGTAGGCTGGTTGTCTGGTGAAAGCTCACGTGCGAAAGCAAGGGTGGCTCTTCGGCAGTAGACCTCACTATTTATAGTGTCGGGGGGGGGGAATCAGATCCAACTGTTGATATTCATTATCTTCAGTGAGGGTCAAGAGCTTGGCACATTGCGAACCCGGATTGGAAACCGAGCGTCGCCTCGGATTCCCACTGGCGCGGCTGTCGAGGGGAGCCATGATGGTTCACGGGAGTCAAGGGGGCATAGCAGTCGAGGAGACCTGGTGGTATAGTGTTGTGCAGGCCAACACTGATGGCATCATGATGTGACTTGTAACAAGTCGGTGCCAACAGGCTTGGCGATGCGAAGCAGAGTAGGCCACTTGGGCCGACAGAGCCACATGGCAACACACATGTCGTCGACGAAGATATTCCAGACAACAACTTCCCCTCGTCCCACTGGATTGGTCCAACGTGAACCTAGAGGGCCAGTGATACTAGGAGTTCCCCACGGGTAGGCTAAATCCTCGGCTCAGCTGACCTCATAGAAATCATTCCAATTAGGATGTTGGTAATTTACCAACTCTTTAGGCATCCTATAATGAAATCAGTGATGGTATTCATCCAATTATCTCAAAATACAAAAGCAAACATAGTATGTGAACTATAAAAATAAACTTACAATAGATAAGGTTTGATTGATGGTGTATTGAACAAAATAAATCGATGTGCTTGATAAGCATCCTCAGCAACCATTGAACTTGTAGACCCTACTCCAATTGGGCCTTCTTCAAATTGTACTAGTCTATGCAACTTAGTCTCTACATCATCCAAATAATGGGCACAAAATGTTGTGACTTCTTCCAAAAGATATTCTTCAGCAATGGAGCCATCGAGTCTGCTTCTATCTATATGTAATTCTTAAGTGTTAATAAATATCTCTCAATTGGATACAACCATCGATATTGTATAGGTCCGGGAAGTTTAGCCTCTGTTGTAAGGTTGATAGTCAAGTGAATCATGACATCAAAAAATATAAGTGGATCCTCTCCAATTGACATAGAATTATAGAAATTGATTATGCAAGTTTCTTCAATTTTTAAACATCAATCACTTTTCCACACAAATTCTCTAAAGAAAGTATAATAATCAATCAAGATAAGGCCAACAGACTTTGAAAGTGTAGTTATCATAGCCAAAGGTAAAGGTTGTTGCATCGTGATAATCATGGCTCTTCATTCCTATGTTTTGCTCTTGAACTTGTACCCATTATGAGATATTTGAGGAAAAGTCATCTGGTAATTTTAGTTCCTTCAACACTTTAAGGAATCTTTCCTTTTCATTATTAGTCATATCGTAAGATATATGAGGTAAAATAAATTTCCTTACATTCTTTGAAGATCTTGGATTCAAAGGTTTCCTTATTTCCAATTTCCTCAAGTCAAGACATGTTTTGATATTGTCCTTGGTTTTTCCATCTTTTTGTAAAATAGTATTCAAGATGTTGTCACATATGTTCTTTTCAACATGAATGACATCAGATTGTGATGCATCATCAATAATATCTTCCAACATGGTAATTCAAAAAATATATATGTTCTTCTTCTTCCAACCCTCTACTAGCTTTTGCATTTGATTTTTTTTAGTTTGAGTGGCATTTTCAAAAGGTTTACCAAATATGATATTATTGTAACCTTCCCACATATTTAACACATCCTCACCAAATAGTGGGACATGTACTGCCTCTTCATTCTCACTGTTGAACCACTCTATATTTTACCCTTATATTTTGGTGATAATAAAACTTATGATTAAATAAATAAAGATACTTTTTTATTTAATTAAATATTATTTAATATATTTAATATTATAACGTTACTAATAAAAACAATTTTTGATTAATTAAATATTATTGAATATATTTAATATTATGTTTTTCTAATAAATAAAAATTTATGGTACTATCGCTCTGTGATTTGCACTGAAAAGTCAAATCGATGTCTATTTAATATACATCGATTTCAGTTCACAAAGTCTCATAAGGATTCACTCTCTTAAGGAATCGATCTCATAAGAATTCGCTCTCATAAGGATTCACTCTCATAAGGATTCACACTCACATCGATTTGGTCCCATAACGATTTGATAAGTGACTCACATCAATTTGGTCCCATAACGATTTGATAAGTGACTCTCACATCGATTTGGTCCCATAACAATTTGATAAGTGACTCCCACATGGATTCCTTTGTAAAAACATAGATTTCTTTATAAAATATGGATTCCTGCTGGGGTGCTGGGTGTTGTAGTGTTCTTGAGGGGGACTGTACCCTTGGTTAGTGAAATCCCAAGAGGTTGCTTGGGGACTGGACGTAGGACTTCCATGTGGGAAGGGCCGAACCAGATAAATCTCTTGTGTCCTTTGTATGATTGTTCTTTCACTTCCGCACTGCCACTCTTCATCACACTAACACTAACCAAACTTTTAAGTGTTCACGTTTTGATTTTAGATTTCAGAAAAACCTATTCACCCCCCCTCTAGGTTACCTTGCTGCCACACCAAAAGGGCCAACAAGTGGTATCAGAGCAGGTC
This sequence comes from Colocasia esculenta, assembly GCA_014218235.1. Lineage (NCBI taxonomy): Eukaryota > Viridiplantae > Streptophyta > Magnoliopsida > Alismatales > Araceae > Colocasia > Colocasia esculenta. The sequence continues at coordinate 33,693,542 of CM024757.1, read as the reverse complement.
TCTGAACTTTCAAGAAGTTCCAACGATCTTAGAGCAAAGATCAATGGCAGCTCAAGGATATGCTGAAGGTCAATCAGTCACCAGACCTCCATTCTTCGACGGAGAAGACTATCAATATTGGAAGATGATAATGTAATGCTTCATTCGAGGCACAGACTTTGATCTGTGGCAGGTAATTGAGGTAGGTGATTTTGTTATTTTTCCTGCTGAAGGCACTACTGCTATTACAGCAGCAGATAAGCATAAATTATCCCTAAATTATAAAGCTAAGAACTTTTTATGTTGTGCTTTATCTAAAAAGGAATTTAGTAGAGTATCTGCTTGTAAATCTGCCAAAGAAATATGGGAAAAACTGCAGATAACTTATGAAGGAACAGATAAAGTGAAACAAACTAGGATAGATATTCTTGTTTCACAATACGAACAATTTAAAATGCTTCAAAACGAAAATATCACTACTATGTATAATAGATTTTCAAGCATAGTAGTAGGTTTAAATTCTCTTGGAAAAATTCTTTCTAATGAAGAAACTGTTAGAAAAATACTTAGGTCCTTAACTATTTCATGGACACCTAAAGTAACTGCTATTGAAGAGGCCCATGATTTAACCAAATTGTCGATTGATAATTTAATAGGTTCTCTCATGGCACATGAAATAAATATGGAGCGATTGTCTGAAAGCTCATCTAAGAAGAAATGTACTGATGCTCTTAAGGTTGTAGCTGCTCCTTCCACCTCTTCCTCTTCTAGTTCCCAAAATGCAGATTCTGAAGATAATGATGCTGATGAAGTATTGTACAAGCTTCAGAAGATTTTAAAGAAGAATAAAAATAGATCAAGAAGGATCTAAAGAAAGGAGAAAAGGGAGAAAGAACCAGTCTGCTATGAATGTAGAAAACCTGGGCATCTGAGACCGGATTGTCCAAGACTCGAGAAGACTAGTCAAACTGAGAAGCCCAAGAAGCAGCACAAGAAATTTAAAAGAAGAGGCATGGTGGCTGCTTGGAGAAATGATGAGGTCACAAGCTCAGAATCATCAAGCTCAGATTCCGAAAAGGAGCAAGTAAATCTAGCCCTCATGGTGGGACTAGATGAGGTACATTCTGACTCATTTTTTAATTCTTGCACAGATTCAGGGTCAAAATCAGAAGACATAGAAGAAGTCTTTAATGAACTGTGTGAAAAACATAAGGGGGTTGTAAAAGAACTAAAAAATCTGAAAAATAACTTTACTTGCTTGGAAAACACCAATTCTGATCTTAAATTCGAATTGGAGCAACTAGAAGAACAATTAAAAGATTGTAAAGATAAAAATTATCTTTTAAATGAAGATTTGAAAAGCAAGAATAATAATGAGAAGTTATAGTTAGAAGAAAAATTAAAAACTCTAACTGAAGAAAATATGTATTTAAAAGAATCAGTTAGAAAATTAACTGAAGGGAAAACATCTTTAGCCCTATGCTTAAAAGGATCAAAATCTGGAAATAACAAACAAGAGCTTGGATACATACCTCCAGAAAAAGGAAAACAAGTCATGATTCCAGAAAAATATCTACTACCAAAATTTGTAAAAGAAACCAAGATGCCCCAGAAAAAGGCCCCTGTAAAAGAAAAAGTTTACAGAAATCACGTTCTAAAAACTCAGCACAAAGAAAATAAGAACAGTAAAACAATCTATATTCATTGTTGTTCTCATTGCAATAAACTAGGACACACTGTAAACACCTGCACAACAAGGCACTTAGTTTGGATCCCTAAAGGATATTTTCATGCATCTAACCATCAAGGACCCAAAAGGATTTGGGTACCTACTTTGAGTAATTTACTTGCAGGTTAGCCTTGGAGCATCAAAGACCAAGGATGCTCAAGGCAGGAGTGACTGCAGACTCTTCATTCAAATCACATCTGAAGAAAGAGTAGTCACAAAAATTGAATTGGTCTTTATTACTAACAATTACTTACAAGTTTCATTCAGGTGGAGTCTCTCATTCAGGGGGAGCACAGACTAAGGGAGAGTTATTCATTTATGTCAATCAGTGTTGAACCCCTCAATGGTAAGAATTTCTTTCACAAAGGGGAGAGAATGCAATGGTAAGAACCTTCCTTTTTGGTTTGTGACAAAAAGGAGGAGAGTATGCATTATCTATGAATTTTCTGTATTTTCTATGTATTATGTATTTTTGTGAGAAAATTCTCATAAATTGTCATCACCAAAAAGGGGGAGATTGTTGAACCACTCTATATTTTACCCTTATATTTTGGTGATAACAAAACTTATGATTAAATAAATAAAGATACTTTTTTGATTTAATTAAATATTATTAAATAAATTTAATATTATAACGTTATTAATAAAAACAATTTTTGATTAATTAAATATTATTGAATATATTTAATATTAAATTCTTCTAATAAATAAAAATTTATGGTACTATCGCTCTGTGATTTGCACTGAAAAGTCAAATCGATGTCCATTTAATATACATCAATTTCAGTTCACAAAGTCTCATAAGGATTCACTCTCTTAAGGAATCGATCTCATAAGGATTCACTCTCATAAGGATTCACTCTCACATCGATTTGGCCCCATAACGATTCGATAAGTGACCCTCACATCGATTTGGTCCCATAACGATTTGATAAGTGACTCTCACATCGATTTGGTCCCACAACGATTTGATAAGTGACTCTCACATGGATTCCTTTGTAAAAATATGGATTTCTTTGTAAAATATGGATTCCTTTGTAAAACATGGATTTCATAAGTGAAACATGGATTTGATCTCTCAAACATCGATTTCCTTTATATATCAAAATGCTTTTGGCATCTAGTGAAAAAGTCAAATATTCTTGATTTGCGTAATCCTCTATCTTTCTGACAGGAGATCTTTTTGCTTATCTCTCTAGATCTCTTCTTTCCTACCAACAAAAAGGGGATTACTTACTACTTCTGGGTGGCAACAGGAAACATAGAGGTATGAGCCTTTTTGACAGAAACACTCTTTTAACTAAACACTTTCTTCTATACTTGCAGACCTTGTAGACCATAAAATATCATAAGAAAGAGAACATGAGCAACGGCTAAAACTCCAACGGATTTATTCACAGCTGCTCATATAAAAGAAGAAGCAAGGCTGAAGAATTAAAGTAGAGCTTTTCTGAAGATCTTTGAAGGAGTGTACAACCAGTGAGGAACCTGAACTCCAAATACACTCAAAGGAAAAGAGAGAAAGAGCCTGAGCCCAAGAAGAAGTGTTCAAGCATTTGAAGCATTCGAGCTTTCAAGCTTCCTTTCTTCTCTCTTCATTTTCTCCCTGTGCTCATTGTAATTTTGGGGGAGAGTCTGTGATTGTGAGCTAAGTCCTGAGTGTTAATCTTGTAATAGATCTTAGTCTGATCTTTCTTTTCTAAGAAAGATTTCTGTCCAACTGTAGGACTGTATACAGTGTGTAATCTAGCTAGGGGTTTGTGTCTAGCAGAACCGCACTGGGGTTTATACCAGTAGGTTTGCTTCTGAGCCTAGAAAAGAAGTGGGCTGCTTTCTTGCCCGGGAAAGAGAAGAAGACCAGCTGGGGTGCTGGGTGTTGTAGTGTCCTTCAGGGGGACTGTACCCTTGGTTAGTGAAATCCCAAGAGGTTGCTTGGGGACTGGACGTAGGACTTCCATGTGGGAAGGGCCGAACTAGGATAAATCTCATGTGTCCTTTGTGTGATTGTTCTTTCGCTTCCGCACTACCACTCTTCATCACACTAACACTAACCAAACTTTTAAGTGTTCACGTTTTGATTTCAGATTTCAGAAAAATCTATTCACCCCCCCTCTAAGTTACCTTACTGCCACACCAAAAGGGCCAACAACTTTTCCCATTGAAGATCATCTCATCATTTCTCCACAGATGATTAAGTAGTAAAAAATGACGGTGCCTCATATACACACATTTATCGATAAAAGGGAGATAAATAGAATCACGATGAATATGACAAGTAAGACATGCCTAGTACCCTTTTGTGCTCCAACTTGGTAGCATACCATATAGAAGAAAGTCATTTATATTCCACAATAGCAGTACACATTTTAAAGGTTTCTTTTCTATCAACATTATATGTCTCTACATTATGTTCCCACAACATCTTCAACTCATCAATTAATGGCTGAAGATAGACATTTATATCATTGCCATAAGATTTAGGCTCATCAATAAGAAGAGACATCATGAGTTTCATTACCAATCAAGATGGTAAGTTATAAACCAGTACGATAATAGGCCAAGTGCTTTGACTGCTTCCTATTAATATCTTAAACGGATTGAAACCATCAGACGGAAGTCCAAGCTTAACATTACAAGGCTCTTGCCTAAATGACAAATGTTTGTTATCAAAATCTTTTCAAGCTGTAGAATCTCTAGGGTGAGACAATCTTCCATCTTCATCTCTTGGAGTATTGTGATACCATTTCATAAAACTTACTATTTCACTTAACATAAACAATCTTTGAAGCCTTGGTTAAAGGAAATGATGAAGTACTTTCATAGGTATATTACTTCTTCCTTCATTTGTACCTCCTTTCAGCTTCCATTTTGAAGCATTGCATTTTAGACATTTATTTAGATTGTTAAATTCATTATGAAATAACACATAATCATTTAGACATGCATGAATTTTCTTACATTCTAACCCCAATTCAGACAACATCTTCCTACATTGGTACCAAGCTTAATTGGAAGGGTATTCTTATCAAGTAATGCATCCTTAAAAGTACAGTAGAGAATGATTTGTGGCTCCATTTATATGAACATTTGAGATGGAAACAAATGCACTATGAAGGATAGCCTCGAGTACTTATTGCCACATGTATAAAGTGGCCTCTTAGCTTCATTCAAAAGTTCCTAAAACTTTTTAGCTTCCTCAACTTTTTTTACCCCCGTACACATCATCACTATTAGACTGCCACATAAAGACATCATTCAACATTCCTACCATGTCATCTCCTGAATCAATAGACACGTTGGTTTTCTCTGGAGACCTCCGACGAGGTTACCCATGAAAATGCCATCTAGTGTAACTTGAAGTAAATCTTTCTCTAAAAATATGAAAGTGAATACACTACAAGAATACTGGAGATTAGCTACGGACACAATCGGTAGCTAATCGGTAGCTAATCTGTAGCTAAACAGTATAGCTACCGATTAGCTACGGATTAGCTACGGATTATGGTTGTAGCTAAAAGTTGGCCGCTAAATAGCTATGAATAATTTTCGTAGCTAATCCGTAGCTAATTAGCTACGGATTAGCTAGAAATAATTCAGTAGCTACTCCGTAGCTAATTAGCTACTAATTAGCTAAAACCAATTCAGTAGCTACTCCGTAGCTAATTAGCTAAGGATATTTCTGCAGCCAAGTTGTAGCTAAATTTAGCGACAGAATAGAGACGGAAAATATCTGTAGCTAATCCGTAGCTAAATATAGCTACGGATTAACTTCAGGTAGTTCCTAAGCCAATCCGTAGCCAATTAGCTACGGATTAGCTACGAATCTTTTCGTAGCAAATCCGTAGCTAAATTGGAAACCCAAAAAAAAAAAAAATTTATTTTCTTGTGACTTTTTTTACATGTACCTGCAAACCTGCTCTTTCATTCAGTAAAAACATAAAACCACACACATACGCATATCACATTTTTTTACATGTATCTGCAAACTGCTCATTCATTCAGTAAAAACATACAACCACACACATACACATATCACACATCACACAAATACAAGCATAAATCCATAATTACAATGTCATTAGAATGTTCACAAAAAATGTAAGATTGTTTTCTAAAAATATAAAAAGACAAGGATAATGTGCTCCTAATCGTCGTGAATATTGAGATTCTCATCCTCGTCATCATTTGCTACACGAGTCTCAATAGCATGATCGGGAGCAGGAGGGGCCTACAAATAAGAAAGAGAAATAACATATATCACATGAACATGTAAATAATCAGAATAATATGAAAAATAATTAAATATATACATACATGACTATCACCAGAAGAAGCCACGCTACCAGGAGATCTCAGACCAACACCCATAGTTCGTAAAGTAGGGACCAGAGTTTGCGCTAACCAATTGTTTAATGCATCAAAAACAACCTCACGAACTTGGTCGCTGGGTAGGGTGTGAGATGGAGTCACCGCAATGTTAGAGCCATGTGAGTCCTGAGAGGAGTTGATGATGCCACCAGCATCTAAACCACTCCCAAATCCGAATACCCGACCTTTTTTGGGCTGACCGGTTGCAGCCAACTCGGGCTGCAAACGAGTCGAGTCGAGCCGAGTATTATGATGCTCAAGCTCTGTTCGTTAATTTTTAATCGAGTTCGAGTCGAGCTCGAGCTTTATCGAGTATTGAAAATGGTTGTTCAAGCTTGGTTCATTTAAATACTCGCGAGTTCGAGCTCTTAACGAGTATCTTAACGAGCCCAGTTGAATTTGCTCATACTCGACTCGTTTATGAAATGAGCTTAAATTTTTGTTTGAGCTTGACTCGTTTACTTTACTAAACGAGTCAAATTTGAGTGACATCCGAGTCGAATTCGAGTTACTTGTCGAGTGTATTAGTTCGTCTACAGCCCTTCCTTTTATAATTTGTGTATTCACACCCTCATATTTAATATTTTACATTTTAATATTCATAAGTATTTCATACCTTAACAAAAATTCTTTAAAAATAAATAAATATTAATATTTTCATATTTATAATAAGAAATTAATATAGTTCAAGTATATTAACGAGTAACTAATCAAGTATTTTAACGAGCATATTATCGAGTATCTTAACGAGCTGCTCGCGAACGTATTCGAGTCGAGCATATCTCTGTTCAAGCTCGACTCGTTTATGAATCGAGCTTATATTTTTGTTCAAGCTCGGCTCGTTTATCTAATAAACGAGCCGAGTCGAGTTTTTATCGAGCCGAGTTTCAAGCTACTTGTCGAGTGTATTGGTTCGTTTGCAACCCTACAGCCAACCAAGCCGTGGGATCAAAGTCAGGATGCTGCGTAGAGTCATCGCCATGTTTGTCTACCATTTGATCTACGTATGTCTCCTACAAAATATTAAAATTTTAATTTGTTAATAATCTAAAACATACATGAACATTGAAGAACATTCAATATATAAATTGTAAAAAAGAAATACATACCATCACCTCTTTCGCCTTCTGTGAAACAAAATCGCCTGTGTTTTTTCTTCGGTGTGTATGTTCAAATAACTCCTTATAAGACACAGGACCGCCTTTTTCTTTCTCCTATAAGAATAAATACAACAGTAATATGAATTTAAAGACTATGAATATACTAAAGATTAAATATATGAGATTTAACCATTTTTCTCTTCTGTCCCCCAAAACTTATGGAGCCACTAGTGTGCAAAGTAGCTTCAGGCATTTTAGTTCGATTTTCTGTAGCAATCCTGGAGCGATGTCGAAAGTGCTCTGTCGCCCACTGGTCACACATAGTGTCCCAATAATCTCTCCTGATACTGGGTGGTCCATGACCTTTCCACATCAATGGATCATCAAAGTTTCCAGTTGTTTTCTTTGCTACTGCCTTATGCTTATTAAGATAATCGGTGAAGCGATTGGCAGCAATCTTGTCCCATGCAATTCTTGCATCCGCCACCTCCCTCTCAGTTGCAAAACGGTAAGAAGCCTGGACACAAGTTAACAAAATTATTTTACAAAAGATAATGTCATTAAAAAAAGCAAGTATATGATAATAATGTAAAGACAAAATAGACTCTACCAAAAATGTCTGGAATAAGCTATCCAAAACCTCCCTTGGGTACTCCTTCCATTGTGCAATTGGCCCGGGGAGATATTGAAGCAATGCTTTTGTAATGCTTCGAGTCACGTCTTGTGGCTCGAACTTCATCCTGCATGATATATATATTTTTCATTTTGAACAACAAAAATAGCAGATACATATATGAAATGGAAATGAATAAATTAAACTAAATACTTACGGTCTACCATCACTGTAGATAAGTGTAATCAACTGTCTTCTATCAGTCTCTGGGGGACCAGAGTCAGAACGATTGACTATTGAGGGCTGGGATCCTGCAAGTGATATAATTAGATATGCCTATCTATAATGAATACATTTAATTAACATACCTGGAGACACAATTGGAGTCGGAGGCAAAGGTTGTGCTGGAGGCGAAGGCAAAGGTTGGGCGCCTGCAAGTGATTTGATTATACATCTATAATTGCAATGAGCAAAATTAAAATGTATACCTGGAGGCACAAATGAAGGCGAAGGTAGAGGCGAAGGCAAAGGCTGGGCACCTGCAAGTGATTTGATTATACATCTATAATTGCAATGAGCAAAATTAAAATGTATACCTGGAGGCACAAATGAAGGCGAAGGTAGAGGCGAAGGCAAAGGCTGGGCACCTGCAAGTGATTTGATTATACATCTATAATTGCAATGAGCAAAATTAAAATGTATACCTGGAGGCACAAATGAAGGCGAAGGTAGAGGCGAAGGCAAAGGCTGGGCACCTGCAAGTGATTTGATTATACATCTATAATTGCAATGAGCAAAATTAAAATATATACCTGGAGGCACAAATGAAGGCGAAGGTAGAGGCGAAGGCAAAGGCTGGGCACCTGCAAGTGATTTGATTATACATCTATAATTGCAATGAACAAAACTAAAATGTATACCTGGAGGCAAAGGTAGAGGCGAAGGCGAAGGTAAAGACTGTGACTGGGATCCTGCAAGTGATTTGATTACATATTGATAATTACAATAAGTAAAATTGAAATGTCTACCTGTAGTTGGAGCCATAGGCGAAGGCGACGGCTGCACTGAAGGCGGACGCAGAGGTAGAGGCTGATTATTAGACTGGGATCCTGTAATTGTAGATAAATAAAACTAAACTTACTTGTTACATTATATAAATGAAGAAGAATACAATGAATATTTGTACCTGTCCCCCTACCTACAATTCCTCGACCCATAGCTTGAGATCCTATAGGGAAAATGGTTAAAATCACTCGATACATTAAATTAGCTAAGAAGTTAATGAATGGTATGCAACAGATATATATACCTCTCCTGCTACCTAAGACACCTCGACGTCCACGAACCATATTCTGTTGAATAATTCAATTGTTGATTTAAGTCAAAGTAAAGTTAGCACAGGAACTAAAGTTAGTCAAAGTAAAATCAGACATTACACATAAATAGTGGCCATGCTCGTTAGCTTAACCATGAAATCAGAACTGGGGAACTGGAGAATGAATACAGGACCATATCAAAATCAGATATTTGGAAAAAATAATTGCAGCTGAGTACAACAAAAACAAACAACTTATTGGTTGGATCCCAGTGTCAAGAAAGAAGATCAGACTACTGTTGGATGGGTGGATTCATGGTAGGGGTCTGAACTCACTTCCATGGGAGTTCAATTGTACGGCAGTTGATATCTCTTGATCATATTCGAGACAGTCTTGCTAGCTGAACTGATGCATATTGTCTCTATTTCCACTGGAATAATAGATAACTTAACCAAGTGTGGTTATATTACTTTACTAGAATAGGAGTTAATATTTACCTGTTCTACTTCTAATTTCACTCTTTACAAAACCCAGTCAAATAACATTAGCTTACTCTCTTTAGTCCAAGTAACTCATGAAAAAGCACCACAGTTCCAACTAATTTGAGTGATCACATAATCAGTATCATCCTGTGCAAAATATATAAGTTCAGAAAGTGTAAGTAAATTCCTGTGTACATGTTTTCTCATTGAGTCTACTAATACAATGTTTTAGATAGACCTTCCCAGATTTTTACTGTTATTTGTCAGATCCACATTGATTCAAGCTCACAATCAGCCGCTGCTATTCAGTTTTTGTCCAGTCATTAATGAAACCTCAATTTTTTGAAATGTGGATGATACCACAGAATATATTGAAAGCGGAAAAAAATGCACAAGTGTAGAGGTATATAAATAAACAAAAACCTCTATAGTTATGCACAGAAGGCCCACTCCCACACAAAAACTGTCATCTCAGGTGTCCAAAGACAAAAAGAGGTGTGAGTTGGAGGTATCTAAACTTTTTAGCATTATTCTTTTAACCCTGCACAGATGTTTAATGTACATAGTAGAGATGAAATCTTAAACATCACACAGTATGAAATACAACATAACAACAACTTATCTGTGAAGAACATGTGCCCAAAAGACTTTGTCCTGATCCTTCTTTTAACTATTCTTATATTTTGGATTAAAAAAACAACTTTTATTTCAGAGGAAATCCATCTATGTAAACAGTGCACTCCATGAAATTTCTCTAAAAACTCCATTGTTCGGCTACCAAAATGCAGATTTCCAAACCATGAATGGGTTCCTCAAGAAAAAATTGTGAGAAGTTTTTCTTTGAAATCACTGCACATCTGCATAGGAGCATGAGCAATCACTGTACATGTGTGTTCATGTAGGAAACATGCATATATATATATGGGCTAGAAGACAAAACTTTTGGACACTCTCTTGGGATGTTAATTCTGACAGTGGTTTACTTAGGAAACATGCATATATATATATGGGCTAGAAGACTAAACTGATTTACTTATTGATCTGAAAGAAAAGGACTGACCAACCTCACCAGGAAAACCATATTCTGCAGCTCCAGATTGTAAAACTGTTCTACTCAAAAGTGTTTGCTTCGTTGGGGCACTGTTCTACTCAAAAGTGTCCATCTCATCCTCATTTTCAGATGTAGAAAAATCCAATTCGTTTTCATCATCATCCTCCTCAGTTGTATTTTGACTTTCAAATTCTTCTTCCTCTTCTTCCTCCTCTTCCTCCTCTTCTTGTTGATAAACTTGTCGTCCACTTATTCTGTCATTTGCCTCGACTTCTTCCATTTCTGTGTCATTACACAGTTGAATATCATCGTGCAACTCAAACATACCCTCGTGACCATGACTAAAGTCATCTGTATCATGAAATTGGAAGTATTCATTATTGCATTGTCCACAATCCTCTTCTACATGGTACTCAGGATACAATCTGGGTTTAACCTTACAAACAGCCCACAATTCAGACCTGGTTGTTGTTCTTGTATTGGGATATGTCGTAAAGTATACTTGTTGTGCTTGTGCTGCCAGTATAAATGGCTCATATGTTCCCAACTTTGACCTATGTTTTATATCTACGATGGCTGACATCTTATCTATTCTTGTGGCTGTGGGATCAAACCAATGGCACTTAAATAATGTAATTGTGTTATCTATGCCTAGATATGTTACCTCTAATACCTCCTCGAGGATTCCATAATAGTCAAGTTCACTCTCAGCATAGGTACTACCTTTCACACACACCCCACTATTCATGGTCGACTTATGTTGTCCATAGTCTTTTGTGTGAAACCGATAACCATTGACCATATAACCATCGTAACATTGTACAACTTTTGTTGGACCATAGCTTAATTCACGAACTCGTGTGTCAGACACACCACCTTCTCGAACCTATAACAAAGGAGTCATTAAATTAGATATTAATATTGTAGAAGGATATGTATAATATATAAATCATAAATGTGCTTACCAATGTCTTCAACCAAGTAGAAAAATTCTTCTCACGTTCATTATCATGTTGTGCATCATTTAGGTTGGGCAATTGTCGTCTCATCTCTATATCAAATTGTCTACGTACAAATGATTTATATGAAATTAAGCAATTCACAATCAAAATTGAGCTATTCATAGACAATTGATTGCACTTACTCAATGTATGGTTCTATCTCGGGACAATTTAGAAGGATATATATCTCTACGGCATCTTGCTCACGATCATCCAAAAAACGTGATCGGCAACTACCAAATGCACGTCCAGGATGTCCAAATATGGACAACTGATTTGTTGCACCAACTTGTCCTCCATCATCATTACGAGGTGGTCTAGTATGTCGAGTTTGAATATAAGGCTCAAAATACATGGAAGAAAAATTTGATATCTCTTCTAAGATGTATGCCTTACAAATTGAACCCTCCACTCTCGCTTTATTTCGAACCTTCTTCTTAAGATCAAACATACATCTGCAAAGTAGATTATGTTAATTGCTCTAAATGTATTAAGATAATAAAAATACCACAGATATATATACCTTTCAAAAGGATACATCCAACGGTACTGTACAGGACCACCAACTCGGATTTCGTATGGCAAATGTATCATCAAGTGTTCCATGCAATCGAAGAACGTTGGTGGGAATATCTTCTCTAGATGACATATTGTACTGGTCACAGACTCCTCAAGTTTCCGCACCTCATCTACAAGTACTTCTGATGCGCACAATGTTCTGAAGAATTTACTTAGCTCAGTCAAGGAAGCCCATATGGGTTTGTCAAGCATGTCACGGAATGCTATGGGAATCAAGCGTTGCATGAATATGTGACAATCATGACTCTTCATACAATACAATCGTCCATCATCTACATTAACAGAGCGAGCAATGTTAGACACATATCCATCTGGGAATCTCAAACGTTGCAACCACCGGCATATCTCCTTAATTTGCTCAGCTCCAAGGACATAAGTTGCTCTTGGTTTGAATACTTTGCCATTAAGCTCTTGTAGCTCCAACTCTGGCCTTCTACAAATGAATTGTAAGTCCATTCTAGCCTTCACAGTGTCCTTTGTTTTTCCTTTTACATTCATAATAGTATTAAACACATTGTCAAACACATTTTTCTCTACATGCATAACATCTAAATTGTGTCGAATTAATAGTGTTGACCAATATTGTAGTTCCCAAAATATAGATTTCTTCACCCAATTATGATCCTTTCCAAATCCAGAAAATGGTTGAGAACTCCGGCCATCATTCACCCCATCTGGAAAGTACTGTAGTCGTCTCTGTATCTCGATGCCACTCAATCGTACAGGCGGACCCTCTCTCTCAACTGTGCCCTTTCGGAATGCATTCCTTTGGCGTCGAAATGGATGGTCATCAGGTAAAAATCGACGGTGACAGTCAAACCAACATGGCTTTCCACTATGAGTCAATCTAAATGACTTTGTATCCTCCATACAGTACGGACATGCCAGTCGCCCATGTGTACTCCAACCGGACAACATGCCATATGCCGGAAAGTCACTAATTGTCCACATCACAGCTGCCCGCATATTGAAATTTTGTTTTCGATGTGCATCATAGGTGACGACCCCTACATTCCACAACATCTTCAATTCATCAATCAACGGCCTCAAGTATACGTCCAGATTTTGGCTTGGTGACCTTGGCCCAGGGATGAGTTAGGACAAGAAAAGATAAGGACGCTTCATACACATATTTGGCGAAAGGTTGTATGGGGTTACAAATACCGGCCAACAAGAGTAAGGGCATGTTTTGTTCCCAAATGGGTTGAATCCATCTGTACAAATCCCCAATCTGACATTTCTCACCTCCTTTGCAAATGTCGAGTGAGTACGATCAAAATGGATCCAAGCTTCAGCATCTGCAGGATGTATGACTTTGTCTTCATCATGGCGGACTCTGTCTGCATGCCACCTCATATGTCTAGCAGTCTTAGATGACATATATAGTCGTTGTAGTCTCGGTGAAAGGGGAAAGTAGCGAAGTGACTTGTAAGGAACTTCTTTTGCCTTCGCACCAACAGCCCCACCTCTCTTTGGCTTAAAACGTGCATGTCCACAAATTGAACACGATATGCTATTCACCTCATCATTATAATATAACATGCAGTGGTTCGGACATGCATCTATTCTTTCATAACCTAATCCCAATTCTTTTACCATCCTCTTTGCACGATATAAATTTTCTGGCAATTTCTCAGTTTTTGGCAACATACTCTTCATGATCAAGCACATACGATTAAAACAAGATTCACTCACGTTATATTCAGACTTCAGATTCAATAATTGTAGTACTGCAGATAAAATTGTATGACTCTCACAGCCATCCCACAATGGTTGATCAACATCCCTGAGTAAGTTGTAAAATCTACTAGCTGATTCATTTGGTGATTCCTCATTGGCAACACCCGTATCATCGAAGTTCATATCCATATGAAAATTAACTCCGGGACCAGCAGCATCAAAAACCATATTAACATAACTGTTGTCTTCAACCTCCTGACCCATTGTGCTTATATTTGCCCAGAATGGTTCACCATGCACAGTCCAATTCATATAACCACTAACAAAGCCCTTTGTATATAGATGACGGGTTACATCATATGGATCGTGGAACCGATTATTCTTACATAATGCACAAGGACAACGAATACGGCCTTGAGGATCTACTATGTTAACATTTCGAAGTGCAAATTCAATGAATTCATCAACACCATCTCTAAACTCCCTCGATATTTCATTGTCGACTATCCTACGGTACATCCACTCACGATTTGCAGACATTCTTCCTGTAAATTCAAAGAAAATACATAATATGCATCATTTGAAAACAGTCAAACAAATGGTTGGACAATTCACAGTGTTAAGTTACACTTCACCAAGAACAGATACAGACTCATGCATTGTTGATAAATTTGTGACAAAAACATGCATGTTATGTGCCAGTAAAATGTTCTATGATCCTACAACATTCGAGTCTTCTGCAAATTTTCCATCTTGTAGGATTTTCCCACTGTTTAGGGTAATGTAAACATGAAAAATCAGGAGCAACAATTCTACAGAAACTTCCTGACTTCTGGACCTTTGGTTCTCGGTGAAATATACTGTAATCCAAAACAAGGGTGTCGTTCTGGGCTTCTTTTAGTGATCTTAAAAAATCCTTGGATTCCTCTGTGTCTACATCAATCTAGAAAGTCTCTACCCGTAAGACTCAGGAAGATGCATTCATGTCTTTGTGGAGAAAAACTTTGGAGACATGTCATCTTGGCATGAAATGGTGGGACACAATAAACACAGATAAAAAGGGAATATGCAATTATGCATCCGAAGATACCAAAAATCTATCAGAAAAACCCCAAATGGAATACCAGGCAACTGTGCACACATATGCAGATTTTAAGAGCTTTCTAGCTTGGCAAATGGTCCAAGCACAGTAATCCTCTGTCTGTTTCAACGAGATGGGCATAAACAGAAGAGAACAGAGCAAATAACAGGAGCGAGGTGAAAATTAAAGAAGAACGAAGCTGAGTGAGATGCATTGGGCACCTTCAAACTGTGTTCTGATCTACCATGTTCCATGTCATGGCCTTGAGACGGGGAATAGAAACCTGGTAGATCGAAATGACGCCATAAAGAAAGGGGTAAAGACCAAAAAGGAAAACCCTATTTTTCCCCAAAAGGGAAGGGCAAGCACAGACTCTATGCCCTGTGGTGGTCCGAGGTACCTGGTCTCGTGTGAAAGATGAAGGTTGTTGCAGAGGATGATGAGGACATGGAGGAGGACGTGGAGGACGACTGCTTGATGCGCCAAACAAAAAAAACCAGAAAAAAGAACCGACGATACTGGGAATACTACTCACCTCTCTCTGTCTTCCTCCCTCTGCTTGTTCCCCTCTCGCTATCGGCCCCCGCCCCCTTGTCACCCGGCTACAGTTGGTGGCCACGGTGGAGGCCCGGCTGCAGTTGGTGGAGGCCTGGCTTGGCCGCGGTGGAGGCCCGCCTTGGTCGCGGTCGCGGTGGAGGCCTGGCTTGGTCGCGGTGGAGGCCGGCCTTGGTCGCGGTGGCGGTCGCGGTGGAGGCCCGGCTTGGTCGAGGTGGCGGTCGCGGTGGAGGCCCGGTGGTGGAGGCCCAGCTTCGGCAGAGGAGCGGTCGCGGTGGTGTGAAACTAGGGCAAGAAAACGGAGGAGGGGGGGAAAAGAAAACGGAGGGGGGGAAAGAAAACGCAGTAGAAAACGGAGGAGGGGGGGAAAAGAAAATGGAGGGGGGGAAAGAAAACGCAGTACATACTTAGATATGTATATATCATTTAGATATGTATAGATATCATTTAGATATGTAATTTATAAATGTATAGAAGTACATACTTATTTAAATGTACATATAAGTACATATTTATATATTTAATATTATTAAAAAATTATTTATATTTGTTATCAATTATATTCAATTAAGTAAGTTTCATTATTGCAAAAAATATTAATGGCTAATACTTATAATTAGGTCAATATCAATCTAAAAATATTAATAAATATGTATTTTATACATGTTTAGAAGTATATTCTTATATATATATATATATATATAAGTACAAACAATTCTTTTACATCATATATACTTATAAGTGCATACTTATGTATATTTATATATTTAACATTACTAAAAAGTATTTTTTTATTTATATTGATTTTCAGTTATATTCAATTTAGAAAGTTTTATTAGTGCTAAAAATATTATATTATTGGCTAATATTTATTAATCCAACATTAATTTATAAATATTAATAAATATGTATTTTAAATATGTATGAAAGTACATACTTATTTAAATGTACAAATATATAAGTATGTATAAGTATATACAATAATATTTATATTTATATATATATATATATCTCTATTTAGCTACAAAAACTTTTCATAGTTAAGTCCATAGCTCATTAGTTACAGATTAGCGATAGAATTATTTTATTTCTAATTTATAGCTAATTAGCTACGGATTTCGCTATGGAATGGGTGCGTAGCTAATCCGCAGCTAATTAGCTACGGATTTAGCTATGGAATTGGCGCATAGCTGTTCCGTAGCTAATTAGCTACGGATTAGCGACAGATTATTTTCATCGCAATTCTGTAGCTAAATTATAATTTTTGCGACGACTATGCGTCCGTAGCTAAGCAGTAGCAAATTAGCTACGGATTAGCTACAACTATTTCCGTAGCTAAATTCCGTAGCTAAACTGTATTATTCTTGTAGTGATAGCATCCTCCTCTTCATTAAAATTACTTCCACACTTTGTACATGGGCATTTCATAGTCCCTTCATTGTTAATACTTTATGGCAAACGCCATGAACTATTGGACTCCAGTTAAAAAATTTTGGTTGACTCATTCACACTTGGTTTTATACTTGTACATCTAACCATATCAATTATAAAGTTTAGCTCCATCCTTCATAATATAAAAAAATTAATATAGGGTAGGATAGATGATTAAAAAATATTTAAAATAAAAAAGACAATAGAAAAACAATTTTATATTATAAAATTCAATTTTTAATATTTAAATTTTTAGATATTATTAAAATTTTAATTAAATTTATAAAACATATTTGTCGACGGCTAAATTAGTCAGACTATAATAACTATTTACATATACATATGTTTAGCATAGCCATCTACATAATCATATGTAGATGGCTTACAACAACAATCTACATATGCAATACATGTAGATCGAGTAAAGCTGTGTCGCTAGCCGTCTACATAAGTTTGTGTAAACAACTATAGTAAGCCATCTATGTATGTCTAATATGTAGATGGCTACGTTTAACCATGCATCTACAAATATGTTTGACATAGCCTCTAAAATATATGTGGCATTTGTAGGCGACTTGTATTAATTAACCATGTACATATCAAATATATGTAGACAACTTCTATTAACCGTTTATAAATACTATTCTTTGTAGATGGTTTTGATTTGTAGATTACTGTCAAACTTATTTTTCTAATAGTCAATGAATAGCTTTGGCACATGTGTGAGCGCTTTCTCATAAGAATGTGAGTTAATTCACACACATAGACGCCAGTCAATTTGGTGTTGTGGATTGGGTGGGTTAAATCTCCTTTCTCACACGATGGATAGAAGTTAGGTTCGAATATTCCAAACCTCTTTAATAATTGGGTTCAATATATATCTCGATTAGGATAACTTCAGATACGATTATCTAAGACTTTAACTATTTGTTTAATTTGATTCATTTTCTTACCCTAGAGAGGAATGGGTGGAATGACGGACCTGAACAAAATCATGTCCCAATCTATATCTAGTTTTAATTCATGATTCGACCCTGGCCTATACCAAAACACAATTCCTCTTTTATATTCGAGTGATTAAGGGGTTTAATAATTAGGGCTTTATCCTATCCTATTCGGTAATGGGAAAAGATGACAACGACGACGTGGTAACTGACCTGAGGCTCGTTGACGCCGCCTTCAAAAGAAAGGAAGGGAATTCTTTTCCGGATATCCGTAACTTTGTTCAGGTTCTTCAGGAGCATCCCACTCGTCGGACTTGGACCCGTTAACCCGGCATGCGTCTCCGGACCTCCTGAACTAGCAGCATCCGTCCGGACGCCCAAACCCGAACTCGTCCGGGCGCCTAGGATGCCTTCGCTTCGCGGGTGCATGGACCCCACATCCACAAGGCAGAGATCCCACGCGCCAACTCTGACGATTTTGGCGGCAGTCGAAAAGAAAAGACACGAGACTTTTTACACCGCTGACTCAGCTGCCAAGGACGAGCGTCCTATCCCGCGGCTTCCTTCCTCCATCATCATACAGTAAGATCATACTATACTTACTGGATCACCCCTCTCCCTCTCTCTTTCTTCGATCACTGTGTTCTTACTGTTGTGCGGTGGTCCTGTTCAAAATTTTTGCGTTTTGGACTCTTTGAAGATGGCAGATGAATAGGGAGAGAATAACATGCAGACAAAAAAAGTCTCTAGAGAGCCCTTCTCGTCCCTCCTTCCCCCCCCCCCCCCCAAAAAAAAAAAAAAAAGCTTTTATCTATGTATAAAGGTAGAGTCGCAAGGATAATAATAGAAGAGCCCACTACTAGCTAGAGTTTTTTGTTGGCCGCCTCTTTACTGCATGGTGACAGACGAGGTCAGCTGGTGGAGAGGGTGGGAATAACATGAATTGTTCCACTAAGGTGCCGCCACGAGACTACGGAAAGGGATGGCTAGCTGCAGGGAAGCCGCATCGGAGGCCCAATCGGATAGACCGAGAGATAGATGGTCCAAAACAACCCCCCACCCTCCTTCAGAACACGCCGTCGTCGGTGTTGCTGTACTTGTCCGACCGTCGACTTTGTTCAGCTGTGTCCGTTGGAATTGGCCTCGAGAGCAGCGGGGGCCTATCGAGATCTCGACGTAAGTATGAATTGAGAGTGGAAACGTGGTCTTGGGAACTGTGGAAGTATACATTCATTCTTTTAACTAGGTTTACATGCTTGTGGGATGTATATAAAACTTTTGGGCCGTAATATATGAAGCTGTACGTGTCATTAATATGGAAGCTGTATAATCAAGTCATGGATGTGTGGATTTAAGCTTGAGATAACATGTTTTCTGTTTGACCTTCTAGGATCAAGGGCATGCATGGCGTCTTCGGCTCATCTTTTTGGGTGCGTCTGGTTGAGTTTAGTTGTGGATGTGGTGGGGGTTCGAGAATGTACACTATATATTGTTACCAATATTTCCAAAGAAATGTCAGGATTTCATCGTTTTGCAACGTTAGTCATTAATATATATCGAATAATATTTTTTGGAAAAAAACTTTAATAAATATGTTTCATATTATATTTATGTAGATGTAATATTATTAGCCTTTAATCATAATGTGATGCTAACTAATGTCATGTGCCATCAATCAGTGTCAATCGTCAACAATATAACCCGCCACTCCTAGTCACATTTACCGCAACCCGTACGTACCACATATCGTCCACATGAACATAATGTAGCTAGCACCTTCTTGTAATAAGTATTACACCACCAATATAATTGACTTGACTCTCACCATCTCTTTTCTCGTTAAAACTTGAAGGCAGCAGGAGAGCTGGCATGTTCTAATAAGCTTAATGGCAATATGTGTTCATATTTTAGTTCATGATCAAATACCATGCATGGCTTCAAACATAAGGCTAGTCAAACATATATATATATATATATATATATATATATATACACTTGTGTTCAAGCAGTCAAGATTCCCAATCAAGTTCGGTTGCACTCGTTAAGGAGTCCAGTGCAAAAATACATATAAATTTAATGTTTAATCACCTATATGGTTCTTATATAATTTTATAAGCAATAACTCCTGACGCCACAGTTCCGCTAATCTTGCTCACAGCTAAGGATGCTGTTTCACTAGTAAGAACAGCAGCAAGATCTCAACCTCGAGGATTCCTTAATTTCTGTCAGCTTCAAGAGGAATAACCCTTTTCCTGCGCGTTCGCCAGAGGAAGCATAGATCCTTCTCCTTTTGCTTTTACCACTCCCCGTTATGCATCTTTCCTGCTCAGTGAATGTAGCAGCCCCTGTATAGGATGCCTATGACTTTGTTTACCACCGGACGACATCTTTGGGAAGCTTCCACTTCCATCCGGGGGAAGCTGCACGGGGAACCCTAATTACACAAGGCAACAGGTATTTCCCAACAACGACCGCGGTGTGGGAAGCAGTGCCTCGATCCTCCATGCCTACGGGACGCCGTCGCGTCCCTTTCGCTCTCCCCTACCGTCTATGTCGTCTCTTCCTCGGCCTCTCTCTCTCTCTCTCTCTCTCTCTCTCTCTCTCTCTCTCTCTCTCTCTCTCTGCCCGTCAGAGATATTTAGATCTCCAGATCTCTCATTTGTAACGATGTATGACGCCGAGAGGCAGTAGACAAGGGTGACAGGATTGCCCTCCCTGTCACTCCCACTCCTGTCACTTGTCATCTTTAGATTTCATGGTGGGAATGAAACCTTGACCTCAAAAGCAACGTTGTGTTTGTGACAATAGCTAGTGTGCTGATGAGATAGTAGCAAGAGACGATCCAAGTTGATAGCGAAATGATATGTAGGCGTCACAGGACGAAATCTTCTTGAGTATGCTTCAAGGACGTTTTGTTTATCTGTGATGAGTGACTCCATGCCGCGTTGCTCCATGTTTATCGCTAGCTACTTGATGAGAAATATACTCATCTCTCTTTCTCTCTCTCTCTCTCTCTCTCTCACTTGATGCTGTACGAGTCATGGGTAAACTCAAGCTGATCAGCTGCTGGCAGCTGCTTTCTCTGTCCGCAGCATCATTTCTCCAGTGAGCCGATCGTCTGTAAGAAAGTGGATTGTCACCGTTTTGGAGCATTAATGTAGGTACTATTGTCCTTTTGCAACGGGATGGGGGAATGTAATTTCCTATCCTTATAGTACTGCATGTTAATTCTAGATGCAGTTCCATAATCATAACTCCATTAACAAACAATTTTTGAGAATCTATCGCTCTAAACAATGTTGTGCTTGCCCTAAAGAGAAGACCGTCCGACCCGAATTTTTGAAGAATCTCTGATAAACCAGCTGTTTTCAGTCTTCTAAGCAATTCCCACTATCACACTACATAAAAGTAACTATTTATTGCAAAACCAATCTTGCAATAACCATGATGTGTGTTGCAAGAAGGTAAATATTATTAGTTGAAGAAGAAAGAGAGAGAGAGAGAATATCTAACTTTGGTTAATAAAATTACTTTTTTGTAATATCTACATCATCATTATTATAAGATTAGTCTTGTAATAAATACTTTTCTACATAAAATATTTTTGTACATATGAGAATTATGGTCACCTCTTAAAAAAATTGCGGATTTCTCTCTCACCCTTCTCATTGCTGCAATTCTTGTCATTTTTAAACCCATAATCAATAGGAGCACTTGCAGAGCCAAATTGGATTACGACGATCGAGGTGGAGTCAATGTGTGAAAGTCTAGACATGTGGGTCCAATACTCGAATTTGAGAAATGGGATTTTTCATGAAAATATATATTTCACAAACAGCCCAGCCGTGAATTCAGAGAGAGAGAGAGGTAAGAAACATTTGAATAAATTTAAAAAAAATTAATGCTTAGTACAACAGTTTCCACTAAATTAAGTGATGTAGATCTATTGTAAGAAAACAATCTCATTGACTCATGAAAAAGAGAGAAAGGTCTTATTAGATCATGCATCTCAACTATTGAAACATTACCTTTACTGTAAATTAACATTGTATTAAACTAATTCCATAGTAAGCATTTGTCTTAATTAATTTGGGTTCTACGACATTGACAAGGAGAAGATTTGACTCAAGATATATATAAATTAACTCGTCCCCGCAGTTCCTTGCCCTAGCTAGCCCCTAGGCCTAGACGTTTATTTTTCGAGATTGCTCCAACCCGATGATGATGGAGTCGGGACGCTCAAAGCCTCTCGTTGGTGTCGGAGAAGGGGCAACGACGGCACAACGGGATGTGGACACACAGAGAACGTCCTTTTGAATCGGCATTGGCAAATTTGGTTAGCAATGCGAGCTCCCATCGTCCAAACGTTGCCTCGCCTCGCATGCGTTGGGGAGTGAAGATTAATGGAGATGCCATGGATTGCCAACGTTCCAGGTAGGCAGGTGGTCATGGAAGTGGCAATTAATCTGCTGTAGAGAAGTTGTGCTATACATATATATATATATATATATATGCATGGATCGAAACTCCTAATAGGAGTAGTCGGCCGTACGGTCGCATTCTTGAGACAGAAGATGGATATTAATCTCCCCCGTCGACAGAGCTCATTGTGGTCCTCAAGCCCAAGCCAGTGTAAGCCTTGCAGCTGGGGGCAATGCCAGTGTATTGAGAGAAAGAGAGAGGCAGCATTGTCTTTCCATCTTCTTTGGAGCAGAAGGAACATTCCCAAGAATAATATTCCTTTTCTAGCTGTTTGTTCACGGACTTATATTGGACGGGAAGCCGACGTCCAGTAGTTCACAAATAGAAAAGATAAGGTGACCTGTTTGAAACCCGAAGGTAAATACGAGGACCGAAACGTAACGATCGCACCTTTTCGATAAACGAGAAGAGTAGTTAATTAGAGCATCGACTCTTTATATTATGGTCTCGATGGGCCGGTTATTTTGACCGACTCCCTATCCAAATCTACAAATTATTAATTTCTTCACAAAGGCGAGATATCACATCCCGAATCCCGATGCAATATATATAAAAGCATATATAACTAATCTCTTGGGTTCACGGCCACGAAGAGAGAGAGAGAGAGAGGGATCCATCCCAAAAGAGATGTTCCGGAGAAAGAAATCCAGAAAGCGGGGCCGATTCAAAATTTTCACAAGGCTCAAGGACAGAAAGGCAGTTCAGAAAAAAGACTGACATCTTGGGGCAGACGGGCCAGCAGGCACTAACAAGTATAGAAAAAGCCTAGACATCCGAGCACGTAGACAGAGAACACATGCGTACGTATCTGCGCCTTGTTTAGATTCCTCGGTAGCGGAGCTGGGAGTGTCCATTTTGTACCAACTTTAGGACATCAGTTAAATCCAAGCCAATTATTAGCTAGATTTCTCTGTCATTTGCTTCCCAATTACTCCTGATGAGAGTGCTGTTACTCTTCTTTTGCGTACTTGAGTGGTAGCCGACGGAAATAAGCTCGTTGAGGATTTTGATTTTGTTATGTATAAAATGGGTACTTACAACTTCCTCTCGATCGTCATGAAGCCCCTGTTCATCAAGGGCAGATCAACTAATCATGAATAATTACTCAATAGGTTGAAATTAACATCATCTGCCTAGTATATCTTATATATAGTGCAAAAACAGCACAAGATTACCACTCTATGGAGACGATAGTGGGAAAAGATAGGTCATATATCCACGGCAAAAAAAGGCAAGCTATTAGCTCTTCTAAGGTTCATATGTCGTTAAACGTTATGCTGGGTGTTTATGTAAATAGGAAAAAAACATGGTATACCCTAGAATATAAATGTATAGAGTAGATTTTAGGGGATATATATAATTATATACACCCCTAGAATATAAATGTATGGAGTATAATATGTAGATTTCAAGAAAATATATATAAATATACATTAGGCGGAAGGTACCACGTGTGTCTCACCGGATATCTCTCGATCAAACAAACATAATAAAGAATTGAATCACACACATAAAGAGAGAAGATAAAAAAGAAGACAGAAATACGCAGATTTATGTGGTTCAGAATGACAATATCTTAGTCCTATATCTACACAGCCCCTTTTTTCTTATACCACCACTTATTTTCACTATGTGAAAATAAGAATAGTATAACGACACTTGGTGCTGCTTCTTATTGTTGGATTCTTCCCTATCGCCCTAATTTCCCTTTTATGATAACTCAAAGAATCTCACATACCCCTACATGAGATTTGACCTATTTGTAAAATAGGAAGGTTCATTCTGAAAAATGAAAGCCACAAATCGATTGACCAACTTGATTTTTTTGTCAACCAACGAGTACGAAACCAACTTTATTCGCCTTAGAATTGAAATGGTTGACTGACCCCTTAACTTCGGTCGACCAATTACGAATCAGTAGACTAGTTGTGTCGCATCAGTAGACAATATCTATCTTGGCTAAACTTTAATGTTTTTAGGAGCTTCTCTGGGAGCATCTATTGACCGAACACTAGAATTGAATGACCGAACATAAGAAAATGGTCAACTAATATAGCACTTGTGCCATGACAAAGCCTACCTTAATTGCTGCTACCATTGAGATGTCCTCTGTTACGGGGGTTTCTAGGCAGGTCGGCTAACCCCAAGTATAGCCGACCACATCTGGGGATAGTCCGACATTCAGCAGCTTTGGCTAATTGGCATGAACCTCACCTCCCATGAGAACCAGTTCGAATCGGCAGAGTCGACGAGAATGGCGGCGTCCGAATTGATCAGGGTATTCCCGTCGGGTCGGACCTCGGATCAACCGACCTCAGTAAGGCCATTGGCCAACATCTTAACTACGGCCTCACCAAGTACATCAGCTACAGCTCTGGTCTATACGTCCCGGGTGTCTACAGCTCGGCCCAGGCGGGCCTGTCTACAGCTCGGCCCAGATAGTCTTGTGAATCCGACCACAAGGGAGCTCACCGTTTTGCACCTCGGGTCATTGAAAGCTTGGGTCTAGCCGACCTGGAGCTCGGCCCTCTCATGTGCCCCATCACAGCCCACACGATCAACAGATGAATAGGGCAATGATCGAGAATCACGGAACCGCAAGTCACGGCCATTAAGGCCGCGATCTCAGCAATCAGGCCTACAGGTGGCAACCACGATCATCGCCACTCAGCAGAAGTAACGGCACCCAATCCGGAGGGAATCTCGAGAACTCCCAGCGAGATTGACGGCTGGTCCAGCTCACACGTACGTGTCCTAACACTATATAAAGGGTAGACACTCCACAGACAAAGGGACGCTGTTCTCCCCCATGCTACGCCATTCTGCTCGGCTAGCGACTGATTTGAGCATCGGAGTGTCTCCCCGCCGAGCCCACTCGGGAGGCTTTGCAGGTCAGGTCGGGAGGTCGAGAGCAGCTTCGCACGTCGGCCAAGCACGCCTCAAAAAGATTCATCGGCTTGGTCATCTCGGCTCCGTCTGGCGAGAAGTACCTCAACGGTCACCTCGGCTGGAGCCGAGCTATGTTACTATAGAAGTAACATTGACGTCGTCTGTGGGAAATGTTACAAAAGGTCAGTACGGATTTCCCCTCTTACAGCTGAATTCCATCAAGCACGGACAACGAAACAGCCCCTGGAGCATTTACCGCAATCGCCGAGGCGGCCAAGGCATGGTGTGATCGGCAAGGGGGCCGACCAAAAGATCGCAAGCCCCTACTCATGAGGTCAGCTCGGGAGCTGACTAAGCTCAAATATCGGGAAACCCTGCCATCATTTGAGGTCGGCTGGGGCCAACGAGCTCCAGAGCTCGGCGCAAATCTACAACTAAGTCATCTCCAACTTGGGAAGCCTAAGCCCTCTAAATAGAGGCCGTGATCACATGCTTAATGTCCTCAGTCAAAGGACGACGAGGTATGTCACTCCATTCCTTGAGTTTCTGCCTTCTTGAGGCGATCGAAATATGATATTAGTGATCGGTATTGGAGCTTTATCGTCTTCTTGATCACACTATCCGCAAAGGTTCTGGACAAGATCACCTCGACTGTCCAGAAATCGGGAAGCCGACGTCCGATAAATGAAGGCGTGGTCGCTTCGGCACACGCGTACATAGCTTTTATGCGAGGTCACTTCGGCACTCTGAGCTCTTGAAGGCGTGGTCGCTTCGGCACACGTATACATCGTAGCTTTTGTGCGAGGTCGCTTCGGCCCTCCGAGCTCTTGAAGGCATGGTCGCTTAGGCACACGCGTACATAGCTTTTGTGCGAGGTCTCTTCGGCCCTCCGAGCTCTTGAAGGCGTGGTCGCTTCGGCACACGCGTACATAGATTTTGTGCGAGGTTGCTTCGGCACTCCGAGCTCTTGAAGGCGTGGTCGCTTTGGCACACGTATACATCGTAGCTTTTGTGCGAGGTCGCTTCGGCCCTCTGAGCTCTTGAAGGTGTGGTCGCTTCAGCACACGTATACATCGTAGCTCTTGTGCGAGGTCACCTCGGCACTCCAAGCTCTTGAAGGCATGGCCTCTTCGGCACACGCATGAAACTCGCTTCGGCCCTCGACTCATCAGAGCTCTTGCGTGAGGTCTCTTCGACACTCCGAGTTCCAAAACACGAGGCCGCTTTGGCTCGTCTCATCAGAGCTCTTGCGCGAGGTCGCTTCGGCACTCCGAGCTCCCGAACACAAGGTCGCTTCGGCACTCATCTCGTCCGAGCTATAAAGCGAAGCCAACCTTCCACCCACGACAAGATCGCTCTGATGTACAGTCATGGTCATAACGTCAGACGATCCATTAACCGAGCTCAACACGAGATCTTTTCGCACGTGTGCGTAATCGTCAAGGACATTTTGAATCAAGGAGACGACGTCCGATACGATTCTAGAAGTCATTTCGGCACCAAGCCCCACTTCGACGACACATTGTCAATAATTATAGAGGTCCAAGCCGACCTCGAGGATTGACGATAACTGATCACGTCCAAGCTGACTTCAAGACGCCAGGTTCAGGCTCCGAGCCACCTATGGAATTGACGTACCCTCCTAGCGAGTTCATCAAAGAAGTTCGCTTGGGCCTGTTAAACACTCCAGCAAGGTCGCTTGAGCATTCCTGGCACTCCAAATTCCGAGCTGTCCTCGAGGACGATTGGTTCGAAATCTGAGCCGACCTCAGCGGCGTACCTTTACTCAGGTGCCAGTTCCGATCCGACCTCCGTAATGGTCAAGGTTCGAGCACCGACCTCCGACCTCAACAGATTCGTCAAGTCCGAGCCTCGAGCTGGACACAAATAGCCAAACGTGCGACATTCAAAGAAGCATGGTTCGAACTAGGCAATGGCAAACCAAGCAATAACGGGAGAGGCAAGCGTTTCAATTACTACTAACAAGAAAGTACATTGCGAGGCAAACTGCCACATACAAACGTAAGGCATTCAATCAATTACAATGTCGTCAAACGCAGCAACCCGAGCCTCGGTAGTAGCTGCCTGATCGGACGCAACGGTCGTCTCATCGCCGGGAACCGCCTCGGCCACAGCTGCTTGTGCCTCGTCGGCGACTTCAGCTCGGTCATGAGCCTCACCTACGTCCTCGTCCTCGGCATCTTTCAGACCCGACAAATCATATTCGGGATGCAGTTTTCGGATGCCTTAATGTAGTGGTCATACCCAGCCTGGAAGAGCTTGTCAACCTCTTCATTCAGCTCCTCGGAGTCTCAGTACTCTGCGATAATCCTTTCGCGCTCCCCCTCGGCCAGCCTCGAGTTCTGGGCCTTTGCCGCCTCAAGCAACTCTTCCTTCATGCGAAGAGCCTCTTTAAGGTCCTTGGCCGCCTTGGACATCTGAGCGGCATCCTCCTCGGCCCTCTTCGCCTTCAGCCGCTCCGCGTCTAGGAGGTTCTCGGCATTTCTGGCCCTCTTCTCGGTCTCTTTAGCCTTGCTCGCGGCCTCACGAACTCGCTGGCTGGCCACCACCTGGGACTTCTCGGCCTTCTTGAACAAGGCCCCAACCAGGCCCAATTGAGTCTGCACTGAACTGTAGAATTCCTCCATGATCTCGTTGGCTTGCTTGGCTGAGAACTGGGCCAACGTTCTCACCGGGGTCGCCCGACGAGCCCATTCAGTAGCAGAGAGCTCCTCCATGCGCGCTGACGACGGCTGAGGGCTCACGGCATGCTGGTCTGCGATCGGTTGTTCCGACGACTCGCGTCGCCCTTGAGACGATGTCGAACGAGGATCCGACGATCGGCGCTTCATCCCCCGACCTGCGTCATCGGGTTCCTCCCTCGGACGCTTCAATGGCCTACTAGCGCTTTTCTTGCCACGACTCGTGAACCTCTTCGCAGCTCAGTCGGCCAATGAGGTGTTGCGTTCTAGGCCGATGTCAAGAGCGGCCGACGACTTGCCCTTGTCAGCCATCACTGCGAGAGGAAGACGGTGTTTAGCTGTTTACCCACAAAACACGAAAGTGTAACGTCGAGAAGGAAATGACCTTTGCCGGCCTTGGCAATCAGTTTGAACAATCCATCAAGCTGAAACAGGTCGGGTGAATCTAGCACCTGTAAAGAGTCAAACTCTGTGAGCTCGGATTCGATGAGGTTCGGAGCTCGGAAGGCTTTTTGGTGAACATTCAATGTCGACCAGGTGGTCAGAAATGGCCACCTCGTCCGGCTATGAACAAAAACAAACTACCTCTTCCAGTTGTGAACAGAAGAGGGCATCCGACCAAGGATCTGTCGGCCAGACGGAGCTGCGAAGTACAGCCAATCCCCAAAGACTTTGACCGAGAAGCAGTAAAGGAAAAGATGCATGGTTGGAAGGACCCGAGCAAGGGCACAAACAGCCAGGAAGCCGATAACCGACCTCCACGAGTTGGGGGTCAGTTGAGACGGTGCGACTCCCAGCTTAAGGAGTAGAAGAGTAGTGAAAGGATGCAAAGGGATGCGGAAGCCAGCTCAGACGGCCTCGACGTAGATGCAAACTCCACCTTTCACCACATAATGCGCGTGAAGCTGACTCGAGTTATACATGGAGTAGCCCTCCGGAAATACTAGACCAGGATGAGTTCTCATCTATTCAAGGGACTTGTCGGTAATTTTGCATTGGGCGTCGGCAACGTTGTCAGCCGGCCGACGAGAGCCCGAGGTATGAGTGGAAGGTTCCTTGGGAACATAAGTCCCATGATCAACAATGAAGCAATCATCGGAATGGTCTGACGGCTCGCCGTCAGGCTGAGGAGAGTGGGACGTTCCCCTAGAGGAGACTGCCCCTATTGAAGAGGAAGAGTTCTCGGAAGGAGAACCTCCAGACAATGATCCCTCTCGAAGACGAGGACCAGAGGAGGAAGATGCAGAACTTGAAGACATCCCTTACCTCTTAAGGAAGCAAGCAAAGATCAAAAATGGTCGAGGCTCGGGCGAGGAACGTCAGCGCAACCCTCGTCGACACGTCGGCAGGTCGCTTGGTAGTTGCTCGCCTGTGAGAACAAGAGTGATCGTTCGGCAGCAGACCCCAGTTTTTATAGAACTGGGGGCCAATCGAATCCAGCAGCAAAAGGCCAACCTCCAATACAAGTGGTTGAGATCGGCCCACGTGCCATCACTAGAGTGGCAATGGAACCGACCCCCCGGATCCCGATCAGCGGAAGTGGCGAGGAGCGCAGATGGCGCTCGGAAGACGAGGCAGTGAAAGTACAGCGGCACGGCATACGAAGCTACAGGCGACGGCTCGTCAGATGATGAGACGTTCGGCGACTTTGACAAGGCCAAGACGCACCCCTACGACAGGGCGACTTCTGACTATAGGGTGACGTGGCGTCCTGATGAGCCACAGGTGTCAGCCAAGCCACGTGATATGGTACGTGTTTCCAGCAGAGAAATTTAGCTTCACCTCGGCCCGTGATCACGGTCCGACCTGAACCTAGGGGGTCAATGTTACGGGGGTTTCTAGGCAGGTCGGCTAACCCCAAGTATAGCCGACCACATCTGGGGATAGTCCGACATTCAGCAGCTTTGGCTAATTGGCATGAACCTCACCTCCGATGAGAACCAGTTTGAATCGGCAGAGTCGATGAGAATGGCGGCATCCGAATTGATCAGGGTATTCTCGTCGGGTTGGACGTCGGATCAACCGACCTCAGTAAGGCCATTGGCCGACATCTTAACTACGGCCTCACTAAGTACGTCAGCTACAGCTCTGGTCTATACGTCCCGGGCGTCTACAGCTCGGCCCAGGTGTACCTGTCTACAGCTCGGCCCAGACAATCTTGTGAATCCGACCACAAGGGAGCTCACCGTTTTGCACCTCGGGTCATCGAAAGCTTGGGTCTAGCCAACCTGGAGCTCGGCCCTCTCATGTGCCCCATCACAGCCCACACGGTCAATAGGCGAATAGGGCAATGACCGAGAATCACGGAACCACAAGTCACGGCCATTAAGGCCGCGATCTCAGCAATCAGGCCTATAGGTGGCAACCACGATCATCGCCACTCAGCAGAAGTAATGGCACCCAATCCGGCGGGAATCTCGGTAACTCCCAGCGAGATTGATGGCTCGTCCAGCTCACACGTACGTGTCCTAACACTATATAAAGGGTAGACACTCCACAGGCAAAGGGACGTTGTTCTCCCCCATGCTACGCCATTCTGCTCGGCTAGCGACTGATTTGAGCATCAGAGTGTCTCCGCGCCGAGCCCACTCGGAGGGCTTTGCAGGTCAGGTCGGGAGGTCAGGAGTAGCTTCGCACGTCGACGAAGCGCACCTCAAAAGGATTCATCGGCTTGGTCATCTCGGCTCTGTCTGGCGAGAAGTGCCTCAACGGTCACCTCAGCTGGAGCCGAGCTATGTTACTATAGCAGTAACATTGAGCATCGGAGTGTCTCTTCGCCGAGCCCACTCGGTGGGCTTTGCAGGTCAGGTCGGGAGGTCGGGAGTAGCTTCGCACGTCGGCCAAGCGCGCCTCAAAAGGATCCATCGGCTTGGTCGTCTCGGCTCCGTCTGGCGAGAAACGCCTCAACGGTCACCTCAGCTGGAGCCGAGCTATGTTACTATAGCAGTAACATCCTCTGAACTTGAGCCACAGCTCAACAAATTTCCATGTTAGCAAAAATTCAGCATGATAACTAGCATATGATTAAAAATAGAAAACCCATGAGAGAATTGAAACTACACCAGAATAGTTATTATGTATCGAGTATCAAACTCAATTGTGTCTAAGGATCATAACCGATTCCCTAATATCAACAAGAATCGAATCTTAAGTGTCCTTTTGATTATCATTGAAGTCCTTACTGATTAGCAGAAGAACCCTATATCGATTAGCAAAACAGTTGTCTATGATTATCTGTTCATTTCTCAATCGATTACCACCTCGATTAGTAGTACAAGTCTACATTAGGGCTGCAAATGGAATTTGAAAAATTGACATTCTAATCTAATTTCAATAAAATTTATCAATTTTTAATTAAAAAATGACACCGATAGTTTATCAAAATCGGATATTCTGATATGCTATCGAAATCAGAATCGAAATTGAAAAATAATTGGAATCGATTATTTCGATAAATTATCCATTAACTAAAAAGACAAAGTCATGGTAAATACCTTAGTTTATCATAATTTCAGTTCGATAATATAATCAGAATCAGAATCGGAACTATATTTCAGTTATCAGAATTGGAAACTGTTTCCGGTTCTGAATCTGACTCATTTGTAGCCCTAGTCTACATCGATTATAGTTCAAGTCTACATTGATTAATAAAACAATTACCTATCATTTATAGTCTATTTTCCAATCGACTGCCGCTTTGATTAGCAGTATAAGTCTACATCGATTATCAATTCAAGTCCACATCGATTAGCAGAACAATTGCCTATCATTTATCAATCTATTTTCCAATCTATTGTCACTTTGATTAGCAGTATAAGTCTACATCAATTATTAGTTCAAGTTCACTCGATTAATAGAATAGTTGCCTACTAATTATTAGTTCATTTTTCAATCGAATACTACTTCAGTTAGTACAAGTCCACATCGATTATAAATTCAAGTCCACATCGATTAGCGAAACAATTGCCTATCAATTATCAGTGCATTTTTTCAATTGATTATTGCTTTGATTAGCTGTTCAAGTCTAATCAATTATTAGTTCATTTTTCAATCGATTTTTACTTCAATTAATAGTTCATTGCTTTGATTACTAGTTTAACTCCAAAATTGATTATTGCTTCAATTACTAGTTTAATTTCGTAATCAATTGTCACTTCAATTACTAATTCAATTCTGTAACTGATTATCTCTTCGATTACCAGTTCAATTCCACAATGGATTATCACTTTGATTGCTAGTTCAACTCCATAATCTATTATCGCTTTGATTACTAATTCAATTCCATAATCGATTATCGCTTCGATTACTAATTCAATTCCATAATCAATTATCACTTAGATTACTAGTTCAACTTTCTTATTGATTACCTATTCATTTTCTAACGATTATCAGTTCAACTTCTATATCGATTAGGCAATCAATTATTAGTTCACTTTCTATCGATTATACGTTCAACTTCTACATTGATTAGCAAATCGATTATTTGTCAAATTCTATCAATTACTTCTTTGATTTGTAGTTGGTATCAAAATCGATTTGTGAATCGATTAACGATTTGATTAGGATTACTATCTGAATCGATTGGAAGAAACCAATTAGAGATTTGTTTAGCCTTCTGATTAACAACACATTAGTACTTCTAAGACTACAAAGATCTTGCATCAATCATTCTTTTATTGATTATTAACCTGATTACTAAGATCTCTGAGTCCTAATCACCCTATTGACTATTCCATGATACATCCCTGCCAAGCTATGATAGGAAGTTAAGTTATAGACCTAGCATCGTAAACGATCCCTGGCCAAATCTTAAGCATGATTAATGCCCCTCAAATTAAAACTTGGCAATAGCCAATGACCCTTGGGTGCATCGCAACCCTAATAATCTTTTAGGATTTTCAATCACTCTTGTCTCGAGTGGTCATGCATGACGAGACTTGACAAGCAATTGCCTTGTTGAAAAACTAAAAGGAAATATCATTGGCCAAAAATGCAACACAAAAGGAGATTTAATGTCATCTCCACTTCACCAAGCTCTGACCTTGCAATTGTTAAGATAGAAGCTCAGCCAAAGGGGGATCGGCTAGCCATGTAAAAGGAGTTCCCATTACCATTTCCCTACACTTGAGAACTACGCCTACAAGGAAAACTACTAAACGAGGAAAGACTTAACCTAGTTGTGTATTCCCTAAACCTGTTTCAATACATTCGATGCTGCCACTCGTAAACCCTTAGGTACTTAATTTCAAGCAAGAAGAAGGTTCCACAACTCAGTTAGTATGGAAATAGTTCTATCATCTTTTTCCCCAAAGTTTCCCATTTTTGAGCCATTGGAGCAAAAGGTTTCCATGAAGGAGCTGAGAGCTCACCCACTTTCATCGAAAGGTGTGGTTCTCCGTTAGCTTCGTCTCCATTTATCACATATTGACACTACTCTTCTTCCATTATCCTTTTCTTAGGATCCCCATCTTTGAACATTGAGTAGCTAACAGCTTAGAAGGAGCTAAGACAAAACAATCATCTGTAAGAGGTAGGTTTTCTCATAGGCCAAATCTTAGCTCCAAGCATTGTTTAGGTAAGGGCTTGCAGGTGTTATGTGCGCAATAGAATGTGTTAATGATTTCTCGTAGGTCTATAGATGGACCTGAACTCGAAGCTAAATAGTTTTCATACATGTGAATGTGTTGATAAGGTAAGTTTTGCTTGGCCAGGGATAGATAGGATTCTTGGAGATCACGTGAATCTATATGACTCCATCTATCTATGGTCATCTGTCAATAGAACAGTGAGCGTCCTTAGGGATATAAACTTTAAGAAAATCTGTTAAGAGGGAAAAAGGTTATGTATAATGAAAGATAGAGTTTAAACATTCGTACACTCATATCATAATGTCGACTACCTTGAAAGCTTGAATACCTCGCTCTCCTCTCATCATCATCATATCCGGAAGTATTTCCCCTTAATTCACCTTTGGTCGTTTATGGGAAGAGTATGTTCCTTCAAGTGATTTCACCAAGTCTTGTATTGGTCATAGGTTTAAACCCACTGATCATCAAATGTTCTTGTATTTCTAAGCCTATTAAGGCCATCTTTTGGAGCTTACCTCCTTTCTTACTATTCTTATCATTACTGGAACTCTTTTGACCGGAATGTTAATGGGCATTATCAAGGAAAATGGAGACTATATGCCTAGAGGATGATGTCCTGTGACCCTATACTTTGTTCGAGGGCTGGTCCAATCCAAACTGAGACCCAAAGTACTCATTCAACCATAGGAGTATGGATGTGAGGTGATAGCATAGCACCGGTACAAAATGCATGATTAGTGTCCTAATAATTTCCCTCACTAAATGAACTGTGCATCACACTGAATGAATGCTACTGAATAAATGCAATGTTATTGATTGCTTATTGTAAATTTCCAATCTCATTGAAAAACACTACAACAAAATTGGTCTACAGTAACAGATTATAGTTATGATTTTGAGTTTTGTAAGTATAAACAAGTTTGAGATGTTAATTTTATAATTCTTTTTTAATCCTAACTATAACTATATAACTATACCGTAACCCTCTCGAAAAGTGAATCTGATTCACCCCTCTCTCGAAACCCCTCTTGTGCGAAACCCCTTCCCCATGCCACTCTTTTTCCCCAAATCGACCCGGATCCTTCATGGCGGGGGTTCAACTGCCGTTAGACCGGTCGTCGTCGTTGCAGTACCCAGCACCGCCTGGGGGAAGAAGCAGGTGCTGCCAAAAAGTTCCAACTCCAGGGCGAAGTCGCTCACCGATCCTCCCCTCCAACCACAGCAGCTCATCAACCAGGTTAGCCACCCCGCCCTCCTCCTATGTCTCTGGTGCCAAAGTTGAAGTAGGTCTCGTAGCTGCTCGATTCCCCTCGCTCTTTCCGATCAAACCCTAGGGTTTATGGATCTTCTTCGTGAATTTCTCCTATTCCCTTCAAATTTTATGGATCTTCTTCGTGAGATCAGCTCGCCATCTCCTGCCTCTCCCTCGCCTGCAAGATGAAGAAGGTGGACTTTCCCATCGCCGATTTCCAGGTAAGCAGCGGCATCGAAAGAGGCTGCCAATCTCTTTCGATCAATCATTTCTCGTGTAGACGAAGAAGGAACTGATCAAATTTGTGGTATTAGGTGAATCGTGTTCAGGCAGAGGAGGGATTCATCTACGATGGCCAGACGATCCGGCGGATGGAGCTGTTGGTGCTGCGGGCCCTCAACTGGCGGATGCGCTCCATCACCCCCTTCTCCTTCCTCCGTTTCTTCCTCACTCTCTTCCGCCCCGCCAACCTGCCGCTGCTCGCCGCCCTCAAGTCCCGCGCCTCCGAGATCGTCTTTAGATCCCAGAATGGTGAGACAAATCAGCAGAATTCCAGCTTGTTTGCATCAGTAATTGAGACCCTTCCGAGGTCCCTTATTGCAGAGATGAAGCTGCTGGGTTGCAAACCGTCGGTGGTGGCAGCATCGGCGCTGCTCACAGCCTCCCACGAGCTGTTTCCTATCCAGTTCCCGACCTTCTGAGACTCCATATTTTTTTGCTCTTATCTAAACAAAGTATGAATCCTTCTCTTTAACTAATAAACAATCAAAGCAACAAGAGCTACAGTAGTAATACCCTCCTCTCTCTCGCTCCAAATACCACCACTGTTCATACGAATGTTCTTCGCCCATTCCGTGGTCTGCTTCCTCTGTTCTGTGCTTTGATGAGCTCTCTCTGTTCCGGGGAAGGAGGAGGTCTGGGAGTGCTCTGTGACCATGGGCGAGTTGGCCGCCATGGACAGCTGTGACGGCACGTTGGTCGCCTCCAGCTGCTGCGAGACCCCCGTGACGGTGCTTCGCCGCCACCACAACCGCAACTGCTCGAGTGTACTTCACTCTTTCTCTCTGCCCCTTCTTCTCCCATTGCTATCCCTTTTGAGATTTTCCCTTACCATATCTCCAATTTTCATTTTTTTAATGAGTCTCTATTCCCCTTTTTTCCTTAAAGTGTTCTAATTATTTCTTTAATAGATCCTTGTTTCTGGAGAAGGCAAAGTGGTCAGGGAGAAAGAAGGAAGAAGAAATATTGTCCACCTCCCCACTCGAGTATCCCATGCATTGCAAACATGGGATTTTTTTACACATGATTTTATTACAAAACAGAATTTTATTTTATCACGAGATATTTTATCCTAGTTCTCATATATCTAATGTCAGTTTATCTATTTTATACAGATTTGTGTTTGGCATTTATGCTGCAAAAGGAAGGGAAGAGAGCGAAGAATGTGCTAATATGATTGTATGATGTTTTAATAGTAGTATAATTTAAAATTTAAAAATTTTAGATTCTTTATTTCTAAGAGTGATATCTGGTTGACATTATTATTGTAGGAAAAACTTAAAGATCAGAAGATGACACAACCATCCTCCCCTAGTCCCGCAATTGCTACTGCAGATGATGAATATGCACGTGTATTTGGCAAGGATCGAGGAGGACGTATTCGTGGAGTTAGCACAGGTCCAACCCAAAAATCTTTGTGGGGTGTTGGAGCATCTCAATCACAAAAGAATGAGGAGAATATTCAATTAGCTAAAGTTGTGAAAGAATTGACAGACAAACTGAATAACTTGGAATCATATGTGATGCAGGTAATTTGGTCACTTATTTCAAGTATTATATAAGTCATACTTTTTGTTTCATGATCAGCTTAATTTCCCTCAAATTTTCAGAAGTAAAGATCACTTATTTCTAATATTCTACATATGCAGCGCAAAAGAGTTCAATTATTAGATATGGGTGGAGAAGTGGTTGCAACTGACATATTAATTAGTGAAGATGAAGATAAAGTGGTGATGGGAAGAGCTTTAGGGAATCTTCTTTGTGAAATATCTATTCTGGTAGCGGTTAAACCCGATGCACCACTATTTATGAAAGATGCAGAAAGACAAACTCTGGGGGATGCTGTGGGCAGCCACATTGCTTGGTTCAAAGACTATGTAAGTGGTCTTTGAATGGATGGTATCAGGTATTGGTATGTAAGTGATCTTTAACCCATATTTGGTTTCCATATGATTTCTTTTGTGTTTGTGTATGTCTATAATGGGTGATGTCTTTGCATAAATGTGTAGCAGATATACATTATAGATTCAACATTATTTTATTCTTATGTCCACATTCCTTTCTTGCATAATGTGGACATAAGTTTTCAGTAAGTTGCTGGTAGTTTGTATGAAATATGTTGGTTTTATGTTTTTATGGCCTCTTGTTTGAAAAGTAAAAACATAAAAACACATAACTGGAGGGGTTGCAAAGAATAATTCAAACAATAAGGTTTGGTGGAGTCTCATAGAGATGGGCAATGATCAGAGATCAGAGATTTTTTCTTCTTCTTTTGTCTTGTCAACAGGAACAAGTGGGAAAATATTCTAAGTTACAGGAACATGTCAAATGTGTTTAGAACTGAAGAAGTTACAGGAATATGCCTTCATCACCTTTCTTTCTTTCTTTTACTGACTGATTTGAGGTACTGTTCAGCTTAATCATTTGACTAGGTAATCAAATGGATTAACTAAAATAACAGGAAATGATATGTAGCAGTGACACCTAAACATATTTCTTCGGTGATGTAATCTTGACTTGGACACTAGTTAAAATAAAAGGAAATGATATGTAGCTTCAAATGGGTCCACAAGAAGCAGCAAGGAAGTGGGGGAGAAGACTCCTTGGCCCCCAGTTCCACTACCCAGTCGCCCAAATCTGAGGTAAGAAACAGGTGATATTGTAGACCCGGGGACAGGAGAAACAGGTGTTCTCCTGTTTCCATGCTCTGTTGAATGACAAAAAGAAGAGTTCTCTTTTTGATCATGGGACATGTCATTTTGCTATGCACTGCTGCATTTGCCAGGTTATTAAATCATACTTAAGTTTGAGTTCCCCTGTAAACAGCCAGTAATTGGCCACTGCAAAAGGACCATGAACCAATATCATATAGAAGATAAATATGTAGAACCCTATGCCACATCATTATGTTATGATGGGAGGGTAGTATCGAAAGTGATATGGCATACAGTTTGAGGGAACAATGCATTGATCTCATACACAACCAGGGCATACAACGTTGAGTACCTGTAGAGGAACTTGATATTAAAAGCTGCAGATGAACTCCATGGTTATGAATGGAGCTGAACTTGATGAAGCATTGGAGATCAAATTGACCATCTGGAGTGGACATATTTCTCCTCCATCCTATATGTGTTTGTAAATTCTCCACTCTGCTTTGAGGTAAGTATGAACTTATCGATGGTACGCACACTATTGTCAACGTATGGAAATAATTTTTAGACTTGTTATCTATGTGTTAAAGGACCTCCGACAGTGGAGTAAATACATATTGATGGTGTGCTTACTCTTTTCAGTTATGTGGAATTACTTTTCAATCAAGCTATGTGTTTTTATGTTGGTAGTGAGATCTTATGGCCTCTTGTTACTAATCTCTTTTCCATAGCCAAAATAGCATCATCAAAGGATAACAAGTAAAAGTAATTAAATATTTTCTGACAGTAGGCATGTTATTAGATGGCATTATTTTCCATCTCTGTTCTTACCAATAGCATTCTTCTTTCTGTATTTAATTGCATATGGATGTAGTAGAAGTAATATGTCTTTTACATGTTATGATCACATATTATTTCTAATGGTATTAGAGTTTCAGTATATGTCAGAAGGGTGGTGAGAGCATGTGTTGGACACCGCAGTGAAGGATTATCAAGGGCTCGGCCACTGCACACTTTTCGGGAGGAAATCAACATGTTCAGCTGCTACATTGCCAGTTTTTTGAAACTCATTTTGAGATCAAATCTTTTTTGTTGGCAATGTATCAACTTGACCAAATGATTGATGAACAATATTTTTTTTGTACATATGACAAAAACTTTTGTGAATATTTCTTATGCAATGGATAGAATGATGATTATCATGTATTGTCTTTTCTTGTGGTTGACAAGTGATGCATGTATAGGTGGATCAATGATGGATGTATGATTGGGTATAATGCAGGCGAATTACATAAAATTATGTATTATCATAAAATGTATTTTGTGAGACGGATGAAAATTGATAGTAAAACTGAATAGATTTATCACTATAGCTATGAAATATTTATAGATATTGTTATTTTAATAAAAAATTATTACGATTAAATTCTTATAGTTCAAAAGTGTAACAATTGTAAATAAAAAAAGAATGAATAATTATAGTTTTATATTACATTTATTTACAGTTATTTTGTGTAAGTATAAATTTTATACTTACGGTTTAAAATTGATGGTAACATTTACAGTTGACAAACCGTAGCTAGACCTATAGCATCGGTTGCTACGCTATCGCTTTATAGTCTTAAGTAATTTCGTAAGTATATATCTTTACTTACGAAATTTCACGTAACACTTACGATTTTTTGCCGTAAGTACAGTCCAATTTTGTTGTAGTGAAATCTAACTCACTGTCACTGTTGACGTTGATCTATCAAAGATGAGCTTCATTGTGTAGGGGAGTTCCTCTTTGGGACCGACCCTATCTTATATAATCTTCTCCCTTGCACTCTCTATAGTGCCCTTTGTTGCTAAAGCTCAGTTACGTTGCTATTGTTCTTATTTTCCCTGTTGATATCTTGCATCCATTCCTAGTCCACTATCGATAGTGCATACTTTTATCAGACTGTGTTATGAATTTAACATTCATTTTCAAGCCAGATGATTATTTCTAAACTTGGCTACATCTATCCTAATTACTGATGAATTTTTACATGCATATATCTATCAAAATGCTAAGAATGTAGACTTAATGCCCGTTGAGATGTAACTCCTTCTGAGTACATTAAGGTCACCCCCTTATGATCTTTCTTGCTGCACCAGAATCCTACATATCAAACTCCTTACTTAGTAAGAACTCTAGATGATCAACATCTTCGTTGCACCTTGAAGCTATAAGCATATCATCCACATACAAAATCAAGAATATATATATGAGCCATCAACAAGTAATTTGAAATACACACAGTAATCATACTCACACCTTGTAAAGTCAATCTTCATCATTAAAGTGTCGAACTACTTGCATCATTGCCTAGGAGATTGTTTAAGCTCATAAAGTGATTTCTTCCACCTGAAAAAACCAGATTTTATTTTCCGACCTCTAGAAATCCCTCTAGCTACTTTATGAAGACCTACTCCTCTAAATCTTCATGCAAAAAAGTAGTTTTTGCATCTAACTTCTAGAAACCTAATATATTAAATTAAATAAATAAATTATAGTTAATTAAATTCTAAAGAATAAATGGGTTAAATCAAAACCTAATAAATAAAAATAGATAATGGGCTTGACTAATGGTCCATAATGGAGTTAATGGGCCAAAATAGGAGATAGAATAATAGAATGGTGGAAAATTATTGTTAAATGCCGAGTGCCCGTTACCCCCTATTTAAAATGCGGAAAAAAAAGTAAGTAAATATCACAATTATCTAAACTTGAGTCCTATCACTATCCTAACATGATAGCCATATTTTTCCATATCTATCTCAACCCAGTTAGAGATTGAAAGATTAGGAGATATATATTAACTCAAAATTCAGAGGAGCTAGAGTTATGTTAGGCATTAAAAAGGTAATATCTATAAATACACCTCAAATCCCCTCATGGCCGGCCCTATTGCTACTTGGAGACTCTCTAGGACGTGAAGGGAAGGTCATAGGAGGAGAAATTTGTGGAGAGGAAGTACACAAGGCATTATTCATCAAGTTCCTCAAGTTCAAGCCCTAGTTTCTTAATTTCATCTAAAGATATATAGGCATTAATTCTCCCAAGCTAGCTCAATTAAATCTCTC
Organism: Colocasia esculenta; assembly: GCA_014218235.1. Taxonomy (NCBI): domain Eukaryota; kingdom Viridiplantae; phylum Streptophyta; class Magnoliopsida; order Alismatales; family Araceae; genus Colocasia; species Colocasia esculenta. The sequence goes on along the minus strand of CM024757.1, from coordinate 33,652,679 downwards.
TGTAGGCTATCCATGCTAGAAACATGATCTTGTGTTTTCCCTAATTTTATCATACATATTGTGAGTATTTTACCCTTCAAAGTTCATGCATCTTCATGGACCTAACTCCTTGTTCTTCATCTCAAAGCATGTTCAATCCACGCCCTCTTGTCAAATTTCTTATTTCTTTAGGTTCCTAAGCATGTTAGCTTTGTTTAAAAACTGTTTGACAATTTTTCATCCTTTCTACGATGAGATTTAAGGACTTTACTACATGTATATCATTTCGGGTTCACTACGTTGTGAACGCAGTGATGGAGTACCCCGCCACCTGAACGTGGTCTAGCGATACATCACATTCAGATCGCATCTTGGCCGCACCCCACATTGACTTAGGGTTATCACGATGAACTTAAGTGACCGTCTTCTGAACACAGACGTACTCTTGACCACATTCAGACTGTGGGTCATGAAACCCTAATTTCATCTATAAAGTGTGTTTAATTCATGTAATCCATATTGTTAAGCATCTATTAAATGCCCTAACAGAAGATATGTTAATGATTAAAGATGTAATTATCCTTAAAAGTCTTAAGTCTACATGATCTATCTCATACACCATGATTTCTCTCCAAACACTCTTACATGCCCTAAAACTGAAAATTTTCTATAAAATATCTAGTTAATTGAATGGAAATTTACACATGACACCCTAATGATTAAAGGACTTATTTTCATTTCTATAACTACTTTTGACTACCACTACCACCGATCCAATGTTCTAGAAGTCCTCTAAAATGCTGAGCAACTATTTCAACACCCTTCTTGACGTTGCAAGAACCCCCTATCAGGTATTCCTCCTGTTGGATTGGCACTCCTGTGTTGAGGCCTCCATTAGTATCTATAAGCCTAATTTCCTCTAAGACGTCGAGTAGTTGTACTCTTAACACCTATATACCCCATGGGACTATGCTGGACCTGTACGGCATGATCCATTCAACCAGCCTATAGTGTCTTTCTGTAAATGTCACCACTTGTTGCTCGCAATAATAATGCAGTCAACACGTGGACCGTGACTTCTCTGTCTATCGCGGCCTACACCTGGACCACGTACGTTCTAAATGCGGCTAGTGTGTAGCCTGCATTCTCCCTATCAATATCAGTACCTGAGAGTACTGTTCATTAGTATTTTCTCATCTGTTTATCAATATGTTTTATGTGCATGGTCTTAGTATGTTTTTGGGAAGTCTGAAGCCACTTGTTCTTTCTCTCTTTCGTCCATGAATACTCTCATCTAATCATCTATACTTCTCAACTCTTTCTTGGAACTCGCTTGGGCATCTAAAAGTGATTGTCTAGATAAAACTCATGACACAATGCTTGTGCATATAGGGCCTGGTCTACTCTTAGGAGGAGCACCCGAAGGTGCTTGTGCCTACAGATGTTTATTGACACGGTGTGGTATTGCACCAAAGTACTATACTATCTTGATTAGTCTATGACAATTAAGTCATGACATACTTGATATGATATTAATTAACGTGACTTGAGTTGAGTTGTATATATTGCCCTGTTAGGTATTTACTCGTGATATGACCAATTCTCTCTTGCTATACTTGATATTTGCTATTGTTATCTCTCTCATACTTGACATCGTCATGCTATTGTTTTCTATCATGACCTGACATGCATTATATAGTTATTCTGCTTGTTAACAAGTTAATCACTTAAAGCAATGTGTGGTTCATGAGATATAAGCCCTGTTGAGCGTTCGCTCATCAAGTGTCTCTTAATATTTTTCAGGTGAGTCTGATGACGATACACATGACAATGCTGATGGACAATAGTGATAAGTTGTAACGCCCCGACGCGGAATATCAAAGCGGTATTACAGTTATTTAAATAGTACATAGTGATAAATAAACATCCATCATTACACAAATTGGAATAAAACCAAATAAAATCCAACTTCATTAATAATTCATCAACTAACTATTACATTCTTTAATCAGAGCCAAAACTAGGGCCCAGAGTACTTTATTCAAATCCAAACTATTACATATTGACTAACTCATGACTAACTAACTAACTAAGAAGCACAGGTTGTCGAAATGTATGGTCACTACTGCTCCTCCTCATTCCCTTCCTCGTGAGTGTGGTAGTCTCCATCAGACTCACCTAAAACACATGAAATAAATAGCACAGGATGAGCGATAAACGCCTAGTAGGACTTAATATATCATATAACATGCATGCTTTAAATGATTAATGTCTTATAAGGCAGGATAACTAGAGAGAATAGTCATGCAGAGTAAAATAACGATGGCAAGAGAATGATAGCACTTGTTCATGGAAAATAGCACAACAAGTATGATAATGGATTGGCCATGTAACGATATAGCATGTAAAGTTGCACAACAGTGCACTAGTAACGATAGCACTTGTAACGATTGCACTTGAACTGATTGTCATAGATTAAATCTTGATAGTATAATGACACTGGATGTATGTCGACATCCTGATCATTTTAACTCCCATGGGTAAATAGCACTTTTCGAGCGCTCCTTCCAGGACCAGATCGGGCCCTATTGCCTGGCATAAGTTATGTTTCTTATCTTAGACAATCAATTGTATGGCCAAATAAAGCACCAAGAAAAGATGAGAGTAATTGACGAATAGACGAGAGTATAGAGAGAATGTGAACAGATGAGAGTATAGAGATAGTAGATGAGAATAGGGACATAGTCATAAAACAACGATAAACAGACGAGAGTAACAGTTGCACAGCACTCGGTCTTGTGCCGACAGTCCGGTAGAAGTCACAACCGCCCACTAGCCGTACTATGAACGCAGGCCAGATGGTACGGTGTGATCCCAAGGTAATAAGGAATCACACTAAGGCCGTTGGATCATATTGATCCCTAAGGTGTAAAGGGTTTTAAGGGTACAACCAGCTCGTCGGCAATGGACGTCTGCCAAAGCCAAGAAGACTTACGGAGGCCTTGACAAGGAGTCTTTGGTCCGGTTAGGAGTATTCCTAATGGAGAGGTGGTCCATGTCAAGAAAGAAGGGTGTAACGAAATGTTGTCCCTCATGTCTCGAGTGCTCGAAGATAGAGGGACGCGATAACGGTATACAAACACACGAATAAAATAAAGACAAGTGTTATTAAAATAATTGGGAGATTTAGTGAATAATTACACTTAATTACTAGATAGATTATTGAGTAATTTAATAAGGTCTCATAGCAAACAATTATTGTCTAGTGTGTGCAAGTGTAACATAATCATGAGAGCAAGTATAGTCGTGTACATAGCTTTTAATTAATTAAAATCATATGAATAATACCCAATATTGCTTAACAGGTCGTTACTGTTCATAACAGTACAATTAAGGGGTTAAACATTAATTAAATACCCTAATTAATAGAAGTTTATGTGCAAATAAGGTTTTTGGTTGAAATACTGAAATCGCGGCAGGGGTACCCGTCGCGTTTCAAGTCGCGACAATCAGGCCGGTCGCGTTCTGCTGAACCGGGTCGGGCTCATGGGTGCGGTGGAAACCATGATGGGTCAAACCGTCATGTTCATGACGCGGCGGTCAGGCCTGTCGTGACCCTTCTGAGATCGCGATGGGTCGGGCCATCGCGATTTCAGAAGGGCTGGCCGAACCTAAAAAGGCAAAACAGCCCAATTTAGGTCTAGGTCCATCCTTCCATGGCTTGATACAGGGCCATTCAAAATCCATATAAAATTGCAGGAAGGTCCAAAAATCATGAAACTAATTTTAAAAGAAAACAGACATGTAGATGTATCAATAAACATGAGTAATTAGAAAATAGGCATGGAATGGGCATGTTGTAATTAGGTTAAATCTCAGTGTCCTAAAACATACACAGTCATGGATTCTGAATTAATTCATAAAGGATGCATGATGAAAATTGGGGGAAATATGATCATTTGAAGCCTAACATCATGTAGTATTTATGATAATATTTGCAAGGCATGAGATCAAGTATACACATGGATTTAAGGTAAACAAGGAAGTTCAGGTACATAATGATGACAGAGATTGGAGCATTAAATACTCTTCCATGGAGCAACGAAAATTGGGGCAAACATGGGGTTTTGATAGAGGTAATCAAGGTCTACCTAGGGTCAAGTTTAATTAGATTTGACTTGAGAGATTGCCTACCTTTTCACGCTGTAAAGAATCCTAGGGTTTAAGACGAAGAAGATGATGAAATCCCTTCTTTCTCCAAGCTCCTTCTCCTTGCTCCTCTCGTCCACAGCTCCTCTCCTCGTCCTCCAAAGCTTCAACAACGAACTAAGGGTTGGTAGGAACGAATTGGGGGGTGTATTAGCTAGTTTAAGAGTCCTACCCTTTTACAACTCCTCTCTCCCTTCAAACTCCAAAATTCCATGTTTATCTCCCTATTCCCTAGCCTTTATCCACCTAATAGGATTGAGGAGAGGTCTAATTTCGTGGGCAATAGGTTAGGATGGGATGAAGACTACTTTTTAGGATAATTATGGGCAAATTAATGATTATCCTAACCCTTTTCCATTTATTATTAATTTAGGTATGAATTTAGCTTAATTAACTCCCATCCAAAGATGGGGCTCTTCACAATTGGGCCTAATCATTCATGTTTGGACCACTTGTACAACTCATTTCCTAATTTAGCTTAATGGGTTTTAGTTTAATTTCCTTTAATTCAATTTATTCTCTCTTTATTCTAATTTAAATCTATTTATCATATTTATTCAATTAATTTCTTATTTTAGTTTAGTTTAATATTATTTGTCACAATTTAAAATCAGAGTTGCTACATGAGCGACCTGTCATCAACTTAGTAGAGTTATTATAGTGTCATAATAGAGTCTTAGTGAAGTCTAGTTAGTTAGTTTTACTTTTCTTCAATGTAAAGTTGTCAATGGGTCCTAAGTATTGGCTTTAGTGATTGTAATTGACTTAGGGTGTGTTTGATTACACTTAATTGGTGTCTATTGTCTGAAATGCTAAAATTATAAGACTTTAGACTGTTTGATAAAATGTCTAAAAATATGTCTTAATTAGTCACTTAAATCTGAAATGCCACTTAATTTTTAAGCTAAGAACAATCACTTTTTATTTTTCAGATCTTTTTTCCGACGTGGGATTCCGACGGTCCGGCCTCCGACGATCGCCGGAATCCGGCGGGCGGCGGCGGCGGTTTCCAGTGACTGCCGCCGGCCGCCGCCGCTGGCGGTGGTTTCCGGCGACCGCCGCCGGCGGCGGTGGTTTCTGGCGATCGCCGGAATCCGGCAACCGCTCGGCGGATTCCGGCGATCGCCGCCGCCGGCCGGATTCCGGCGATCGCCGGCGGCGGTTCCGACGGCCGGCCGCCAGCGATCTCAATTAAAAAAAAAACTTTTTTTCTACCTATTATGGGTTTTGAACCCAAGACCTCTATATAAGAAGTGTAATATCTTAACCACTACACTACAATTCAGATATTATCTAAATTAGTTATCAAACACCTCTTATATTATGTCTGATATATATTAAGTTCTTTTTAAATTTCAGATTTAGAGTATAGATGACAAATAAGATTTAAGACTTAAGTGTTAAGTTTTATCAAACGCCACCTTAGTGATTTTATCAATAAAAATTTAGAGTTTGTATTATTTCAATTGTTGTCATTAGTTTCTCTGAATTACTCGACTATTTGATATACTATCACTACAAGAAATGGCATCAATAGAGACCGAATTTGAGACCAAATTATTCAGTCACTATTTGGTCTCAGATCTGAGAGCGAATAGTGACTAAAAGATATCGGTCACTAAGTTTTAGTTTTAGTGACCAAAAAAATTTCAGTCACTATTCAGTCTTAGATCTGAGATCGAATAGTGAGCGCAAAAAATTGGGTCACTAGAACTATCTGTTGGCGGGCTTACAGATGAAACTTTGTGACTGGAGGTCGCCGTCGTCGCCCCCGCCCCCAGACAGCGCCGCCGTCCCCGCCATCGGACAGCACCGCCGACGCCGCCGCGATCGGACAACACCACCGTCGCCCCGCTGCAGCCCAATCCCCACCGTCATCATCGGACCCCGTCATCGTCGCCGCCATCGGTAAGTTCTCTTTCTATCTCTCTCTGTCTTTGTGGCCTCTCTCTCTCTATCTGTGTGTGGGAGGGGGGAGGCGGCTGTGGGAGGGGGGAGGGAGGCCGCGCTATGGGTGGGGAGGGAAGGGGGTGGGTGTTGCCAACTGTGGGAGAGGGAAGGGAGGCTGGCTGTGGGAGGGGGGAGGGAGGCCGACTGTGGGTGGGGAGGGGAGGGGGGGGTGTTTCCTACTGTGGGAGGGGGGGACTAGAGATGTGGGGGAGGGGGGGGGGCGCAGTGTGGGGGTGGGAGGGGGGGACTGGCGGTGTCGGGGAGGGGGGGGGATGTGTAGGGAGGGGGTGCTGGCCAGAGTTGCCCCCCCCCCCCAACATTGACTACAAATGTCCAATCTATCATGACTAGATAGAAATTGTGGAGCATATATCTTTTATTTGAGCGCAATATAGTGAGGGTGGTGTGGTTTGCTAGCAATCTAAATCATAGAATTGATTCCAAGCCCCTGTCCTTAATTGGTGGCTAGACAAAATTGTTCTTTGAGCTAAGCCTCAATTCACTACAGACAATAGCTACTTTATGGAAAGTATTATTCTTGTTATGTGGAACATCTGAAGAGCAAGATGCTCACTAGTTTTTGATAATCACCAAATTTACCCTTAGAAGATTTTGGATAAAATTAAGCTGGATTTGTCTTTATGGTAGGAAAGTTAAGGAATTTCTTAGATCACCCAAGGGTGAGCAAGGCATCTTTCTCAAGACTTACAGCGTAACACCCCCTATCTCATGTTGATTGATGTTGCTTACAAGAATGATGTGGCTTCTTGCCATAGATAATTTCCCAAGAGCAAGGTGCCTTTGCGAAAGGCCGCCACATTATCGACAATGTATCTATTGCCCAACAAATGGTCAAATATGTGAATAGGAAGGTCTGAGGAAAAATGCAATTATCAAACTGGATATGATGAGGGATTATGACTGAGTGGAGTGGTGTTGCCTTTTTTAGGTGCTTTGTAGATTTGTCTTCTCTTCCAGATTATCAGTATGTAATTAGTTTCAAATTGTTGGTTCTCGGTCCTTGTCATTAATGCTACTTCAGAAGGGGCTGTGGCAAGGAGATCCATTAGTGCCTACTCTTTTCATTATCATGGAAGAACTCTTGAGCAGAGGGCTAAGAAAAGAGTTCCTTAGCAGTCATATTATGCAGTATCAGGGACCTATACTAGAGGGTGTTTGTGATCTATATCTCATCTATTATATACTGATGATATTGCCACTCTAATAACATCAGAAAATTGCCAAGGTTCCTAAAGGGATATGAAGAATGCTCAGGCCAGAAAATTAATGCCAACAATAAATGGTCTTTTTTGATTTCTGATAAATCCTCGGGGAGCTTCTCAATTGATTCCAACAGCTTATATGTCTTATAATGTCACATCCCAAATAATAGTAAAAATATATTGAGACGTGAATAGTCGGCAAATAAAATCTCTGGCTAACTAGTAATCACATAAACACACAAGAATGTGGGAATATTAGTTTGCAAAATACTCAATTTTATTGTAATATCAAGTCTAGTACACTTCTTTCTAAACTCCAACTATAAGACTATGACTCAATAAAGGGAATATTACATTCAATCAAGCCTCACATCCTACTACATTGATCTAGACACTCAAAATAAGAGACAATGACTCTATGGGTGAATCACACTCTTCACTCGCTTGTAGCCCATTGCTAGCCTAGTTTTATTCTACTTCATTGACATTGCCTAAAATATTAAGAAAGTATGTATGAGCATACTTATCCAATAGAATTTACATCTCATGTGGGTAATTATAAGTGAATAATATTTTAACTCTAGAAGTCACGAGTATGACAAGCTAAATCAAAAGCGTGATAAATCTGAAAAAAAAAAAATCAAGAATTACGAAGAGAGTCAATGTAGCAAAGAGATAACAACATAGTCAATCTAGAGATGAACTGTAATATGTCATGATAACTAAAAGGTATAAGAAAGTACATAATTAAAATTTTAACGAGCGATTAGTACTAAAATGCAAGAAAACATGTTGGCCATATCAAGCCATGGGATAGGCGTTTAGAAGTGTGTTACACACCACTTATTAGCCATAGGATAGACGTTTGTAAAAAAGCCAAATACAAACACCAATGAGGTATACATTCCAATTTAGGAAAAAAAAAATAGTACAAACTCTTCCTTCTAGATATTAGTTTAGTTTACGTTTAATTGTTCACTTTCAGTTTAATGATTAGTATTACACTTCTTATTTTAATGTATTTGTTTAGTATTGCACTTGTTTATATGTAATATTTCTTGCAAGGTGTTGAACAACTTCAAAGGAAAAAAAAAAAGTGGGTGCACTGGCCCTGTGTTCCTGAATTTCACCTACTTACACGGAAACCAGTAGCTGACAGGAAAAGATTTGGGGGAGTCAGGTTCGGAGAAATGGAGAGGGACTGCCTGCTTGCCCATGGGGCCGCTGCGAACCTTCACGAACGCCTATTCACATTCACGACTCTGGTGCATGTTTGGAAAACATGCATCTGTGAAGAGTCACTCAGTGTGAATAGATGTTCGTGAAGATTCGCAGCGGCCCCATGGGCAAGTAGGCAGTCCCTCTCCATTTCTCCGAATCTGACTCTCCCAAATCTTTTCCTGTTAGCTACTGGTTGCCGTGTAAGTAGGTGAAATTCAGGAACATAGGGCCAGTGCACCCACTTTTTTTTTCTTTGAAGTTGTTCAACGCCTTTAAAGAAATATTTTTTCTTGAATTTTGTATAAACCTCGCTTGGCATGGTGTTTTATCCAATTAAGATCCTATTAACTAATTTTATTTGAGATATCGTGATTAATTATCGGTTGTCTTCCAATTAAGATCATGCTTACAAATTTTATTTGAGAAATTTTTTGAGAAATTTAAAGCAGAAGTTTATGGTAAGTTTCTATGTCTGATTCCAAAAAGGAGTAGAAAATTGAGGAGTCTAATTTTTTTCTATAAAAATCAAGTTTAGTGATTAGTATTGCAGTTCTTACTTTAATGTAATTCATTTACATATATGTGTGAATTTGATTTAATATTGCACTTGTTCACATGTAATATTTTGTTTTCATTTTCCTTTCATATTTATGTGATTTTTAAATTTGATCTATGCATGTATAGCAATTTATCACTGCACACACCTCACGAGAGCGTGTTAAGCCCGTGTCAATGAACCTTCCCGTTCAAGACTTTGGGATTGATGTGCACGAGTCTTATTTTCAGTGATGAGAACGTGTATATCTAACTCAAAGTCTTGAATTGTCCCGTTTTGGACAGCCTGTGAATGTTTCACCGCAGTTAGATGGTCATTTACTATGTGTTTGTATTATTTGTTGACAATTTCGAGTGCGTCTACTCACTCCTCTCTGATATACCTTTATTGATTTAGAATATTTTCTTAACCACTTATTAGTAAGTGTTTAAGAAAATATCTTAATCAATAAATATTTTGGTATATCGAAGAGGTGTGGGGAGATGCTGCCGAAATTTTCAGCAAATTATACAAACACATAGTAAATGGCCATCTGAGTGCGATCAAATATTCACAAGTGGGTAAAAAGTGATAATCTAAATAATATATCCTTCCTATTCATTTCAGTTGCGTCGAAGGATGTGTGAGTTTGAATTTTAAAGTTATTTGTCTGTTAATATTGGTTGGGCGCAGGAAAAAAATGGCTTCAGACCATTCATGGATGTATCGTATAATAGTTGATCATGTGGTGTCTGTGGAGTTTAGGGTCGGAGTTGAGACTTTCTTTCAGTTTGCATTGGGGAATCCAAATGCAGCAGTAGACAGTGAAGGTTGCATCCAATGTCCTTGTATGATTTGTAAAAATTTGAAGTGGAATTCACCATGGGAGGTTCAACGCCATTTATACATAAAAGGGTTTATTGAAGGTTATATGAATTGGACATGTCATGGTGAGGAGCTCTGGTCGCATAAGCCTAGTAATGTGGAAAGCACAAGTACGTACGTGGATATAGTTGTAGATGCTGCTGGCCCACATTCAATGTACATGAGGATCCTGTATACACTAAAGACGTGCCGAACAAGGGAGCCGAAAGATTCTATCAGTTACTTAAGGATGCTGATGAGCCATTGTGGGATGGTTGTCAAAAACACATTCAGTTGTCAGCGGTGTCACAGTTGCTGAACTTGAAATCTGAATTTTATATAAGTGAGAATTGCTTTGATCGTCTCCTCCTCATCATCAAGAGCATGTTACGTCGAGATGAGAAGCTGCCTTCAAATTTTTATCGTGCCAAGAAGATGGTCAATGATTTAAGACTTTGATATGTGAAAATAGATGCATGTTCTAATCATTATATGTTGTATCACAAAGAGGATGCAGATAAGGTATCATGTTCTATTTGCCATCATGATAGGTTTAAACCTAAAAGAGGGGCCAATTCTAGGGGAAAGGATATACCTTATGTGTCATTGCGATATTTCCCTCTTACACCCAGATTGCAGCAGATGTATATGTCTTCAAAGATAGCTCGACATATGAGGTGGCACGCAGAAAGAGTACATCGGGATGAGGATATTATGAGTCATCCTGCAGATGGCGAAGCTTGGACTCATTAACCATGCTCATCATATCTTCTCAAGGGAGTCACAGATTGTGCACTGACGGATTCAATCCATTTGGAGGTTCAGTGGCTTCCTACTCCAGCTGGCCAGTATTCATGACACCATACAACTTCCTCCAAGCTAGCAACTCTAAATTTTTAAATATCAATAAATGTTATTAAATTAAGTATTTAATTGAATAAATATGATAAATAGATTTAAATTAGAATAAAGAGGGAAATAATTGAATAAAAGGGAATTAAATTAAAACCCATTAAGCTAAATTAGTAAATGGGTTATATTAATGGTCCACACAAGAGGTAATGGGCCAAAAAGCCAAGAACCCATCTTTGGATGGGAGGTAATTAAGCTAAATTCGTACTTTAAATAATAATAATTAGTAAAGGGTTAAGATAATTATTAATTAACCCATATATATATATCCTAAAAAGAGCCCTAGACTTACCCAAACTCCTTACCCATGAAATTAAGCCTCTCCCTAATCCTATTAGGTAGATAAAGGAGAGAAATAAGGAGATAAATATAGAAATTCGGAGTTTTATGGAAATGATGAGTTTTTAGAAGTTAGGACTCTTATAGCTAGTCAATACACCCCCCAATTCATCCCTACCAACCCATAGAACATTGCTGGAGCTTTAGAGGATGAAGGGAAGGGCCGAGGACGAAGGAGCAAGGAGGAGAAGGCTTGGAGCAAGGAGGATTATACCATCTTCTTCGTCATAAACCCTAGGTCTTCTTAACAGCAAGAAAATGTAGGCAATCTCTCAACCACAAATCACATAACTTCGGTCATAGGTAGCTCATACATCTATCTTTGAAAGCCCCATAATTTCCCCAATTTTTGTTATTCCATGAGAGAGAATTAAATGCTCAAATCTCTATTATCATCATGTACCTGAACCTTCACGTTTGCTTTCAATCCATGAAGATACTTGATCCCATGCCACGAAACATTTATCCTAGATACTGCATGATGTCAGGGTTCTAATGAATCTATTTCCCCCAATTTCCATCGTGCATCCTTTGCTAATTAAATCAAAAACTATGATTGTGCATGTTTTAGGTCACCGAAAAGTAACCTAATTAAAGCATGCCCAATACTTGTTTATTTTCTAATTACTCGTGCCTAGTGATAGATCTACATGTCTAATTTCATTCAAAACTAGATTCATGATTTTTGGATGATCCTACAATTTTATACAAAATTTTAAATGACCCTGTATCATGCATGGAAGGATGGACCCAACCTGAAAAAGGGCTGATCCCCTTTTCTGGGTCGGGCCGCCCTTCTGAAATCACGACAGCCCGACCCGTCGTGATCTCAGAAGCGTCGCAACCGGCCAGTCCATCGCGTCATAAATGCGACGGCTCACTCTGTCGCAGTTCCCTCCCGGTTCGCGCCAGCCCGGCTGGTTCAACAGAATGCGGCCGGACCGCCTATTGCGACATGAAACGCGATGGGGACCCCCGTCGTGATTTCACAATGTCGCCAGAAACCCTTATTTACTCATATTGTCGTTTAACCCTTGTTTAAACATAATTAAGCACTGTTATGCATAGTATTGATTTGAACATTAATATTTTAATAATTACATAAATTCAATTAAATAAAAGCCATGTGCACAAGTTTTCATGCTCTCATGATTTAATTACACTTGCACACACTTAACATAAATGTTTGCCAATAGACCTTATTAAATTACACAAATAATATATCTGGTAATTAAGTATAATTATTCACTTAATTTCCTAATTATTTAAATGATACTTGTCTTCATTTTATTCGCATGAATTGTACACCGTTATCGCGTCCCTCTACCTTTAAGCACTCGAGGCAAGACGGATAACGTTTCGTTACACACTTTTTCTTGGCATGGACCATCTCTCTGTTGGAAATACTCCTGACCGGACCAGGGACTCCTTGTCAAGGCCTCTGTAAGTCTCCTTGGCTTTGGCGCACGTCCATTGCTGACGAGCTGGTTGTACCCTTAAAACCCTTTACACCTTTAAGGATCAGTACGATCCAAACAGGCCTTAGTATGTTTCCTTCTTATCTTGGTATTACGCCGGACCATTTGGTCAGTGTTCATAGCATGGCTAGTGGGCGGTTGTGACTCCTACCAGACTGCCGGCACTCGACCTAGTACTGTGCAACTGTTACTATCGACCATTTAACATTGTTTTATGATTAAGTACCTATTCTCATCTATTATCTTTATACTCTCATCTGTTCACTTTCTCTCTACACTCTCGTCTATTCGTCTACTATTCTCATCTATTCTTGGTACTCTATTTGGCCATCTATATGATTGTCTAAGTTAAGAAACATGACTATGCCAGTGCAATGGGGCCCAATCTGGTCCTGGGAGGAGCGCCCGAAAAGTGCCATTTGCCCATAGGAGTTAAAATGATCAGGATGTTGGCATACATCCAGTGCCATTATACTATCAAGATTTAATCTATGACAATCAATTAGTGCTATCTATACAAGTGTTATCGTTACTAGTGCACCGTTGTGCAACTTTACATGCTATATCGTTACATGGCCAATCTATCATTATACTTGTTGTGCTATTTTCCATGTACAAGTACTATCATTCTCTTGCCATTGTTATTATACTCTGTGTGACTATTCTCTCTAGTTTTCCTGCCATTTTAAGACATTAATAATTTAAAGCATGCTTGTTCATACGAGATATTAAGTCCTACTGGGCGTTTATCGCTCATCTTACGTTATTATTTCATGTGTTTCAGGTGAGTCTGATGGGGAATACCACACTCATGGAGAAGGGAATGAGGATGATGCTCAGGTGTGACCCGTTTCGATAACCACTGCTTAGTAGTTAGTTAGATAGTAGTCAAATTAGTCATTATGTAATAGTTTAGCTTTGAATAAAATACTTTGGGCCCTAGTTTTGGCTTTGATTAGTGATTGTAATAGTTAGTTTGATGAATTATTAATGAAGTTGGATTTGATTTGGCATTATTCCAATTGTGCAATGGTTTGATGTCTATTCATCACTTTGTACTATTTAATTAACTGTAATTCCGCTCTGATATTCTGCGTCGGGGCATTACAATGTGCATGAAGCGAGAGAATTTATTCATGTCTTTATTGATTCCTGGTCCTAAAAGTCCTACAAAAAATATAGACATCTATCTCAGACCATTGATTGATGAATTGAAAGTATTATGGACTGAGAGGGTCAATACTTATGATGCATCTAGAAAGTAAAATTTCACCATGAGGGCAGCATTGATGTGGACGATAAGTGATTTTCCTGCATATGGAATGCTATCTGGTTGGAGCACACATGGGAGGCTAGCATGTCCTTACTGTATGGATAATACCAAATCATTTGTACTTAAACATGGTAGGAAGTCATGCTGGTTTGATTTCCATCGACAGTTTTTAGCAGCTGATCACCCTTTCAGAAGACAAAAAGATGCATTCCTAAAGAACAGAATGGAACGAGATGAAGTTATATTCGAGAGGTTGTCCGGTCATTATATGGCAGCACGTGTAGAAAATTTGTCAGATATCACACAATTGATGGGCAGTACCTGACACCTTTCAAGTTTTAGGAAGGAGCACAACTGGGTGAAGAGAAGCATTTTTTGGGAGCTACCTTATTGGTCGACTCTTCTTGTGCGGCACAATCTAGACGTGATGCATATCGAGAAAAATGTCTTTAATAATGTGTTCAACACCGTTATGGACATAAAAGGTTAAAAAAAAAAAAGGACAACAGGAATGCACGATTGGACTTGTCCATGCTTTGTAAACGTCTAGAGTTAGAACTTGTTGAAGTAAATGGGAAATTAATTAAACCAAAAGCAGTTTATGTGCTTGGAGAAGGACAAGTAAAGGAAGTGTGTCAGTGGCTGAAACAATTGAGATTTCTTGATAGTTATGTGTCTAATATTGCTCGTTCTGTCAACGTCAGTGAGGGAAAATATATAGAATGAAGAGTCATGACTGTCATGTGTTCATGCAAAGGTTGCTACCTATTGCATTTCATGACATGTTGCTGAAGCCTCTATAGGGAGCATTGTCTGATCTGAGTCGATTTTTCACGATTCTGTGTGCATCAGAACTCAGGCTTGAGGATGTGCAAACTATCGAACAAAATGTGGTCACCATCGTATGCAAGTTGGAGAAGATATTTCCGCCTGCATTCTTCGATTCGATGGAGCATTTACTCGTACATCTACCACATGAAGCTAAAGTCGGAGGGCCAGTATAATATAGATGGATGTATCCATTTGAGAGGTATATGTGAATATTAACATTTTTCTTCTTAGAATTGCACCTTATATATGATATGTTTCCCATTTGTCTTATACATTATTGATGTAGGTGTATGTATGACCTCAAAATGAAAGTCCGAAATAAAGCAAAAGTCGAGGGTTCTATTGCTGAGGTATACATTATGGAGAAAATCTCAAACTTTTGTTCGATGTACTTTGAAGCAGACATACAAACTCGTCGTACTCAACCTTCACGTAATGATGATGGGGGGGGATCTGTGTGTTTAGATCGACTCTCCATATTTAATCATCCTGGATGTGCCTTCAGACGTTCTTCAACTCATATGCTGGATGACAGAGAATTATGCGCCGCAGAAATATATATTCTTTTAAATTGTGCTGAGCTAGAGTGTTATGTTGAGTAAGTGCTGAACTCACAATTTAATGTGTATATAACTTCTTTGCCCTTATTCTAGCTATTGAAGGTGGTCTTCCATTCATATTGCAGACAATTTGATTCAAAAATAATTCAAAGAAATTCACATCTCAGTGATTATTAATTTGAGCGTCGAGCTCAAACCGGGAGTCCGAATTGAACTCTGTCAGTTTTCAAAAGTCACAATCATCGCCCTGGCTGTGCTGGAACAAACCAGAGGCCAATTGGATTAGTATTTATAATTTTGGACCCAAAAACCTAAGTTCTTCATTTTTAAACTAAACTAACTTGCTTAATGTGAATTTGAGCGTTGAGCTCAAACCGGGAGTCCGAATTGAACTCTGTCAATTTTCACAAGTCACACTCATCGCCCCGACCATACTGGAACAAACCGGAGACCAATTGGATTAGTATTTTTAATTTTGGACTCCCAAACCTAAGTTCTTCATTTTTAAACTAAACTAACTTGCTTAATGTGAATTTGAGCGTCGAGCTTAAATTGGGAGTCCGAATTGAACTCCGTCAGTTTCCACAAGTCACACTCATCGCCCTGACCATGCTGGAACAAACCGAACGCAATTGGATCAGTATTTCTAATTTTGGTCCCCCGAACCTAAGTTCTACATTTTTAAACTAAACTAACTTGCTTAATATGAATTTGAGCGCCGAGCTCAAACCGGGAGTTCGAATTGAACTCCGTCAATTTTCACAAGTCACACTCATCGCCCCGACCGTGTTGGAACAAACCGGAGGCCGATCGGATTAGTATTTCTAATTTTGGACTCCAAAACCTAGCTAAGTTCTTCCTTTTTAAACAAAACTAAACTATACTAACTTGCTTAATGTGAATTCGAGCGTCGATGTAGCACCCTTGATTTTAAAAAAAACCAAATAAAATAAAATTTCTATTTTAATAAATGAGTAATAAGTGAAATAAAAGGAATTAAATCAAGCCCATTAAGATAAAACCCTAAGGGGTTGTGTAAATGGTTCAATTACAAAATAATGGGCCAATTAAAGTGGAGCCCATCATGGGATGGGAAATAATTGTCCCAAACTTCAGAATTTATTAATTAGTAAATAGTAAAAGTTTAGGATAAATACTAAATAACCCATAAATATCCAAAATAAGAGTCTTTACCCCAACCTAAACCCTTGGCCATGAAATTGGCTCTCTTCCCAATCCTATTAGGTGGATAATTAAGGGAATTAGGGAGATAAATAAGGAAAACTCATATTTATATGGAAAGGAAGAGTTGTAAGGTGAATGGACTCTTATAGTGAGACATAGACACCCCAATTCGGCCCTAACACCCTTTAGATCATTTCTGGAGTTCTGGAGGCCGAAGGTGAAGGTTGTGGACACAAGGAGCAAGGAGAGGAAGGCTTGGAGCTAGGGATTTCTTCTCTATGCTTCGTCATCAACTAAGGATTTCTTACTCCGCAAAAAAGGTAGGCAATCTCTCAAGCCAAATCCGTGTAAAAATTACCCTAGGAAGACTTCATGTTCCCGAGCAAAAGCCCTCTGGTTTCGCTCCATTTCGATCTCCCATGAGGGAGAATTAATTCTTTGAATCCATGTCAGTTCCATGCACCCGACCCTTCATGTTTGCTTTCAAATCTCGTGTATACTTGATCCCAGGCCATGAGAAAATTCTCATAAATACTACATCATTTAGCTTTCAAATGCCCCTAGTTTGCCTAATTTTCATCATGTATCCATCTCTAATTAAATCGTTGAACCTTGACTACGCATGTTTAGATCACTGAAATGTAACCTTGTTAAAGCATGCATAAACCTTGTCCGTCTTCTAATTACTCACGCCTGTGGATAGATATTTAAGTCTAGGTTCATTTAAAGTTTATTTCGTGATTTTTAGAGCATGGTACGAATTTATATCGATTATTAAAGAGACCTGTGTCATGCATGGTGGGAAGGACCGAAATCAGAAAAGGGCAAAACACCTTTTTCTGTGTTCGGGCCGCCCCCTGAAGTCGCGACGGACTGACCCGTCGCGACCTCAAAGGGGTCGCGGTCGACCAGACCATCGCGATCTAATCGCGACGACCTGTGCCATCGCGTTCCCAAGGTCGAGTCGGGCTAGGTCGGCCGGTTCGCCTAACACGCCCGCCCGTCACGTCGCGACGGGCTCCCCCATCGCGTTTTCAAGATTTGCGCCAGAACTCATAATTGCACTCATACCCCTGTTCTATTTACCATTTAACCCTTGTTTAAGCTAAGTCTTGCACTATTAAGATTAATAGTAACCTGAACAACTTTAATTGTCAATAATTAAATAAATCTCATTATTTAAAAGCTTTGTACACGATTTATCATCATCTCATGATTTCTAACACTTGCACACACATAACATTATTATTTGCCATTTTCCCCTAATAAATTACTCAATAATATATCTGGTAAATTAGCGAAATAAATGACTAAATTTCCCTATTTAATTATATACAATTGTCTTCGTTTTATATACGCGTTTTGAATACCGTTATCGTTTCCCTCGGCCTTCGAGCACTCAAGGCACGACAGACCCATTTTTTGCACACTTTCTCTTGACTTGGACCACCTCTCCATCGGGAATACTCTCGACTGGGCTAGGGACTCCTTGTCAAGGCCTCAATAAGTCTTCATGGCTTTGGCGTACGTCCATCGCCGACGAGCTGGTTGTACCCTAAAACCCGTTACACCTTAGGGATCAGTACGATCCATGGCCTTAGAGTGTTCTCTCCTTATCTTGTGATCACACCGGATCATCTAGCTTGTGTACACAGCACGGCTAGTGGGCGGTGATGATTTCTACCAGACTGTCGGTAACCGACCCAGTGCCGCGCAACTGTGACTATCGTTGTTTCTCGTGTTTTTACGATATTGACCCTATCTCATCTACTATCTATATCCTCTCATCTGTTCACGTTCTCTCTACGCTCTCATCTATCTCGTCTAGTACTCTCTTATCTCTTCTTGGTACTCTATTGGCCATTCTTGTGATTGTCTAAGATAAAGAAATGACTAATGCCAGCGCAATGGGGCCCGATCAGGTCCTGGGAGGAGCGCCCGAAAAGTGCTAGTGCCCATGGGAGTTAAAATGATCAAGGATGTGTTACGGCATGCATCCAGAGCCATCATACTATCAAGATTAATCTTTGACAATCAAAGTGCTATCTATACCAGTACAATTGTTGTCGTTACTAGTGCACGTTGTGCAATTTACATGTTATATCGTTACATGGTCATTCTATTATCATTCTCGTTGTGCTATTTTTCCCTGTGCCTGATGCTATTGTTCTCTTGTTATCGTTAGTTGTTCTACATGACTATTCTCTCTAGTTAACCTGCCATTAAGACATTAATTATTTAAACTATGCTTGTGTTCATGAGATATTAAGTCCTACTGGGCGTTATTCGCTCATCCTGTGTATTTATTTAATATGTTTCAGGTGAGTTTGACGATGACCACACTCATGAGGATGGGACTGAGGACGATGCTCAGGAGTGACCTAATTTCAGCAACCATTGATTTAGTAGTTAGTTAGTATAGAAAGAGTCAGTCAGTTCTGATATATTAGTTTGATTCTCAATAAAGTACTCGGGGCCCTAGTTTTGGCTCTGATACGTTGATGTAATAGTCAGTACATGAAGTTAGTGAGTTGTTAGTGATTGTAATAAGGTTGGAGGATTATTAATGAAATTTGAGTTTATTGGGTATTATTCCTTTTGTACAATGGCTTGCATTTATTTTTCTCGCTCTGTACTATTTAATAACTGTAATTCTGCTTGGATATTCTGCGTCGGGGCGTGACAGTCAAGCTCAAATCAGGAGTCCAAATTGAACTCTGTTAGTTTTCACAAGTCACACTCATTGCCCCGGCCATGCCGGAACAAACCAGAGGCTGATCGGATTAATATTTCTAATTTTGGACCCCCAAACCTAATTAAGTTCTTCATTTTAAAATAAAATTAAACTAAAATTGACTGTTAAAATAGAGAAGCTAAAATAAAATCAATTTACTCACATGAGGGGGTCGTGTTGATGTCAATGGTGATGTCTGAGGAGAAATGCTGACCTGGGAGAGGTCCTGGAAGATAGCCTGGGAGAGCTGGGCCTAGACAGCGTCGAACACCTACGTATGCATCGTGTGGACCAGACCAGACTCCAAACCAGAGATCTCATCTCGAATGAAGCCCATCATCTCACTGGGAGAAGTACCTGGAGCACCAGTGTGGTGAATGCACTAGTCGCCTGTGAGCCTGAACTCGAGGTGCAAGATAACACCCTGCTCGTGTCCATACTATGCCCAAAACCATACACATAGACTTCCTATGGGGTACTAGATGCCGCAACCCTTACCTCAGGAATAAAATATATCACAAATGGACATATTACTTACCAATCTGGACTGATGGGTGGCAAAGGAGACGGACCCACTTGTATGCTTGTTGGCCTCTGGATTGGCAGCCCGATTCACTTTCATTGTTGTGGAGGTTTCCTGCCATCTCTCTACGGCCCATATGTTGCACAGACCTTCCCAGTAGTCTCTCCTCATCCATGTCGGTGAGCGCTCCCTCCAAAGAGTCGGGTCTAAACTCTAACAAACTCTCTGTGCATTTTTCCTCGCATTATACAATAATTGTTTAAAATTTGATTGGGCGGTGGTCGTTCATACTGATCGAGACCGTGCCTCGTTCGAAGGACACGTAAATCGATGATTGCTCTGTACATATAAGAGTTAGTTTATTGAATGTAGGAGTAAGAAAAAAAATAAGTTATAATAAGAAATTACGTACCCTGAACATCTGATACAACAACTCCTGGACGTCCATCGGGAAATCATTGAATCTATGAATAGGCCCAGAAAAGTGTGCCTGAATTGATCTTATGATGAATTGAGATGCTTGGGCGGACTCTATTTTATACCTATAATTATGTAACTTGTTACAATAAATTTATGAACTAAAGATACATGCTTAATAAAGGATACATATAAATTTATTACGTACCCATTTATCCACACCTCCCGCAGAGTGCCATCATAAAAACTGATTCCCCCTCCTATAGACTAACAACATCCTCTACCTCTGGCACCGTAGATGCACCTGCCAAAAAAGCTGGAGGTGCGGAAACACTCGGTCCTGGACAAAAATTTGAACGACATAAGTAATGTACAAGAATATAAATAATGACTATACAAATACTTACAAATTTAAATATACATACCTGCTACTGTAGGAGGAGGAGGTGTAAACTGACCTGTGCCTGTAAGAATTTTAATGGCATAAGAATCAATGCACAAAGAAACTACAAATTTAAATATACATATCTGCTGCCAGAGGAGGAGGCACAGAAGAAGGACTAGAAGCTGTAACAATTTAAATGGCATAATTAATATGTATAAATAATACATAATGTAAAATATAACTTTAAATATACATACCTGATGCCGTAGAGAAACCCCTCCCACTACTCATCCTCCTCCCAAAATTGGAGACCGATCGTGCTCCACGCACCATATCTTCATAGGGAACATAAAAAATTAATGTTCATTCACTACAAGAAATCTTAGCTCTGCCTACAAAAGTTGCTTACGGTTCAGTATATTCGTAAGCTATTCGTATGGATAGACATATCTATACTTACGGACTGTACATGTCGTAAGTATATCAGACAAACTTTGTTCTTAAACTTTTAAGATATGCCTACCCCTATGGCGTAATGTCGTAAGCACATAACGTTTTCATTTACCTACGGAGTTTTAATTGGGCGCCCATTCAACTTTGGCCTCCCGCGCCCCGATTGAAGGGAAAAAAAAACCCCTCCTTCGACCCCTGGCCTCCACTTTCCTCCTTCGACCTCTCCACTCTCCTCCTTTGACCCCTTGCCTCCACTCTCCTCCTAGCGAAAAAGGGCAGCAGCGGCGATAGGGCGACAACGGCGAAAGGGCAAGCAGTGGCGTCTCCTGCCGAACTTGCAAAGAAAGCGGTAGCAGGCAGGCAGCACGGCGGAACTTGCGGAGAAGGCGGTAGCAGGTAGCACCGTCAGTGGTTTAGGGCAAGCAACGGTGGTGAACTTGCAGGCGGCGAACTTGCGGCAACAGCAGGGGAAGGACACTCCGGCCACCCGTTCCTCCTTCGCCTATTCCTCCGCGTGTCCTCCACGCCGTCGGGCATCTCTGCCGATCCCATCGCCTTCTTCCTCCTCCGCTTTGTAGCGGGCATTTGGCCTCTCCCACTACTCGTCCCCCGCCGCCCAGTTTTCTCACAAAGGCTATGCTGCTGTGGTCTATTTTTTGCAAAGTTGTGGGCTGACTGATCGCCAAAGGTGAGTCCGTCGCGGTGAAGGTGAGTACTCTTTTCCGTTTTCATTGCTTCTTTGTCTCCCTCATGGTTGGGTTAGGTTGAATGTGTGTATACTGATGACGACCGTCTTGATGGGAACCCCATTTTCAGAATCCAGATTTAGCCCATCTGTGTTTGCCACATCATCAATGAGACCAAGATACTATATAGCAACTCTTAGTAACACCAAGTCTAGCTTAGATAGACCAATGTGTGCCTGCTCAGCTTCTATTGTCTTTTGGCAGTGCGCTTAGCTTTTATTTCTTGGTGTTGATCAATTTTGGTGCCACAGAGTGATGGATAATCATTAGAGAACATCTTTGCCATTTCAGCTGTCTGTAAAGCTGCATTCTTTGGTAAGAATGGAGAACGCTTAGCTTAGCATCCTTTAGTTGTGTGGGTAATCATACGTCGTGTGCACGACACCTTAGCATCCTTTACTTGGCCTCATGAACTCATCTTGCACAGAGCTGGGTGGCCATCCAAGGTATTAAGTATGCTTTTTTATTGGCCCAAAAAGGAATATTATAGACTGTGTAAGCCCTCACCTCCTAGCAACTTGTCTTTGATTAATTGCAATGGCCCTCCTTTAATGGTGATCTTGGAGTAGAATCCGTGACCTGACAGAATTAAGTAACTGGGATTAAGGAGTATCTTAGAGGAGTGTCTCAAAGCAGACACCAAAGCATCACAATTTTTTTGTTTTAACAAAGGTTGAACTAGGGACAACATCGGGGGATGGTGTGATCTCCCAGGATTTAATTAATAGGGGGCAGGCAAAGCCATGTCCTGCAACCTTATCTCTGAGGCTTTGTGATTGTGATGGCTGGCTGGTCAACTGTTTCACAGGCATGGTTGTCCCAGTGGATTAATCAGATGCAGCTACTCAATCTCTCACCAACTCTATGATGGTTCAAATGGAATTTGCACTCAAAACTATGAGCTGTATAATATTCTGAAGGATGGGATCAAACATGGGTAAGAAATTGCCATTGTTGAACTTTTCTCTCTGTGGTAAGAATGGAGAACATCTTTGCCATTTCAAAGATTCTCATTGTTTGTTTTGTGCTCTGGCACTCCTTTTTTATTGTCATGTTAATCTTAGTGTCATGTGATGACCAGTCTGTCCCCATGTAATTTTAATTAATTACATATATATTTTGATGATTAACAAAACCAAACAAAAGTTTATCAATTATATCTAATGAATATTTCGTAAGTCTTAAGCACAGGAAAAATACCAAGGTCAAACAAGCCAATAAAGGTATGCATTACTTCTCTGAAGCCTTAATCTTTTCAACATGATATTTCTCTAAGTCCATATCGACTTCTATTGAAGGCCATAACGATTTCTTTATAAGCATATCGATTTCAATAGAATTATCATAACGATTTCCTTTCTGGCTGAAAAGTCATGTTGTTTCAAACAAATCGATGTCGTAACGATTCTATAAGTGATCGCAACGATTTCCTTATAAGACTGAAAAGTCATGTTATTTCAAACAAGTCGATGTCACAACGACTCTATAAGTTACCGTAATGATTTCTTTAGAGCCCGTAACGACTTGCTCGTCACAACGACTCTATAAGTTACCGTAACGATTTCTTTAGAGCCCGTAACGACTTGCTCGTCACAACGACTCTATAAGTTACCGTAACGATTTCTTTAGAGCTCGTAACGACTTGCCTGTCGCAACGACTCTATAAGTTGTCGCAACGATTTCTTTAGAGCCCGTAACGACTTGCTCGTCACAACGACTCTATAAGTTACCGTAACGATTTCTTTAGAAACTCGTAACGACTTGCCTGTCATAACGACTCTATAAGTTATCGCAACGATTTCTTTAGAAAGCGCAACGACTTGCTTGTTGTAACGATTTCATAAGTTATCGTAACGACTTCTTTAGAACTCGCAACGACTTGCTTATTGTAACGACTTCATAAGTTACCATAACGATTTCTTTAGAGTTCATAACGACTTGATAAGTATTCATAACGATTTCTTTAGAATTCACAACGACTTGCTTTGTATAATGATTTGTTAAGTATTTCACATCGATTTCTTCAGAAACACAACAATTTGCTTTGTGCAACGATTCATTAAGTGTTCATGATATATCTTCTGTCACATAACGATTTCTATGACTCATAACGATTTCATAAGTCATATAGTCATCGATTTCATATCTTGATATCTTATTCATCTTAAAAGCGTTGACTAGTCAAAGTCCACGTAGACATCTCTCTGACGCTTTTGCATTTATGAGATCTGAACGTATCTCTGCATGCATGCAGACCATATCATGCCTACTCTGATTACGTCCTTTAGACTTAAGCTATTTTGCATTACTATTTTCATGTCTATTGCTACTGACGTTGACTGACATCAGAGACAGCTTAGCTGTCTGCTATTTGAGATTGACATTTGTGCAGACCTCTGAACTAGCTTCATGGTACAACGTTAAACAAATAGAAGCCAACGGATATTTCTGAAGATCTATCTCTTTGCGTGCTCAAGTGATCAAAAGACTGTTGACTGGAAGCTTCCAAGACTCCAGATGTCATTCAGTCTAACGACTACTCAAAAGAGAGACAACGGACACTTCAACGTCTACATTTCAAATTGAAGATATAAATTCAAGTCAGAAGAACAGAAAAAAAAAAGAGATCGCGCATTCAAGCATTCAAATTCTTCTGAAGAAAGTCCAGAGCCAAGAACCTTCATTCCACTTAGCTTTTGCTCTTTCGCTCTCCACTAGTTTGTGAAAATCTTGAGAGAGCCTGTATAGTTCTGAGAGTGTGCCTTGTTTAGATCTTTGCTCTCAGTTCTAGTTGCTTCAGATCCTTGCTTATCAAAAGCTTGATCTAGGGGCTTAAATTTCATTCACTCTCTTTGTGTTGTTCCCTTCGGTTGTGAAGGAAGACCTGGTGGTATCCAGGGTGTTATTCCCTTCGGTTGTGAAGGAAGACCTGGTGGTATCCAGGGTGTTATTCCCTTCGGTTGTGAAGGAAGACCTGGTGTGGTATCCAGGGTGTTGTTCCCTTCGGTTGTGAAGGAAGACCTGGTGTGGTATCCAGGGTGTTGTTCCCTTCGGGTGTGAAGGAAGACCAGCTGAGCTGGGTGTTGTAGCGTCCTTAGGGGGACTGTACCCTAGTTAGTGAAATCCTGAGTTGTTGCTCAGGGACTGGACGTAGGACTCCTAAGGAAAGGAGGTCCGAACCAGGATAAACCTTGTGTTGTGTGATTGTCTTCTTGTGTGTTTGTTATTTAAACTAACTGTCACTAACCTACTTCGAAGAACGTTTGTGTGAATGTTTTTAGTTACAGGTATCTTCTAGATTAATTTTAAAGACCCATTCACCCCCCTCTGGGCTCGTCAACTGGGCAACAAGTGGTATCAGAGCGAGTCTCTTCGACAAAGAAAGGATCCAACGATCTGAAGAGTAAAGATTCATGGCAGCCCAAGGTAGCATTGAAGGTCAGTCTGTCAACCGACCCCCTCTCTTTGATGGTGAAGACTATCCTTACTGGAAGACCAGGATGGAATATTTTCTACAAGGCCACGATTATCAAATTTGGTCAATAGTAGAAGAAGGTGACCTGGTTGTCACAAATGAGAAAGCACAATGGACAGATGATGACAGGAAGAAAATTTCCTTGAATTGCAAAGCTAAGAGCATCCTTTGCTGTGCTTTGAGTAAGAAGGAATTCAACCGAGTTTCAGCCTGCAAATCCTCAATGGAAATGTGGGAAAAGCTCAGGATTACTTATGAAGGTACAGACAAAGTAAAGGAGACAAGAATCGACATTCTTGTCACTCAGTATGAAAGATTTCAGATGCAGTCAGGTGAGTCAATCACTCAAATGTTCAGTCGATTCACCGATATCACCAATGGTTTAGCCAGTCTAGGGAAGACTTATGAGATTGCAGATATGGTAAGGAAAATTCTTAGATCCTTGCCATCCTCGTGGACACCAAAGGTCACAGCTATAGAAGAAGCTAATGACCTGAAGAGAATGTCAGTAGAGAAGCTCATTGGGTCTCTCATGGCCCATGAGATCAACATGGAAAGGCTAGGAGAGTCATCCAGCAGAAAGAAGCACTCCAATGCTTTGAAAGCAGAAGAAGATTCACCAGAAGCCAGCTCAAATGAAAGTGAAAGTGATGAGGACAGTGAAAATGAAGAAGCAATGCTCTCTAGGAGATTGCAACGGATCTTGGCCAAGAAGAAAAAGTTTCAATCTGGCAGAAGGCACTTCAAGAAAAACAAGGACCTGAAAAGATCAGATGGTAAAGAAATGAAGAAAGGAGAAACCATCTGCTACGAATGTAAAAAGCCTGGACACATCAAAGCTGATTGTCCAAAATTTAAGAAACCAGAATTCAGAAAGAAGGAGAGCTCCAAGAAGTTCAGAAAGTATAAGAAGAAAGCAATGGCAGCAGCATGGGAGAACAGTAGTGACTCAGACAGTGAGTCAAGCTCATGCAGCGATGAAGAAGAAGCCAACTTGGCCTTCATGGCAAATGTTGATGAAAAGGTAACCTCTGACTCCTCCTTCGATTCATGTAATGATTCTGATTCAGATAACTTAGAGGAAGCATTTAATGAATTGTATAATAAGTACAAAGAAGTAACTAAACTCTTAAAAGCAAGTAAGAAAAACAATACTGTTTAGAAAACACTAATTCTGATTTAAAAATAGAAAATGAAGAATTAGAAAAACAAACAATCGAACTTAAAAGAAGAAATGAATTACTCTGTGAAGATTTAAAAGATAAAAATAAACAAATAACAAAATTGGAAAAACAGGAAAGTGTAGATGAATTAAGAAAAGAAATTAAAAACTTAAATGAAGAAAATGATAAATTATCTAGCACATTAGAAAAATTCACCAATGGTAAAAACTCCCTCATATTAAAAGGTGCTAGAAGATCAGGTAAGAAGAAAAGTGGATTAGGATATACACCCCCAGATAATGAAGAAACCATAGTTCATCCTAAAACATATCCAACACCAAAATTTGTACCTGAACAAGATATAGCATACAAAGCTAATTTCAAATATATAGAAAAAGTAACTAAATTATCTTGCTGTAGTCACTGCAACAAGTTAGGACATATCATAACTACATGCCCAACAAGACATAAGAAATGGATAATAAAAGGCAAAATCAATGATACTAACCCATCAGGACCCAAAAGAATTTGGGTACCTAAAACTTGATGTTTTTATTTCAGGACATCTCTCGAGCATTCAAATGGTATTTGGATAGTGGGTGCTCAAGACACATGTCAGGAAACCAGAAGTTATTTTCTCATCTCCAAGCTGAAGAAGGAACAGTCACTTATGGAGATAATGGGAAAGGAACAGTGATAGGCAGTGGCTCTGTGAATAACAAAGGAAAAACAGTCATAGAAGATGTGTTATTAGTCAAGGGATTGAAGCACAATCTCATTAGCATCAGCCAGCTGTGTGACAGAGGCCATCAAATCAAGTTTCAGGAGTCAAAGTGCAGCATAGTAAAGGATGGAGCAGTCATCTTTGAAGCAAATAGAGAAAAGAATATGTATGTGCTCTACCTTGAAGAACTCAAAGAGCAAAATGTTTGTTTAACAGCAAGTAAAGACAAGTCTACAGAATTATGGCACAGACGACTTGGACATTGCAGCATAGATGGCATGAGAAAACTGCTGAAGAAGAATCTTGTGGAAGGTCTACCTAAGGTTAGTACAAAATTGGATGGTGTATGTAAACCTTGTGCTAAGGGAAAGCACACCAAAGGCTCCTTCAAGTCAAAGACGGTGGTGACCACCTCAAAACCCTTAGAGCTCCTTCATATGGATCTATTTGGGCCAATGAGGACTACCAGTCTTGGAGGAAAGAATTTTGGATTTGTCTCAAGATTCACATGGGTATCATTCCTAGAGCATAAAGATGACACCTTTGAAAACTTCGTCAGGTTCAGTAAGAAAGTCCAGAAAGATCAGAAGTTCAGCATTGTGTCTATCCGATCAGATCATGGTGGTGAATTTCAAAATGAAAAGTTTGCTAGATTCTGTGATGATCAGGGAATTGAGCATAATTTCTCAGCACCAAGGACACCACAAAAAATGGTATTGCTGAGAGAAAGAACAGAACCCTATTGGATATGGCAAGAACTATGCTCTCAGAATATGATCTGCCAAGATATTTTTGGGCTGAAGCAGTCAACACAGCAAGCTACATTATCAACCGAGTAATGATCAGGCCAATCCTGAAGAAGACTGCATATGAACTATTCAAAGGGAAGAAGCCAAAGATCAGCCACTTCAGGACTTTTGGATGTCCTTGCTTCATTCACAACAATGGAAAAAGGGACATTGGTAAGTTGGATGCCAAATCAGATGAAGGCATCTTTATGGGGTACACCTCTAAACCCAAAGGCTATAGAGTATTTAACAAACGTACTTTATTGATTGAACAGTCTGTACATATTATTTTTGATGAAACTAACCCTTCCTTGAGAAAGGAAGTAGATAGTGACAATGATGATGCAGATGAACTGTCCAAGAAACTAAAAGATACATCAATTGAGGACAAGGATGATCCACCTCTGGAAGAATTGCAACAAGAAGAAGTTACTCATGAAAATCTTCCAAAGGAGTGGAGATACAAGAAAGATCACCCACTTGAGAATATTATTGGTGATCCATCCATAGGGGTAAGAACAAGAGGTAATGTTATTCCTTGTGATTACCTAGCTTTTGTTTCTCAAATAGAGCCTAGGACAGTCAATGAAGCTCTTTCTGATGAATCTTGGATAGTAGCCATGCAAGATGAATTAAATCAATTCAAGAGAAACCAAGTATGGTCACTTGTTCCTAGACCATCAGACCATCCAGTCATTGGCACCAAATGGGTGTTCAGAAATAAACTGGATGAAACTGGTGCAATCTTAAGAAACAAGGCCAGATTGGTAGCTCAAGGCTATTCTCAAGAGGAAGGCATAGATTTCGATGAAACCTATGCACCTGTAGCTAGACTTGAGGCTATTAGGATATTACTAGCATATGCATCAGCTTTAAACTTGACATTATTTCAAATGGATGTTAAATCTGCATTTTTAAATGGTTTTATAAAAGAGGAAGTTTATGTGGAACAACCTCCGGGTTTTGATGACACAGAATTTCTCAATCATGTTTTCAAACTTCATAAGGCATTATATGGTTTAAAACAGGCACCTAGAGCCTGGTATGAAAGGCTTAGCTCTTTTCTTTTAAACCATGGTTTCAGTAGAGGTCAAGTAGATAGTACCTTTTCATAAAGTCAAAGGTCAAACACATTCTATTAGTCCAAATTTATGTAGATGATATTATCTTTGGGTCTACTGATGAATCCCTTTGCAAGTACTTTGAAAAGTTGATGCAGGGAGAATTTGAAATGAGCATGATGGGAGAACTTAATTACTTCCTTGGATTACAAATCAAACAAGGAAAGGAAGGAACTCACATCGTCAAGCAAAGTACACAAAAGAACTCTTAAAGAAATTTGGATTCGAAAATACCAAGCCACTGTCAACACCGATGAGCACATCAACAAGGATGGACAGTGACAAAGATGGTAAGAAAGTAGATCAAAAGATCTACAGAGGTATGATTGGTTCACTACTTTATTTAACAGCTAGTAGACCAGATATACTATTTAGTGTATGCATGTGTGCTAGATATCAAGCTGATCCTAAAGAATCACATTTAATTTCGGTGAAAAGAATATTTAGATATTTAGCTAGAACTCATGACTTAGGTCTGTGGTATCCAAAATCTTGCGAAATCGATTTAATAGGATACTCAGATGCTGACTATGCTGGATGCAAGATAGATAGAAAAAGCACCAGTGGTTGTTGCCAATTTCTTGCAGGATGCTTGATATCATGGTCTTCAAAGAAACAAAACTCAGTGGCACTATCAACAGCTGAAGCTGAATATGTAGCTGCTGGAAGTTGCTGTACACAACTCCTATGGATAAAGCAACAACTTGAAGACTTTGGATTAAGTATCAAATCAATCCCACTGCTGTGTGACAACACCAGTGCCATTAATCTCACCAAGAATCCAGTTCAGCACTCAAGGACCAAACATATTGAGGTTAGATATCATTTTATTCGTGATCATGTTGCAAATGGAAATATTGAAATATCCTTTATTGATACAAATGGCCAATTAGCAGACATTTTCACAAAAGCCTTACCTGAAGAGAGATTCACATCTCTCAGAAGGGAATTAGGCATGTGCAATTTGTGATAAAAGTTTGCTTGCAACTGGCACATTAATTTTTAGATTTAAGTTGTTTTCCTCCATGTTTTTAAGCGAAAGAAATTCAAATTACCCCTTGTAACCGCTCTTTCATTGAAGTCGGTCTGAATAGTCAACACCTTTTGTCGTTTTCCTCCGCCTTTTGGCGCCTCACTTTCCACCCCATTATTTATTCCAAAAATTAAATGCGATAACGATTCATCTCCCGTCTTCAACCCTTTCCCTCTTTATCTGCTTGTGCGAGCCGATGCCCTAACCTCTTCAACAACGACTCTCGACCCTTTGAAAATTTGCTCCCATTCCCGCGAAAGATCTCTTGAGGGTTTTCACTCCTTCCCTCATCTCAATCCTCCAGAAACCTTCTTCACCTGATTTCATGGCCGCATCCGTCGTCGCTGGAAGTCTTGGGGGCTACGGCGCTGAGTTCCTCACTCCTGAGCAGCAGGAGAGGTTCACCTTTGTGAAAACTAAGGTCTGTGGAAACAAGGCAGTGGACATAGCAGATCTTGAAAAGAATGGTATGCACAGCGTAGCAGCAGCATTGAGCAAGATGCAGTGGTTGGGAATCACCACCTTCTCAGAGGTAAGTTATCCAGACCTCGTGAAGGCCTTTTTTGTCTGTTTGAAAGCAGAGGCAGACGGGTCCCTAGTTTCATCTGTTAAGGGAACTCTGATTAAGATAGATTATGACCTATTGCACCGGTTATTTGGGGTGAAGACTTCAGGGCACAGTGGGGTTCACACCGTGGACGCCCAAGCTAAAGGTCTTGGTATTGTAGGACCGGAGTTCAGACTGAGGGATGGCAAATTAGACATTAATCAGTTCAATGCTTTCAACCGCCTCCTTCATTTCATAGTTTGCCAAATCTTAGTTCCTAGAAGTGCAACATTCTCAACCTGCACCAAGGCTGATTCAGATGTAATGTTTTGGGCCATTCAAAACAAGGAGATTAACATGGCCGAAGTGATGTTTGAACGAATGAAATTTGCTCGTGACCAGATCTGGGATACCAGGAGTAAGCTTAATGTGTCGTTGCCTTATGCCCACTTGCTTACAAAGATATTCAAACACTTTGGTGTTGATTTGTCTGGGGCGGTAGTAGAGAACATGGGCCAAGCTATTAGGTCCAGGAACCTGAGAAAAAGTGGCTTTTCATTGGTCAATGGAATTTGGTCTAAAACCTCTGTAGCAGAAGGAGAGGCCATTATTGAAGATGTCCCAGAAGTTCAAGAAGATGTGCCCGAAGCCTCAACAGAGCCAGCAGGAGCAGCATCAGTAGCAAATGATGAACCATCAGAACTTGCAGCATCATCTGAATTGGCAGCAGCAGTACAAGCAGAATCACAACCTTCAGTAGCTCAAGCAGAAGAACCAGTGGAAGGTGCAGTTTTTGTAGATGCTCCCATTCAGGGGGAGCAAGACAGGATCATGGAAGATGCTCCCATTCAGGGGGAGCAAGAGACTGAGGACCTCTCTACATCTCAAGGGGTGCATTCAACAGATGCCCCTGTTCATGAAGAACAGACCACAGCTCATCAGGATACAGCTGAGAGGAAAGGCAAAAAGATTGCTCACAGAAGGCGAAGGACATCACAGAAGCTGAAATTGAAGCCTATTCTGAAAAGATTGGAAGCACAAAATGCACTCTTATCCTCAGTCCAATCAGATGTAAGCTCTATCATTGTTCGCCAGGACTCTACTTCCAATGATGTATCACAGGTAAAACACTCTTTGAAATGGTTTAACAAGGAAATGAGCAGCATGAAGGTAACACTTTCTGAGATTCTGAAGGCAGTAAGTTCTCCACCTCATGGCACTCAAAATGTTTCAGAAGCTGTTCTCAGGCCATCAGGGCCAGTAATCGCAGAAGAAGACAGTGTGCCAGTCCAAGTTCAGACTCAGCAGCAAGCAGAAGAACCCGGACCATCTGATGAGAATGCAGGGCCATCTGGGCAGAATCTTGAAGAGGAGTCTCATGTGGCTGTTTCAATGGCAGATGGAGTACCCTCTGAGGATCAAGGGCCAGCAGTACAGGCTGAGGGTCTGTCACCCCTGGAGATTTCGGCAGCAGTTGGAGAAGCACAGGCTGTTGTTCCCGAGCCTTCCACTCTTCCTACTCCAGCCCCTCCTTCTCCACCCACCTCATCCACAGCTCCTCCAGCACCTCCTGTTCCTAAAAGGCCACGTTCACGACAAATCTCCTCTCCCACTCCTTTCACTTCTTCCACCACTCCTTTACCTTCCTCCACTGTTGAAGTTCCTCCCGGATCTTCTTTAGCTGGAGCTTCCTCATCTGGTCCCTCCTCCTCAAGACCCAATGATCCTTCTACCATCACTCCTGACTCTTTGATTCACCCACCAGCACCTCCATCTTTCATCACTCTCATTCCTGAAGGTGCCCAACTCACCCAACCTGAGATCCATGGCATCAAGGATGAATTTGAAGAAACAATTCTCAAATCTGTCCTAGCCACTGGAACTCACTCTCACAGGACTGGTATTTCCAGCCCTGTCTCCAAACGAAGGAGACTTACTTCCACCCTTCCTGTCTCCTCAGATCCTTGCTATCCACCTCTGTGGTTTTCCCTAGCCATTGCAAATAAGCACAAACCCCTTTATGAGGAATACCTTCAAAAGTGGTTCTTGCTCATATTTTTGGTTTACCTTTCCAAAATCTTTCCAACCATCTGACTACCATTTTCCCTTACACTTCTCTTTCAAAGGCTCAACAGTCAAAAATCTTTTCTGTGACTGAAGCCAAAACTGAAGAGCAGTGGGCACGGATCAACAGTGCTTTGTACTCCCAATTTAAGAGAGTGCAAGCTGCCAGATATCCTCCCAGGGAAGCCCCTCTCCCTTTGTATGAATGGTTCCAGATCCATCACAAGAACCTGTTTGGACCTTTCATTCAGAAAGAAATCAAGTTCATCAGGCAGTATCAGATGTTCTGCAATTACTGCTATATCAACAGCTTGGATGAACCTCAGTTGGGGCAGTTTCGTGCAGCCATCACAGCTTTGCAGTCCACTCATTGTGAACCTCTTCAGGTAGACTTTGCTACCTTGAAGTTCCCAGACATCGTGTTCCTTCCACCGCTCCACTCCTTGATCATGGATTCCTCGGTTGGTACACTTGTCTTTGAGAGAGCTGCTAGAGTCATGGCCAGGTTGCATGTCTATGAAGGCCGTGATCTTTCTTTCCAAAGATTTGTGTTCAAACACTATCTTGAAGGGCAGATTTCAGCTGATATCCTCGCTCCCATTCTCTCAGAATGTGAAAGGCTGACCTCTGATGAGTGGCTCAAGCACTATCCTTTGTCTGCTCAACAGCTGTCTGATCTGAATGCCTCCCAGGCACAAGCAAATCTACCTCCTCTGTCACCTGGTGACTTTCTGGACGCCAATTCCCGTCACCTCATCAGAAATACATTCGCAATCTGGCTTGAGAGATTCAAGATTTTTCGTGATTTGACGAAGGAGCTCCGGTCTCATCAGATCTTCTATCCTATCAAGATGGACAAGTTTCTCCTCTTTGCCAGCTTTGGGTCCTTCTCCACTTTCAAAATAGCCTTAGGTTTGGATAAATATGGGGACTTTATTTCTGAGCAGTGGAACCTTCATCTCAAGCGGATGGCCCCCACTATGGGACCCTCCTATAACATTGAGATTGGAGCTTTTCAAGCACATTTTGAAGAGCAGGAAAGATTGGCACTTCCTGTCATCCGACAGTTTGCCTCCTTGTTGTCTCCTGCCTTCTATCTTGATCCTTCTCTTCGACCTCAAGAACAATAATAAAATTCACTTCTCTTGTCTTCATATACTACTTATCCTGTCTTTGTCTCAGATTACTCCTTTTTTTCTTTTTGCTTAATGACAAAAAGGGGGAGAAAAACTTATGTCTGAAACATCTATATGCATTTTTTCATCCATACTTATTGTTCAGTTTTGTCATCACCAAAAAGGGGGAGATTGATGACCAGTCTGTCCCCATGTAATTTTAATTAATTACATATATATTTTGATGATTAACAAAACCAAACAAAAGTTTATCAATTATATCTAATGAATATTTCATAAGTCTTAAGCACAGGAAAAATACCAAGGTCAAACAAGCCAATAAAGGTATGCATTACTTCTCTGAAGCCTTAATCTTTTCAACATGATATTTCTCTAAGTCCATATCGACTTCTATTGAAGGCCATAACGATTTCTTTATAAGCATATCGATTTCAATAGAATTATCATAACGATTTCCTTTCTGGCTGAAAAGTCATGTTGTTTCAAAAAATCGATGTCGTAACGATTCTATAAGTGATCGCAACGATTTCCTTATAAGACTGAAAAGTCATGTTATTTCAAACAAGTCGATGTCACAACGACTCTATAAGTTACCGTAACGATTTCTTTAGAGCCCGTAACGACTTGCTCGTCACAACGACTCTATAAGTTACCGTAACGATTTCTTTAGAGCCCGTAACGACTTGCTCGTCACAACGACTCTATAAGTTACCGTAACGATTTCTTTAGAGCTCGTAACGACTTGCCTGTCGCAACGACTCTATAAGTTATCGCAACGATTTCTTTAGAGCCCGTAACGACTTGCTCGTCACAACGACTCTATAAGTTACCGTAACGATTTCTTTAGAAACTCGTAACGACTTGCCTGTCATAACGACTCTATAAGTTATCGCAATGATTTCTTTAGAAAGCGCAACGACTTGCTTGTTGTAAGGATTTCATAAGTTACCGTAACGACTTCTTTAGAACTCGCAATGACTTGCTTATTTTAACGAATTCATAAGTTACCATAACGATTTCTTTAGAGTTCATAACGACTTGATAAGTATTCATAACGATTTCTTTAGAATTCACAACGACTTGCTTTGTATAATGATTTGTTAAGTGTTTCACATCGATTTCTTCAGAAACACAACAATTTGCTTTGTGCAACGATTCATTAATTGTTCATGATATATCTTCTGTCACATAACCATTTGCTATGACTCATAACGATTTCATAAGTCATATAGTCATCAATTTCATATCTTGATATCTTATTCATCTTAAAAGCGTTGACTAGTCAAAGTCCACGTAGACATCTCTCTGACGCTTTTGCATTTATGAGATCTGAACGTATCTCTACATGCATGCAGACCATATCGTGCCTACTCTGATTACGTCTTTAGACTTAAGCTATTTTGCATTACTATTTTCATGTCTATTGCTACTGACGTTGACTGACATCAGAGACAGCTTAGCTGTCTGCTATTTGAGATTGACATTTGTGCAGACCTCTGAACTAGCTTCATGGTACAACATTAAACAAATAGAAGCCAACGGATATTTTTGAAGATCTATCTCTTTGCGTGCTCAAGTGATCAAAAGACTGTTGACTGGAAGCTTCCAAGACTCCAGATGTCATTCAGTCTAACGACTACTCAAAAGAGAGACAACGGACACTTCAACGTCTACATTTCAAATTGAAGATATAAATTCAAGTCAGAAGAACAGAAGAAAAAAAAAAGAGATCGCGCATTCAAGCATTCAAATTCTTCTCAAGAAAGTCCAGAGCCAAGAACCTTCATTCCACTTAGCTTTTGCTCTTTCGCTCTCCACTAGTTTGTGAAAATATTGAGAGAGCTTGTATAGTTCTGAGAGTGTGCCTTGTTTAGATCTTTGCTCTCAGTTCTAGTTGCTTCAGATCCTTGCTTATCAAAAGCTTGATCTAGGGGCTTAAATTTCATTCACTCTCTCTTCTTTGGTGTGTTCCCTTCGGTTGTGAAGGAAGACCTGGTGGTATCCAGGGTGTTATCGGTTGTGAAGGAAGACCTGGTGTGGTATCCAGGGTGTTGTTCCCTTCGGTTGTGAAGGAAGACCTGGTGTGGTATCCAGGGTGTTGTTCCCTTCGGGTGTGAAGGAAGACCAGCTGAGCTCGGTGTTGTATCCTTAGGGGGACTGTACCCTAGTTAGTGAAATCCTGAGTTGTTGCTCAGGGACTGGACGTAGGACTCCTAAGGAAAGGAGGTCCGAACCAGGATAAACCTTGTGTTGTGTGATTGTCTTCTTGTGTGTTTGTTATTTAAACTAACTGTCACTAACCTACTTCGAAGAACGTTTGTGTGAATGTTTTTAGTTACAGGTATCTTCTAGATTAATTTTAAAGACCCATTCACCCCCCCTCTAGGCTCGTCAACTGGGCAACATCATGTGCTAATTATATCAAAACTATAACAGTGATATATCATACCGTAGTTGAGTCATGCCTTGGGACACTCTATTTTCAACTTTTTGGCATGTTCTTTCCCATGTAGTCTACCTTGTCCTATCGTTAGACAATTCATTGGACATCTTGCAACATTTATAGTATGAAGAATATAATGTAAATAAATTTTTTTTTATAGTTAGACGTTATGGATTGGAGTTGGATGGATAAATTGAAGAATACAAGGGAATATATGGATGGAGTTGACACATATATTCAATTTACTTCTGCTCACTTTGCTCCATCAACAAAGATTAAGTGTCCTTGTTTGGAGTGTGTATGCCTCTTGAAACATGAAAAGGAAATAGTAAGACAACATTTGTATCAATATGGAGTCATTAAAGACAAACAATTTTGGAAGTTCCACGGGAGTAGTTCTTCTTCCAGGCACATGCTTACGGATTTTACACGTACAACACTTCCGAAGGATGTTGGTCTGCATTCGATGTTGGAGGATGTTATTGGTGAGGAAAATTCGAAACATGCAGAAGTGAAGTCAATGGATGATAATAAAGGAGAATATGGTGAATTTCAACAGTTGTTGGCAGATGTTGAACGGCCTTTGTACCCTGGTTGTAAGACATTCAACAAGCTTTCATTTATAGTCAGATTGTTCAACATAAAATGTAGAGGCAAAATGAGCAACAAATATTTTGACATGCTTCTGAAGCTGTTGAAAGAGGCTCTTCCAGAAGGTGATGTGTTGCCAGCTACTTACTATGAATTGAAAAAAATCATTGGTAAAGTGGGATATGACTATCACAAAATTGATGCATGTCCTAATGATTGTATTTTGTACCGCAAAGAGTATGAGTCTTATGATCATTGTCCTAAATGTGGAGAATGTAGATGGACGAAAGGAACTGAAAGAAGTGGTCATAATAAGAAGATTAAGGTTGCAAAGAAAGTTCTTCGGCATTTTCCATTGATTCCAAGACTGCAGAGATTATACACTTGCAGTAAATCATTTGCAACCATGTGTTGGCATAGTGATGAATGCCAAGAAGATGGCATTCTAAGACACCCAGCTGATTTCCCTTGTTGGAAAGCGTTAGATGCGATTGATGGTTTTGGTTTAGAACCTCGTAATGTGCGCCTAGGCTTGGCAAGTGATGGTTTCAACCCCTTTGGGATAATGAGTATGAGTCATAGTACATGGCCTGTGTTGTTGACACCATACAACTTACCTCCATGGTTGTGTATGAAGCCATAAAGTATTTTTTTGTCGTTACTCATTCCGGGTCCTAAAGGTTCGGGAAATGATATTGATGTCTACCTTCAGCCACTTATTGAAGAATTACAAATTCTTTGGCACGGAGTTGAAACATTCGATGCTTATAAGGGTGAAATATTTTCTATGCGTGCTGCACTACTTTGGACAATTAACGATTTTCCTGCATATGGTTATCTGTCTGGTTGGAGCACTAAAGGCCGATTAGCTTGCCCTACATGTAATGAAGATACATCATCATTATGGTTAAAAGGTAGTAAAAAATTCTGTAACCCTAATCATCATCGATGGTTAGGTATGGGTCATAAGTTTCGTTCTATGAAACGAAGGTTTGATGGAAAAGAAGAAATGACAGGCAGACCAAGTGTATTATCTGGTGTTGATATACTTAAGCAGTTGCATCCACTTAAATTTACTTTTGGGAAAGTTCCCAAATTTAAAGTGGGCGTGAGAAGAAAACGAAAAGAAGCTGCAACTTCATCATCCACTCTTGAGTGTCATACCAATTGGAAGAAGAAAAACATTTTTTTTTACTTACCATATTGGAAGTCTTTACTATTAAGACATAATCTCGATGTCATGCATATCGAGAAGAACGTTTGTGATAGTATTATTGGAACTTTGTTAGATGTTGATGCTAAAACAAAAGATGGTTTGAAAGCTCGACATGATCTCCAACATTTGGGTATAAGGGCCACTCTTCAACCTCAAACTCTGGATTCTAACTGATTGTTATTGCCACCTACCATATTCACTTTGAGCAAGATAGAGAAGGATACGATTTGCAATGTTTTGAAAAGTGTGAAAGTTCCAGATGGCTATGCATCAAACATATCAAGGCATGTAAATCCCAATGATCCTAAGAAAATTTGGGGTTTAAAAAGTTATGATTGTCATGTCCTCATGCAACAATTGCTTCCAGTAGCAATGAGGGGAGTGACACAAAAGGAGCTGAGATCTGCAATTAATGATGTATGCAATTTTTTTTCTCTAATATGTTCCAAAACTTCATCGTCAAGTGATTTCTATAAGCTTAGACAAGAAATTGCAAACATATTGTGTCGATTAGAGATGATCTTCCTGCCAAGCTTTTTTGATATAATGGTACATCTTCTCATTCACTTACCTGACGAAGCAAGGCTTGCTGGCCCAGTTCAGTATAGATGGATGTACCCCATTGAAAGGTTTGCATTAATCTTATACTTGTGCCTGACGATTGTACACTACTGCTAATAATACTTGATTTTTTTTTGAATCTCCACTAGGTATCTGGTGAAACTTAAGTCCTATGTACGGAATAGGGCACGTCCAGAGGGGTCAATGGTAGAAGGGTATATAGCAGAGGAGACTCTTATCTTTTCTTCGAGATATCTAGATGATGATGTTGAGACATGGTTTAACCAACCTTTAAGAAATGAAGATGAAGGGGATGAAGAATTGACATAAAAAGGATGAGATATTTTTTCAACAAATGGTGGATGTTTAGGTGGTGGAACCATTTGTCATCTTAGGAATAACGAGTTGAACCAAGCTCATCTCTATGTACTATTTAATTGTGAGGACATATCTCCTTACATAAGGTAAGTCAAATGAAACACCCTTAAAGTATTGTTTCTCAAGAGAAGACCGTTAATGTATTGTCCACATTTTGTATGCAGTATGCATCTTGAAGAAATAAGGAAAACAAGACCACGAGCAAGTGAAATGGAAATTGAGCGATGTCATACATTACAGTTTCCAGATTGGTTTAAGTATAAAGTAAGTAAACATATACAACATTTTTTTAGTGCACATCACATGTGTTTTAATGATAACCAACATGTAACCTTTTTTTTTTAGGTCAACTCTTTACAAGACAATGACAGGAATGGGTTACATGCAAACACAATTGTGCTGAAAGATCGACCATTAAATGTGGGGAAGAAGTTTAACATATGTTTAGTAAATGGGTTCCGTTTTCAGACTCAGCATATTGAACTTCATAGGAAGACACAGAATAGTGGGGTTGTTATGTCTACAAAAACTTCAAGTTTTTCCAGTGTTAAAGACAAGGCTCCTATTCGAGATAAGGTGACATATTACGGTGTTCTTCAAGAAATATTAGAGTTGAACTATTACGATCAAAGAAAGGTATTACTTTTCAAGTGTGACTGGGTTGATATTCAGCGAGGGGTAATTAAAGATGAAGGTTTCACATTGGTCAACCTACACTATAAATTACGTACAAGTGAACCATATGTTTTGGCCTCTCAAGTGGAACAAGTATGGTATGTGGAGGATCCCAAAATGGAAGGATGTTCTGTTGTGAGGAAAACAAAGCCGAGAAATTACTTTGACATGCAAAATGAAGAAGTTACTGAAAATAATGCAAAAGATGTAAAGATTGATGATGATGTTGTTTTTTTTATGACATAAACATCACATGGAAGAGAGACGACATTGATGGTGTAGAAATCCCAATTTGAAGACATATGTTATTGAGCCTTCCCCAACACATAAATGTCTGCCATTTTTTTGTCAATATTAATTGTGTTAAGGCTTACAGCTTATTTTGTCCATCTGGTATCTTGTCCATTTGCCATTACTTACATTGGAAGTAGTCGATGTGGCATCTCGGTGGGGCGATCTGGTTGGAGGTCTCGACGGAGTGAGAGAGAAGAGACAGAGCGGGAGAGGAGAAAAGAGAAGGGGGAAGAAGAAAAAGGGAGGGAATATTAGTCCCAAATTCATGGAGATTCAGTGACCAAATTGTGACTGAATATATAGAATTCGGTCACTAAGGCCGTGTTTACTCTGCGACCGGATAAATTCGATCACAATTCGGTCTCAAATATAGAGACTGGATCGTGACTGATTTTCTTCGGTTGTCGTATTTCATGCTAGAACGCGGCAAATATATGGCATTAGTGACCAAAATCTGATTGGTCACAGTTCGGTCTCTATTTTGGAGACAAACATATTCGCTCACTATCCAATCTCTCATCCGAGACTGAATAGTGAGATTTGGGTCATATTTGGGTCTCAAATTTTACGATCGAAAAACTATAGGTCACTATTCGGTTTTCGGTCACTAAATATCACTAAATGAAAATATTAGTGACCGAATACTTTTGGTCACTATGCAGCCTCAAATCAAAGACTAAATAGTGACCGAAATATTTGGTCTCAAATGCAGTCGCTATGTGCTCTTTTTCTTGTAGTGGACTAACCCTTCTACCTAAGTTTCTTCTGTACTCTGCCTTCTTCTTATCTCATTCAACTTGAGAGTTCAAGAGATACCCTCAAAGACAAGAGTGTCCTTTTCATACAATAGAGTTGTAATAAGATGATAAAAAGAGAATGGAAGACAACATAACAACATAATTACTTTTTCCTCGTCGTCAAACTTTATCTCCAACAGCAGCAAATCACTCACAATGTGATTGAAACGATTCAAATGTTGAATCAAATCTCCTCCTTCAAGAATCTGTAGGTTGTACAAGCTTTCTAACTTTTTCCATAGACCTTTATCTATATTCTCTATCATTACATTGTACAAAATTGAATCTGCCAAACACATCAAATGGCACTGAATACCATCTGCTTCAACTCTTCCCATTCTTCATCGTCCATTTTTGCAAATTTCTTCCCTATCAATTCCTTGCTGTTGAATTAATAAATCCTTCACTCTCATCTGTCATAGAATGAAGTTGTCTTTTCCATCAAACTTGTCGAACTCTCCTTCATCAATCTTCTCATCCTTGTTGCGCTCTGATCAACCAAAGACATAACAACACTCAACCTCACTTTGACCAATTTGTTGCTCAAAAGGTACCTCATGTGCCTCACCCGACGTTCACACACATAGAGAGAGAGGGAGAGAGAAGAAAAAGACGAAGAAGAAGAAGAGATAAACACACAGATTTATGTGATTCGGAGAGGCAATATGCCAAA
Source organism: Colocasia esculenta (assembly GCA_014218235.1). Classification (NCBI taxonomy): domain Eukaryota; kingdom Viridiplantae; phylum Streptophyta; class Magnoliopsida; order Alismatales; family Araceae; genus Colocasia; species Colocasia esculenta. The sequence continues at coordinate 33,611,183 of CM024757.1, read as the reverse complement.
CTTATCTTCACAGAACCCCCTTCTCCTAGATCGCCACCTTTTTCACTAGAAAAAAGAATAGTACAACTGCGATTGTTGTTGGATTCTTCCCTAGTGCCTAATTTCCCTTGTACAGTGACCCGAAGAATCCCACATACCCTTAGATTATATATTACTCATTTGTGAAATAGGAAGGTTCATCCTGGAAAAAGAAATCCATAATTGGTCAACCAACCCAACTTTTTTGGTCAACCAACGAGCCTGCGAATTAAACTACCTTCATAAACATTAGAATTGACATAGTTGAACCTTGGTCGATCGATTATGAATTGGTCGGCCAATTGTGCCACATCAGTCAACCAGATTTGTCTTGGCTAAATTATGGTGTTTCTAGGAGTTTTCTGGGAGCATCGATCGACTGAATATAGGAGTCCGTCGACCAAACATAAGATCAACCGAACACAAGAAAACAGTCGACTAATGTAGCACTCGTACTATGGTAGAACCTACTTTAATTGCCGCTACCACAGAGATACCCTCTCTGAATCGGAGTTACAATTCAACAGTATATATGTATGTAATTATATACATCCCAATAATAAAAAATTATATATATATATATCCCTAAATTATAGGTGTATAGAATATACACTACAAGACAAACAACATTTGTCAGCGGCTATAGACTGTTGACAAAAATCAAAAACCCGTTGACAAATACTTATGTCAACGGCTTGTGTCCGTTGACAAAGCCGTCGACATATCGGTCGTCGACTAAACATACGTCAACAGTAAACAAAGCCGCTGACATAAAACCTTTTTGTCAGCGGTTTTAAAGGCCGCTGAGAAAAAGGTTTTATGTCAGCATCTTTCAAGCCGTTGACAAATGTTCCATTGTCAACAGGTTCATAGCCGCTGACAAAAGTGAGAATACTTTTGTCAACAGGCTTCAGCCGCTGACAAATGTTTGTATACCTTTTTAATACAAATTCTTTTGAAAAATATAATTTCCTGTTTGTATAATGTGACTTCAATAGTTTGCTAGGACTGTATAGACACTGACACCAACAGAGAAGTATTCATACCTGTGCCAAGAAACCCCCAATTGCAGGGCCAACAATTAGTCCTATGCCCCATGCGGTACTAATCTGAATATGATCAAATAACATTATCAGCAACAGTAGAAAACTGCACTAACATATGAATACAAGTGTTGATTGGCCTTATACACTGGATCCATTCCAAAGCCACAAAAATAGAAACAAGCCAACAATGTTGCTAACATGTAAAGATAAACAAACCATTGTCACAATCTGGAAAAAATCGAAGATATGCAGTGCCTATGCAGAGATTCATAGTTGCCCTCAAGTTGCTTAATACAATACAACATAAGTCCACTTACATATTAATCACAACTATGGAAGAGATTGATTACTATAAGAATTCAGCATTCTTGACTCCTTATTACTCCCTTATCTTTCCAAGGGAGAAAAGAACTTACTAGTTGGTCAAAGTTGCACTCGCACTAGAACATGTCTTTCATGTATCCCATACACTATCCAACACCAATAATATGACAAAACTTGATCACCAGCAGTGGGAAGAATTACCATTCCTCGCTAACCAAAATATCTACAGGTAGGCCTGAGACCTCATGCTACAGATGCTACATCTTTAACTAATGCAGGATAATTGTTGTATTGGAGTTACCAAAAGATATATATATATATATATATATATATATATATATATATATATATATATATATATGGCTAGATATATAAGCACTCAAACGAAAGAAACACCTGCGAGGAAGACAATAAATGTTGCAACTATACCGACCTATACTGAATAGTAGCCATCATATATACAATTATCTTCATCATATCCCAACATATACTCATTATCAGAATCCACTATTCTTGAGGTCATAATTGCCTCTCCTCTGGAGAACCGCCTTACCATTTTGCTATAAGCACCCTTTTGGGACTATCACATCTGATCAATATGTGCATCTGTTACCAATAGCTAGAATCTTCTTAATTTCTTACATATAACTGCACTGGATATATAAAAGGTTTACCAATATGTGAGCCAGCACATCTTGTGCTTTATGATCATGTCCTTCTGGGTACTGATTAAAGTTCATTCCTTCCTGCCCAGTAAGTTACTTAAGAGATAAAAATACAACAGCACTCATAATTAAGAGTGATTTGATCGGAGGATCGAGCATATCTTCCTGGCGCTCTGAAAGAAGTTCCAGTTGGATATCCTTCAGCATCGATCGATCTTGAACTGTCAAATTTGATGTTCCTCGAGATCGATCCCCCCTCCTGCTGGTAGATCGATCCCTCACCAGATATGGGTCTAGCTCTGACGTGCCCCGTGATAAACTGGGTTGGCTTGCATGATGTAAAGAGCATCAGTTTTGAATTCATTCCCGCGATCCCTGCCGATCTTGAACCCCGATCTGATCTGGAATTCCATGATGTAAAGAGCATCAGTTTTGAATTCATCAAGTAACCAAACAATAATAGAATTTATCCTGTCAACAAAAGTACCTTGCACCTCACATATATCCAAATATATTTGATTAGGATTCTGCTGTCAACCTCAAGACAAGCAGTTTTTGCCAAACATCAGGCATTTGCAGTTGCCAAATATATCTGATCCAAGGCCGATTCCTGGCTAAAAGAATGCCCATTAAAGGATAAAGGATAATAAATATCTTCATAAAGCATATAAATACCACATATTTCATTTAGAAGCTGAGTACATCATTAGAAATAAGAATGGTGAACCGGTGGCTGCGGGGCCCTCTATCTGCATCAAGCCTCCGTCCATGAGAATGGGAAAAAAAATACATAGATGTACCAATTCAATTAAAAGAGAATGAAAAAAAAAAGCAATTGTTAATTGTACAGTAAAACACACCATATATTGAGAAGGCCAATAGAATAAAGAAGGGCATACACATCACCATGTCCATAAGCCTTTGTCTAAGCACTACAAAAAAAAACATGATATGCCAAGGTTGCTAGCATAATGAAAATCGTTTGAATGTGTGATGTGCATAACCCAACAGTAATCATGCAAAATTACCATCTACAGATTGAGGGAATATGAAGATGCATTTATCTAGAACTAAGTCAATGCATAATTTCTTACCATACACCAACAACTTCAAACTTGGTTTTCTATCCAGATTCACATATCTCCTGGAATTTGCCCCTGAACCAAAATATAGAATGTAAATACAACATAACCAGAAACAGAAGAAGTTCTCGTAAGCATTTCATTGAACAGAAGAAAGGACTGTCGTCGGAGACGCCTCAACGACGAGGCATCTCGACACGTTGTTGTGAGGTTATCTTAAGCTTTACCCGGGTAACATTGTTGAACAGGGTGGAGTACAGCTTCCTCAGCAGAGGCCTCTGCCCCCCGGGCTTCGTCTGGATTATGGTGTAGAGGTCCTGCTTCAGGAGCGAGGAGCTCTCCTGGAGTGCCAGCTGCAGCTCCCGCCAGGCCTGCGACTCCACCAGCTGCCGGAGCCGGAGGATCCCCCGCGAGTGGATCTTTATCCCCGCTTCCGCCTCCTTCGGCGTCTGGTCGGGGGCGGTGAACCTGAACTCGAAGGAGCGCGCCGGTTTCTGGACCAGGAGCGGGGCGGCTCCGGCCAGGAAAGCTGCCACGAGGGCTGCCGTCGCACCCCTCGGCAGGAGAAGACGACGAGGTGGTAAGGGCGGCTGGATCTCGCGGTCGTCACCGCAAGGATGAGGAGACGACGACAATAAGGACAGGATGCCACCTCCACCTCGGTTCCCCTGAAGCTCCGGCACTGCGTCCCCGCTACGGATCTCGTGGATCCCCTCGTGGCTCCCTTCCGCCAACGCGGACGGCGTTGTCGATGCCGTCGGTGCGGTGCTCCTCTCCTCAGCGGCGGCAACGACGACCCACCCCTCTTCTCAAGGTGGCAGCAGCGACTAAAAGGGGGGCAGAGGAGAGAACAAGAGAGAGGGAGAGAGAGAGAGAGATCGAGCAAAGAGAGAGGAAGCGAAGGTCACGACGGCGGCGTAACAAGGGCTTCTCTCCCTCGGCAACAGCGGCGCAGCAGGGGCTCCTCCCCCTCGACAATGGAGGAGGCGACACAGCGAGAAAGAGGGAGCGAGAGAGCGAGAAAGGTGGGGGAGAGAGGATTTCCATTGTGGGAGGTGGAAATTTGGGTTGGGGGAGGCGGTTTTGTTGGCGGTGGGCGAAAGATATGTCAGCGGCTTTTAAGGAACTGCTGACATATAGTAAATATGTCAGCGACGTGAACTAAACCGTTGAGAAAGAAGTCTTATGTCAACAATCCGTACAACCGTTGACAAATATTTAGATTTCTGTCAGCACCTTCGCCTACCCGCTGACATATATATAATATGTCAACAATTTTTCCAGCCGTTGATATATAATCGTAGACAAAAACATACTTTCTAGTAGTGATAATATATAGATTTTAAGAGTATAATCTCGAATATGATATATATATATATATATATATATTTTAAATACATAAATTTTCTATAATATTCAAACCTACGTAGGTATTAATTATTCCTTTTCTATCTTATCTTTTTGATAGAATAGGGTATTGGAGTTCACGCATTAAAATGGTTCTTAAAGAATAGTCATTGATCGATAGAGAAATATTTATTGTACTTATTTATTATACTTAGATATGTAGCAGGTCGTGTGGTGTCATATAAAGTCTTACGTAGGCAAATACCCCCATTCATCACCAACCTAGCTGAAGACAGTGGCAAGTGTCATGGATATGCGGTGATTAAAAACTTTGACTCATAAATACAAAATTTGAATTTAAAAATGTTACTCTTAATGTTTAAAAGCATTCACTAAACTTTTAATAATAATTTGAACTTATAAATACTAATTTTGAACTCAAAATATAATAATTATAATTTAAAATTATTGACTAGACTTTTATTGGTAATGAAATTGGACTCATAAACACTAACTCTGGACTCAAAAATACTTCTTTTAGAGTTTAAAAATTATAAACTGGACTTTTAATAGTTACTTTAATTAGAATCATAAAAATAGGCTTTAAGCTAAAAATGATGACTTTGAATTAGGAGTAGCCGTCGTTGACTATCACCTGCTAATCATCCGTCGCCTACCATTGCTTGTCATTTACATGACACTCTTCGTGACGTTATACGAACTATCGTATCACTTGACAAGTACAATAATTCTTCTTGTCAAAAGTGTAATAAATCCTTCCCTCGCAAGTATATGCTAAAAGTAACCTGATCGTTGTAGCTGAAGGAAATAAGCTCGTTGAGAATTTTGATTTTGTTATGTATAAAATATTGAGTACTTAAAACTTCCTCTTGATCATCATGAAAGAACATTCCCCAGACTCATTTGCCTTTTCATCAACTATAATCATGAATGATTGCATTGCACAATGGCGACGATCGTTATTCTCCTAATCTTTCGAATAGGTTGAAACATCATCTGCTTAGTATATCTTATATCTAATCCATAAAACAGGAAAGATTACCGCTCTATGGAGACGATAGTGGGAAAAAACTGGTCATATATTTCCACGGTAAAAAAAAGGGGGGGGGGATTCTAAGGTTTATGTGCTGTTTAACGTTGTGTTGGGTGTTTAATGATAGTAAAAATTATATATACCTGTTCGAAGTTATATTTCTAATCTATATATTATACTTTATATCCCTGAAATTTAAAAAATTAGTCGGTTATCTCCCTATGGTTTACCTGGCCGTTGCAAAAGTAGGGATATTTTGCTATTAGGCCAAAAAAAAATCATTAGATAATGGTAAAAAAAAAACTAAAATACTCATGAATGAAGAGGGGAAGAGTGAGAATTGTTGAGAGAGAGAGAGAGTTGTAGAAAGAGATGGGTGGTGGAGAGTGGAGATGCGGATCTCCCCTCGGCATAAGTTGCATGAGACAGATAGAGTGTGTGGGTGGTAGGGGGCATTGGTGTCCTTTCATGAGAGAGAGAGAGAGAGAGAGAGAGAGAGAGAGAGAGAGAGAGAGAGAATGTGTGGGGTGAGAGGGGGTGTCAAAGGGCCCCCTCTAATTTCGGGGGGAGAGAGAGTAGAAGGGGTTCTCCTTCTCTATAAGTTATTGTGAGAGAGAAAGATTGCATTGAAAGGGAGTGAGAGAGATAGATAAATATATATAGAGAGAGAGATGTGAGGACGTTGATGGTGGACTAAGTTGGTCTCGAATAAAGAGAGAGAGATTGAAAATAATTTTTTAAAAAATTATGAAGAATAAATTAATTTTTTATCTTTTAATTTAATGTGACTTGGTTAAATAGATAGAATTACAGTAAAAATATATACGGTGAAATATATAATATATATATCGAGATTTTCCCTATAATCTCGAATACATAGGTATTAATGATTCCCTTTCTACCTCGTCTTTTGACGAAATAAGATACTGGAGTTCACACATTAAATTAGTACTATTAAAGAATAATCATTGTAAGCATGACAAATACTTATTGTATTTATTTATTATATTTTAAGTATATTGTTAGACGGCAATCCGCATAATGTCGTATTGAGTGTTGTGTGGGTAGACTGCAACATCATCAACCTAGCTGATGGCGGTGATGGGCATCAGTGACATGCCGTGGCCAACAATGTGGTGGGCTCATGATTAAAAATTTTAGCTGATAAATATAAATATTGAACTTAGAAATATAATTCATAAGATTTAAAAATATAGGTTAAATTTTTAATAATAATTTAGATTCGTAAATATTAACTTTAGATTTAAAAATATAATCAATACGATTCAAAAAAAATGATTTAACTTTTGATAGTAATAATTTGAACTCTTCAACACTAATTTTGTACTAAAAATACTAAATTTAAGATTTAAAAAATATAGATTGGATTTGTAATAATTACTTTGGGATCATAAAAATAGATTTTAAACTCAAAATAATAACTTTGGATTAGGAATAACCATTATTAACCACAACTCACCAACTGCTCTCACTGCTTGCCACAATCTATCATTGTGTGGCGTCCTACATCATGTCATATAAGATGTCATATCATTTGGTAAGTATAATAATTATTTTTATCCAAAATGTAATAAATCTTTCTCTAACAAACACGTGCTGAAAGTAACTTGAGCGAACATTTAAGCTCAGTGGTTTAGAAAATGATATTGATTGTGCTTTTTATTATTTAAAAAACTAGAACATCCAAGAGAGAGCAAATTTTAAATTTGATGGACATTAGAGTGTTTCATCAAAATTGCTTAATATCATCTTTCAATGTGGAGAGAGTTTGGCCCGGGAGTTTGAGATCTGGCTGTCAAAATAGAAGGTTATACGCTTAATTATCAAAGATCTGATTTATGAGAAATATTTAGTATATTTTTATATTACATTTTAAGTGTAATATGGTAATAGTCCATGTGGCATCTAATAATTAGATTGTCATTTTATCACTCCATATGTGAGTGGTGCCACATAATTCTTATCTAGTCATATTGTACTTAAAATGCAATACAAAAGTACAATAAACTTTTCTCCTGACTTATAATAAGAAAGCAAAAGGTCGTCAGGCCACTCGCTCGAGAGGGAGGTATGTCTCCATATATGATGTATACTCCGTGTCAAATGTTAACGTGAACACTACTAGAACATACTTAGATTTGAATTTAATATATTTTTCTCTTGAGTAAAAAGAAATTTTATTGATTGAGAAGAGAGAGAAAATTTTTATAAGTTTCTCAGCTAATAGAATTGTTTATCAAGTAATATGCATTAATTTTATTGCAAGATACGTTATGTAATAATCATTTCTCTTGTATTAAATGTCACAATGTTTCCACATTAAAAGTGTGTTGTCCTGACGATGAAGTGCTAGCTAGAGAGGACCAAGGTTAAGGCGGCCCTTATATGTGCATTAAAGTGACTAAATTTAAGGCCATTCTACCCATTTTAAGGGAATAATTGTCTTAAGAAAATTATTTTTTTGGTATGTTAAATTCATTGACCTAATTTTAATCAGTACAAAAAATCTCGGGTTCAATACCAAAATTAACTTACACCTAAATATTGTATATTTACAAATTCTTTAAAAATCACATAATAATCTTGATAGATTTGATAATCGAATTCTTGATCTTTTGGTGTACGGCGAAACACTCTACCAATTGAATTCTTACGCCTCTTTGGTAATGGGTTAGATTAAAGTTAATTTAGAGTTAACTCAAAAAGTAGTTTGGAAAGGTTACAAAGTTAGTTCAAGTGAGTTAGATTAAAGATGGGTCAAATGTGAGTTAACTCACAATTTTTCAACCCACCTCTGGAGGTGAGTTGAAGTTAATCCACTGAGTTAACTATCTTTTTACTCTCACGGTACACAATATTAATTGCTACTTTTTCTTTTCTCAATGTAGGTTAACTCATTTTTTTTTACTAAAGTATATTTGAGAAAAATAAGTTAACTCACTATAGTCAAATGAGTTAACGTCAAATGAGTTAACTCAGTTGCAAATAAAGTAAAAATGTGTTAAAAGTGGACTAACTTTAGTTCTAAGTTAAAATTAATTTTAACCCAACTCATTATCAAAGAAGACCACTAGTAGCTAGTGGTATCTACTTCCAACCAAAAACCAAGTGCAAGACTAGAGTTCTTTCTTTCAGGACTTGAAAAAGTATTTGCCAAGATAAGTATAGCATCAAAGTGTGTATGGTAGATGACGGGTCAAAATCTTGCGTCGTCCCAATGACCTGATCAACTCGATCGGTATATATAAATGCGTTTCTCTGAATTGAGAAGCCTAGCTGAGAACTGGGAATTAGTGTAGTTTTAATTCGTTGTCACATATCAAAAGGACTGTTTGCTTAACTTTAGAACATGCATCGGTATATATGTCTACTATACGTGCAGGGAAAGTTGGGCACATATTCGAGTTATTTGACTGTTACGAGAGCAAAGTTGAGGAACCGTACGTCAGGTACCTTTCAAAAACAGCTTTTCGCCAGGAGACAATAAACTATGAACATGTCTAAATTTCCTGGTGGTCCTTAAATCACAATATATACGATATTACTCTACTCGTTGTCCGTTGATATGCTCGCGCAAAGACGGAGGTGGTGGTGGTGGTGGTGGTGGCGCCGGCGGTGTCATGTGGTGCTAGGGCTGGCTGGGGAGGGGGGAGACGTGGGTCAAAGAGCCAAAATTAAAATTTTGTCGTGGTCGAGAGCGGCGATCGCAGACACGATCCTGAAAAAAGACTCTACTTATTATCCCCATGCAGCCATATATATAATTATTAAAGCTGCACCCAGTCTCGCCACACCCTGGCTGGCCCCGTGGTCCTCTTCAGCTAGCGTTGTCACACACACTCCCCCACCCTGCACAATCTGGTCCTCTTGATCATGACCGGATTCATTAGCGAGCGTGGTCGACATACCAACAATGCCAAGGGGACCGTATTTGCCCGGAGAACCCCTCGTTGCGACTTGCCGTTGGGATCTATCATCTATCCATATAATATATATATTGTACTTGACGGGCTAGAGCTTTAACCCACATCCACATGACGATGACGATGACGATGATAGCACAGGGCACTTCCTTTGAGAGAGAGGCCACACTTGTTCTTCATGCTCCCCAAGACCATGCAAAGACACAGCCTCCATCTCACCGGTCGGTGTCGATCGTCTCTCTACTTGATTAAGACTGAACAATATGGTTTGACGAATCAACGCGGGCGGCTCAACATTTTTTTTTTAATCCGAACTGATCAACTAAATCGAAGCTTCTATAAAAACTAATCGAATTGAACCGTACGTAGCGATTCATTTCACAATTTGCTTTTTTTTTTTTTTTTTGGGACTATTGATTCTTTTCAATTTTGTAGTGGTTTACTATTAATTTGGACATGCATTTTTAAATTTGTCTTACTATTTTGACAATAGACTTTCTATCTTTTGACAAATAGACATTCATTTGTGAAGTAATCAAATTGAATTTAGAGAGCTAGAAATCTCAAATTAAAAACTAAAAATGAAAAAAAAGAAGGTTTTGGACTTGTAGACTTTTGGTAATGAATTTTTGGACTTTTGACAACATCTCATATTTATTTTCTAAAAAATTGTACGCCTGGTAGGATAATTTGAGCTATTCTTTTAGATCTACATTCAAAAAATATACTATAATAATCAGTGAAAAAATAGTAAAAGAAGATAATAGTGATACAAATAGTTAAAAAAATCAGTGATAATAAAAGTCAGTGAGAAAATCAGCGAGAATAAAAATCAGGTAAAATAAAAAATTAGTGAGAAAATTAGTGAAAATAAACATCACTGAGAAAAATAGTCATTATAAAAATCGATGAGAATAAAATTAGTAATAAAAAAGTGAAAATATAAATCTGTGAGAAAAATGATGAAATTAAAAATCAATGAGAATAAAAATTAGTAAAAAAATAGTGAAAATAAAAATCTGTGAGAAAAATAGTAGAAATAAAAATCAATGACAAAAATATTAAAAATAAAAATCATTGAAAAAATAGTCAAAATAGTTAAACGTTGCTTTTAGCAGAAAATATAAGTATAAAAATCAACTGAAAAAAGTTTATGCAAACTAGTGAAAATATAAACCTGAAAACACAGTACGAAAAAATCACTAAAAACTAATTCAATTTATGTGGTTCATATGGTTCGGTTCGATTTAAAAACAGAGTTGAATCATTTAAAACTAATCTGATTTGATTTGGGTTATTGACTCGAATTTTATTATTTTGGTTCAAAATTTCGATTCAAAGCGAGAAATGAACACCCCATTGTTAAAGTCAAAATGTGAGGATTGACAGACATACACACATATTCTCTCTCTCTCTCTCTGAATTCATAAGCAGAACATGTTTTCTCTGATGATGAGAAATAGTCAAAAATAACTGGAGAGGAAGAACGCAATGTGTTCTACATTCTACGCCTAAGCGATCGCAAGCAAGGGTGCAGAGGAGGTACAGCAGAGCTGCAGAGGCTACAACAGGACTTGGTCGGATCGAATGATAATAAGATTGCCGATAAAAATATTGCTTCATCTCAATCTTATGAAACCCAATTTAGAATCTCAGACCTAGTTTGGAGCCCAGTTAACTACTATAACTTGTAGCTAATCTTACTCAAGATAAGTAACGGAATTGAAGCTGCATAAAATTTTAACGTGCCCCTTGAAAGAGTATTGTCTTCATTTAAGATTTTATTTTTTTCCAACCCTCTTAAGAGAAGAGGAATATATAGGTCTCATTTGTAAACATACATTTAATTTTATTATTTGTAATATGGAACTAAACTATATCAATATATAACACCTCTTAACGAGGATGAGAGTCTTTTTTTTGATAACGAGGAAATCCCGCCCCGTGTGACTTTGTGGACTCAAGGATTGGAAAACAAATTTTAATAGCCCAGATGGCAGACCTGAGTATCGAACTTAGGTCTACCCAAATAAATGGGAGGCGCTAGCCCATTGGGCTACGCACTCCTCAACGAGATGAGAGTCTGTGTGTCTTGTTATGACAAGATATACGAACATGACATTAATTTTTCACGAATGATGTCAATAAAATTATGTGAAATTTTAGTATGTCCCCCCCTCCCCCCAATAGATCAAATTATCTCCCTTTGTGGTTGTCCCTTTTTTTTCTAAAAAAAAGACCGTCTTAAAAGAGGAAGAATGAGTCTGAGATATAAGCACACACACATACACTTGTTTTTACCACTTTCAATATAAAATTAAATTAGACCTCTTCAAAAATAGCATAGCATGGTCTTCATCAAGTGAACCAACCTTAAATCATCTCAACTTCCAAAGGGTAATAGTTAAACATGGTACAATACATCTAGTCCATCTTTCAAAGTTCCGTATGATTATTCCACTGCGTGTAAGTTGACAAAATTTGAAAGATTGAACAAAGCCCTCTGTAGCTAGTGACATGGACCTTCTTTTTTTTTTCAATTCCTTAATAGGAGCTTTCTTTATCTCAAAGCAAACGTAATATACGGCAATGCAGCTACTCTACTCATCTTAGAAGACGACACCGGATGTCATATGGAGACACTAGAATCAATAAAACATCCACAAGGCAGGGATGAGAGAAATTTGAACCCCTGATCAAGAAAGAGAGAAATTTGGACCGTTTCCTCATCACCCTTCAAGACTGGTACTTCCTCAATCTCTCAAAGTTCATGGGATGTGTGGGCATCTGATCATATTTGGATAGATGCAATTGGTGGGGTCTCAATGCTGTTGTGTTGGCGTGACCTACTCCATAATTCATGTGTACAACACCCATTCATATTATCACATTAACACAACTAAACATATACACTTAATTTCTTATCTGTTGCTGAGAAAATCAGCAAGGATCGTCGGCCGGAGCCAAGCAGGGTGGGCCCCGAGGGATTGGTCGCGCCGCGCAGTCGTCAGAGGAGTGAGTTCAACCTGCAAAAAACCACCGAGACTCCTCGGTGGTCGGACACTCCGACGATCAAGTTAGAAAGTCGTTAGAGAGAGAGAGAGAGAGAGTTTTTTGTGCTACGAATAGCGTACCTTTTCCTTGTGGGTCTCTATCCTTTTTATAAGGGCCTGGTCCTTTGGACAGACAAGGAAGGTGGCGGACGAGCCTCCGTGAGGCAGGGGCGCTAATCAGGGACCCCTCGCCAGCTGGACAGGGAGAGTCCTGCCTTGACAGCCGCTTGCCCAAAGCGGGTATGGGCCAGCTGGGGGTCGTGATTTACGGGGCTCGTCTAGGGTAAGCGTGACCTGGCGCCGGCTGGGGACGCCCGGACTTAGTGCTTATTTGAATTAGTTCTTCGCAGTGATGGACTAACCTGTGCCGACGACTTCCGACAACTTAATTGTCGGATCGTCGGTATGGCCGATCCTCGATCTCGTCGACCCAATTTGTCGGCTGACGACGACCGTATCACTAGTCCCCCGGGTTCTTTTCGAGGCGAGTCCTCGGCTCGAAGAGAAGCCATTTATTATTCTCAGGAATTCGTACGGGCGTTGGCGCCGCCTCGTATTCCGCGCGCTGAATTCGGGGGCGTTCTGCCACTGTTATGATGAAGGTCGTGGTCTTGTCATAATGGCGGTACTTCTGATGACGGCTTGTCAGGTACTCCCCTCTGAGCTCTGCGCCATGATGACGCCGCCCGGTTTCGGGGCGCACGCCACGGATCCGGGTGAACGTCTCCAGGCCGTCGGGCTTCCGACACGTGGCGGAATCCTGGGTGCGCAGGATTTCTGGGCCGTCCGATTGCATTGGCATCGCGGTGCTATAAATAGCTGAGGTTCGATACGAAACAGACGTTCCTTTGCCTCGCGCGCGCGCCTTTCGACCCCTACCGCCCCGACGTCTGCCGACGATCCGACGATCGTGTCCTCGTACGAAGTCGATCGACGGTCTTTGCTTGCTTCCTTTCGAGGTAAACGATGAGCCTTTCCTCTTCCTCCACCTCTCCTGAGGCTTCCTCCTCCTCCTCGTCCGCAAAATCTAGGGACCCCCATGTTCCCGTCGACGCTCCCGACCATGTTTCTGAAAGCCTTGGGGAGGGGTCGGTGTCTATAGAAACCTAGATCTGGGGGCCCGTGGACGATTCCTTCGTTCTTGAATTAGTCCACGGGACCTATGTTCCCAAGGAACCCTCGGCCCATACCTCCGGTGCACGCCGTCGAGCCGACAACGTGGCCGAAGCCCGTTGTGAGACCTCCCCTGGGACCTTCAAGTGGCTACGGAAGCACCCTAGATTCGTTCTCCCTGCCGACGCCTTTGTGTGCGCCAACAGGGATTTTAGGGCTCACTATGTTTTGGACGGGGGGTTCTCGGTTTACACTGAGGCGGTCCGGGCTGGCCTCTGTTTCCCCTTCCACCCCTTCGTCATCTTTCTTCTCTTGGAGCTCGGGGTGGCTCCTTCCCAGTTGGCTCCGAACGCCTGGCGAGTAATCGTCGGCTTTCTCTCCTTGTGCTATTCGGGGGGTCCCTCCGACCTCGCGCCTTTTCCTGTACCTGTTCTCTATCAAGCCGTTCGGAGACTGGTTCTACTTCGCGGCGAGGAATGGTCGGCATATTCTCGGGAGACTCCCTTCCTCGCTTCACGGCTGGAAGAGGAACTTTGTTTTTGTTTATAGTTCCTCGGGTTGGCCGTTCCCAACCAAGTGGTCGGCCGTTGACGTCCGGAGCAAAGCTTTTGGATCGCCGAGGCTGACTTCGTCCGAGCTATACGACCTTAAGTGTTTGAAGGAGGTGGAGCCCCCCAACCTGATCGATATCTCGGACGAGTTATTCCAGCTGATCGAAGAGGGCACACAAGGTTGCCAGCCTCGTCGTCGTACTTTTTACTCCATCCTCGGCTTCCTTAGCTAACGGTCGGGTATTTGCAGCTATGGCCGACAAGGTTGGCTCTGCCCCCTCCTCGCGAAAGGGGCCGTCGCTCGCGGATCAGGCCAAGAGCCGAGCCCAATCAAGGGGGAAGAAGATGGCTTCCCGCGCCGAGAAGCGACACCGCGATGCCGAGGCCGTGCCACCAACGGCGCCGACGCCTGGTCAGAGCTCGGGAGCCGTCCCGTCGACCGAAGAAAGACCGAAGAAGCGTCCAGCTCCAGCGTCGTCGGGTACGGCACCCGACGCCTCAGTTCCGCCTCAGGCTCGTTATTCCTTGGACCCCGTCGAGTGGGGCCAACAAGCCTTGCCACCCGAGGTTAAGGCTGAGACGCTTGGCCGCCCCGCGCGTCGGCTCGTACATGAATTTTATCATGGTATGCTGAGCCAGCTGGCCGCCTTCGACGCCTTCGTGCACCGAGCTGAGGTGAAGAGGCTGGCCTGCGACAAGCGCATCGCCGAGGCCGAGGAGCTTGTGGCCGCCGAGAAGGCCCGTAGTCTCCGCCTGGAGGAGGAGGCAAAGAAGAGGGAGGGCGCCCTCCAGGCGGCCCTTGAAGCTGTGAAGAAGGCGCAATACGACGAGATTGCGGCCCACGAGGAGACGAAGAACAACTTTTCACGTCTCGTTGCTGAGGAGAGGGAGAAGGCGATTGAGGAGTACCGCAAATCCGACGAGCTTCAGGATGAGATCGCCGACCTCTTCCAGGGTGGATACGACGACTGCCTTGCCAAGGTTAAGGGGTTGTATCCCGACCTCGATTTGTCGGGAGCTACTCTTGCTGAAGACGACGACGGCGACAACCAGGTCACCGAGGGGGGAGGCAAGGAGTTCGCCGCTGTCGTGGACGAGGCCATGGAGTCGGCTATTGATCGTTCCCTCGACCAGGCAGCTGAGGCTGTTTTGAATGAGGAATAGTCGCCTTCCTTTATGTACTCTGTAATCCTCGTCACTGAGAATACACGGTTTTTAGTTTCTAGCCGACGACTGTCTATTCCATTGCGTTTGTATAAATGAACTTGTCGACATGTGTGCTCAGAATTGCCTCGTCGGTGAGGGGGCCTAATCGACTACGTTAGCGAGTGCCTAAGCGACCTCGCATTGTAAGAGTGCCGAGGCGACCTCGTACTTGAGTGCCGAAGAGGCCTCCGGCTCACGTTATAGAGTGCCGAAAAGACCTCGGGCTTACGTTTAGAGAGTGCCGAAGGGACCTCGGGCTTACGTTTAGAGTGTGCCGAAGAGACCTCGGGCTTACGTTTAGAGAGTGCCGAAGGGACCTCGGGCTTACGTTTAGAGTGTGCCGAAGAGACCTTGGGCTTACGTTTAGAGAGTGCCGAAGGGACCTCGGGCTTACGTTTAGGGTGTGCCGAAGGGACCTCGGGCTTACGTTTAGAGTGTGCCGAAGGGACCTCGGGCTTACGTTGAGAGTGCCGAAACGACCTCGTCGTTGTCGAAGCGACCTCGCTTAGAGTGCCGAAGCGACCTCATTATGGGAAATATTGTCGTAAATGTTCGGCATTCCATGTCCTCGGCAAGGTCGTCCCGTCGAGGTCTGATAGGCGATACGCACCTTGTCCGAGATCATCGATGACTTTGTAAGGTCCTTCCCAATTGGCGATAACTTTCCGACAGCTGACTTTGGTTCGGAGACGGCGAGTTTTCTCAGGACGAGGCTTCCCACGCCGAAGCGCCGTGGCTTGACTTTTTGGTCGAAGCTTTTCTTGATTCTTCTTTGATAAACCTCCATCCTCGTAGAGGCCCTCCCCCGCCTCTCGTCTATGAGGTCGAGCTCGGCGCGTAGGGATCGGTTGTTACTTTCTTCGTCGAATCCGAGAACTCTCAATGAAGGGACGAGCATTTCTACAGGCGATACGGCCTCCATCCCGAAGGCCAACGCGAAAGGCGACTCACGAGTTGCCTCCCTTGGGGTCGTCCGGTATGCCCAAAGCACGTGTAGAAGCTGGTCGGCCCAAGCTCCCTTGTGGCTTGTTATTCTCTTCTTTAGCCCGTCAAGATCGTCCGGTTGGTGACCTCGGCCATCCCGTTGGATTGGGGGTGAGCCACTGAGGAGAACCTATGCTCGATCCCGAGTGCGTCGCAATTCCTACGGAATTTGATGTTGTCGAATTGTTTCCCGTTGTCGGTGATGATCGTTCGTGGTAGGCCGAACCTGCAGATGATGTTCTTCCATACGAAGCTCCAAGCGTTGGTGTCAGTGATTTTGGCCAGGGGCTCGGCTTCGACCCATTTAGTGAAATAGTCCACTCCGACGATAATGAACCTTCTTTGGCCAGTGGGGGGGGAATGGCCCAAGGATGTCCATTCCCCATTGCGCGAATGGCCACGGGGAATTTATGCTGGCGAGCTCTGACGGGGGTCGTCGGTCGATTCTGCCGAATAGTTGGCATTGTCGGCAACTTCTGACATACTTTTCGGCGTCTTTAAGCATCGTCGGCCACCAATACCCTTGTCGTGTTATTCTCCTCACCAAGGATCTGGGGCCTGCATGGGAACCGCACGTACCTTCGTGTATTTCGTCGACGATTTTTCGGCTTCAGTGGGATCTACACACAGGAGGTATGGATAGCTAAATCCCTTTCGATATAAATTGTTGCCGAGGATGAAGAACCTGGCCGATCGTCTCCTTGTCTTCTCGACCTCGTCTTTGTCCTCTGGCACCACGTTGTCCCTGAGGAAATTAATTAATGGGGTCATCCACGTCGTCCCTACGTCGACGATCATCATATCTCTGGCCGCTATGGTTGAAATCGTCAGCTCTTCTATCAGCAGTGATGGGGGCGCCTCTAGTGCCGACGAAGCTATCTTCGATAACTCGTCGGCTTGTTCATTCTCGGACCTCGGTATCTTTATGAGCTCCGCTGAGTCGAATTCTGCCATCATCCTTAGCACCTCGGCTTTGTACAAGGCGAGCTTCGCCTCCTTCGCTTCGAACGTGTGGGACACTTGGCCGACGACCAGTTGGGAGTCGCTGTGAATGCGTATCCTCTTTGCTCCAAGGGTTTTTGCCATTTTCAGCCCCGACACCACCGCTTCATATTCTGCCACATTGTTAGATGCTTCGAAACCGAAACGAACTGCGTACCTTAAGTCGAGGCCCTCGGGAGAGCGCATTACAACGCCTGCGCCGCCTCCATTGGAATTTGAGGCACCGTCGACGAAAATTTTCCAACTCTCGTTGGGTTCTTCGTCCATCGCTGCCCGGGCGGTGCCTTCGGAAATAAAATCCGCGAGGGCCTGGGCTTTGATGGCGACCCGGGGCCTGAACTCGATATCGAATTCGCCGAGCTCGACGGCCCACTTCGCCAACCTCCCCGAGGACTCGGGTCGCTCGAAAATTGGTCGGAGCGGAGCGTCGGTTAGGACAACGATCTTGTGTGCTTGAAAGTACGGGCGTAGTCGTCGGGCTGCCATGATGAGAGCGTAACCGAGCTTCTCCAGGTTGGTGTAGCGCTGTTCGGCTCCTCGTAGCGCCTTACTCGTATAGTACACCGGGAGGGGGCTCGATCTTCTTCTCGGACGAGCACCGAGCTGATGGAATAGTCCGTCGCAGATAGGTACAACAGCAGTTCTTCGTTGTCGCATGGCTTGCTTAACGTCGGGACGTTCGCTAGGTGTTCCTTCAGTTCGTCGAAGGCCCCTTGGCATTCCTCGGTCCATTCGAAGCGACCCTTCCGCAGTATCTCGAAGAAAGGCCGGCAACGTTCCGCCGACCTGGACATGAACCTACTAAGAGCAGTTATCCTGCCATTAAGTCTTTGTACCTCTTTGATTGTCCTCGGAGCCGTCATGTCGAGGATGGCTTGGACTTTGTCGGGGTTGACGTCAATGCCTCGTTGTGAGACGAGATACCCTAGGAATTTCCCCGCTCGGACGCCGAAGACACACTTCTCGGGGTTCAGCTTCATCCCGTAGAGCTTCAATACTTCGAAAGCTTCGGCTAGGTCTTTGACGTGGTCCTCGGCTCGTCGGCTTTTTACCAGCATGTCATCGATGTATATCTCCATGGTCTTGCCAATCTGCTTCTCGAACATCTTGTTGACCAATCTTTGGTATGTTGCTCCTGCATTCTTCAATCCGAACGGCATACGGGTAAAGCAATACAAACCTCTCTCAGTGGTGAAAGATGTCTTTTCTTCGTCTTCTGGGGCCATTCTTATTTGGTGATAGCCTGAATATGCGTCGAGGAAGCTTAAGAGCTCGTGCCCGGCAGTTGAGTCGACCAGCTGGTCGATCCGCGGCAGGGGGAAGCTGTCTTTTGGGCAGGCTTTGTTTAGGTTGGTGAAGTCCACACACATTCGCCATTTGCCATTTGCCTTTCGCACTAGGACGATGTTGGCGACCCAGGTTGGATAGAATGAATTCCTAACGGTTCCTGCATGCAAATATTTTGTCAACTGGTTTTCAACCACTTCCTGTCGTTCGGCTGACAGGGGCCTCTTCTTTTGCCGGATAGGTCGGGCCTTGGGGTCCACGTTCAAGTGGTGCTGGATAATGCTCGGGTCTATTCCTGGAAGATCGTCGTCAGACCAAGCGAAAACGTTGCCACTCTGACCGAGGAATGTGGTGAGGTCAGCCTCCAACTCTTTGAGTTCGGTCCCGATGATTAGAAGTCCGCTTTCGATTTTTATTTGCTTAGTTAGTTCTACTGGCTCGTGTTTTGGGGCGTCATTCACAGCAGGTACGTACTCAGGAATAGTTGGTTCTTTAGCTTTAATAGAGTTAACATAACATAGGCGCGCCTCGGCCTGACTCCCGACAACTTCGCCTACCCCGCTTGGAGTTGGAAATTTCAGCTTCTGGTGGTATGTTGACGGGACCCCTCCGAGCTTCCCGAGCAGACCGCGCCCAAAGATCGCGTTGTAGGCCGACTTTACTTTCACAATCAAGAAGTCGACCTCAACCGTTACTTGCCGAGGACGGGCTCCCAGTGTTACTTTGAGCCGGATGGACCCCTCGGCGGTGACCGGAGTTCCGCTGAACCCAAACAGAGGTGTGGCGACCGGTTTGAGCTCCGTGCTCAGGTTCGTCATCTTCAGGAAGCAGTCGTAGAAGAGGACATCCGGCGCTGCTCCGTTGTCGATGAGGATGCGATGCACGGTGTATCCGTCGATGTCGGCATGAATGACTAGCGCGTCGTCGTGAGGAAAGTTTAGCCCAATCGCGTCGTCGGCAGAAAAGGTGATCGGCTCCAGATTGGGCTGGTGAATCCCGAGGACGACGGCTGAAGCGTACGCCTTCCTCTTCCTGCTGCTGTCGCCGCCACCCGCAGATCCGCCGGCGAGGACCAGGACGGCGCCTTTCCCCTCGCGCTCGCGATCCTCGTCTTGATCGCGGTCTTTCGGTTTGCCGTCGACGACGTCTTTACCGATTATCCCTCGGCGCAACATCTCCGATATCTCCATCTTCAGGCTCCTGCACTGGTCTGTTAGGTGACCGAAACCTTTATGGTACTCACAGTATAGCTCGGCCCCTCGTCCCGATGGAGGCCTTGTGATGGGTTCCGGTCGCCTGAACTCTGGTAGCTTTTTGATGACAGGGAGGATTTCTGAAGGTGGCCTCCCGAACCGGGGGAGATCCCTTACGCGACGATACTCGTCGGGTCGTCGGTCAGACATTCGTCGGTTCTCTGAGTCTCGGCGCTTGTCTCCGCGCGCTTCCTCCCTCCTTGGCCTCTTTTCGCTAGCCTCCGAGCTCGTGCTTCCCCTCTCCAGCGGCCGCTTCAGTCGCCCAGCGGCTCCCAGGGTTGATTCCAGGCGGACGTATTTCTGCATCCGAGAGAGGAGGTCGGAGAGGCTTACCGGTGGTTTCTTGGCGATCGACGCCACAAATGCTCCGTCAGTGCACACCCTGGTCAGAATGTTGACCGCCGTTCTCAAGTCTAGGTCCACCACTTTCATCACCTCGATCTGAAAGCGTTTCGCATAGTCTCGAAACATCTCGTTTTCTTTTTGAGATACCAGCCACAGGTCGTCGGTGCACAATGAGTGCTGCACCGTGTTGTAGAAGTGGTCGAGGAACCTTTGGGCCAGGTCCGAGAAGCAGGAGACCGATCGCGCCGGCAACGCCTTGAACCATTGTAGTGCTGCATCATCAAGAGTGGACATGAAGGCCCTGCATTTCAGAGCGTCAGTCACATTCATCATTTCCACCTGGCCCTGAAAATGATCGAGGTGGTGGACTGGGTTGGTTGTTCCGTTGTAGCGTCGGAACTTTGGCAACTGGAACTTCGGTGGGACCGAAGCCGATGTGATTTCTTCTGTGAAAGGCGAGGAGGAGAGAAGCGTCGCCACGGATGGGGCGCGAGTGCCGAGCTGTAGGGCTTCTATTTTCCGATTCATCTCCCGCAGATCGCTCTTCCACCGAGGATCGAGCGGGGACTCGCTGATGGTGATAGCGGTGGACTCCGCCGTAAAGTGGTCGGCTAGGTCGGCCCTAGCCATATTTCCGGCTGCGGCTACCGGCGTCACGGGAGGAGCGTTGTCGGCGTGGTTAACTGCCGGGCGCGGGAGTCCAACTATCGTCGGTTGCGCTTCGGCGTGACTTGCCGATACCGCCGGAGGCGCTTGTTGCCGGTGGAGAGCTTCCGTATCACCCTGATTACCTTGGGTTTGTTCTACTTGGCGAGTCGAGCCCTCGCCTCGAGGAGGGTGAGCTTGTTGATTCTGCTCCATCCTCATAAGGATCTGCTGAAGGTGCACTAGTGTCTGCTCGACCCGATCGAGCCGCGACGAGGTCGTCGAATCCTGCTCCCCCGCGCCCGAGGCTCCTCCAGCTGCTGCCCCTTCAACAATGCTAGTAAGGGCGACTTCTTCCTCCGACGGGCGAACTGCGACCTTTCCCTTGGGTGCCATGAGGAACAGCTTTTTGTATCAGGGTTCCCACAGACGGCGCCAAATGTTGCTGAGAAAATCAGCAAGGATCGTCGGCCGGAGCCAAGCAGGGTGGGCCCCGAGGGATTGGTCGCGCCGCGCAGTCGTCAGAGGAGTGAGTTCAACCTGCAAAGAACCACCGAGACTCCTCGGTGGTCGGACACTCCGACGATCAAGTTAGAAAGTCGTTAGAGAGAGAGAGAGAGAGAGAGTTTTTGTGCTACGAATAGCGTACCTTTTCCTTGTGGGTCTCTATCCTTTTTATAAGGGCCTGGTCCTTTGGACAGACAAGGAAGGTGGCGGACGAGCCTCCGTGAGGCAGGGGCGCTAATCAGGGACCCTCGCCAGCTGGACAGGGAGAGTCCTGCCTTGACAGCCGCTTGCCCAAAGCGGGTATGGGCCAGCTGGGGGTCGTGATTTACGGGGCTCGTCTAGGGTAAGCGTGACCTGGCGCCGGCTGGGGACGCCCGGACTTAGTGCTTATTTGAATTAGTTCTTCGCAGTGATGGACTAACCTGTGCCGACGACTTCCGACAACTTAATTGTCGGATCGTCGGTATGGCCGATCCTCGATCTCGTCGACCCAATTTGTCGGCTGACGACGACCGTATCATTATCTAAGAACAATTAAAAGAAGTTTTTATCAAGAAATACTTATTAGATGTCAGATGTGTCACACGGGCACACATTCTCTAATGATAGATGAGAAATGTTATTTTCCATAGAGTTTTTATCTTGCTGGAACAAACGAGTGACTCTGATTGATTGAGTTTTAGTGAAACACAGTCTTCATAAAGAATAACATTAAATATTTATGAGTACCTAATAAATATATAATAAAAAAAATAAATATATAAGTAGAATAAATAGATAGTTAAGTAAGTAAAATAAATTTATTTATTCCGTTCACATATTTATTTGTTCTAATTAATTATCTATTTATTCACATATTTATTTTACTTACGTATTTAATTGATTCGCTTATAAATAAAATAAATAAGTGAATCAGTGAAATAAATAATATATTGAATAATTAGTAGAACAAATTATCTATTTATTCTATATATATATATATGTTTTATTTATCTTTTAGCTGATATTAATAAAATATTTAATATTATTTTTTTAGAGACTTAATTATAATCTATCCAAAATAATTAATCAAGAATGAACTGACAATGTCAACAAAACAAAAACCTCATCGGATACGGGGCCGGAGTAAAATATTACTCCTGATAAATGGATAGATCGGCTAGTGTGAAGAGGAGACATTATACCCGTCGGCCCACATATATATTTTTTACCAATCACAAAGTTTAAAGTGTCACAGACATTTCTCTTCAAGTTTCTTTAAGGGTCCGTACGCTCTGAGACGCATGCAGTAAATATCATTCAACTTAAGATCCTGCCCTGCCCACGCCCACCTTTTCTCAAGAGTTACTCACAAGAGTATGCCCCGGTGTAATTGCTTGTACCAAACAGGCAGACCCGGTAATTAAGAGGTGAGGAGGGGAAACACCGAGGGCAGAAGCGGGGAATCGCAGACAGCACAGTCGAGGTGCCCTTGCGGGAGAGGGGAGGAGATCGACTCTAGTGGCTCCGCCGAGGAAGGCTAGCTACCTCGCTTCGGGATGTGGTCGGGGGTCCAGAACCCAACCGGACCTGCCGTATCCAAATCCCCAGATGCCTGCCTCTTAAACAGTACTCCCTCGGCCCCGGCTCGAGCCACGGCCACCGCCCTCATCTCCGCCGACCCCGGCCGCCACCACCACCACCCGCTCCTTCCTCCCCTCCTCTTCTTGAAACACAACACCACTCTTGTAGCTGCTGCTTTCACCCCCCCACCGTCTTACGCTTGTTGTTATTATTTGTTAGTATCACCACTGTTATCGTTATCCCCTTTATCCGCTTCTACGCCCTCAAGCATGCGCAGAGCCCTTTCCCCTTGTTTTTTCTGATGGCCTCCCACTCCTGCCTCCTTCTCCCCCCTCGCTGTGACACCATCACCTCCACCACCACCACCAACTCCCCCTCCCCTCCTTCCTCCACCCTCTCCCACACCCCCGCAGGCGGCACCTGTAATAATACCCATAATAGCGGCATCCTTAATAACCCCGACGCCACCACCACTGCCCTACTCTTCTACCCTCCTGGCCCAGAGCTGCCCCCGCTAGCTCTATTGCACAAGCACCAGCAGCTGCGCCAGCTGGAGGTCTTGCTCTTCGGGGAGGAAGCCGCCTCCAACATGGTCAGGAAGAGGACCGCCGCCGAGCTCGACCTCCACGACGACGCCCCCGCCGCCTACGCCCACCAGCGGCTGCCCCGCCGTGCCCCGCCCCCGGGCGCTGCTTCACTTACTGGGTCGAACAACCCAGCTGCCCCCAGCTTTATCGCGGACCTCGGCACCACCCCGTCGCTCCTGCTCCCCACCCTCAACATAGAGAGCAACGCCGGGGGCGGCCCGGCTCTGCTGCCTCCCCCTGGTGGGTTGCAGAGGCTGCCCCCTGCTCCTCCCCCCACGGCCCCCGCCGTCTGCGGCTTCTCGGGAATGCCCCTTTTCCAGTCCGAGGCCGACCGTGGCACCGGGGGAGGGCTCCCAGTGGTGTCCTCCTGTGGGGCTCCTCCCTCGGCCGACGACGCGGCGTCCGCGACGGCGTGGATCGACGGCATCATACGGGACCTGATCAACAGCTCGACGGCGGAGGTGTCCATCCCCCAGCTTATCCAGAACGTCCGCGAGGTCATCCACCCGTGTAACCCCAACCTGGCCGCAGTACTCGAGTACCGCCTCCGCTCGCTGACCTCGTCCATCACCTCGCCGTCCGATCAGCACCACCATCCGCACCTGCCCGCAGCTCCTCCTCTCTCTCTGCCCGTCTCCGCTACGGAGCCGTCCGAGAAGAGGAGGGAGATGAGGCCGCAGCATCAACAAGCAGCGGCAGCGCCCGTTATGCACACTACAACCCGCAGGACCGACCAACCGTTCCCGACCATGACGCCGCCGGCGAGCCAGTTCCTTAATTGGGAGGGTAACGCGACCCAAGTCCATACCCGCCTCCCGGCCGCGGGCGCCGCTCCCCCTAACCTCTCCATCACTCATCCTCGGACGCAGCAGCAGCAGCAGCCTCCGCTGCCGCCGCCGCCGCCGCAGCAGCAACAGCAGCAGCAGAACCAACAGTACCGTTCTCAACAGCAGCACCACCAGCAGTCTCCACAGCAGCAGCAACAAGAGCAGCAGCACGCACAGCAGAACAACGGTGCATCGGACGAGGCCGCTGCAGCTGCCGCAGCGGCGGCTGCGCAAGCGGCGGCGGCTGCAGCCGCGAGGGAGAGGAGGGAGGAGCTGAGGAAGCAGAAGCGAGACGAGGAAGGGCTCCACCTGCTGACCCTCCTTCTTCAATGCGCCGAGGCCGTCTCCGCAGACAACCTCGAGGAAGCCAACCGTATGCTCCTTGAGATCTCGGAGCTGTCCACCCCCTTCGGCACCTCCGCCCAGCGCATTGCCGCCTACTTCTCCGAGGCCATGTCCGCCCGCCTGGTCAGCTCCTGCCTGGGCATCTACGCGCCCCTCCCCCCCGCTGCCCTCCACCGCCAGAAGCTGGCCGCCGCCTACCAGGTGTTCAATGGCATTAGCCCCTTCATCAAGTTCTCCCACTTCACCGCTAACCAGGCCATCCAGGAGGCCTTCGAGCGCGAGGAGCGCGTCCACATCATCGACCTCGACATCATGCAGGGCCTCCAGTGGCCGGGACTCTTCCACATCCTCGCCTCCCGCCCCGGCGGCCCCCCGTACGTGCGTTTGACCGGCCTGGGCACGTCCATGGACGCCCTAGAGGCCACGGGGAAGCGCCTGACGGACTTCGCCGAGACGCTGGGACTGCCCTTCGAGTTCTACCCCGTGGCGGAGAAGGCGGGCAACCTCGATCCCGAGCGCCTCCATGTGAGCAAGCGCGAGGCCGTGGCCGTGCACTGGCTGCACCACTCCCTCTACGACGTTACCGGTTCGGACGCCAACACCCTCTGGCTGCTGCAGCGGTAAGTCTCCCCTTCCTCCCCGTAAGTCAACATTAATAGTCCGCGTTCCGAGCTCTTCGCTTGCACCGTAGCTGCCTGGTGTTTAGGAGAAGCTGCCCCTTGGGTTTGGCAACCGCGGTGGCCGATGGGGTCGTCGTCGACGACGTCGCAGCAGTCTTCTGTTCCTCTGACCTCTGCGTCCTTCTGACGGGGTCGCCACTTTTCTGAACCCATTTAAGATCAGACAGCAGGAGGCATTAAATGAATCGCCAAAAAAAACTTTGTTTTTCCCAATAAAGATGATTCTTTTAATCATCATCCTCCTGCATTACAGTGCTAGGTTTCGGATAAACGATAGATTAAACATTTTGTTAAGAACGAAATCTTCAAGTTGGTTTCTCACGAAGATCTGAAAAAGACCCAGACCGGCTTCCCTTCCTTCCCTTCTTTTCGTTTATCTCTGCTTATCGACCGTAGCAAGCTAATTACGTAAGTTTTGGTATTAGCTACCGTAGGTGTCCTCTTCTGCAAGTTCTGTAGTTCTTCGCTTAAGCTCGCTCCAGTTACAAGGTACCAGGGGGGATCGACACTGCGTTACAGTAGCCGTTTCGAGCTCCCGGAAACTGAGCAGTGCCTGTTGATTGGACAGGTGACTGGAATTTTTTCAAAAATTAATTATTTTCCGGAAGAACTTATGTCCCTCTGCGACCTGTCCAATCACCTAGCTCCCCAGCTACTGCGAAAGATGTTTCCGGGGGTTGGAATCTACGCAGCTGGACACAAGCTACAGCCGTTCCACATAGGCTATCAGTTGATCCGTTTGCTGTCCCGTTGCTCTTTTTATCTTACTTACGAGGAACTGTTGGTCGGTAGTAGTAATGGCGGCAGGGTAATAACACGATGGGTTTAACAACATTATTGGGTTTCGTTGGTGTTTGCAAACAGGTTGGCGCCGAAGGTGGTGACGATGGTGGAGCAGGACCTGAGCCATGCCGGATCATTCCTGGCGCGGTTCGTCGAGGCGATCCACTACTACTCGGCGCTGTTCGACTCGCTGGGGGCGACCTACGCCGAGGACTCCCACGAGCGCCACATCGTGGAGCAGCAGCTGCTGTCGCGGGAGATCCGCAACGTGCTAGCGGTGGGCGGCCCCGCCCGCACCGGCGAGGTCAAGTTCCAGAACTGGCGGGAGAAGCTGGGCCAGTCTGGCTTCCGGAGCATCTCCCTCGCCGGCACCGCCGCCCACCAGGCCACCCTCCTCCTCAGCATGTTCCCCTCCGATGGCTACACCCTCGTGGAGGAGAACGGCGCCCTCCGTCTGGGGTGGAAGGACCTCTGCCTCCTCACGGCCTCCGCCTGGCGGCCCATCAGCAGCGGCGCCGCCTACGCCGCTGCTGCCCGGTAGAACGATCGCACTAGTCCTTACGCACCCCTCGGCCAGCTGATGCAGAAGCGAGGAGAGAGATGGGTCTTGCCCTTAGTTTGTTGCTTCTAGTTCTATGTACACGAGCATGGCAGCACCCCCCGTTTTCCCATCAAATCAAGAGATAGCTATTCTGTTTTCCATTACCACGTTAAGAACTCCATATTCCACCTTGCTCTTTCTCCCGTTGTTATCAGTCTTATGAAGCAAGATAAACAGATCATTAAACACAGTGAAACTGTTCATGGTGGGCTGTTCTCGTCGTCACCTTCGAACAGGGAGGGAGGCCTCCTCCTCCGTGGCATTTGTTAATTAGGGCCAGAGCTGTGTAGTAGAATCCTGGCAGCTACAAACGCGCATCGATCATTGTTCCTGCCGCCGGTTGGTTCTGTGTGGGGCGGGGGGAATTAGGGCTATAGTGGGGAAGGATGGGGGACGTTGTTGATTCGTGCGGGGGTGGTGGTGGGGGGGGCCTTGGCCGGGGAAGACTTTGGCCCGTGGGTACTGAACTGCTCATGATCAAGCTGGTTTTGTTCTCATATGGACCACGTCCTTCGAGGGTTTTATGACCTTGCTGTGTGTCGTGAGGAGAAGGGGGGGGGGGGACTGTTCTCTTTTATTTCCTCCCCCCTTTTCATAAAGTCACTGCACTTTTTGTTTGCTTCCTCAGTCAGAGAGAGAGAGAGAGAGAGAGAGAGAGTGTGTGTGTGTGTGTGATACGTGGTTGTGTTTTTTCTTTTCTTTCCCATGGGCCATGAAAGAGAGAGAAAGAAAGAGATGTCTGTGCTTGCGAATTGCGATGGGGTGTTATTATGTTACATTGGGGCTGACTTGGACTAGAGCGTGATGATTTCCCGACAGACGAAAAGGAGCCAAGATCCTTCTTCATGTGTTCGCTTGCCCATTTGATTTCGATGCCTGGTGGAACCACGTTCCTGAAATCACTTACTTTTATTTCCTCTTCGAGAACTCATCATGCCTGTGCCCATCTCTTCCCCCTCTAACTCTGAGAGAGAGAGAGAGAAAGCTAGGGCTGGGGGATGAGCTGTGACTTCTGCATGGCTCACTTTTCTGGTTGTCTAACGAAACTCAGCAAATCAACGTTAGAATATTGCTTGACTGATCATAAGTTTTCGGGAAGGAGTTGGGCAAGCCCTTCACTCTGTCGATTTTGTGTTTCGAAAGAGGTGGTTCATGTCTACTAATTAACTTGGTTTACATCATACTTTTCTCTCTCATTGTCCTGATCCTTTTTGACTTAGATATTATATAAAATTGGACAAGGTTCATCAACTCTTTCTTTTCTCAATTATACCTAATTTGACATATGTTTTGCCACCTCTATGTCTTCGTGACTAATTATAAACCATTTTTCTCCCAACATCTTCCATAAAGCTTCTTTCCATGTAGACCATCATTCTTCTATGTAGAAGTTTATGCCAAAAATATGAAATACTTAAGCTTCCAGCTGCATGCACTACATAACCCTCCAAACGTACATGTAACATGTTGTCCCATCATCCTTGACGAAACTTTAATTCCTGGTCATATGCTAAGCTCAGCACAACCATTGTTAGTACTACGCAATTTCCTAAGTTATTCTTTTCTAGAGAGAGAGAGAGAGAGTTCTGAATGAACCCATTATTCTCCTCATGGCATCATCTGCCTTAACCTGGCTTTCGGCAAGTAGCTCCCACCTAATCCTACAAACCCTATTTAATTAGTTCTTCCATCCAGATGAAAGAGACAGTTCAGTTATTAATTTAAACTCAAGTCTGTTATGATAGTCCCTTAACTATCAAACTCTCGAACAAAGGGAATGTTCACAGGATAGATTTGTGCTCCAAATGTCTGTCCCTCTTGTCATGCTAAGCTACTATTCCCTTATGGGTTTATAACTTGGTGGCACCACTTAAGTCCCCTCTCATGAAGGTTAGGACTTCAAATCTAACCAATGTGATTGATTTGGGTGGAGAAATGTAACCTACAAGTTCATGCGGAT
This sequence comes from Colocasia esculenta, assembly GCA_014218235.1. Lineage (NCBI taxonomy): Eukaryota > Viridiplantae > Streptophyta > Magnoliopsida > Alismatales > Araceae > Colocasia > Colocasia esculenta. The sequence goes on along the minus strand of CM024757.1, from coordinate 33,582,411 downwards.
CTAAGTTCTATTTCACATATGGTAGAATCTATAACAAGTTAATCTTTTTCTGCGGATAAGGACAGAGACGGATCTAGAGACAAAATATGACCACATTGGATTTTTAAAACTCTATTGATTAGTTTTAAATTTTTCATTAAATTAATTTGGTTGGAAATTTTTTTAAAATGAGTGACTCTACTGGAAAATTTTCTGGGTCCATCTATGGATAAGGAGTCGCTTAATTGGGTGGATACTCCGCTATGTATATGGAATTCAGGGGTTCTACTTCCAATGATAATAGATTTATAAGAATTTTTAAGAAAATTTTTATAAATATTGTCAAAATTGTAACTCCCACGATTGTAATAAATTAGTACTTAATAAATAAATTTATAAAAGATAATGGGAAAAAAATTCTGCAATGGGACCTACGAACTGAAAAACTTATCTAAATAGAAGTGGAATAGTTGCATGTAGGGACGAACGCATACCTAGCCCGTACAGCATTTACATAGTATACTTTTATGGACGATGGGCCAATTCGCTGAATTCACTGACGATTGGCAGATTGATTGGCCCACCTGACGAGAATGAGGCCCTTCTTGTCTACCCACAAATGCGTGTGATGGTAACGAGTCATGGACATGGTTAATCTATTATTTAGATTTTGTAAATTTTGTCTTGTCATCTTGTACGCTCTTCTTACTTGTCCACATTTTCCGTGATAACATTGTGGAGAGAAAATATATATGTTAGATTAATAGGAAGGAATTGTCTGTCAAATCAAATAAATGGCACCAACGAAATAAGAGGGAAAGATAAATAGAACAATATTGAGATGGCTAGCTAGCTACCTTATATGAAAAATACATAGTAGATACTCTATCCATCCAACATATTTGTCACTTTTCACATTCATGATAAGAGTGATAAATAAAACCAAAACAAATAATTTTAATCATGACCGACTGCCGCGCTTTTGGCAGACCATCCTCTAAGGCATTGTTTGGAAACGAGTTTGGGCCGATTTTGGCCCTGACAAATCTCTGACAAAATCAAAGCAAAATCAAACGTTTCTAACTATTATTGGCTTCTGTGTATCTCGGCTTTTGAAAAAAAGAGAGAGACAGACTGAAAGTTTTTTTTCTTTGCATTGCGGCGGAAGCGGGTTGAGGGCCGCTTTTGCCGATTTTTGGCAGGCGAAACCCCGTTTGTGTCTTGCTCGGGACATTTTTTAAATTTTTTTAACCTATTTTGGGCTGGTCGTCTACCAGCACAGGCCACGAAAGACTGTCATGTTCTTCACTAAACTACAAAAGTGAATGGACGAAAAAAAAAAATCTCAAACTTATTTGATATGACGGTCGGAAGACCTCAATTAAAGGTGCGTCTAGATAACATGGTCGTTATCCATCTGTCCGGAGTTTAAACTAGTCTGTGTGAGAAAATGGATTCACGGGATTTTTTGGGAAACCGAAAGGATTCACGGGATTGAAAAGGCAAATAAGGGATCTATATATATGTATGCAAAAGTTAGTAGAGCTTACTTATTCACCAGATAGATTAAAATTTTCTTTTTGTTTTCCCGTCAAAATTTACTTTTGGATGTTATAGGGGTCAAAAAACTGTCGACATATCTCCTAACTCTCGACCACCAAAACTTTTTAATTTTATTTGTTCGAGAAAAGATGTTGGGTTGTATATGCAAAGTAAAGGAAGCTATCAAGAAACTCCATGAGCAATCCTGGGTAGGGCCGCAAACAGAACGCATAGGGAGCGGATCAGACAATTCCACATCTTCTCCGGATGTTTTTTTTGGATAATATGCATTCACTTCACATTGAAATCGGATATCGAGTGTGTAACACTTCGAAATTTTATTTATTAGAAAATTATGAATAATTAAATTTTTAAACAAAATTATTTCATGGGTTATAGTTAACTTTAATTTAGAATTAATTGGTGATAATAAATGTTATTCCAGTAACGTACTTAGAGGTACGCACTTCGACAGGACGACACTGAAATTCTGTAGTAAAAATAGAATCTGAGAACACCATAATTTTTTAAAAAATGTAGTGATATCAGAAATATAAATATCCGAATTTGTTGATGTGCGAATTTCGAGATTAAGCCGGCACAACTATTTTTCGGACGATTTTTACCTAGTGCAAAATAAATACTAAAAATTAAACTAAAATCACCATAATTTGTAAAACCTTTACATTAGCCTATGGCTGAAATTTCAACACAAATGGACATCATTTCAATATATCTACATGAGGATCTTTGGGCCAGTTGAATTATGGGCTAATTACGGTGGGAATTTTCCTGGAAATTTTTAGTGCCTATCTGTGAGGCACTGGGAAGGCCAGCACACAAGGGGCTGAGGTTAACACGTATTTACATGAGGTGTTTAGCTGTGAACGGTGCATGTTTAACGTGTCGACAGTAAAAGCCAAATGATTTTTACTGTGACACACCAAGGGCCTGCGTGTCCTCATGCATGGGAGCTTTGCTGAGTTATAAAAACCTCCCCGTAACCAGCATACTAGTCTTTCCAATGCTAGCATCTGCTAGGTCTCCTTCCTGCTCTTGCACTCTTCTTCAATTCTTGTCCTTCTACTGTTGCTGTTGCTATGCGTGCACCTTGGTGCTCGTGGGTAGCTGCTCTTGCTGTTGTTATTGCTTCTACTCCTGTTGCAACCGTGTTTGCAACCTTGTCGTCTCCTTCCTTCTACTGGTTGTGGGTTTCTTGTTTAGAGGAAGTGAAGGTTTCATCCTTTAAATCAAGTAGGTTTTTCTCCTCTTTTCTCAGTCGTTATCTCCGACCTTTGCCTAAGAGTTCATGATCACCTACTAGGGCTGCCAACGGGTCGGAGTCGGAATAGGAAATAGGTGTTTCCGCTTCCACTTCCTATAAGAAATTTCAGAGTCGGAAACGGAAACGGAAAAGGGTGTTTCCGCTTCCGCATCCATTTCCGCTTTCTATCGGAAAATCGGAAACGAAAACGGATACAAAACGGAAACTTCGGATGTAACAACATTTGTACAATTAGAATTAATTTATAAATTTATAAGTATATTAATTATTAAATTATGAATAGTTTCAAATGTAAATTTAATAATCTTTTCTACTATATCTTCTTCATCATGTACATTATAATACCCTTACTAAATGAAGTATAACAAAATCAAATTAGTATGGTAAAATCATATAGTGAATATAATGGTTGAGTAATAGATAATCAATATATGTAGATATAAATATCATTAGAGAAAAAAGTTGTCCATAATTGGGACTAGAATAGATGACATTTACATATAGATGGGGGGAGAGAGACAATGAGTTAAAAATTTAAGAGCCAAAGTTTCAAGTTTGAGGAGATTTTATTATAAAAATATAATATATATATTAAAATTATCGGAAATGGAAACGGAAAAGCGGATGCGGAATTGGGTGTTTCCGCTTCCGCATCCTATAAGAATTCGGATATCCATTTTCGCTTCCGCTAAGCTATCGGAAAGTTCTTTTCGGAGTTCCGCATCCTATAAAAAATACGGAAACGGGTCGGCTAAACGGAATTCGGAGATCCATTAGCAGCCCTATCACCTACATACTTGCCTTTAAATTTGTTAATCCTCTTTTGAACTGTATCTATCCTTTAAAATCTATTTGTTAGGCATTAGACAATGTTCACACTTGTCACTGATTCTGGAAACATCATTAGAATGATGTTTCCATTCCTTATCATCATATTTCCAAATAGTGTTCATGATACCCCAAGTGTGTGATGGAAATCTTATTAGTTGCATGAGAACATGTCTCAGAATAAGTGATGTTATGTCCCTCACTTTGTTGTAATTGTACATGTTTCAGTTGTCCTTATTATTCTATTGATTCCTTCATATAGAGTAGAGTGTAGAGGTGTGATTAAGCCCCTCTTTGATGTGTTAATCATGAATAAGTTCATAGGAACATATAGGAGAGCCTTTAGAGGTATGTAACTCCATTTCCATAAGTTGGTCTTGCGGTTGTCGACAGATAGAAGGCATCTGTCGACATGCCTTAAGTTTCCAGAACCAGAATTCTAGAAAAGCAGTAGTTGTCGACAGATAACTCTTAGCTATCGACAGATAGCTTTTAGTTGTCGATAGATACAGTCTGTTGTGTTTTCAGCACTAATTCTTGTCCCATTCTTGAAGATTCACTATACTATTGACCCTATGAGTTGTTTACTTCATTTCCTTGGATTCCAAAACTACTTTATGATCAAGATAATTTGATTATTCATTCATCAAACTATCCTTTGAATTTCTATTCCTATTGTGCTCATGAAATATAACTTATGATCTGAAGATAGTGCTCTCTTCAAAGAGGGTTTAGAATCACTTGTGGTAGCACCAGTCACTTGTGATCAGCTGTGGGTGACAGTTTGTAGGTAAACCCAAGCCAATGGACTGACGATGGTGGGTACTAACCCCGTTCTTGCGCAATGAACAAGATCCAATGTGCTGGAATCGCCTAGGCACTGAGGATGTATTTATGTTATTTAGTAATCTCTTGAGAGCAGTATGATGCCTGTCGAATTCATTTCCGAATCAAGTTATGATCTGAATTTTTGTAAGACATATGTGACTTCTGTTCTGAGATTCGTTTGAGCCCGTTATGAAACCAACTTGGGCTATATGTTTATGTTAAGTATGAATTTCATGAGCAAGCATGATTTGATCAATATACACACTTTCTGAATAATCACTTAGTTCTGCAATTGAAACTCCTATCTTTAAGCTTACTTTCACCTACTGAGTCCTCTGACTCATGCCTTTCTTTCCTCCACTCCCTTTCGGATTGGAAGTAAGTGCATTCTCAGCTACAGATGATTCACAATTCCGTTGGTGATGAAGAAGACATGAAGAAGAATAGCATAGTTTTAGTAGTTTTTTTTTAGAGATTTTGTTGTATTGTTAAGAGTCTATAGAGAGAAAGTTTGACTTTATGTAATTAATGGGTGATAATACCTAGTTACTCTATTAATGTATAGTACTTTCAAAGATGGCTTTGTGGAATGGTTTGCCGGTCTTGTGCATTACACGGATTTGTCTACCCATAACGAAATTTGTCAGCGTAACCCCTCTTCCGATCTAGAGCTATGTGATATGTATATGTGTGTGTGTGTGTGCGGTCGGAGGAGGGTGTTACAGAGGTGGTATCAGAGCAAAGTTATGGGTAATAGACATCTCTATGACCATTTTCACAAAGGAAATAAATAAAACATTTGTGTGTATTCTAGAATTTCTGGGCATCACTGTTAGAAAATTTTAAGAAGATGGGACCTCCAGCCTTCAAAGGAAGAAGTCAACCCGAGGTGGTAAAGGGATGAGTTAGAGAGATGGAAAAAAAATATTTAAGACAATTAGATGTAAAGAAGAAAACAAGAGTTCAGGAAAATTTTAAGCCACAAGGAAAAGTGACTGAAGCTATTAGAAGTAATTTTTATGTATAAGTCAATAGGACTAGAATATAGTGAGAAATACTTGAGTTTAGTTATTATAGCATGTTAAAGCTTGGTAAGTTTTGCCAACCCATGTAATTTGGTAAGGTTGAATTATGGAGTTCTGTACTAGAAACTTTATGAGATAAATAAAATCTTTTACTGTTTATCATCATATTCTCAATACTCATCATTCTCGTCATGCTTTATTACCCCTTTCCAATGGAATATGTATTCATATAACTCTCTAAGGATTAAGGTTATTCCTTAGTGGGGGAGACTTTAAGTATAATATGCTATTAACAAGGATCTGCTCAATACATAATACCCTATTACCAGAAATAAAGAACATAGTGAAGGTTGCATCTAATTGAACCTATGATTCACAATATGGCTCTTTAATAACTAGAAATGCTAATATTTAGATCACCATCAACTGACGATGTTATGATAACAAATGATATAGAGGGTGTACACATCATATGACATAATAAACATGACAAGATTGGTAAGACCAATCTAGAATAAATAAAATTTAAAAGGTTGAAAACTTAATTTTGTGATCCTTCCCAAACTAGTCAAGGAGTTTGGAGGACCAAACTTTTTTAGTGGGGGAGAGTTGTAACACCCAGAAAATTTTATTTACTAGAAACTGTGTGTGGAGGCCTTTTCTTGTTTGGGCTGGAATCGAATGGGCCTACACTTAGAGGAAAGGAAGACAGTCGCCGGTGTAGACGCTGTTTTCCGCTCCCTTTTTAGGGGGGGGGGGGGGATGAAAATAACGGCCCACAAGGAGGGTAGAATGAATACGCGGATATGAGGTGGAGTGTATGGTGAGATGGAGTGGGAAAGCGCAACAGACAATAAAAACAAAAGACCGTGATCGCCAGGTACACGAAGGTACCGAAGGATGACGGGCGAGAAAAGGAATCCTAACCTTTTGCCCGTAGAAAAGCGTGGGATGCAGTGGTGTGTGGGTCCTCCTTCCTCCTTCCACCGGCCGGCCGGTAAAGGAGATTTGGCTCGTACGGTTACCTTGCAAAAGGAAAGACAATAGGAAAACAGGTGAAAGATGGATTAGACTACGCGGTGCAGTAAATGTAAACACAAAGGACTAAACGGAAGGACATTAAAAGGGCCTTAACACACCTTTTGGGGGTGACGTTAAACCTCTAAAGATAGGTAGAATAAAAAATGATGAGCGTGTGTGGTACAGTACGGTACATGCACTAAATAAAAGACAGGATGAAAGGGAGAGAGAGAAGAAAAGGGGGCGGCGGTGGCCATTGCTCCTGGATTGGCACGACGGTAGCGCTACTTCGCATGGCTCCCGGTGGAGGATCCTTCTCAGCTCAGAAACTCGCGTCTGGTGCTGTAGAGGCTCCCAGGAATTGAAGACTGAAAGTCCGGAAGTCGAGACGTTGGTTCGCAAGGCTTCGCCGCTCTGGGGATTTTTCCTCTCTCTCTCCTTTTTTATGAAACTGCGGGTCTGTATTTATAGACTTCTCGCTAAAATCGCGTCCATTGAAGCGGATGTTTTTAAAGGCCTAATCGCGTCGGCTCTGGTTTCAGCAATTCATAAGTCGGCCTAATGTCCCATCAACCCGACGAAATCATGATTACTATGGTGCACAATCATATTAATAATCGAGTCCATTATAACCACCGCGATTTAAATGATCGAATTGATTTGACATATGACCGCATCTACGCTCCAAAATGCGTCCAAGCGTAACGCCGCATTTATCAACCGCCTTTTCCTTCTGGTAGGATGGAGGGCATTTAGATGGCAGTTTAAAAAATGCGGCGTACTGCTCGGGCGCCATTATCTTTCTGACACGTTTCTGACACCTGACACCTCTAAAACGCGTCGTACGAAGGCGATGCGTATCTATTTGTCCTCGTGGCCTCTACCAAGTGTTAGAGCGTGCGTGGCCTGGCGTAGCCGTAAATGTTGACTTATAAATTGCGGCGTACATGCTTGACGCGGTTAAATGTCGGTAACTTAGTGCGCTTAATGAGGCGGTTCAAATAAGCGACGCACTAAACAACCGTGTATTTAAGCATTTTAAAGGCGTCCTCTTCTTTAGACGCGATTTAAGCCAGTGCAATAGACCCTTCTCACACAAATTTTCTAAAAATCTTAAAAAGCAGGAAAATTAGGAAAATTACCCAAAAGTTAATTTAAGAAAGTCACTTTTGAGGCGTTGCGGTGCAACCCGAAATTTATCCTTTTATGGGAAAATTGACATGTCTACAGCTGCCTCGCCTTGGCATTTGCTTTGTAAGGAAGTGAAGCAAAAATGGCGCGAAATGAAAGGAGCGAAATGGCGTGAATGAAGCAAAATGAAGCAGAACAACTGAAAAGTAAGCGCCAAGGTGTGATGGGACACGCCCTTTGTGACATAAAGAGGAGTTGTTCGTTAGCTTAAAACAAAGTTGCTTTTTAGAAAATCTCTGGAGTGAAAACTCAACAGTCAGAAACATAAAAAGGAAAAGAATGAAAGATCAACTTCCAGCGTCAAAGTATCTAAGGACACAATCCGTTAGGTTTCACCATTGGGGGCGTCTGCCACTTCCTCAGGGAGGAAATGAAAGACAAAGATTCAAAACTGATGGGTTTTGCTCCAAAAGGAAGATCTTCAAACAACAATACAATGAACTGAGTACTGAACTTGGAGTGGAATTTCTTTTCAGGATGCTTAGCATTTTGAGAATCAAGTGACTTTCTTAAATCAACTTTTGGCTGATTTACTCTTCCTCCTATCTTTTAGGATTTTGATGCAAAAATTCTATATGCGATGTATGCTGGGTTTAAAGGAAATTTTTAAAAACAAAATAAAATATAGGATAATATTGTTGCGTTGGTGTAGGGTCAGGATACCGTAAGGAACCGTCGTCCCCCCCCCCCCCCTGCTGTGCAACGGTCTATCCTCAAGAGCAAGAATTCTCTGGAATTATCACTATTTTTGCTGGTGGAGGGGAACTCAAACTCCAGATTCATCAGAGCCTCGAGGTCCTTGATGTGCTCTAATAGAGTATATGATATAGTAAGATGCAATATATTGTACCAAGAATGGCGACTGTTGAGGATATTCGTGTTTCTGTACATAGTAAAAGGAGGCATCCGCTATCCTGCACTCTAGAAAGCGATCAGTATTGACAAGCAACATATAAAAAGGCAAATACCAGATGAAGATCATGTGGCTGAAAATCGCGGTAGGGTTTGTGGACGCTTTTTACAAATCACGTCCAGACAGTTGGATGCCTTTTAAAAGAGATTGAAAAGTGGATCTAATCTTCAGAGACCCCTTTTATGGCATGACATGCACCTTGCAGAAGGTAGAGGTTCGTAAAAAACCAGACTGCCTACGCTCTTGAATACCAACAAGTCTCTAGAGCTTAAATTGTGGGCGGCTGCCAAATCTCTCCCAACCTTCTGCAAAGTGCAACCTCATGCTTTTAACTTTGTTATGAAGAGGATGAAATGACCTTTCGTTTGAAATGAAAATTATCTGCAAAGGAGCACCACATAGCTTGATGAAGCAACTTATGTGGCATGAAAGGGTCATTTTGGGTAATAGAGACTTCTCTTTGATTTTCTTGTCTTTCGGGATGGGGAAGACCTGGAAGTCTTCTTACCGATTGCAGAGGAGGAGTGCCTTTTTGACGTTGAAGGGTGCCGGCGCACTTTTGGCGTACCTTAAAAAAAAGCGTCCAGTCTGGACGTCGCCATTTTGTTCATCATTTTTTCATTTTTATTTTTTTTTAATCGCGTCCTGTTGAGAGGTCGCGATTAGAATTAAAAAATGCGACTGATACGGTGGACGCTTTTTTCCTTTCAAAATGCATCCACTACTGCGGACGCGAATTAAAGCGCCAGGACATAACCTGACAATTGCTTTCCCCTTCTTCAATGCAAGGGGGAGAAGGCTCTAGATGCGATGACTCATGCAGAAAATCACCCATCCTCCCCCCTTTTAACCCTTACACTCCTTTCTACTCATTCCCCTCACTCTCTTTCTAACACAATGGTTCTTTTAGGTCCTTGGAGAGCAAGAGGAAAGAAGGGGAAGCTAGGAGATGGAGCAAGGTGGTTCTTCTTCCACGAGAATAAGGAGAGGTAAGTTTCAAAGGTTGAGCAACATAGAAGGACACATAAGCAAGTTGATTCATGCCAATTTGGTAAGTAGATCCAATTATTTAGGCCTGATTTGGGATGCTCTTGATGCTTTTGATCTCTCCCTTTCCTTGACTATCAATTGTTATGATCATGCAGGATTATCCTCTCTTTCCGGGGAATCGGCGCTTCATGCGCCTTCCATGGCTTCAACAACTCACCTCAAATATCACCTTAGACATGACAAATGTCTTGAAAAGATGGGGGATCAATAATCTTATTGTTCATGCCAAGAGATATCATGAGGTTCATCTCGATTGGGCGGCTATGGAGGCATTGGTAGAGTTGTGGCATCCCCAAACCCAAACCTTTTTGTTCAAGAGTTTCGAAGCCACCATTCTCCTGGAGGAAGTTGAAGTCTTACTGGGCCTGCAGCGCATGAAGCAAGGTGATGAAGAGGAGATGGCAATCATGCCGAGATGCTATACCATCAAAGCAGTGCTTGAGAGTTTCATGGATCCGAGAGAAGCTTACGAAGCTCGAGTTGAAAAGGGCATCCACTTACAAAAGCTGGCGAATTGGACAATGAGGGAGCTGACGGAGGCTGATGATGGTGAGGCACTGGAGCGAGCGATGAAGGGTTTTGCCATGTGCGTGGCGGGGGCTCTCCTTTTCCCTTCCATAGACAGTATTTTGGAACCTGATCAACTAGGTGCGGTGTGCGCCATCTGGGAAGGTGGGCGACTGGGATCGGCAGTGCTAGCCTTCCTCTACAGTGGGTTGACGGCGGCGAGCTTAGGTAGGCCTCCTTATGGTTCTATGCTTTTGTTTACTTGTTGGGCTGACCAACACCTAAAGTTTCAATTGAGCACCGAAGTTTCCACTCCGTCTCGCATCTTCCTGAAAAGCCCACTCAAGCACCTGGACAACATCGTTGGCTTGGAAGGTCGGGTGGCCAATCGAGCGCTTCAACTCAAAACACGGATGAATTGGCGCTACCATCTCCTAAGCATAGGTGAGGACGAATTCAACCTAATTCCGATGCCATTTCCAAATCGGGATTTGAGGACTAGGCTGGTACCTGGTGTGGATCTTCGATTGATCGGGGCATCTGAATTTATACTGTATAATCCACACCGCTATCTTCCCCAACTTGGGCTTGCACACCGCGCTTTAGAAGAGCCATCCCACATTCCACCCATCAAGCACCGTGATCTTGGTACCAACAATGATGGGGAAGAAGCGAATACGATCAAGGCATTATCGTAGGTGTGTACTTTTAGGAGGCCGATCCCGACCGAGAACGAAATTGATAGTGAAAGAGTGAAATATGTAAGGGGGCTTGAGAAACTCCGATGTTAGGGAGGAGTTTGTAAGAGGTTGTGAAAGTAAATAAAGATCAAGTTGGGCTTGATGGAAATTGATTGGTCTTGAATGTTCAAATCCTAGACAACTTGGATTTTGGTTGATTTCTCAAAGAGCCTGCCTTCAAAGAATGCCCCGGGGTACTGGTAAGAAAAAAAGGCGTCCAAAGCAGCTGCCGCTGATTATTTCAAAACTGCGTCCGCCGAGAGCACCGCGCTTATCATAAAATGCGACCGCTCATACAGACACGCATAAAAGATTTATCAGATTCTGTGCGCGCGCTGACAAGATTGCTTCTGAATCGCGACGTCCAGCTCAGGCGCGGTTCAAATCTTGAATTTCGCGCGCCTAACAATTTTGCCCAGGCATCATGATGACTCTTCTAATTGCGGCACACAGGCTCGACACCTTTCTAAATGGCGGTTCAAGATGTGTGTCGATGCCTGCAGACATGGTTTGAAATGCTTTTAAATTGCGGCATAAGAGGCTGACGCAGATAAAAAATGATGGTTGGAAATGCGCGTTGGCTGCAGTGGACGCGGTTCTGTGAAATGCCGCAACGGTTAGAAAACCCACGCGACCCTTCTTCCCCGGCGCCCTCACTCCCACTTTCAAACGCTCGCCCTCTACCTCTCTTACTCCTTCTCATATCTCCCTCTTCTTTCTCTCAACTCACTCTCAATCTCTCTCTCACTCGCTCTGATGGGGAAGAGTGGGGCGGCGAAGCGGCCCCGGGTTGCGGCGTCGGAGGAGGCGCCGGCGGCGAGGAGTCTGGCGGCGAGCGAGGAAGGCTCGACGGCGGCGGCGCCGGAGCTCGTGATCGTCCTCGTGGAGGAGGAGGTCACGGCAGCGGTGGGAGGAGAAGGAGCGGCGGTGGAAGATGCGCCAGCGACGGAGGAAGCGGGTGTTGCGGAGGAGGAGACGGAGGCGCCGGAGGAGGAGGACTTGGCGGCGACATGGGCGGCGAGGCGGCGAGGACGGCAAGGCCGTGATCTCCCGACCCGGCCGGATACGGTAAGTGGATCTCTCCCTCTTGCATTTGATTCGGAGAGGAGAGGAGGAGAGGGGGAGGTGAGCGCCGGGCGTAGGGAAGGAGAGGACAAGAATCGCGACCAACGCAGAGGTCGCGATTCTTGTCGATAAATTGCGGCACATAAAAGTGTCACAATTTACAAGAGAAATGCAACTGCTCAGGCAGACGCGATTAAAAAAGTGAATGGCGTCCACTGCTTTGGACGCGATTCAATCCAGAGAGTGAATTTTTGTTATGCTCATCTTATTTGATTGAGTCTTGACTTTGGGTTTTATGTGCCTTGCAGGGTGTGATGAGGTCGCGCACAATGTGGGCCCTCGTGGTGGCGGCCTACAGAGGCCTTCTAGACTTCCAAAGAGAGAGCATCCGGGAGATGGGATTTGGCCCGGTCCTGGAGATCGAGCCATTCTTTGTGGATCCGCCGCTGATCCAGGTGCTACGCGACAGATGGGACAAGGTCAGTAGGACCTTCTTGTTCCCGTGGGGGCACATGGTGCCTAGTCTGGAGGACATAGCCCAGATCACGGGGCTACGGATTGATGGAGAGGCGGTGACCGGGATCACCTACTCTGACTATACGGAGCATGCGCAGAGCCTCCTGGGCTTGGACCCCCACGGAGATGAGCTTGGTGACCAGAGGATGGTTGGCCAGGTCACGATCTTGGAGGCGCTGGGTCTCAGGGGAGTGAGACAGCGCGCAGACGAGATGCTACCGGCCTTTGTAGAGCGGGCAGCCGGACTGGCGAGACAGGCGTACTGCCAGGACCCGGCGGAGGCAGAGAGAGCAGACAGGGACCTGCGTCGGTTCCTCGTATTCTTCTTCGGCAAGATGCTGTTCACAACGAATGATGACGGCATTCATTGCCGATTTTTGGAGCTCTTGGAGGACCTGGAGAGGGTCAAGCATTTTGCCTGGGGTGCGGCCCTTCTGGTGCACACCTTTGCTGACCTCTCCACTGGCACAGGGAGAGAGACTACAATGGGTGGATTTGCCCCGCTCCTGCAGGTACGATTTTAAATTAAAAAACTCCATTTTTATTTTGAATTTTGAAATTAAAATTTTCTGCAACTTTAAATTGTGTTTGACATTGGATTGGTTGTGTGCAGGTTTGGAGTTATTATTACATTCCCCTGGGTAGGGCTACCCAGGTGCGGCTAGATGCGGTACCCCTCGCCCGGAGGTGGCTACCAGTGGTGAGCACAGCCACTTATTCTTTCAGCTGGATGTTCTCCGTCGGAACATCCGAGATTTTCCAGCGCTCCTGGTACGCTTCCTCTTTTAATTCTTTCTTTAATCCAAGCATTTTTATAGATGAATGAATGTGACTAATCAATGCTTGTGCAGGTGGTGTGGGAGCCCTACAAAGACCAGGGTGATGCTGACCAGCCCGGGTGGTCAGTGGCCGACGCTTGTTCAGGCGGGACATCTGGGTCCATTGCCTGAATGAGATTGAGCCGCTACGTCTACGGCTAGCAGCACGCACCCTGGGACTGCACCAGAGGTGGATTGATGAGGTGGAGCCTCGAGGTATTGGAAAGAAGACTCACGGGAAGGCGAAGATGGTGGACTGGAGGATGCGCTTCCCGGAGCAATACGAAGACTGGCAGCGGGGCGGCCAGTTGGTACAGTCCGATGCCATGGACAGCTCTGCATACCTCCGACGGTTCCAAGAGGAGTATGGCGCTCGTGGCTTCATAAGGCCAGAGAGGGTATGCACTTCTAAACTTGAATTGCTTTTAAACATGATTCGCAGAATATTCTAACAAATTGTGCATGCAAGATGGACGAGATACCCTCATCGACCAGTTGCAGGGGCAGCTGGCAAGCACAGAGGTGCAGCTGGCCAAGGTGCGGACGGCCCTTGAGACTCTGGTAAGTTAAGGGAACACTCACCTTTGCCTTATTTTACTCACCATACGCTGACTTGTATTTCTTGTTTATTGCAGCGTGCTGCTCAGGCGACTGCGGAGCACACGGATGCTGGAAGTGCCTTGACTAGTAGGGGCATTCCGGCTCCGAAGGTAGCCTCCCTCCAGGAGCAGTTGTCTGTTGCAGTGGCACGTGTCGAGCACGCGAGCGAGACCTGCTGGCACGAGTAAGTATTTCAATTTAGATACATGCTTGAATTGCTTTTATACTTACCTGTGGTCGTTCCTTATGCAGACTAACGAGCTCCAGAGTGCCTTGGCCCGTGAGACGAGTACCGTTGCTGAGTTGACGGAGCAGTCTCGCCAACTGTCCGAGCTGCGGTCTCAGTTGACCCAGTCGGACTCAGACCTTCCTCGCGATGTTCTCGAGCTGCGGGAGACACTCACTCTGGAGCGTCGCGACTTGGAGAGACAGCAGGCTCGCTGGGAGCAGGAGCGGGAGCGCTGGGAGCTAGACCGTGAGCGCCTGATCCAGTAGTCGGTAGAAGCGCGCATGAGCCAGGGAGTCGCGGAGCGTCTGTTGCACGTATCCGAGGAGCGATACCATCATGTCCGGGAGCGTGCCAAGGACCAGGGGCGTGCCAGCGCCTACTCAGAGAGCATCTTTGTGACGTCCTCTCAGCACGAGAGGAACGTCCAAGATGCTGCTGCAGCCCAGAGGTCGACAGGTTCGCGTGCGCCCACGAGGCCTCCTGCCTTGCCTACTATCCGGGACCAGGGCGAGGGAGAGAGCAGTCGTCGCGCAGGATCTGCAGAGGGAGGCGACGAGACTTAGACCGTTTCACTATGAGATGTACTTTTGTTTACCTTTTGTAGTGCCTAGTGGGGGCACTATTATGATGTACATGGGATCGGCTCCCGCTTTTGCCGCATATATATATACATGTATGTACACTTTCCGTCCTTTGCCTTGCTATATCTGAAATGCATTGAACAAACAAATTAATCATCTATTCCGACTCAGCCCCTTGCACATAGATACTGTCTATGTCAAGGGGCTGAGCCTCTATCAAAATAAGGTAGGAGACAGAATAAATTAATTAACATATGACGGATGCTATAAAGAAAACGATGTGTTAATTTGCAAGACGTGCATATAGAGGAGGATATACAAAGGTGTGTTTTGAAAACTCTGTTTGGATTTTGAAAAAGATTTGTTTTGGATTTGAAATATTCGATTTTTTTTTTTCGAAATATTTGATTTTTTTTTAAGTTTTGGATATTCGATTTTATTTTGGAGTTTTAGAATATTCAATTTTTTTTTGGAGTTTTGGATATTCGATTTTTTTTTGGAGTTTTGGATATTCGATTTTTTTGGAGTTTTAGAATATTCGATTTTTTTTGGAGTTTTGGAATATTTGATTTTTTTGGAGTTTTGAATATTCGATTTTTTTGGAGTTTTGGAATATTGAATTTTTTTTTTAGTTTTGGAATATTCGATTATTAACGTGGGACATTGACCCTCTGATGACTTAGTTGCCATTGAGAATTTATTGACTGTTCTTGGGTGTTTTTAGGCATGGATTAGACGTGCTAAAAAGGTGCCTCGACTTGAGATGGCTTTTGGCGACGTCTTCTTTAGTTGATCATTGCCTTGCCTAGATGCTAAGATATATCCCAGGGAGAAGGAAAGAATTTTTAGAAAGTCTGCCAGCAGTCCGGGTAACCAGGGAGACACTCAATCCTTTGTTCTTATCCTCAGTAAGGTTTGACTTTGCTTTTGGCATTTTGGGGTTTTTAGCATGCTTACGACCGGGTCCATTTGGATCTCCGCGGGGACTTTGCCACTCTTGACATGCTCTTTATTTGATTTGGCCTGTTTTGGCTCTTGTGAGTTTGGATTTGGATTTTCATTGATCCTTTTCTTTTCTCCCCTTTTGCCTTGTCACATCCCTTTTGAGTTTTGGACAATTTCATGATGTCAATCCCTCAGGTCTTTCTTTCTACTGGCAGACCAAATAGAAAAGAAAATGGATGTTATCTTAGGTTATAGGTTTGGCATTGACTTTCCTTAGATTCTGTGCTTCTAGCTTCCACAAGTAGGCGTGTAAGTGTGTGGATGTCGTTTCCTCTGACTAATCCACCAAGAACAAGAAAATAAATTAGAAAAGGCACTTTTTTTCATTTTAGGGTTTGTGTTCCACATAAAGTCTGAATGAACAACTAAGGGTAGTATCTTTTAAGATGAAGCCCATTCCACGGATAAGAAAGTTCTTCACCTTCTGCATTTACAAGCCTATGTGCGTTACCTGGGTATGCTTCTTTTATAACATATGGCCCTTCCCAATTTGGTTGGAATTTCGATCTGGGACCACCGGGTTTTATGAAAATCCTTTTGACGACCATTTTGCCGACTTTAAACTTTCTCTCAATGACTCTCTTTTGGTAAAAACGTGTGAGTTTATTTTGATACGCTCTTGTGTGCTCGGTGGCAAGCAGTCTCCTCTCATCTAAGAGCTCCAGTTGTGCTAGGAGCGATTCGCGTCGCTCGTCGACAAACAATTCCTTGTCAAGCTGGATTCTTAGCGAGGGGATGAGAATCTCATATGGTACTATTTCCTCCATTCTGAAAGTAAGAGCAAACGGTGTCTGCCCTGTAGGGGTACAGATTGAAGTGCGATAGGCCCATAGAGCTTCCACAAGTTTTTCTGGCCAATCCGAGATTTTATTAACCTCACACATTTTCTTGATGATTTTAATCAAAGTCTTGTTTGTGGCCTCTGCCTGGCCATTGCCTTGCGGATAATAAGGACATGAATGATGCAATGCAATTTTATACCTGTTGCAGAGATCACAGAGCTCTTGAGAGATGAACTGGGGTCCATTGTCAGTGACCATGGCGTCTGGAATGCCGAATCTAGTGATGATGTTCTTCATGATAAATTTGCAAATGGTTGATGCTTTGATTTCTGCATAAGCTTCAGCTTCTGCCCACTTGGTGAAGTATTTTGTTGCTGTAAGAATAAAAGACTTGGTTTTGCTTTGGGAATTAGGATCACCAAGGGGGCCAATGATATCGAAAGCCCACATAGCAAAAGGCCATGGCGAGGATATTGGGTGGAGTGAAGAGGGTTGAGCATGAATTTTGTCGGCGTGCAATTGACATTTGACACACCGGCGAACAAAGATAGAACAGTCCTCTTCCAAAGTAGGCCAGTATTAGCCTTGCCTAAGAATCTTCTTAGCAAGCATTTGGCTATTTACATGGCCTCCACAAACACCCGAATGGGCTTCTCTAACAACCTTTGGAGCTTCATCTTCATCTAGGCATCTGAGCAAGACGCCGAAGAATCCCCTTTTATAGAGGGAATTTCCAACCATCGTGTATTTCTGAGATAGCCTCCTTATAGTTTTCTTTTCTTCAGATGTGGCTTCTGAAGGATATGATTGATCTTTGCAGTATTCGGTTATCTCATAATGCCACGGCTTCTCCTCGTCTTCCAATTCTTCTTCTAGCTCTAACAACATGATCTCCTTTTTGCTCCTCCTTTCAGCAATATGGGATACATTTTCTTTAATCCAGAGGAACATAGGATCTAAGATAAAGGGAATGTGACGGCGTTCGATTTGAATGTTGTCATGATCCCCAGGATAGCACATATTCATGGTTGCGCCAACTGTGGCGAGGGCATCGGCTAGAAGATTCTGGTGACGAGGAACATGGATAAAAGTCAGCTCGGAGAATAGCTTGGCATAAGCTGAGGCAAATTCTTGATACAGCTTGAGCTTAGGATCATAAGTGTGATATTTGGTAAGCACCTGGCGAAGAATTAGCTGGCTATCACCTACAATCCGCAGGTGTGTCACATCATAGAAGTGGGCGAGCTCCAAACCAGCCAACAAAGCTTCATACTCAGCGATGTTGTTGGTAGCAGGAAAGTTTAATTTGCAAGCTCGCGAGATGGTAACACCTTCTGGTGACATCAGGACCACCCCAATACCTTTTCCAAAGGAGTTCAAAGCCCCGTCAAAATATAATGTCCAAACAGGATGGGATTGATTGAGGGACATTAACTCTTCATCCGGGAACTCTGAACGAACAGGATCAACTTGGGGAATGGGGTGGTAGGCATGATGCTCAGCTATTGCGTAGCCTTTGATGGATTTCTGCTGAACGTAAATGATTTTGAACTGGGAGAGAAAACTTTGCCAGCGTGCTAACCTGTCAGTAAGGATAGATTTTTCAAGCAGGAATTTGATGGGGTTCATTCGAGCAATGAGGTGGACTGTATGTGCAAGAAAATAGTGCTTTAACTTCTGCACTACCCATACGAGTGCTGCACAGGTCTTTTCCATTGTATTGTACTTCTGCTCACACGGGTTGAGAAGTTTAGACAAGTAGTAAGCTACTCTTTCTTTACCTTCTTCATCTACCTGTGCTAGAACAGCTCCCACTGAATCTTCTAGAACAGAAACATAGAGAATGAGTGGCTTGCCTGGTGTTGGTGGCCTCAGGACAGGAGGATTAGTTAAATAATCCTTAAGCTCATCGAAAGCTGCCTGACAACCCACTTGCGAATGCGTTAGCTTCGCCCTCGAATTCTTCATCGCCTTCCTTGACTGGGTCATTATCATCAATGATTTCATAGACCCCAAACCCATCCTCGACGAAGCATGCTGACTAATCATATTCCCAGTCTGACAATTGCATTGGGCTCTCCATGAATTCTGGGATGGCTAAACATGCTCGGTACTTATGGGCTAGGCTGGCTAGATAACGGTGAGGAATCCTTCTCCCTTTAGGCTTCTTCTCGGAACCTACCCTTAGCTTATCATCTACCTGACCTAAATTATTTACAGCAGAAGGAAAAGATGAATTCTGTAAAGGAGAAACTGGAGGAGAATTTACAGAAAGCGGGACAGAACAAGCAGAACTTTGCAAAGAATATTTATTATTAAAAGGACTGGAAGAAGCCCCTAACTCACGGGTGAGCGGAGGAGACTGTACAGGGAAAGAAGAAGTAGAAGTAGCATCCCGCGAATGGGAATTAGGGAAAGCAGTAAAGGAGTCATTCTCTGAGGGAGAATTTACAATGACATTCCCCTGGGAGGGAAATGGATTATGGAAAGCAGTAAACGCCCCTTCTGTAGAAGGGAGTGGTGGCTTGGTCTGATGACCTAGGAGAGGCGATTAACTGGTCGAAGCACAGTCGAGATTGAGGAAAGCAGTTTCCTTAAAAGAGATGGCGGGGTCATCCATCGTAAATTCCCCCCCCCCCCCCCCCCCTGAAAATTCCCCTTCTCCCCGTGTGGGAGGGAAGAAAAGGAATGAGAACACTTGATCAGTTTAGAAAATGAGAGGTGAAAGCAGAAGCAATGCTCCGAAATGAAAGGAAATGAGAGAGTTTCTCAAAGGAGGCAGAATGTGCTAGAAGAAATTATGGAGGGCGTAGTGCCCATGAGAAAGGAAGAGGACGCATTGTTGATGGAGTAGAGATGTGGCATAAATCAAACGGCCAACCCAAAAAAGCTCAACTGCGTTCAAGGATGTCTGAACGAGATCGTCAGATGGGAGACCTGCGAGGAGATGGTAGATTCAGAAGACTCCGAGAGCGAGGAAGTGGTTACCTACTCCTGGGCCTGCAAGGAAATTGAAAAGTGGGGCATCACTGCCCGCAGAATACTAGGAAGACAAAAGGGGTCCTGCTATGGCTTGCAGGAGGGGAGGCGCAACACTCGGAGAAAAAATAAAAAGTGTATGTACAATGGCTGGGAGAGGAGTGGGGGTAGATATTATGACACCTGGAATCGAAGATAGGGGGGCATGATACCTGAAATGGGATGTACAGTAGGTACAATAACTGAAGTAGAGGAAAAGATGGGCGCGATGCCCGAGGTAGAATTAAAAGCGGATGCGATATCTGAAGCAGGAGATAAAGTGGGTGCGGAGCCCGAAGCAGAACTCAAAGTGGGCGGAATGCCTAAAGCAGAAAGTAAAATAGGGGCGATGCCTAGGGCAGAATCAAAAGCAGGTGCAATATCTAAAGCAGAAGATAAAGTGGGCACGGGGCCTGAAGCAGAATTAAAAGGAGTTGAAATATTTAAGACAGGAAATAGGATGGGCGCGATGCCCGAGTCTGCAATGGGTATCGTAGAAATTGAATTTGAAATGGTGCCTGAGCCTGCCTCGGCTGTTCGCGGGCCGATACGAGAAACTGACAGCTGATGTGTATCTGATAGTTCAAATAAATGGCACAAGGAATCAGTGAGATCACTCATGTCAAACCATCTGTTCCATTCTGATTCAGACTAACCAAACTTGGCCTGTTTGGATGATCTATGATTATCGGTTGCCCAAAAAACATCTTGGGATGAACAAGATAATGGCTCAGTAGTGGCAGCTGGTGCTTGCTCATCGCCTGGCTATAATGGGCCTTTCTTGAAATGATTATATAAAGTCCAAGTAAGATAAGGCATCGGCTGCTTCTTGGAATTTCCCGGTTGATAGCCCAATCCTGCCCTGACTCTTCTTTTGAAGGCTTTCACAAAGTCTGTTCTGCCTTGCTGCTGTGCACCCAAACCTTTGCCCGGCTGGTACCCCATCTGCTTCATCATGTGCAAACCCTTCTTCGTGATGATCTTGCTTCCATCGGCAGTCTCAATAGGCGGACTGCTCGGGCCCGGATATTTTCCTAATATACCTTGAACTGACATTAGTGGTTGGTTGCTGGGCCAGATGGCAGGAACTGAACTGCTTGACATAGCCTCTATCTCTTCAGTCGTGGGTTTGTTGATGACTTTAATAACATGGCCCTTGTATGGGAATTTTAAACATTGGTGAACTGTTGATATGACAGCACCAAGGGCCTGAACAAATGGTCTGCCCAAAATGATACAGAAACTTGGGTCCATATCTAGAACATGGAAGTCCATCTCTGTAGCAGACGGGCCCAATTCAATCTTTGGTGTGACGACCCCTTCTGGTGTCCTACTGGAGTTGTCGTAGGCCGTGACGGTAATGACAGCGGGTTGGATTGCTTGAACTGGAATCCCACAAAGATCTAATGTGTTGGGTGACACAACATTAATGGATGCTCCGGAATCTACCAAACATCGAGCCACACGGACACCATTGATATTCACTGTAAGGCACAGGGCGTACCGTTGTGACTCGACTGGTGCCAGTTCATTCTGCAGATATTGCATGAGAGCTTCTTGATGACTTAATGATCTCTTGATTAACTCCAAGATGGATATCCTGGCTGGAGTTCTATCTAAATACTTTAGCAAGTCATACTGGGTCCCTGGAACCGATTCCTTTGGCAACACTTCTTCTTCTTCTTGGGAGGGCAACATCTGCTCTTGCTGCTGGGGAAAAACTCTGTTAAACATACGCCCACTGTGGAGCACCATGGCAGGCTTTGAATGGCTTGTCGATGTAGATGCCACAACCGGCTGAGTGGAAGTAGACTGTGAGGTGGAAGGTTGGTTGCTAAATATCTAGTGCGGCAGTTGAAAGTCTGTCGCACTCTGAGAGGTGGTAGGAGTGGTAGCGGTAGTAGTGGGGAGAAAAGGGGCTCAATGATTGGGATTGATAAAGGGTATAGTGGAAGGCATATGGGGAGGTGGAGGGTTTGTTAAGGTTGATTGTGAAGTAGAATAAACAGGGGAGGGATTATTTGGCCGTGGCGGTACAGGAGCGCGTAAAAATGGAGCTGATGGGTTTGTAGATGGAGCGGGTGTAGTAGTGGAAGGCTGGGACGCAAGCGGAGGGTTATTAGTGCGAGTGGAGGAAACATAATGAGCGGGGATATGTAGGAAGGAGGGTAACGGGTTGTCGGGGGTAGGTGTGCGGATAAAAGGTGGTAAAATAAAAGATGGCTGGGTGGATGGAGTAGATGTAGAGTCTACTTCCGCGGGCCGGGGATGACCCATAAAGGCACTGACTTGTGCATTCGGGGCTTGATGCTTCGGCAGTGGGTTTTGTACAATCCCCATGCTTGGCTATTGCTGCTGTTGAGGTTGCTGTTGTTGTTGTTGCTGTTGTTGTTGCTGTTGTTGGCCTTTCTGTTGCTGGCCTTGTCTAGCTGGCCTCCTTACCTTCATGTCAGTGATGTATTTCCTCATTTCTACCCAATCAATGCCTCCACCTTCACTTAAGTTATGAATATAGTCCTTGAAGTGGAAGCATTCTTCCAGTGTATGGTCTGGCCCTCGGTGGAATTCACAGTACCGAGTGGTATCAATATTGGGAGGCCATTGTAGCCTTTCCCTTGGCAATGTAAGTGCACCGGTAGCCATAAGTGCATTAAAAACATCGGGTAGAGTCTCTGGCAATGGAGGGTAGTGAGTTCTTCTCGGGCCAAGTGGAGGTCGAGGCTGTGAAGGATCATAAGTGTGCGGGGGAGGTACCTGGTTGAACTGGGGAGGTGGTTGAGGAGGCTGTGATGACCAGTCTGTCCCCATGTAATTTTAATTAATTACATATATCTATATATATATTTTGATGATTAACAAAACCAAACAATAGTTTATCATTTATATCTAATGAATATTTTACGAGTCTTAAGTACAGGAGAAATACCAAGGTTAAACAAGCCAATAAAGGTATGCATTACTTCTCTGAAGCCTTAATCTTTTCAATATCATATTTCTCTAAGTCCTTATCGACTTCTATTGAAGGCCATAACGATTTCTTTATAAGCATATCGATTTCAATAGAATTATTGTAACGATTTCATAAGTTACCATAACGACTTGTCTGTCGCAACGACTCTATAAGTTGTCACAACGATTTCTTTAGAAACTCGTAACGACTTGCCTGTCACAACGACTCTATAAGTTATCGTAACGATTTCTTTAGAAAGCGTAACGACTTGCCTGTCGCAACGACTCTATAAGTTGTCGCAACGATTTCTTTAGAAACTCGTAACGACTTGCCTGTTGCAACGACTCTATAAGTTATCGTAACGATTTCTTTAGAAAGCGTAACGACTTGCCTGTCATAACAACTCTATAAGTTATCGTAACAATTTCTTTAGAAAGCGTAACGACTTTCCTATCATAACGACTTTATAAGTTATCGTAATGATTTCTTTAGAAAGCGTAACGACTTGCCTGTCATAACGACTTTATAAGTTATCGTAACGATTTCCTTAGAAAGCGCAACGACTTGCTTGTGGTAACGATTTCATAAGCTACCGTAACGGCTTCTTTAGAACTCGCAACGACTTGCTTATTGTAACGACTTCATATTCCATAATGATTTCTTTAGAGTTCATAACGACTTGATAAATGTTCACAACGATTTGTTTTATGTAACGATTTGTTAAGTGCTTCATATCGATTTCTTCAGAAACACAACGATTTACATCTCATAACAATTTGTTAAGTGTTTCATATCGATTTCTTCATAAACACAACGATTTGCATCTCATAACGATTTGTTAAGTGTTTCATATCGATTTCTTCAGAAACATAACGATTTGCATCTCATAACGATTTGTTAAGTGTTTCACAACGACTTCTTCTGTATCACATCGACTTGGTCAACCTGACTTATTCATAACGATTTCATAAGTCATATAGTCATCGATTTCATATTAACGGATATGATCTTTGTTGACTAGTCAAAGTCCACGTAGACATCTCTCTGACGCACCTGCATTTAATGAAACTTGAACGTATCTCTGCATGCATGCAGACCATATCGTGCCTACTCTGATAACGTCCTTTAGACTTAATCTATTTTGGCATTACTATTTCCATGTCTATTGCTACTAACGTTGACTGACATCAGAGACAGCTTAGTTGTCTGCTATTTGAGTTTGACATTTGTGCAGACCTCTAATCCAGCTTTTCGGTACAACGTTAAACAAATAGAAACCAACGGATATCTTTGAAGATCTCATCTCTTTGCGTGCTCAAGTGATCAAAAGACTATTGACAGGAAGCTTCCAAGACTCCAGATGTCATTCAGTCTAACGACTACTCAAAAGAGAGACAACGGACACCTCAACGTCCTTATTTCAAATTGAAGATATAAATTCAAGTCAGAAGAACAGAAGAAGATATGTCATGCATTCAAACATTCAAATTCTTCTGAAGAAAGTCCAGAGCAAGAACCTTCATTCCACTTAGCTTTTGCTCTTTTGCTCTCCACTAGTTTGTGAAAATCTTGAGAGCTTGTGTTGTTCTGAGAGTGAGCTTAGATTAAGATCCTTTGCTCTCAGTGCTAGTTGCTTCAGATCCTTGCTTATCAAAAGCTTGATCTAGGGGCTTAGATCTCATTCACTCTCTTTGTGTTGTTCCCTTCCGGTGTGAAGGAAGACCTGGTGTGGTATCCAGGGTGTTGTTCCCTTCGGGTGTGAAGGAAGACCTGGTGTGGTATCCAGGGTGTTGTTCCCTTCGGGTGTGAATGAAGACCTGGTGTGGTATCCAGGGTGTTGTTTCCTTCGGTTGCGAAGGAAGACCAGCTGAGCTGGGTGTTGTAGTGTCCTTAGGGGGACTGTACCCTAGTTAGTGAAATCCTGAGTTGTTGCTCAGGGACTGGACGTAGGACTCCTAAGGAAAGGAGGTCCGAACCAGGATAATCTTCGTGTTGTGTGATTGTCATCTTTGTGCGTATGTTATTTCAACTAACTGTCACTAACCTACTTCGAAGAACGTTTGTGTGAATGTTTTTAGTTACAGGTATCTTCTAGATTAACTTTTAAAGACCCATTCACCCCCCTCTGGGCTCGTCAACTGGGCAACAAGTGGTATCAGAGCGAGTCTCTTCGACAAAGAAAAAGGATCCAACGATCTGAAGAGTAAAGATCCATGGCAGCCCAAGGTAACTTTGAAGGTCAGTCTGTCAACCGATCCCCTCTCTTCGATGGTGAAGATTATCCTTACTGGAAGACCAGAATGGAATACTTTCTACAAGGGCACGACTATCAAATTTGGTCCATAGTAGAAGAAGGTAATCTGTTAGTCACAAATGAGAAAGCACAATGGACAGATGATGACAGGAAGAAGATTTCCCTAAATTGTAAAGCAAAGAGCATCCTATGCTGTGCTCTAAGTAAGAAGGAATTCAACAGAGTTTCAACCTGCAAATCCTCAATGGAAATGTGGGAAAAGCTCAGGATTACTTATGAAGGCACGAACAAAGTAAAAGAAATAAGAATCGACATTCTTGTCACTCAATATGAAAGATTTCAGATGCAGTCAAATGAGTCCATAACTCAAATGTTTAGCCGATTTACTGACATCACAAATGGACTAGCTAGTCTGGGGAAAACCTATGAGATAGGAGACTTGGTAAGGAAGATACTTAGATCCTTACCGTCCTCATGGACCCCAAAGGTCACAGCATTAGAAGAAGCTAATGACCTGAAGAGAATGTCTGTGGAAAAGCTCATTGGGTCCCTCATGGCCCATGAGATCAACATGGAAAGGCTAGGAGAGTTCTCGAGCAGAAAGAAGCACTCCAACGCCTTAAAAGCTGAAGAAGATTCACCAGAAGCAAGTTCAGCTGAAAGTGAAAGCGATATAGACAGTGAAAATGAGGAAGCTATGCTATCTAGAAAATTACAGCGAATTTTGGCTAAGAAGAAGAAATTCCAATCTGGAAGAAGGCACTTCAAGAGAAACAAGGAATTCAAGAAGCCAGATGGAAAAGAAATAAAGAAAAGAGAACCCATCTGCTATGAATGCAAGAAGCCATGACACATTAAAACTTAGTGTCCAAAGTTAAAGAAGCCGGAATTCAGGAAGAAGGACAGTTCCAAGAAGTTCAGAAAGTACAAGAAGAAGGCGATGGCAGCAGCTTGGGAAAACAGTAGCGACTCAGACAGTGAGTCAAGCTCTTGCAGTGATGAAGAAAAGCCAACTTAGCCTTCATGGAAAATACTGAAGATAAGGTAACTTCTGACTCCTCTTTTGATTCATGCAATGATTCAGATTCCGATAGCTTAGAAGAGGCTTTCAACGAACTATATGAAAAATATAAAGAAGTGACCCGATTATTAAAAGTGAGCAAGAAAAACATAATCTGTATAGAAAATACAAACTCAGATCTAAAATCAGAAAATGAACAATTAGAAAGTCAAATAACTGAACTTAAAAGGAGAAATGAATTCGTTTGTGAAGACCTAAAAGCTAAGAATGAACAAATAACAAAATTGGAAAAACAGGAAAGTACAGATGAATTAAGAAAAGAAATTAATAACTTAAATAAAGAAAATGATAAACTATCAAGCACAGAGAAATTTACTAATGGTAAAAACTCACTAATATTAAAAGGCGCTAGAAGATCAGGTAAGAAGAAAAATGGATTAGGATATACACCCCCAGATAATGAAGAAACCATAATTTATCCTAAAACATATCCAACACCAAAATTTGTACCTGAACAAGATATAGCATACAAAGCTTATTTCAAATATATTGAAAAAGTAACTAAGTTATCCTGCTGTAGTCATTGCAATAAGTTAGGACATATTATAACTACATGCCCAACAAGACATAAAAAATGGATAATAAAAGGCAAAATCAATAATACTAACCCATCAGGACCCAAAAGAATTTGGGTACCTAAAGCTTGATGTTTTTATTTCAGGTTAACCCTAGAGCATCCAAATGGTACTTGGATAGTGGGTGCTCAAGACACATGTCAGGCAACCAGAAGTTATTCTCGCATCTCCAAGCTGAAGAAGGAACAATCACTTATGGAGATAATGGGAAAGGAACAGTAATAGGCAGTGGCTCTGTAAACAACAAAGGAAAAGCTGTCATAGAAGATGTGTTATTAGTCAAGGGATTGAGGCACAATCTCATCAGCATCAGCCAGCTGTGTGACAGAGGCCATTAGATCAAGTTTCAAGAGTCAAAGTGCAGCATAGTGAAGGTGGAGCAGTCATCTTTGAAGCAAATAGAGAAAAGAATTTGTATGTGCTCTATCTTGAAGAACTCAAAGAGCAAAATATTTGTCTGACAGCAAGCAAAGACAAATCTACGGATTATGGCACAGACGACTTGGTCATTGCAGTTTAGATGGCATGAGGAAATTGCTAAAGAAAAATCTTGTAGAAGGTCTGCCAAAGGTCAGTGCAAAAATGGAAGGTGTATGCGGACCTGTGCTAAGGGAAAGCACACCAAAAGCTCCTTCAAGTCAAAGACGGTGGTGACCACCTCAAAACCCTTAGAGCTCCTACATATGGATCTATTTGGGCCAATGAGGACTACCAGTCTTGGAGGAAAGAACTTTGGATTTGTCATAGTTGATGACTATTCAAGATATACATGGGTATCATTCCTAGAGCATAAAGATGACACCTTTGAAAACTTTGTTAGTTTCAGCAAGAAAGTGCAGAAAAATCAGAAGTTCAGCATTGTGTTTATTCGATCAGATCATGGTGGTGAATTTCAAAATGAAAGGTTTGCTAGATTCTGTGATGATCAGGGAATTGAGCATAATTTCTCAGCACCAAGGACACCACAGCAAAATGGTATTGCTGAGAGGAAGAACAGAACCCTACTGGATATGGCAAGAACTATGCTCTCAGAATACGATCTGCCAAGATATTTCTGGGCTGAAGCAGTCAACACAGCAAGCTATATTGTCAACCGAGTAATGATCAGGCCTATCCTGAAAAAGACTGCATATGAACTGTTCAAAGGGAATAAGCCAAAGATCAGCCATTTCAGAACCTTTGGATGTCCCTGCTTCATTCACAACAATGGAAAAAGGGACATTGGTAAGTTGGATGCCAAATCAGATGAAGGCATCTTCATGGGGTACACTTCTAAACCCAAAGGCTATAGAGTGTTTAATAAACGTACCTTATTGATTGAACAATCTGTGCACATTATTTTTGATGAAACTAACCCTTCCTTGAGAAAGGAAGTAGATAGTGACAATGATGATGCAGATGAACTGTCCAAGAAACTAAAAGATACATCAATTGAGGACAAGGATGATCCGCCTCTGGAAGAATTGCAACAAGAAGAAATCACTCATGAAAATCTTTCAAAGGAACGGAGATACAAGAAAGATCACCCACCTGAAAACATCATTGGTGATCCATCCATAGGGGTAAGAACAAGAGGTAATGTTATTCCTTGTGATTATCTAGCTTTTGTTTCTCAAATAGAGCCTAGGACAGTCAATGAAGCTCTTTCTGATGAATCTTGGATAGTAGCCATGCAAGATGAATTAAATCAATTCAAGAGAAACCAAGTATGGTCACTTGTTCCTAGACCATCAGACCATCCAGTCATTGGCACCAAATGGGTGTTCAGAAATAAACTGGATGAAACTGGTGCAATCTTAAGAAACAAGGCCAGATTGGTAGCTCAAGGCTATTCTCAAGAGGAAGGCATAGATTTCGATGAAACCTATGCACCTGTAGCTAGACTTGAGGCCATAGAATATTACTTGCATATGCATCTGCTTTGAACTTGACATTATTTCAAATGGATGTTAAATCTGCTTTTTTAAATGGTTTTATAAAAGAGGAAGTTTATGTGAACAACCTCCGGGTTTTGATGACACAGAATTTCCCAATCATGTTTTCAAACTTCATAAGGCATTATATGGTTTAAAACAGGCACCTAGAGCCTGGTATGAAAGGCTTAGCTCTTTTCTTTTAAACCATGGTTTCAGTAGAGGTCAAGTAGATAGTACTCTTTTCATAAAATCAAAGGTCAAACACATTCTATTAGTCCAAATTTATGTAGATGATATTATCTTCAAATCTACTGATGAATCCCTTTGCAAGTACTTTGAAAAGTTGATGCAGGGAGAATTTGAAATGAGCATGATGGGAGAACTTAATTACTTCCTTGGATTACAAATCAAACAAGGAAAGGAAGGAACTCACATCTGTCAAGCAAAGTACACAAAAGAACTCTTAAAGAAATTTGGATTCGAAAATACCAAGCCATTGTCAACACCAATGAGCACATCAACAAGAATGGACAGTGACAAAGATGGTAAGAAAGTGGATCAAAAGATCTACAGAGGTATGATTGGTTCACTACTTTATTTAACAGCTAGTAGACCAGATATACTATTTAGTGTATGCATGTGTGCTAGATATCAAGCTGATCC
This sequence comes from Colocasia esculenta, assembly GCA_014218235.1. NCBI lineage: Eukaryota > Viridiplantae > Streptophyta > Magnoliopsida > Alismatales > Araceae > Colocasia > Colocasia esculenta. The sequence continues at coordinate 33,553,450 of CM024757.1, read as the reverse complement.
TAAAGAATCACATTTAATTTCGGTAAAAAGAATATTTAGATATTTAGCAAGATCTCATGACTTAGGTCTATGGTATCCAAAAACCTGTGAAATTAACTTAGTAGGTTACTCTGATGCTGACTATGCTGGATGCAAATTAGATAGAAAAAGCACCAGTGGTGGTTGTCAATTTCTTGCAGGATGTTTAATATCTTGGTCTTCAAAGAAACAAAATTCAGTAGCACTATCCACTGCTGAAGCTGAGTACGTAGCTGCTGGAAATTGCTGTACGCAACTCTTATGGATAAAGCAACAACTTGAAGACTTCGGATTAAATATTAAATCCATCCCACTACTGTGTGACAACACCAGTGCCATTAATCTCACCAAGAATCCAGTTCAGCACTCAAGGACCAAACATATTGAGGTTAGATATCATTTTATTCGTGATCATGTTGCAAATGGAAATATTAAAATATCTTTTATTAATACCAATGACCAATTAGCAGACATTTTCACAAAAGCCCTACATGAAGAGAGATTTACATCTCTTAGAAGGGAATTAGGCATGTGCAATTTGTGATAAAAGTTTGCGTACAAATGGCACATTAAATTTCAGAATTAAGTACTTTTTCCCTCCATGGCATTAAGCAAAAGAAATTCAAATTATTCTTTGTAACCGCTCTCTCATTGAAGTCGGTTTGAATAGTCAACATCTTTTGTCCTTTTCCACCGCCTTTTTGGCGCCTCACTTTCCACATCGCATTGATTTATTCATAAATTCAATGGCAGAACGATTTGTATCTCATCGTCTACCTTTTCCCCCTTCTTCATCTTGTCGCATGAGCCGATGCCCTAGCAACTCTTATCTTAACCCTCTGCAAATTTGAACTTTCCTCCTATTTCCTGCAAAATTTTCTTGAGGGTTCCTTCTCTTCACCTTCCGTCTCAACCCTCCAGCACCTTTCCCACCTGAATCCATGGCCGCACCAGTCATCGCCGGCAGTTTGGGTGGCTACAGCGCCGAATTTCTCACTCCTGAGCAGCAGGAGAGGTTTACCTTTGTGAAGACGAAGCTTTGTGGCCATAAAGAAGTCGATGTCGCTAATCTGAAGAAGAGTGGAATGAGCAGCATGGTAGATTTGATCAATCAAATGCAGTGGACAGAAATTTCCACCTTTTCAGAGGTCAGTTATCTGGACTTGGTAAAAGCTTTCTTCGTGTGTATGAAATCAGAGGAAGATGGATCTCTAGTTTCTTCAGTAAAGGGAATCATGATTAGGATAGACCCTGAGTTGCTGAAGATGTTGTTTAATGTGAAGACCTCCGGATTTAGTGGGGTTCACACGGTGGACACCCAAGTGAAAGGTTTGGAAATTATCGGGCCAGGATTCAAGCTGAGGGACGGCAAGATCGATATAAATCAACTATCTGCCTTCAACCGCCTCCTTCATTTTATTGTCTGTCAAATCGTAGTTCCCAGAAGTGCAACTTTTTCATCTTGCACAAAGGCCGACTCAGACATGATGTACTGGGCCATTCAAAATAAGGAGATAAATATGGCCGCAGTGATAATGGAAAGAATGAAATTTGCTAGAGATCAGATTTGGGACACCAAGAGTAAGTTAAATGTGTCCCTGCCTTATGCCCATCTACTTACCAATATCTTCAAACACTTCGGTGTTGATCTTTCTAGGGCAGTTGTAGAGAAAATGGGCCAAGCAATCAGGTCCAGGAACTTGAAGAAGAGTGGCTTCTCTGTGGAAAATGGTGTCTGGATCAAGGCTTTAGTTGCTGAAGGCGAAGCCATCATTGACGACACCTCAGTTGATCATCAGGAGATGGGATCAGCAGATATGATTCCAGAATTGCCAGTAGAGTCAGTTTCAGTGCCAGTAGTTGGAGCAGCAAAATCTTCAGGCCCCTCTATAGAAGAAGTTCAGTCTGAAAGTACAGTAGAAGAAGAAAGAGTGTCTGTAGCAGCTTCAGAATTTCCAGAAGAATCTGTTCAAATCTTTGCAGATAGGAGAATTGAGGATATTCTCCTAGAAGACATTACTCCAGTTGAGGACCCTCTACCATCAACTTTAGTTGCATCCATTCTTTCAGATATCATTGATTTCATTCCTTTCATCTCAAGTGCTCCTGAAGCATGTGGGAATGTAGCTGAAGAGGCTGTGGCATCAGGCCACTTTGATGTTCAAATGGAAGATGTACCAGTAGAATTAGAGCACCCAGATGGTCAGGGTGACTCTATTTTGGCGGATGCTCCCATTCAGGGGGAGCAGGTATCAAATGAAGAAGAAGCTCCTGCTCAGGGGGAGCAGTCATCAGACATTGAAGCAGAAGAAGGAGATCACCTTGATCAACCAGTGGGCTCTGCACCAGAAAATGATAACATCCCTCGTGCCTCAGAAGATATCAGAGACGGGGAGACAGCCAGCTCCTCCAGTTCAGATGATGATGAGCCCTCTCCAGCTTCAGAGGCTCAGAATAAAGGGAAAGAAGTAGAATCTGAAATTCCAATGTTGTCAAATACTCCCTTTGAAAGGCCAGTAAAGCAGAAGATTATAATCAATCTGAAGCCTGTAATAGAGAGACTTGATGCTCAAGGTCAAATCCTATGTTCTCTTCAAGCAGACACCAATTCAATCTTCATGAGCCAAGCTTCAACCTCCAAGGAATTAGTGAGTGTCAGAAATGCCATGAAGTGGTTTAATAAAGAAATGGGCACCATGAAGGAGATGCTAGAGAAAATTCTGAAGGTGGTTGGAGATCACATTCCTCCTCCTCCTCCAGCTGACCAAGCTCAAGAATCAGGGCCATCCGGGCCAGCAGCAGCAGCAGAACCAGAAGTGCCAGCTGATCAGGTTGCAGGGCCACCAGGGCCATCTGAGCAAGGGTCAGGGCCATCAGGGCCGTCGGTGAGTGAGTCTGTGCAGATAGAGGCAGAAGAGTTCTTGGCGCCCAAGCCCCCAGCTCCCTCTTCTCCCTCTCACACTCCTTTACCTCCAACTCCACCCTCAGCTCCTACAGCACCTCCTGCTCCTCAGACTTTCAAGAAGCCCCAATCTAGACCTATTTCTTCTCCCACTCCATTTCCTTCTCAATCCACCTCAACTCCAGCCTCCTCTACCAACATTCCTTCTTCATCACCAATTCTTGAAGCCCCTCCAGCATCCTCAGCTGGAGCATCCTCCTCCTCCTCTGGTCCCTCCCTTGGACCAGTTGATGACCTCCCTACTACTTCCCACTCTTTTCTTCATCCTACTCCTCCACCTTCTTTCATCACTATCATACCTGAAAGAGCCCAACTTCACTCTCCCTTTATGGAACAAATAAAGGATGAGTTTGAGGAAGGGATCCTCAGGTCTGTGTTGAAGGTTGGGGAACACATTCACAGGGCAGACCCTTCTAGTCCTGCCCCCAAGAAAAGGAAACTCACTTCTACTTCCTTCATTTCCTCTGAACCCAAGTATCCACCTTTGTGGTTCTCTCTCACAGTGGTTAACAAACATAACCCATTGTATAGAGAGTATCTGACAAAGGTTGTCTTTGCAACAATTGTCAACCTCCCTTTTCTAAATCTTTCTGAACACTTAACCACCATCTTACCCTTCACCTCTCTCACCAAATCCGAAAGAGCCAAAATCTTTTCTGGTGCTTATTCGAAATCTGAAGACCAATGGGGCAAAGGTCACAAGGATCTCTTAAAGAAATTCATCCTTGCCAAATCTGCCAGATTTCCTCCAAGGGACCATTCCCTGACCCTATCAGAGTGGTTCAGAATGCATCATCAAGAACTCTGGGCACCCTTCATACAAAAGGAAATCAAAATGATCAGGCACTTCATGCTTTTCAATAACTACAGATACATCAACAATCTTCCTGAAGTTTAGCTCAGCCAGTTCAAAAGAGCCATTTCAGCTCTGGCTCCAGCCATCTCTCATACTTCAGATGTCCAGGTAGATTTTGCTACCCTTCAAGTACCAGAAGAAATAGCTCTTCCGCAAATCCATTTCCTTGTCATGGAGTCCTCTGTAGGATCCATTATATTTGAGCGGTATGCTAGAATCATGGGCAGGATTAAAGTGCAGAAAGGCTGTCTGGTAGCCTTTCCCAGATTCTTGTTCAGGGAATATATCCAAGGACATGTAAGTGCTGATGTCCTAGGCCCTATTCTGTCAAAATGTGAAAGGCTGTCTTCCACAGAATGGTCCTTGTTTTATCCCCTGTCAGCCCAGCAGTTAATTGCCCTCAATGAAGCCCAAGCATCAGAAGGCAAGCCTGCAGTGTCTCCAGCCACATTCCTTGATATGAACTCTATTCACCTAGTCAATGATCCCTTCAAAGTCTGGGAGGAACGATACAAAGTCTATGTGGCTCTTCTCAAGGCTCTCAGGGACAACCTCAATCACTATCCAGTCACAATGGACCAGTTCCTCTCCTGTGCCAGCTTTGGAAAATCCTCTACTCTTCGGATGACTATGGACAGAACCTCCTACATTGAGCTTCTTGACAAGCACTATCAGCTTCATCTTAAGAAGATGGCTCCCACAATGGGACCAAATTACTCTATTGCTGTTGGCACTTTTAAACAATACTTTGAAAGGCAGGAAGAACAGGCATGGAAAACCATTTCCCACTATGCTTCTCTTTTGTCTCCTGCTTTCTACTTACCTGTACCTCCACAAAATTAGTAAAATCTCTTTGCTGGTGATCTCATCTTTCTCTTCTTTCTTTGTCGAAGTTTGCTTTTTGCTTAATGACAAAAAGGGGGAGAAACATATTACAATGTCTGAAATGTTCATCCAATCTTTTTTAGGGGAGAAAATTAGCATGTCATATCTTTAGACTAATTTCAGATAATTTTTTATCCATGCTTATTGTTCAGTTTTGTCATCACCAAAAAGGGGGAGATTGATGATCAGTCTATCCCCATGTAATTTTAATTAATTACATATATATATATATATATATTTTTGATGATTAACAAAACCAAACAATAGTTTATCATTTATATCTAATGAATATTTTACGAGTCTTAAGTACAGGAGAAATACCAAGGTCAAACAAGCCAATAAAGGTATGCATTACTTCTCTGAAGCCTTAATCTTTTCAATATCATATTTCTCTAAGTCCTTATCGACTTCTATTGAAGGCCATAACGATTTCTTTATAAGCATATCGATTTCAATAGAATTATTGTAATGATTTCATAAGTTACCATAACGACTTGCCTGTCGCAACGACTCCATAAGTTGTCACAACGATTTCTTTAGAAACTCGTAACGACTTGCCTGTCGCAACGACTCTATAAGTTATCGTAACGATTTCTTTAGAAAGCATAACGACTTGCCTGTCGCAACGACTCTATAAGTTGTCGCAACGATTTCTTTAGAAACTCGTAACGACTTACCTGTCGCAATGACTCTATAAGTTATCGTAACGATTTCTTTAGAAAGCGTAACGACTTGCCTGTCATAACAACTCTATAAGTTATCGTAACAATTTCTTTAGAAAGCGTAACGACTTGCCTGTCATAACGACTTTATAAGTTATCGTAACGATTTCTTTAGAAAGCGTAACGACTTGCCTGTCATAACGACTTTATAAGTTATCGTAACGATTTCCTTAGAAAGCGCAACGACTTGCTTGTGGTAACGATTTCATAAGCTACCGTAACGGCTTCTTTAGAACTCGCAACGACTTGCTTATTGTAACGACTTCATGTTCCATAACGATTTCTTTAGAGTTCATAACGACTTGATAAATGTTCATAACGATTTGTTTTATGTAACGATTTGTTAAGTGTTTCATATCGATTTCTTCATAAACACAACGATTTGCATCTCATAATGATTTGTTAAGTGTTTCACAACGACTTCTTCTGTATCACATCGACTTGGTCAACCTGACTTATTCATAACGATTTCATAAGTCATATAGTCATCGATTTCATATTAACGGATATGATCTTTGTTGACTAGTCAAAGTCCACGTAGACATCTCTCTGACGCACCTGCATTTAATGAAACCTGAACGTATCTCTGCATGCATGCAGACCATATCGTGCCTACTCTGATAACGTCCTTTAGACTTAATCTATTTTGGCATTACTATTTCCATGTCTATTGCTACTAACGTTGACTGACATCAGAGACAGCTTAGCTGTCTGCTATTTGAGTTTGACATTTGTGCAGACCTCTGATCCAGCTTTTCGGTACAACGTTAAACAAATAGAAACCAACGGATATCTTTGAAGATCTCATCTCTTTGAGTGCTCAAGTGATCAAAAGACTGTTGACAGGAAGCTTCCAAGACTCCAGATGTCATTCAGTCTAACGACTACTCAAAAGAGAGACAACGGACACCTCAACGTCCTTATTTCAAATTGAAGATATAAATTCAAGTCAGAAGAACAGAAGAAGATATGTCGTGCATTCAAACATTCAAATTCTTCTGAAGAAAGTCCAGAGCAAGAACCTTCATTCCACTTAGCTTTTGCTCTTTTGCTCTCCACTAGTTTGTGAAAATCTTGAGAGCTTGTGTTGTTCTGAGAGTGAGCTTAGATTAAGATCCTTTGCTCTCAGTGCTAGTTGCTTCAGATCCTTGCTTATCAAAAGCTTGATCTAGGGGCTTAGATATCATTCACTCTCTTTGTGTTGTTCCCTTCCGGTGTGAAGGAAGACCTGGTGTGGTATCCAGGGTGTTGTTCCCTTCGGGTGTGAAGGAAGACCTGGTGTGGTATCCAGGGTGTTGTTCCCTTCAGGTGTGAATGAAGACCTGGTGTGGTATCCAGGGTGTTGTTCCCTTCGGTTGTGAAGGAAGACCAGCTGAGCTGGGTGTTGTAGTGTCCTTAGGGGGACTGTACCCTAGTTAGTGAAATCCTGAGTTGTTGCTCAGGGACTGGACGTAGGACTCCTAAGGAAAGGAGGTCCGAACCAGGATAATCTTCGTGTTGTGTGATTGTCATCTTTGTGCGTCTGTTATTTCAACTAACTGTCACTAACCTACTTCGAAGAACGTTTGTGTGAATGTTTTTAGTTACAGGTATCTTCTAGATTAACTTTTAAAGACCCATTCACCCCCCTCTGGGCTCGTCAACTGGGCAACAGGCTGTTGAGGCTGGTAGTGGGGAGGTGCGGGCTGATATTATGGTTGCTGAAATTGTGGACGCTGAGGTGCCTGAAACTAGGGTTGCTGGGGCGGTTGGTAATAAAATGGTTGCTGTGGCTGTTGTGGAGGTGGTGATGGCCCTCTAAACATAAATTGGTTGTTTGGCCTGAAAGCTAGTGCTTGAGGTTGTTGTGCTCTGGGGTTATAGGGTGAACGATGAAAGGGAGGGTTTGGACTGCCAAATGCATTTACTTGTTCATTATGAATAATGCCTTCAGTAGTAGGACCCCCTGTGGGGGCACCAGCAGCCTTCTTGACCACCCGGGCCTTGGGCTCAAACATGGCCACTATGGGAGAGTCTTTCAGCTGAGTCTGGATGTATCTGGCTCTTTCATACAACTCTTCCATGGTGGTCAACTGGTTCATGGCCAAAATGTGTCTGAATTGCGGTGTAGAGTTTGATGTGATCATTTTTACTTGCTCTGATTAGACAGGGGATCCTTTAATTTTTAGGCCAGGAGCCTCCATTTATCAGCAAAATGGACAAAATCTTCATCTGCCTTCATTTTCTCGGCCATCAAGTCAGTGATCGAGAGCACCGGACCCACTTTATCTCTGTACCTCCTCAAAAATTTCCTCTGTACAGCCTTAAAATTCTCGGCATTCGTAGGATCCAGAGAGTAAAACCAGTCTAAGGCAGGCCCGTCCAGGGATTGACAGAAGAGAAAAGCAAGGGCACAGTTATCATCCTGCCAAAAGGAAGACTCGTACCTGAATTCTTTAATATGTACAAACGGATTGCCGGTGCCATTGTAGCGACAATATACTAGCATCTCCGAAGGAGGAAGATGAAAGACTGGCATAGAAGGGAGTGCCAGTTCAAATGAATCGTTGGGGACAGATGCCCTTCTCAAATCTCTTTCCATCCTGTTGACCATAGCTAGAAGAGTTTGGGCAATTTGATTAGCGGAGGGTTGAGGTGCACCCGAAGGAATATTCGCCTGAGAGGGATACTGGAGAGGAGCACCGGCGTACACAGGACCATGGTGATGACCAAACTGTCCCCATAATAAATAATTCATTTATTTATATATTAATTTTGATGATTAACAAAATAGTACTAATGGATTACTTGAGCCTTGAGAACAGGAAATAAAAGAAAAATGAAAGTTCAAGACAATCAGGTAAGTCTCATCTCTCATTCTGTCCAAGTCTTTGTATCGACTTCTTTGATAAGCAGAACGATTTCCTCTTTGACCGGAAAACTCAAAACAAATCGATATCGCAACGATTCCTTAAGACATCGCAACGATTTCTTTAGAACCCGTAACGACTTGACTGTCGTAACGATTTCTTTAGACCTCGTAACGATTTTTTAGAACTCGCAACGACTCTCTAGCCGTAACGATTTCGTTAGACCTCGTAACGATTTCTTTAGAACTCGCAACGACTCTCTAGCCGTAACGATTTCTTTAGACCTCGTAACGATTTCTTTAGAACTCGCAACGACTCTCTAGCCGTAACGATTTCTTTAGACTTCGTAACGATTTCTTTAGACCTCGTAACGATTTCTTTAGAACTCGCAACGACTCTCTAGCCGTAACGATTTCTTTAGACCTCGTAACGATTTCTTTGAAACTCGTAACGACTTGTTTGTTGTAACGATTTCTTTATCATTCATAACGACTTGATTGCTGTAACGATTTCTTTAGAGTTCATAACGATTTCTTTAGACCTCGTAACGATTTCTTTAGACCTCGTAACGATTTCTTTGAAACTCGTAACGACTTGTTTGTTGTAAAGATTTCTTTATCATTCATAACGACTTGATTGCTGTAACGATTTCTTTAGAGTTCATAACGATTTCTTTAGACCTCGTAACGATTTCTTTGAAACTCGTAACGACTTGTTTGTTGTAACGATTTCTTTATCATTCATAACGACTTGATTGTTGTAACGATTTCTTTAGAGTTCATAACGATTTCTTTACAGTTCATAACGACTTGATAAGTGTTCATAACGACTTGCTATAACTCATAACGATTTCATAAGTCATGAAAGCATCAGGATTATTTATATTGAATTTCTTGTTGTATCAGTATAATGCTTTTTAATAGCGTTGAAAAGTCAAAGTCATATCTTGTCTGTTGACTGCTACGCATTAAATGCTCTCTGATCGTATCTCCCATGCATGCAGACAATATCTTCTATTTCCATGCTACTCTGTCTACGTACTTTTTAGACAGAACGGAGCCTTGCTATATATTGCAATATATGTTCCATCTGTAACTAACAATCAACGACAGTCCTAGCTGTCCTCTATTTATTGTTGATATGCTTGCAGATATCTGACAAGACTCATCTGTACAACGTTGGATACAAGATACAAGATTCTAAAACATTTCTCTGGCGTGTACTGAAGGATAAAAGACTGAAGATCAGAAGCTTCCTTGGTGACCAGTCTAACGTACACCAGGATAAGAGACAACGGACACTTCAACGTTCAAATTTGAATCAGAAGTATAAATAAAAGACTCAAGACGGAGAAGATTACAGAAGATAGAGAGAACAAGACTTGCATTTCAAAAAGGAAAGAATACCATCTCTTCGAGTCTTCAGAAGATTGAAAAGAAGAGCGAAGCTTCCACTCCAACTTAGTTCTTAGCTCTTAGCTCTCAGTGATCAAAGAAGATTTTATTTGTGAGAGCTTGTGTAGTCCTTGGAGAGAAAACCTTGCTAAATCTATTTCTCTCTCGGGCCTTGGTAGCTTCAGCTTGTAGCCTGTTAAGCTAGAGTCTGAAGCCTGTTCACACATTTTCTTCTTTAGTTGTGTTCCCTTCTGGACAAAGGAAGACCTGGTGGTATCCAGGGTGGTCGTTTTTCCCTTCAGGTTGAAGGAAGACCAGTTGAGGCTGGGTGTAAGGATCCATAAGGGGGATTGTACCCTTGGTAGTGAAATCCTGAGGTATTGCTCAGGGACTGGACGTAGGTCTCCTGTGGAGAGGAGTTCCGAACCAGGATAAAAATCCTTGTGTCTTGTGGATGTGTTTTGTGTGGTTGTTGTCTTATTTGCTCTAACTCTAACCTTGTTATTAAGTTGTGCAATCCTTTCAGTAAACAGGTTTTAATCAGAGATAGAAGTTTTAATAACCCATTCACCCCCCCTCTGGGCTAGCTAGCTGGGCAACAAGTGGTATCAGAGCCCGTCTCTTCGACAAAGAAGAAGATCCAACGATCTGAAGAGCAAAGATCTATGGCAGCCCAAAGCAACTTCGAAGGTCAGTCAGTCAACAGGCCTCCCTTGTTCGATGGAGAAGACTACACCTACTGGAAGACTAGAATGGAATATTTTCTACAAGGTCATGATTACACAATCTGGTCCATTGTAGAAGAAGGTGATCTTTTGGTCACAAACGCTAAGGCTCAGTGGACAGATGATGATAGGAAAAGAATATCCTTAAACTGCAAAGCCAAGAGCATATTATGCTGTGCCCTAAGCAAGAAAGAATTCAATAGAGTCTCAGCCTGCAAATCCGCAATGGAGATGTGGGAAAAGCTCAGAATTACCTATGAAGGGACAGACAAGGTAAAGGAAACGAGAATAGATATTCTAGTAGCTCAATATGAAAGATTCCAGATGCAGTCAGGTGAATCAATAACTCAGATGTTCAGCAGATTCACAGACATTACAAATGGATTAGCTGGATTGGGAAAGGTTTATGATGTACCAGACATGGTTAGAAAAGTCCTCAGATCTCTACCATCTTCATGGACTCCAAAAGTAACAGCCATTGAAGAAGCCAATGATTTAAAATTAATGTCATTGGAAAAGTTAATAGGATCTCTCATGGCTCACGAGATAAACATGGAGAGATTAGGAGAATCCTCCAGCAGAAGGAAGCAATCTAATGCTCTCAAAGCGAATGATGAGATATCAGAAGAATCTTTGGATAACAGTGAAGGTAGCAAAGACAGTGATGATGAAGAAGCCATGCTGTCTCGAAGACTTCAGAGAATATTAGCAAAGAAAAAGAAGTATCAGTCCGGAAGAAGATTTTTCAAGAAGAACAAAGACTTCAGAAAACCAGAAGTAAAGGATCCAAAGAAAGGAGAAGTAATATGCTATGAATGCAAGAAGCCTGGACACATCAAGGCAGATTGTCCAATGCTCAAAAAGAATGATCATAAGAAGAAGGACAACTTCAGAAGATTCAAGAAGTATAAAAAGAAAGCAATGGCAGCTGCTTGGGAGAACAGCAGTGACTCAGACAGTGAGTCAAGCTCAAGCAGTGAAGGTGAAGAAGTCAACTTGGCTTTCATGGCCAACACCGAAGACAAGGTAACTTCTGACTCTTCCTTTGATTCATGCAATGATTCAGATTCTGATAATTTAGAAAGTGCTTTTAATGAACTTTATGAAAAATATAAAGAAGTATGTAAATTACTTAAAATTAGTAAGAAAAATATAACCTGTTTAGAAAATACAAACTCAGACCTAAAAACAGAAAATGAAGAACTTGAAAAACAAATAACTGAACATAAAAGAAGGAGTGAATTACTATGTGAAGATTTAAAAGAGAAGAATAAGAAAATAAATCATCTAGAAAAACAAGAAGACTTGAGTGAACTTAAAACAGAAATAGAAAAATTAAATAAAGAAAATGAACATTTAACAAGCACCATAAACAAGTTCACAAATAACAAACCTCTTCTAATGATGAGTGGAGCTAAAAGATCAACCAAGAAGAAACATGGTTTTGGTTATACTCCCTCGGAAAATGAAGAAACAAAAGTCTTTCCCAACATTTATCCAACTCCTGAATTTATATCCGAAAAGGATAAAGAACATAAAAAATTTAAATATACTCCAGTTGAAAGAATAACTAGAATAACCTGCTGTACCCATTGTAACAAACTAGGACATAACAAAGCAACATGTCCCACTAAGAACAAAAAATGGATAATAAAAGGAAAAATAAATGGTACTAACCTCTCAGGACCCAAAAGAACTTGGGTACCTAAAACTTAGTGTTTAATTTTCAGGGAAAATCAAAAGCATCCAAATGGTATTTGGATAGTGGATGCTCAAGGCACATGTCAGGGAACCAGAAGCTTTTTGTTAATCTCCAAGATGAAGAAGGAACAGTCACATATGGAGATAATGGAAAAGGCACAGTAATAGGAAGTGGATCCGTAAACATCAAAGGAAGATCAGTAATTGAAGATGTGATGCTGGTCAAAGGGTTAAAGCATAATCTCATCAGCATCAGCCAGTTGTGTGACAAAGGCCATCAGATTCAGTTCCAAGAATCAAAGTGCAGTATATTAAAGGATGGAGCAGTCATTTTTGAAGCTTATAGAGAAAGAAATCTGTATGTACTCTATCTAGAAGAACTCAAGGATCAAGACGTGTGTTTGGCAGCTAACAAAGATCAATCAACAGAGTTGTGGCACAGAAGATTGGGCCACTGCAGCTTGGACGGTTTGAATAAGCTCAGAAAAAGAAAGCTAGTTGAAGGATTGCCAAAGGTCAATTCTAGCTTGGACAGCATTTGCAAACCTTGTGCAAGAGGAAAGCACACCAAGAGCTCTTTCAAGTCAAAGACTGTAGTAACCACCTCAAAGCCATTAGAACTACTTCATATGGATTTATTCGGGCCAATGAGGACTACCAGTCTAGGAGGAAAGAATTTTGGATTTGTAATAGTTGATGATTATTCAAGATTCACTTGGGTATCCTTTCTAGAGCACAAAGATGACACATTTGAAAATTTTGTCAGCTTCAGTAAGAAAGTTCAGAAAGATCAGAAGTTCACAATTGTCTCTATCCGATCAGATCATGGTGGTGAGTTTCAGAATGAAAAGTTTGCAAAGTTCTGTGATGATCAAGGAATCGAGCACAACTTCTCAGCCCCAAGGACACCTCAACAGAATGGAATTGCTGAGAGGAAAAACAGAACTCTTTTGGATATGGCAAGAACCATGTTATCAGAATATGATTTGCCAAGATACTTCTGGGCCGAAGCTATCAACACTGCATGTTATATCATTAATAGAGTGATGATCAGGCCGATTCTGAAGAAGACTGCTTATGAACTCTACAAAGGAAAGAAGCCAAAGATCAGCCACTTCAGAATATTCGGATGTCCTTGCTTCATCCACAACAATGGAAAAAGGGACATTGGTAAGTTGGATGCCAAATCAGATGAAGGCATCTTTATGGGGTACTCTTCTAAACCCAAAGGTTATAGAGTTTTCAATAAACGTTCCTTATTAATTGAACAATCTGTACATGTTATTTTTGATGAATCTAACCCTTCCTTGAAAAAGGAAGAAATTAGTGACATTGATGATGCAGATGACTTGTCTGAAAAATTAAGGAATACCTCAATTAAGGACAAGGATGATCCTCCTCTGGAAGAACTGCAGCAAACTGAAATTCAACATGAAAATCTTCCAAAAGAATGGAGACATCAGAAAGATCACCCTCCTGAAAACATTATTGGTGATCCATCTGTAGGGGTAAGAACAAGAGGTAATGTAATTCCTTGTGATTATTTAGCCTTTGTTTCTCAAATAGAGCCTAAGACAGTCAATGAAGCTTTATCTGATGAATCTTGGATATTAGCCATGCAAGATGAACTAAATCAGTTCAAGAGAAACCAAGTATGGTCACTTGTTCCTAGACCATCCAATCATTCAGTTATTGGCACCAAGTGGGTGTTCAGAAATAAACTGGATGAGTCTGGAATAATCTTAAGGAACAAGGCCAGACTGGTAGCTCAAGGCTACTCCCAAGAGGAAGGCATAGATTTCGATGAAACCTATGCACCTGTAGCTAGACTTGAGGCTATTAGGATTTTACTTGCTTATGCATCTGCATTTGATTTAAAACTATTTCAAATGGATGTCAAATCAGCCTTTTAAATGGTTTTATCAAGGAGGAAGTTTATGTTGAACAACCTCCAGGTTTTGATGATCTCGAATTTCCAAATCATGTATTTAAACTACATAAGGCTTTATATGGTTTGAAGCAAGCACCTAGAGCCTGGTATGAAAGGCTCAGTACTTTCTTATTAGATCATGGTTTCACTAGAGGTAAAGTAGATAGTACATTATTTATAAAGTCTAAGGATAAACATATACTTCTTGTGCAAATATATGTAGATGATATTATTTTTGGATCTACTGATGAATCTCTTTGCAAGTACTTTGAAAAGCTTATGCAGGGAGAATTCGAAATGAGCTTGATGGGGGAGCTAAGCTACTTCCTTGGATTGCAAATTAAGCAAGGGAAGGATGGCACTCATATCTGTCAAGCCAAGTACACCAAAGAGCTGTTAAAGAAATTTGGATTTGAAGATGCAAAGCCTTTATCAACCCCAATGAGCACATCAATCAGAATGGACAGTGATCAAAAAGGTAAAAAGGTAGATCAAAAGAATTATCGAGGTATGATAGGATCATTACTTTACTTAACTGCAAGTAGACCAGATATTTTGTTTAGTGTGTGCATGTGTGCTAGATATCAGGCAGACCCTAGAGAGTCTCATTTAATTTCAGTAAAAAGAATATTTAGATATCTGGCTAGAACTCATGATTTAGGTCTCTGGTATCCTAGATCTTGTGAAATAGAATTAGTAGGATATTCAGATGCTGATTATGCTGGATGCAAAGTAGATAGAAAAAGCACCAGTGGTTGTTGTCAGTTTCTTGCAGGATGTTTAATATCATGGTCATCCAAGAAACAAAATTCAGTAGCTTTATCAACAGCTGAGGCAGAATATGTTGCTGCTGGAAGTTGCTGTACACAACTTCTTTGGATAAAGCAACAACTTGAGGATTTCGGAATTCACATCAAATCAATTCCACTATTGTGTGATAATACAAGTGCCATCAACCTCACCAAAAATCCAGTTCAGCACTCAAGGACTAAGCACATTGAGGTAAGATATCATTTTATTCGAGACCACGTAGCTAGTGGTAATTTAGAAATTTCTTTTATAGATACAAATGGTCAATTAGCAGACATCTTCACAAAAGCCCTACCTGAAGAGAGATTTACATCTCTTAGAAGGGAATTAGGGATGTGCAATGTGTGAAAAGATCTCTGTAATTTTATTGGCATAAAAATTTTCAGATAGAAATGAAATTTTCCCTCTTTAACAATGAGCAAAATTCAGTTTGTCTACATTCCTTGACCGCTATCGTATTAAAAGCTGTTTGACCCGTCAAACGATTTTGTCGTTTTCTGGCTTTACTGCCTCTGGCGCTTCACTTTTCGATAAAATAGTAATAATTTATTCAAATCGTTCTGAGAACGACTTGTCTTCTACCTTTACCCTTTTATCCTCTATCCGTTCACCCAAAGCCGATGCCCTAACGATTTTGGGATCGACTCTCTGCAACTTTCGAAGCTTTCTCCTCTTCCCGCGAAGAATCCCTTCGAGAGCTTCCACCTCTTCCGTCATTTCCCTTCACCAGAATCTCCTTCTCCTCTAACCCATGGCCGCTCCGATGATCTCCGGAAGCGTAGGGGGCTACAGTGCTGAGTATTTGTCCCCAAAGGAGCAAGAGAGGTTTACGTTTGTGAAGACGAAGATTTGCGGAAATAAGGCAGTGGATGTTCAGAATCTTGAGAAGAGTGGCATGTCCAGTTTAGTCGAAGCCTTGAGAAGAATGCAGTGGATGGATGTTGTTACTCTCACCGAGGTATGCTACCCGGACCTTGTGAAAGCCTTTTTCATTTGTTTGAAATCAGAGGCAGATGGGTCCCTTGTCTCCACAGTAAAGGGCACCCAGATCAAGATAGATTATGATCTGTTGCATGAGTTGTTTGGAGTGAAGACATCAGGCTTTAGTGGTGTGGACTCAGTGAATGATGAAGCTAAGGGACTTGGCATTATTGGTCCAGGGTTTAAGCTGAAGGATGGAAAATTGGATATAAATCAGATGTCAGCTTTCAATCGTTTGCTCCACTTTATTGTCTGCCAAATCATAGTTCCTCGGAGTGCTACCTTTTCTTCATGCACTAGGGCAGACTCAGACTTGATGTTCTGGGTAATCCAGAACAAGGAGATAAATCTGGCCGCAGTTATGATTGAGAGAATGAAATTTGCCAGTACTCAAATCTGGGAAACAAAGAGCAAGCTAAATGTTTCCTTGCCTTATGCTCATCTACTCACCAGGATTTTCAAGCATTTCGGAGTAGATGTGTCTGGAGCAGTAGTAGAGAAGATGGGCCAGTCTATAAGGTCCAGAAACCTGAAGAAGAGTGGTTTTTCAGTGCAAGATGGAATTTGGTCAAAATCCTCTGTGGCTGAAGGAGAAGCAATTATTGGGGATATTCAGAAGTTCAAGAAGAAGCAGTAGCAGAAGAAGAAGTAGCAGCAGCAGAGCAAGCAGCAGTAGCAGAAGAAGAAGTAGCAGCAGCAGAGCAAGCAGCAGTAGCAGAAGAAGAAGCAGCAGCAGCAGTTGTTCAAGAAGCAGCAGTACCAGTTGTGTCCAGCCAGGCAGAAGGTTCAGTCTCACCTGTTGTGGAGATTATCTCTCATTCTCCAGAAGTTCAGTTGGAAGAAGGTGCAGCTGGTGTGGCAGACTCTTTGCCCACCACCTTAGTCGCCTCAATCTTAAGAGAAGTATTGGATTCCATTCCCTCCACCTCAGCTACTTCTAAAGAAGGTGGATGTGTTGAAGAAGAAGCTATGGCACCAGGCCATACAGAAATTCTGTCTGAAACAATTGCTAATGTTGAGGTACAAGCAGGTACTCAACAAGATGTGGTCATGGACGAAGCTCCTAGCCAAGGGGAGCAAAGTCTCTTTGAACCTGAAGTGCCTGAATCCGTGGCAGAAGGCCACTTGGAGAAAGTTGTGTTGGAAGAAGCTCCTGCTAAGGGGGAGCAAGAAAGTGTTGAACTCCCCGCTCCTAGTCAGGGGGAGCAAGTAGGCATTGAGGAAATTCCACCTCCTGCCAGTGTTCCTGTTAGTGAAGGCCCAGGTGCAAGCAATATCAATCTTGAGGAGCCTGTCATTCAGCAAGGGAAGCAAAAGAGAGTGGCTCACAAAAGGCCAAGAAAGAGTCACAGAAAAGTCAATCTGAAGCCTATTATGGCATTGTTGAAAGCTCAAGGAGAAGTCTTGTCATCCGTTCAGACAAGTGTTCAGGGCATTATCTCTAATCAAGCTTCAACCTCCTCTGATCTATCCTCAATTCGAAATGCAATGAGGTGGTTCAATAAAGAGATGTCTGATATGAAGAATTTGCTGGCTAATCTTTCAAGGTCTAGTGGTGTCCCTCCTGCACCCACTCAGAGCAGTCCAGCTGAAGTTCCTAGGCCACCAGGGCCTCCAGCAGAAGTCTCTCGGCCAACAGGGCTACCAGTTCAAGCATCAGGGCCACCAGGGCCATCAGGGCAAGCTTCAGGGTCATCAGGACCCTCTTCAGTTGTCAGAGAAGCCAAAGGGAAAGAGCCCATGTCAGCTACTTCGGCCCCTGACACTTCAAATCTTGCAACTCCAATTTTGTCCTCACCTACCTCTCCTCTCACAGCCCCTCCTGCTCCACCAACTATAAAACACCCAGTACCTCGCACCCAACCATCATCCTCTATCATTTCATCTCAACCTACCTTCTCTCCTACTCCTTCTCACACCTCAGCCCCATCATCCTTCTCACCCTCATCACCTCAAACTCAAACCACTCCAATTCAACCCACTTCATCCTTCAATCCCAAACACCTTTTCTATCCTCCTACTCCTCCTTCCTCTGTTACTTTTATTCCAGAAAATCCTCCTCTACTTGGTGTCTTTGACACAAACTTGCCGGATGACTTTGAGAGAAATACCCTTTCCACCATTCTCTACACTGCCACTCATATCCACAGGACTGATCCTCCCAGTCCTGCCAAGAAAAAGAGGAAACAATCATCCTCTGCTTCCATCTCCTCCTCCTTATTTCCTCCTCTTTGGTACTCTCTTACCCTTGAACCTCACAAAAGATTCCTTTATAAGGAATATCTTCAAAAGTGCATCCTCTCCACCATTTATGGTATTCCCTTCCTCAACCTTACTGAGCACCTAAATATTGTTCTTCCTCTTACCCAGTTATCCCACTTTCATAAATCCAAAATCTTTGAGGGGACTGAGTTCAAGACTGAAGATCAGTGGGCAAATGTCAAGGGCAACAAAGCTCAATACAACAAGTTCTTGACTGCCAGGGCCGAATCCATTACACATGGAGCTCATTCTCTCACTCTCTCTGAGTGGTTCTTTCTCAAGCATAAGAATTTGTGGGGTCCTTTCATCTTGAAAGAGATCCGCATTGCCAAAAGCTTCCAGCAGTACAGTGACTTCTGCTTCCTGAACAAACTGCCAGAAGTCCAGTTCTCTCAATTCCATTCAGCTATAGTAATGTTAAGATCCGAACGTCCAGTGAATATTCCCCTAACAGTGAATTTTGCTGATATCCGGATTGACTCTCTAGTCCTTTTGCCAAAGCTGCATTCCCTAGTATTTGATTCAGATGCAGGATCCCATGCATTTGACATGTTTGCCAAGCAGATGGGTAGAATGTCAGCCAAGCAGAGCAGACTGCCCTCCTTCCTGCGGTTTATCTTCAGAGAATACCACTCTGGCCGCATCTCCTCTCAGGTTTTGGCTCCACTCATTTCTGAGTGTGAAAGGCTTACACCCTCCGTGTGGGCAATCATCTACAAGGAAACCCACCTTCAGTTAGAGGCCATCAACAGTTCCTTGGTTCATCAAAATAAGCCCTCTCTCTCAGCTGAAGCCTTCATGGATCTCAACTCCATAAATCCTATTCAAGAGATTTATGTTCAGTGGGCAGCTAGATATACAGCTTTCTTCGCTCTGAAGCAGGATCTGATAGATCAGAAGCTCTTCTATCCAATCTCTTTGGATAGATTTCTCCATCGTGCCAGCTTCGGAAAAAGCACTTACTTCAGATTCATTCTGGACCCAGATCAGTATGCAGAATTCTTGGATCAGCAAAGGGCTTTGTACATTCAAAGGGCCACCCAATCCATGGGTCCTAACTTCTCTGTTGCTTCTGGGGTTTTCCAACAGACGTTTGAAGACCTTGAGATCAAGGCATGGGCTGTCATCTCACAGCATGCCTCCTTGTTATCTCCCTTGTACTACCTTTCTCATACTTAATCCAATGATATCTCTCTTCTTTGTCTCTCAGCCTATCTTTTTGCTTATTGACAAAATGGGGGAGAAAACTAAAGTCAATCTGAAAAACATGAAGTCAATCTGAAAAACATGAATGTTTAATTTTTTGTATGATGTTTAGTATATTTTGTCATCATCAAAAAGGGGGAGATTGATGACCAAACTGTCCCCATAATAAATAATTCATTTATTTATATATTAATTTTGATGATTAACAAAATAGTACTAATGGATTACTTGAGCCTTGAGAACAGGAAATAAAAGAAAAATGAAAGTTCAAGACAATCAGGTAAGTCTCATCTCTCATTCTGTCCAAGTCTTTGTATCGACTTCTTTGATAAGCAGAACGATTTCCTCTTTGACCGGAAAACTCAAAACAAATCGATATCGCAACGATTCCTTAAGACATCGCAACGATTTCTTTAGAACCCGTAACGACTTGACTGTCGTAACGATTTCTTTAGACCTCGTAACGATTTCTTTAGAACTCGCAACGACTCTCTAGCCGTAACGATTTCTTTAGACCTCGTAACGATTTCTTTAGAACTCACAACGACTCTCTAGCCGTAACGATTTCTTTAGACCTCGTAACGATTTCTTTAGAACTCGCAACGACTCTCTAGCCGTAACGATTTCTTTAGACCTCGTAACGATTTCTTTAAACTCGTAACGACTTGTTTGTTGTAACGATTTCTTTATCATTCATAACGACTTGATTGCTGTAACGATTTCTTTAGAGTTCATAACGATTTCTTTAGACCTCGTAACGATTTCTTTAGACCTCGTAACGATTTCTTTGAAACTCGTAACGACTTGTTTGTTGTAACGATTTCTTTATCATTCATAACGACTTGATTGCTGTAACGATTTCTTTAGAGTTCATAACGATTTCTTTAGACCTCGTAACGATTTCTTTGAAACTCGTAACGACTTGTTTGTTGTAACGATTTCTTTATCATTCATAACGACTTGATTGTTGTAACGATTTCTTTAGAGTTCATAACGATTTCTTTACAGTTCATAACGACTTGATAAGTGTTCATAACGACTTGCTATAACTCATAACGATTTCATAAGTCATGAAAGCATCAGGATTATTTATATGAATTTCTTGTTGTATCAGTATAATGCTTTTTAATAGCGTTGAAAAGTCAAAGTCATATCTTGTCTGTTGACTGCTACGCATTAAATGCTCTCTGATCGTATCTCCCATGCATGCAGACAATATCTTCTATTTCCATGCTACTCTGTCTACGTACTTTTTAGACAGAACGGAGCCTTGCTATATATTGCAATATATGTTCCATCTGTAACTAACAATCAACGACAGTCCTAGCTGTCCTCTATTTATTGTTGATATGCTTGCAGATATCTGACAAGACTCATCTGTACAACGTTGGATACAAGATACAAGATTCTAAAACATTTCTCTGGCGTGTACTGAAGGATAAAAGACTGAAGATCAGAAGCTTCCTTGGTGACCAGTCTAACGTACACCAGGATAAGAGACAACGGACACTTCAACGTTCAAATTTGAATCAGAAGTATAAATAAAAGACTCAAGACGGAGAAGATTACAGAAGATAGAGAGAACAAGACTTGCATTTCAAAAAGGAAAGAATACCATCTCTTCGAGTCTTCAGAAGATTGAAAAGAAGAGCGAAGCTTCCACTCCAACTTAGTTCTTAGCTCTTAGCTCTCAGTGATCAAAGAAGATTTTATTTGTGAGAGCTTGTGTAGTCCTTGGAGAGAAAACCTTGCTAAATCTATTTCTCTCTCGGGCCTTGGTAGCTTCAGCTTGTAGCCTGTTAAGCTAGAGTCTGAAGCCTGTTCACACATTTTCTTCTTTAGTTGTGTTCCCTTCTGGACGAAGGAAGACCTGGTGGTATCCAGGGTGGTCGTTTTTCCCTTCAGGTTGAAGGAAGACCAGTTGAGGCTGGGTGTAAGGATCCATAAGGGGGATTGTACCCTTGGTAGTGAAATCCTGAGGTATTGCTCAGGGACTGGACGTAGGTCTCCTGTGGAGAGGAGTTCCGAACCAGGATAAAAATCCTTGTGTCTTGTGGATGTGTTTTGTGTGGTTGTTGTCTTATTTGCTCTAACTCTAACCTTGTTATTAAGTTGTGCAATCCTTTCAGTAAACAGGTTTTAATCAGAGATAGAAGTTTTAATAACCCATTCACCCCCCTCTGGGGCTAGCTAGCTGGGCTAGCAACATACAGAGTGTGCTCGAGAGGGGGCGGGTGAAATCCGTCCCATCGGGTCACGAACAAATTCAATTCGGACTCCCATGTTCGGGTGGTTGAACGGATCTGGATTGGCGAGAGACTTCCTCTTGAGGGCAGCTTGAACCTCCTGAAGCTGAGGAGCTTGAAGGTTCTGTAGCATATCCACAAGCTGAGCCAAATTGATCGAAGTAGAGGGATCGTCAGGATCACGCCTCTGAGAAACTTGGGAAAGCTGAGGAGCTTGGGTGTCCACCATATGAACATGTGGGTTGGACGGATCAACAGGGAGGTGCTGACCAGAGCCATACACTTCCTCATACAGACCATCATCATGACCCACATTTTTGTATCCGGCCATCGAGAGAGATCGACCGGAACGAAGTTGCATGCGGGATGATTCAGGGGAAATATAGCAAACAACTACTCACAGTAATTTGAGAGAAGAGATTGAAAATTTTTAATTCACACACTTGATGATTACGTCCAGTTGAATATTTAGTAATGCTTAGTGTGGATTTAATTATCAATGTGTGTCACTCAAAAGGGAGAGCCTTAGTAGTAGGTGAGATGACAGCTTCGGGCTCTTCTAAAACAGTTTACTTTTCGCGCAAAAGGAAAATCTAACCCGGGTCACCGGAGATAGGTACAACCGGCTCGGTCCACCGTGAGGGAATCCACGGGGTACGGAGACTTATGGAGGTCTCAATGAGAATTCTCTAGCCAGATGGGACGGAATGCCCAAAAGGGAGATAGTTCTCACCGAGAGAGGTGTATGGAATCCTAAAGTAAGGAGGGAAGGAGGTCCCTCAACCGATGGTATCCCCTGCAAATGCGAGAAAAAGAACAAGGCAGACAGTTGAGCCTTCTGTGACAGGTTTAAAATCGCATCCACTACAGTGGTCGCCGATTCAAAATCGCATCCGTTCTGTCAGCCGCGGATCTGACAGCTCGCAGAAGCTGTAAGAGCCGAGGCGACTCCCTCTGGACTCCATCACAAAAAAGCGTCAGCAATGTCCATCGCACAACAAACATAAAATCACGTCGACTGCTATGGACGCGAATCTAAACAGTGCTCAGTAGAACGAAAAAAATGCAAGCCATGAGCAGGTAAGGAGGGTTTGCTTCAGTTGAAAAGGGGGAGATATGAGGATTGAAAGTTTTCTGAAATAAACTAAGATAGATAAGGTGAAACTATATCATGCATTTTTTTATTTAATTTTTACTTATGAGTTTATAACCATGTATTTAAACTAAGCTAAATTTCTATGCCAGAAGGTGCAAATAAGACATAAAGATAACTAAGGAAGAAAATGGCAATAAACTAAAGGAACACTACGTGGGGTGTCAAAAGAGGCACACGCGGGCGCCAGGTGAGGTAACTGAGCCAAAATAAAGAAGGGTCCCACCGTGATCGCTAATTTGTAGACGCCATGTTCCGCTCCTTTTTTAGGGGGGGGGAGGGGGGACGAAATAACGGCCCACAAGGAGGGTGGAATGAATACACAGATATGAGGTGGAGTGTACGGTGAGATGGAGTGGGAAAGCGCAACAGACAATAAAAACAAAAGACCGTGATCGCTAGGTACACGAAGGTACCGAAGGATGATGGGCGAGGAAAGGAATCCTAACCTTTTGCCCGTAGAAAAGCGCGGGATGCAGTGGTGCGTGGGTCCTCCTTCCTCCTTCCACCGGCCGGCCGGTAAAGGAGACTTGGCTCGTACGGTTACCTTGCAAAAGGAAAGACAACAGGCAAACAGGTGAAAGATGGATTAGACTACGCGGTGCAGTAAATGTAAACACAAAGGACTAAACGGAAGGACATTAAAAGGGTGTTAACACACCTTTTGGGGGTGACGTTAAACCCCTAAAGATAGGTAGAATAACAAATGATGTGCGTGTGTGGCACAGTACGGTGCATGCACTAAATAAAAGATAAGATGAAAGGGAGAGAGAGAAGAAAAGGGGGCGGCGGTGGCCGTTGCTCCTAGATTGGCACGACAGTAGCGCTACTTCGCGTGGCTCCTGGTGGAGGATCCTTCTCAGCTCAGGAACTCACACCTGGTGCTGTAGAGGCTCCCAGGAATTGAGGACTGAAAGTCCGGAAGTCGAGGCGTCGATTCGGCAAGGCTTTGCCGCTCTGGGGATTTTTCCTCTCTCTCTCCTTTTTTTTGAAACCGCAGGTCTGTATTTATAGACTTCTCGCTAAAATTGCGTCCATTGAAGCGGATGTTTTTAAAGGCCTAATCGCGTTGGCTCTGGTTGCCGCAATTCATAAGTCGGCCTAATGTCCCATCAACCCGACAAAATCATGATTACTATGGTGCACAATCATATTAATAATCACGTCCATTATAACCACCGTGATTTAAATGATCGAATTGATTTGACATATGACCGCATCTACACTCCAAAACGCGTCCAAGTGTAACGCCGCATTTATCAACCGCCTTTTTCCTTCTGGTAGGATGGAGGGCATTTAGATGGCGGTTTAAAAACCGCGGCGTACTGTTCGGGCGCCATTATCTTTCTGACATGTTTCTGACACCTGACGCCTCTGAAATGCGTCGTACGAAGGCGACGCGTATCTATTTGGCCTCGTGGCCTCTGCCAAGTGTCAGAGCATGCGTGGCCTGGCGTAGCCGTAAATGTTGACTTATAAATTGCGGCGTACAGCCTGGACGCGGTTAAACGTCGGTTACTTAGTGCGCTTAATGAGGCGGTTCAAATAAGCGACGCACTAAACAGCCGCGTATTTAAGCATTTTAAAGGCGTCCTCTTCTTTGGACGCGATTTAAGCCAGTGCAACAGACCTTTCTCACACAAATTTTCTAAAATTCCTAAAAAGCAGGAAAATTAGGAAAATTATCCAAAAAGTTAATTTAAGAAAGTCACTTTTGAGGCGTTGCGGTGCAACCCGAAATTTGTCCTTTTATGGGAAAATTGGCGTGTCTACAGCCAGTAGCGGGCGTAGTCCTGCAAAACCAGAATAGGATCAGGAGGCCCGGTTGAAGAACCGGGGAGAACCCTCCGATGCCTAAGTCAGTAGTAGACTTGAGAGGAAGGGAGTTCTCGTGTGTGATGTCGTGGCTGATGTGAGTGAGATTGCGTGATTATGCGTACCTTTGCATGGTATTGTACCTGAGCCTTTTATAGGCATGTACTATGGGGAGAAGGAATGAAACGTCGCGAGATCATGCCTGAAAGGTCGCGTCGGTTGGCGCATCGTCTGGGGAGTTACGCACCGGAGCGCCCTTTGGGACGTTCGATAGTTATTGCTCCTCATGATCGTGGGGCGCGCGGCCTGCAGCCATTATAACCATTGTAGGATGTGAAACGACCTGCTCGGATGCCCTTGGAGATAGATCCTGAGCAGGTTGCCTGTATGGGGAGTCGGACCAATCTTTTAGTAATCGCAGTGCGTGTTCGGTACGACTGGTCCTACAGTCAAGAACCCATGTAGGCCGCGCCAGGGCTAAAGCCTGCTCCTCGAAGGGGTCTGCTCGGAATGGGACTCGAACAGACCAGGGGGCGTCCGGGGACGGCCCCGCGCTGAGTAGTTATCCATAGGGGTGTTGGAATCGGTCCTCTAAGGGTGCATGGTGTCCTAGGGAAAGGAGGAGCCCTTCCATTCTGCCATGGGCTATACAGGCCCAACAAAGGGGCCCAAGTGGCAAGATTTGACCACCACACTTGCCCCCCACGCCATTGAGCCGAGTCGGGAACCGGGGCGCTCAAATGGTGGTAGGCCAGTCGAACGTTCTTCCCGCATTAAATGAGATGGCGACCTCGGACGTGCGAACGTCGGTCGGTGCTGACGCTACGTACTGCCTTCTTAAAAATGGCGGAGGATTCATGATGAAGGGGGTACCGTGGCGAATCAGGAGCCTCTTAATTCGTCCAAACGGTCACCTGAAGAGAGAGCACTTGTAGCTTCTAGGGTTTCCCGCCCTCTCTTCCTTATAAGGAAGGGGAGAGGCGAAGGCGGGGAACTATGCCTTCAAAAATCCACTGTGAAGAGTCTTTCTGTCGCCCAAACTCTTTCATTCCTCTGCTTCAATCTTCGTCTCCAGCCATGTAGCAGAAGGGTAAAGCTGTGGTTGGTGCCAACGGCAGCGGCGGGGCACCGGAAGCACCTCAGCGGACAAAGTATCGCTTTTTCAACGGCCTTTGCGAGAGATACCGCATCGGGCCGGAGTACGACGTCGTGCTTGCGAGGGAGGAGGAGCCTTACTGGCAGGAAAAAGACGGTTGCGTAGCGATGTCGCACGACATCCTAGAAGTAGGGTTCCGACTGCCACTGTCAGTGGTGGCGAGGGACCTGCTGAACACCTGGGGGATAGCCCCGATCCAACTGACGCCCAATAGTTGGAGGACGATATGCGTTTTTTGCATATCATGCAAGGTGCGGGGGATCGAGCCTACCGCCAACCTTTTCCGGAGCTAGTTCGCCCTGACAGCCTCACCGGGGACAAGTCGGAACGTATACTACACAAAGCACTGGCCAGATCGGATGAGGATCGAGTTTTCTCCGTGGTTTTCCAGCCACAAGGGGTGGACGAACCGGATCCTCTTCCTTGCATGCAGCGTGAGGGCACCGGAGTGGGGGTTCCCTACGAGGGTGAAGGACCCGCGTAAGGATGTCTACCCCTTCATGGGCAAGGAGGAGGTGGCGCTTTAAGAGCGTCTCAACAACGTCTTCATCGAGAAGGCAGAGGAGTATCTCACCAAGGCCCAGCTGGTCAAGCATGGGCTCAGCCGAGCATGGAGTAAGTACCTTTGCCTCCTCTTTCTCTCTTTTGATCTTCAGGAGTCACCTTTAGTAACTTTTCTCTCCTTATGCAGCTGCTGAGGAGTTGAAGGCGGGCATGGACACAGAGGACATGGCCCTTTACACCGAGCAAACCATCGTCACAGCTTACGTGGTGGTTGTGGGTGAAGAGCGCCCTCCTGATGCCGCACAGGATCGTCCTGCCAGAACGTGGGGCGTAGCAAGTTCGCGGGTCCCTGAAAGGGGGCCCAAGAAGATTCGGCTGAAGAAGAAGGCCACAGCGAAAGTGGTCTCAAGGGTGACAACCCATCCCCTTTCCGAGCAGGAACCGGTCATTGATGAGGCCGAAGAGAAGGTGGTGAGGAGTCCCCTTCTTGTCAAGAAGAGGGGAAGTTTGACGAAGGCTACATGACCGTCGGCTGATCAGGGGCTCGAGGAGGACGTCGAGGCCGAGGATGCCGAACCACTGCTCAAACGGAAGAAGCAGAAGGCAGCGGGGACATCCGAGGAAGGGACGCTCCGGGCTCCTTCCGTATCACGCCCCGAGGTCGCTAAGAAGATGGCGCTCGACCTCGGGCTCATCGAGGTGAGCTCCGCGTCGGGGGGCTCTACCACTGGAGGTGTGGAGCGGGAAGCAGGTGACAGTGCTGCTGGCGAGGGGAACACCGAAGATCTGAACAAAGGAGCAGAAGGGACTTATGCACCTTCTAGGGCCGCCATGCCTGCCGATGTCACACCTGGAACAGCCACGGCGCTTGGAGTCGGCGAGGCAGCTCTTCCGCCGGAGGATGCCTCACGAGGAGATGAGCAAGTCCTGCCCCCCATGCCCCCCACCGAAGTGATTGCTGAAGGTGCAGCCAAAGCAATTACTGAGGTAAATTTAGTCGGTGATAGTGCAGCTCACTGTGGGGAGGTAGGGTTTCAGGGCCTAGCTGGTGCAAGCAGGTCAGGTGATGACCACTGTTGCTGATGCTGCCCAAACCAGTAAGGGAGCACGGCCGAGGAGGGGAGCTCTGGGGAGGACCGAAGACCTCTAACTGAGATGCTGAGGAGGGTCGTCCCCGAGTTGCCCTCACAAGAAGTACTGGCGGCCGCACTGGGGCTCTTGGAGGGTCAAGTGCGCAGGGAGCTTCCTCCTTGCCCCAACGCGTCGTAGCTTGAAGTGCTGGCGAGGTGCCGGCAAGTGAGCCCCGACCAGACTCTAGAGATCTCCAGCGGGGGATATCGCTCGGAGTGCCAAGCTCAAGACGATGGTGCTGACGACGTTGACCTCAAGGCGCTGATGGACGGAGTTGGTAAGTCGCTGGAGGTGCTGCGAAAGCTTGCTACTCAGGCCCAGAACCACAAGCCCCAGTGGGAGGCCCAAAATGCCTTCTGCAGAGACTTGGTGGCACAACACGAGGCCCGTGAGGCAGAGCTGCAAGGTGAGGTTAAGAACCTCAAAGCTGCCCTCCAGACTGCCGAGCTGAATCTTGTCGTGGCCCGGGCCGAGAAGGAAGCCGTCGCCAAGGTGCTATCGGATGCCAAGGCTCAGGGGGTAGCGGAATATAAGGCTGGGGCCGAATTCAAGGCTGACCTGGAGCAGTTTGGAGCTCAATGCTACCAAGTGGGCCTCAAAGCTGGTCGGGGGCACGGGGAGAGACTGTCTTGGCATGAACGCGCTCGGGAGGCCTTTGAGGCAACTGTGCAGGAGTGCCGACGCTGAACGGGCGACGTTCGTCTGGACGGTGTTCGGTTCGCCCAGTTTCAGTCTGGGCGAATGCCTCCTGCTGATGGCGCTGATGTTCCCGAGGAGGAGGCTTAGTGACTTCTCTCCTTTTGCCGCTTTTTGTAATCCTGGCCCAAGGGCCTTTTTGTAAAAGGAAACTTGTGAATGAATCCCCTTTCAGAGTTGGTATATGGCCTCGCTTTTTCTATCTTCTTCCCTTAGCATTGTTCCTCTTCGAATTGGAATTCGATGGTTTATAAGCATTGCATGTACCGCACAGGTCATCGAGAACCGAATAGGGTCCTGACCATAGGTGAATGTTGAACACTTTGCGCGACCTGGAGGGTCAACATATCCATTTCAAGTTGAAAAACTTTGAAGTGTGGATAATTTCAGACACTACTCTAGGCGTACCATTGGAACGGGGAGAAGAGAAGTAGGATGCCGAGTGGAGGCTTTTATAGATAATAAGCCTTGAGATTAGATACATGCCAAGCCCTGGGTATGGCTCCACCACTAGGAGTAGCAAGCTTATAAGAACCTTTCCCGAGGACCTGAATGACCTGATAAGGTCCTTGCCATTTGGGTGCGAGCTTGCTGACGGCCCTTCGGGGGTCCGAAGCCGAGCAGCGTCGTAGAACCAAGTCACCCATGTAGAAGTGTCTTCCCAAACTCGGGCATTGTAGTACTGCGCGAGTCGTTGCTGATAGGAAACAAGACGAATGCTGGCGTCGTTCTAACATTCGCCGAGCATATCAAGGTTTTTCCAAAGAGCGCGGTTGTTGGCAGCTTCATCGAAGTGGGTTGTGCAGAGAGTGGGGAGAGCCACCTCCAAAGGCACCACAGCTTTCGAGCTGTATGCCAAGTGAAAGGGTGTTTCTCCCGTTGCCACTCGTGTTGTTGTTCGGTGGCACCAGAGCACATTGGGGAGCTCATCAATCCACGAACCTCCTGCGGCCTCAACTCTTGTGCGGATCCCGTGCAGCAGTGTCCAATTGGCGTTTTCGACCAAACTGTTTGCCTGGGGATGCGCAACGAAGGTGAAGTGGTTGTAGATGCCGAGCTCGGCACACCTTTGCTTGAAAAAGGTACTATCGAACTGTTTTCCGTTGTTGGAGGTGATATCCCTTGGAACTCCAAACCGGTAGAGGATGTTTTTCCATACGAACTTCCACACAGCCTACTCGGTAATCGTGGCAATGGGCTCTGCTTCGATCCACTTGGTGAAGTAGTCAATGGCCACGAACAGGAAATTTTTTCGACCTTGGGCCTCTAGAAAGGGGCCTAGGATGTCGATACCCCATCTGGCGAAAGGACGAGGTTCGAACAGGCTGTGAAGTTGTTCGGCAGGCTGATTAATGAGCTGCCCAAACTTCTGACATTCTGGGCACCTTCGAACAAAGGTCATGCAATCCTTTTGTAACAAAGGCCACCAGAATTCTGCCCGAATAATGCTGCTCGCTAGCGTTCTGCCCCCCAAATAGCTTCCGCACAGTCCTTCGTGGGCCTCTTCGGTGGCCGCCAGAGCCTCTTCGGGATTGAGGCACCGCAGGAGAGGTCTTGAAAGAGACCGTCGGTACATCTTGTGTCATGCCCCGCCAATTTAGCAGCGGAATAAATCGGGGAGGCATGAACAACGAGTATGGTAACGTAAATTGCGCATACATTCGCAAATATCAGAGCATCTAATGAACAATAATTGTAATAAAACTCCTCATTTTATTGATAATTCATCTAAACTATTACAATCACTAATTCAGAGCCAAAACATAGGGCTCAATAACATCATTACATTGGAAATGATAACTAAGCAACTAATTATCTAGACTCTATGATACTAAAGACATTCCATCGCTATGACTTCAGGTCGCTCATCACTCCAGTCCAATCCCGTTGTTGTGTGTAAAGTCATCATCTGACTTACCTGAAACACAATGACAAATAACGAAGGGTGAGCGATAACGCTCAGTAGGACTTAATATCTCGTGTAAACAAGCATGCTTTAAGTGATTAATATCTTGTAAAGTAGTTCAACTAGAGAGAACGATCAAGTATAGTCAAGAGAGTAATAGTACAAGATAACACGTGAACGGTAATACATTTCAAAAGATTATTGCAAAACTAGGATGATAAAGAACTGGCCGTGTAACGAGATAGCGTGTAACGAGATAGCGTGTATGGTTGCACAACAGTGCACTAGTCACGATAGCAAGTAAAGCAAGTAACATGCGTTTGGTCGATCATTTTATCAACCACAAGTCAAGTATCATGTACAAGAATGTTTGTGAATTGTCTTAGATTAAATCTTGATAGTCATGCGTTTGGTGTATGCCATCACCTGATCATTAGACCCCCCGCGAGTTATAGCCTTTCAGGTGCTCCTCCCAAGGACCAGATCGGGCCCTTATTATGTTGCCTAGCATAGTCATGTTTGTTATCTTAGACAATCACAAAATGGCCAAGAGAGTACCAAGAATAGATGAGAGTAGTAGATGAACTAGACGAGAGTGTAGAGAGAACGTGAACAGATGAGAGTATCGAGATAGTAGATGAGATAGGGACATTTCCGTAAAAGATGAGAAACACGTGATAGTACAGTTGCACGGCACCAGGTCGGGTACCGGCAGTCTGGTAGAAGTCACAACCGCCCACTAGCCGTGCTATGAACACAGGCTAGATGGTCCAGCGTGAATGCAAGAAAGGAGAGAACACTAAGGCCATGGATCGTACTGATCCCTAAGGTGTAACGGGTTTTAGGGTACAACCAGCTCGTTGACTAAGGACGTGCACCAAAGCCAAGAAGACTTACGGAGGTCTTGACAAGGAGTCCTGGTCCAGTCGAGAGTATTCCGGTGGAGAGGTGGTCCAAGTCAAGGGAAAGTGTGTAAAAATGGGTCCGTCGTGCCTCGAGTGCTCGAAGGCCGAGGGAAAACGGTAGCGGTAGATAAAATGCGCGAGTCACAACGGAAACAATTGTATTTAACAAAATAGGGTAATTTAGTCATTTATTTCGATAATTTACCGAATACATTATCACATAATTTATCAAGGTCAAATGGTAATTTACAATGTTATGTGTGTGTAAGTGTAAAGAAATCTTGAGGATGTGACAAGTCGTGCTCACGGCTTTTAAATTAACAAGAATTATTTAAATATTATTAAATAAAAATATTCAGGTCGATTATTAAGCTTAACATACATGGTTTAACTTGTATAAGGGTTATATATATGACAATAAGACAGGGGTATATGCATAATATAAGGTTCTGGCCGAAATTTAAAGAAGGCGATGGGGGTTCCAGTCGCGATCATGTCGCGACGGGGCGCATGGGCGCGTTAAGCAGCGTTTCGCGACGGGGTATCCTGACGCGGTTCAGGTCGCGGTGGTGCGGCCTGGCGCAACAAGCGAACCGGCCGGCCTGGCCCGGTTCGGGTTTGGGAACGTGGCGGCGAGGCCCGTCGCGTTCATGACGCGACGTGGAGGCCGACCGCGACCCTCTTGTTATCGCGGCGTATCGCGCCGCCGCGATATCAGGGGCGGTCTGGGTTTTCCCTTTTTTCTCTGGGTAGACCCTTCTTGACACAGGGTCATTCTAAATTCAGTATAAAATCGCACGGTGATCCAAAAAGCATGAAATCAATTTTAAACGAAAGTAGACATGTATATCTATCAACTAATTTGAAAATAGACAAGGTTTAGACATGCATTGATCAGGTTACTTTTCTGTGACCTAAATAGGCGCAGTCAAGGTTCAATGAATTAATTAGAGATGTATACATGATGAAAAATTATGAAACCAGCGGCGTTTGAAAGCTAACATGTAGTAGTATTTATGATAATTTTATCATGGAATGATGTCAAGTTTGCACGAGGTTAAAAAGGAAACAAGGAGGGTCGAGTGCACAGGTCTGATAGATATTCAAAGATTTAATTCTCCCTCATGGCAGATCAAAATCAAGCAAGACTAGGAGCGTTTGAAAGATAATAAGATCTAGTATATCTGAGAATTTTATCAAAGCATGAGAGCAAGTACATGTTGGGGATTATAGAAAACACAAGATCTCAGTTCATGGTAACAGCAGGACTTCATGAATTAAATTCGCCCAAATGGGTGAACAAAATACCACGAAACCATAGGGCTTTTGAAGAGGTACATGAAGGCTACCTAGGGTAATTATTTCACAATTTTTGCTTGAGAGATTGCCTACCTTTTTCATGGAGTAAGAAAGCCCTAGTTTGAATGACGAAATTATGAAAACCCTTCTTACTCCAAGCCTTCTCCTTCCTTGCTCCTTGGTCCAGATCTTCTCCTCTTCCTCTCCAAAAGTCTTAGCACGAAATTGTGGGGTGCTAGGGTTAAATGGGGGTGTTTTGATGGCTTGTAGAGTTCTAAATCACCTAAAACTCTTTCCTCCTTATTTAATTACGAATTTCCATAATTATCACATATTTTTCTTGCTATATCTATCTAATTGGGTAAGGGAGAGGCTTAATTTCATGGGTAATGGTTTATGATAGGATTAGGACTCTTATTAAGATATATATGAGTCATATTAGTACTTTAATGACCCCTTTTTAATTAAGAGATAATATAGTTACGAATTTCCCTATTTAATTTGAGTCTCTTATATTTAACCCAATTGTCTCTCATCTAAATCCCAATTTTAGATTAGGATAGAGTCCTATTGAGTTATACTAGGTTTAGAACTCTTTCTAAGATGATTAAGAGTTAAAATCTCATTATCTTAACCTTTTCTATTTATTAATATTTTAGGTACGAATTTCACTTATTTAACTCTCATCTCATGGTAGACTCTTCATAATTGGGCCCAAAACTTTATGCTAGGACCATTAGTAAAACTCATTACTAATTTGACTTAATGGGTATAGATTTAATTCTAATTATTCACCATTTATCCTTATGTAAATCTATTTATCACACTTATTCAAGTAATTTCATATTTTTATTTCAATTAAATATTATTCATGTCAATATTTCTAACCTTCATCATTTGGGCTCTTACTCTTGGCCCAATAACTCGTGTGAGCTTAATTGTACAACCCATGTACTTACTTTACTTATTAGATTTTTAATTATCTTTTATTAGAGAATTTATTCGTGGGCCAAGATTGTCCATTGGTCCAATATCATAATGGGATACCAAGCCATATTATTTAAAGTCTACCCACATGTTTAATTTCATTTATAATCCACTTTGGGTCATAAAATAATGGGTTCTCCAACTTATTCCTTAGTTACGATAATAAGTCGCATAAATCTTAAACTAAGTCCAAACGATTTTTCTATGCCCAAATTTCATGATGGGTCATTAGAGAACATTATTTAAAATATAACTACTATTTTTACGAAATTTTTATAGGGTTTATACGCATGTGATAATGATGCGTACTTTTTTAACTAATTGAATTTATTAATTGATAAAATTTTAATTTATCCATAATTTTTAATTAATGGATTTTCCGGGGTACTACATCCTCCCCCACTTAAATAGAATTTGGTCCCCAAATTCATATGATATTATACGACTACCAATTCTATTCTGAATATCTCATTTCATCATCTCCCCCACTTGGGGCTTTGCTATCGAGAAAATAATATGAAATTGAACTAAGGGTTTAGTGATGGTACCTTGTCCCCTTCGATTGGCATGATTTATATCCACAAGGGCTTGTAATCGTCCCTGGCGTGAAGTTTGGTTCTTCTCTATTGGACAATTGATGACTTGGTGGTGTTGACTTCCACAACGCAAGCATTTGCCCAATTTCTTCCAACAATTATCCATCTGATGCCCTGGCTTTTTACAAAATTTACAGAATTCCTTCCGCTTTACTTCCCCTTTCATTCTCTTGCTATCTACTGTATTTCTTCCTTTATTATCATTGGAAGGATAGCATGTTCCTTTCCCTTTTCAATCGCCTTCTTCTCGATATGGATCTTTTCATTTCAACTAAGTCCCTGTACCTCCAAGGTGCTCTCGTGTCCTCCACTATTTGAGCTCTCGATACCAATATACTACAAGGTCTAGCGGAGCCAACTTTTCCCAGAACATAGGTCTCAATCCTTCTAAGAATCTCTTTGCCTTAATTTTTTCCGTACTTACCAAATGTGGTGCAAATTGTGCTAGTCTTTCAAATTGTGCTTCATATTCTGCTACAGACATCATTCGTTGTTTTAAATTGGCGAATTCATTTGCCTTCTTCTCACGAATCCTTTCGGAAAAATATTTGGTGTTGAAGAGTTCTAAAAATTCATCCTACTCTATGTTGATGTCTGCTAGTTGTCGACTGGCAGCTTCCCACCAAGCTCTGGCATCGCGGTCCAATTGGAAGGTTGCTAGAAGGACTTTCTCATGTTTTGAACATTGCATAACTCTAAAGATCCGTTCCATCGTCTTCACCCAATTTTCGGCTTCATCGGGATCCAGAGTTCCATTAAACCTAGGAGGATTCATTCGTTGGAAATTCCCATATAAATCTCCTGCCCCATTCCTTGCTCCTGCTTGAATCACGTTGTTAAGGGCTTGAGTTAACCCTTGTACAGTGCTTTGCAAGTCCCGCAATTGTGCATGCTCACCAGCCATCTCCACTAATCTCCTGCGAGCAATAACATTTTGTTTGTTTCTTTTTAGACTTTGGGTGCTAAAGTATTACCAAGTTGATACATATATATATAGATAAATGTATTCAGATCTTAACCATGGTTCTATCCAATTCTCACATAGGTATGGTAGTTGACTTAGACACGTGTTAGGGCAGTTCACCTAGAATATCCTAGACTTAAATATCCTGATAAGGACATCCTAGGCTCGGATAGCAACTGTCATGCCCCGCCAATTTAGCAGCGGAATAAATCGGGGAGGCATAAACAACGAGTATGGTAACGTAAATTGTGCATATATTCGCAAATATCAGAGCAACTAATGAACAATAATTGTAATAAAACTCCTCATTTTATTGATAATTCATCTAAACTATTACAATCACTAATTCAGAGCCAAAACATAGGGCTCAATAACATCATTACATTGGAAATGATAACTAAGCAACTAATTATCTAGACTCTATGATACTAAAGACATTCCATCGCTATGACTTCAGTCGCTCATCACTCCAGTCCAATCCCGTTGTTGTGTGTAAAGTCATCATCTGACTTACCTGAAACACAATGACAAATAACGAAGGGTGAGCGATAACGCTCAGTAGGACTTAATATCTCGTGTAAACAAGCATGCTTTAAGTGATTAATATCTTGTAAAGTAGTTCAACTAGAGAGAACGATCAAGTATAGTCAGAGAGTAATAGTACAAGATAACACGTGAACGGTAATACATTTCAAAAGATTATTGCAAAACTAGGATGATAAAGAACTGGCCGTGTAACGTTAAGATAGCGTGTATGGTTGCACAACAGTGCACTAGTCACGATAGCAAGTAAAGCAAGTAACATGCGTTTGGTCGATCATTTTATCAACCACAAGTCAAGTATCATGTACAGGAATGTTTGTGAATTGTCTTAGATTAAATCTTGATAGTCATGCGTTTGGTGTATGCCATCACCTGATCATTAGACCCCCGCGAGTTATAGCCTTTCAGGTGCTCCTCCCAAGGACCAGATCGGGCCCTTATTACGTTGCCTAGCATAGTCATGTTTGTTATCTTAGACAATCACAAAATGGCCAAGAGAGTACCAAGAATAGATGAGAGTAGTAGATGAACTAGACGAGAGTGTAGAGAGAACGTGAACAGATGAGAGTATCGAGATAGTAGATGAGATAGGGACATTTCCGTAAAAAGATGAGAAACACGTGATAGTAACGGTTGCACGGCACCAGGTCGGGTACCGGCAGTCTGGTAGAAGTCACAACTGCCCACTAGCCGTGCTATGAACACAGGCTAGATGGTCCAGCGTGATTGCAAGATAAGGAGAGAACACTAAGGCCATGGATCGTACTGATCCCTAAGGTGTAACGGGTTTTAGGGTACAACCAGCTCGTTGACTAAGGACGTGCACCAAAGCCAAGAAGACTTACGGAGGTCTTGACAAGGAGTCCCTGGTCCAGTCGAGAGTATTCCCGGTGGAGAGGTGGTCCAAGTCAAGGGAAAGTGTGTAAAAACGGGTCCGTCGTGCCTCGAGTGCTCGAAGGCCGAGGGAAAACGGTAGCGGTAGATAAAATGCGCGAGTCACAACGGAAACTATTTTATTTAACAAAATAGGGTAATTTAATCATTTATTTCGATAATTTATCGAATACATTATTGCATAATTTATCAAGGTCAAATGACAATTTACAATGTTATGTGTGTGTAAGTGTAAAGAAATCTTGAGGATGTGACAAGTCGTGCTCATGGCTTTTAAATTAACAAGAATTATTTAAAGAAATATTCATTAAATAAATATTCGCGACAGGCGAACGGCCTAGCCCGGTTCGGGTTTGGGAACGCGGTGGCGAGGCCCGTCGCGTTATGACGCGACGTGGAGGCCGACCACGCTTGTTATCGCGGCGTATCGCGCCGCCGCGATATCAGGGGCGGTCTGGGTTTTCCCCTTTTTCTCTGGGTAGACCCTTCTTGACACAGGGTCATTCTAAATTCAGTATAAAATCGCACGGTGATCCAAAGAGTACGAAATCAGGTTTAAATGAAAGTACACATGTATATCTATCTACATGCACGATTAATTTGAAAATAGACAAGGTTTAGACATGCATTGATCAGGTTACTTTTCGGTGACCTAAACAGGCGCAGTCAAGGTTCAATGAATTAATTAGAGATGTATACATGATGAAAAATTATGAAACCAGCGGCGTTTGAAAGCTAACATGTAGTAGTATTTATGATAATTTTATCATGGAATGATGTCAAGTTTGCACGAGGTTAAAAAGGAAACAAGGAGGGTCGAGTGCACAGGTCTGATAGATATTCAAAGATTTAATTCTCCCTCATGGGAGATCAAAATCAAGTAAGACTAGGAGCGTTTGAAAGATAATAAGATGTAGTATATCTGAGAATTTTATCAAAGCATGAGAGCAACTACACGTTGGGGATTATAGAAAACACAAGATCTCAGTTCATAGTAACAGCAGGACTTTGTGATTTAAATTCGCCCAAATAGGTGAACGAAATACCACGAAACCATAGGGCTTTTGAAGAGGTACATGAAGGCTACCTAGGGTAATTATTTCACGTTTTTGCTTGAGAGATTGCCTACCTTTTTCATGGAGTAAGAAAGCCCTAATTTGTGAATGACGAAATTATGAAAACCCTTCTTGCTCCAAGCCTCTCCTTCCTTGCTCCTTGGTCCAGATCTTCTCCTCTTCCTCTCCAAAAGTCTTAGCACGAAATTGTGGGGTGCTAGGGTCAAATGGGGGATGTTTTGATGGCTTGTAGAGTTCTAAATCACCTAAAACTCTTTCCTCCTCATTTAATTACGAATTTCTATAATTATCACATATTTTTCTTGCTATATCTATCTAATTGGGTAAGGGAGAGGCCTAATTTCGTGAGTAATGGTTTATGATAGAATTAGGACTCTTATTAAGATATATATGAGTCATATTAGTACTTTAATGACCTCTTTTTAATTAAGAGATAATATAGTTACGAATTTCCCTATTTAATTTAGGTCTCTTATATTTAACCTAATTGTCTCTCATCTAAATCTCAATTTTAGATTAGGATAGAGTCCTATTGAGTTATACTAGGTTTAGAACTCTTTCTAAGATGATTAAGAGTTAAAATACTCATTATCTTAACCATTTTCTATTTATTAATATTTTAGGTACGAATTTCACTTATTTAACTCTCATCTCATGGTGGACTCTTCATAATTGGGCCCAAAACTTTATGTTAGGACCATTAGTAAAACTCATTACTAATTTGACTTAAGGGTATAGATTTAATTCTAATTATTCACCCTTTATCCTTATGTAAATCTATTTATCACACTTATTAAAGTAATTCCATATTTTTATTTCAATTAAATAGTATTCATGCCAATATTTCTAACCTTCATCATTTGGGCTCTTACTCTTGGCCCAATAACTCGTGTGAGCTTAATTGTACAACCCATGTACTTACTTTACTTATTAGATTTTTAATTATCCTTTTATTAGAGAATTTATTCGTGGGCCAAGATTGTCCATTGGTCCAAATATCATAATGGGATACCAAGCCATATTATTTAAAGTCTACCCACATATTTAATTTCATTTATAATCCACTTTGGGTCATAAAATAATGGGTTCTCCGACTTATTCCTTAGTTACGATAAAAAGTCGCATAAATTCTTAAACTAAGTCTAAATGATTTTTCTATTCCCAAATTTCATGATGGGTCATTAGAGAACATTATTTAAAATATAACTACTATTTTTACGAAATTTTTATAGGGCTTATACGCATGTGATAATGATGCGTACCTTTTTAACTAATTGAATTTATTAATTGATAAAATTTCGATTTATCCATAATTTTTAATTAATGGATTTTCCGGGGTACTACATCTTGCCTTCTACGAGGGTAAAATGCTGGGAGTGCATCCTGGTCTTCCGAGCTTCGCCCTGCTCGGGCGGAAGCTCGCCTCGAAGTAGATAGGCCAGGAGAGGATCCATTCAGCTCGGCGCTGGAGGACCTGCCTCGATGGCCACGATATCTACTTCGGTGCTCGGCAAGGCGAGCTCTTCAATGAACACGGAGCGAGAAGGGGCGATGTCACCTGAAGATGCCAGCTTGGCTAGTGCATCGGCACGCGCGTTCTGCTCCCACGGAACATGTATAACCTCGAAATAGAGGAGGCCCTCTGCTCGGCTCTTAACCTGCCGGAGGTATTGAGCCATGCGGGGCTCCCTCACTTCGAACTGCCCGTTCACCTGACTGGCCACCAACTGAGAGTCGCTGAAGACCCTAAGCCGAAGGGCTCCGAGGTGCCTAGCCATGCGGATACCGGACAACAATGCTTCGTACTCAGTAACATTGTTGGAGGTGGCGAAGTGAAATCGGAGGGCGTAT
This sequence comes from Colocasia esculenta, assembly GCA_014218235.1. NCBI lineage: Eukaryota > Viridiplantae > Streptophyta > Magnoliopsida > Alismatales > Araceae > Colocasia > Colocasia esculenta. Next base: position 33,514,427 of record CM024757.1, on the reverse strand, counting down.
TGGAACTCTAGCCCCTCAGGAGAGGTGAGGACCAAGTCTGCTCCACTCCCCATGACTCAAGAGGACCCATCAACGTAGAGCTCCCATGGGGGCTCGTCAGCCAGCGGAGGATCCTGCTCAGTAGGGGGAGTACACTCCGCAACAAAGTCCGCCAATGCTTGCGCCTTGATTGCTGTCCTCAGACAGAAACTGATGTCGAACTCACCAAGTTCAATGGCCCACTTAATTAGCCTACCGAAAGCCTCTGGATGCTGAAGGATAGATTTCAGCGGTTGGTCGGTAAGGACCGTAATAGAGTGGGCCTGAAAATAAGGCCTGAGCTTCCAAGCAGCCGTGACCAAGGCAAGGGCAAGTTTCTCTGCTCGAGGGTACCTCCTTTCGGCTTCTTGGAGGACCCTGCTGATGTAGTTTATTGGATGCTGTGTCGCTCCCTCTTCTCTAATCAGAACCGCACTAATGGAGTGTTCGGTGACCGAAAGGTATACGAACAGTGGTTCCCCGAGCACGGGCTTTGAGAGAATAAGTGGGGCTGCCAAATATGCCTTCAGCTCGGTGAAGGTGGCTTCACACTCTTCAGTCCACCGTACATGCCCCCCTTGCTGGGAGGTGCCTTTGGGGCCTCGCAGCAACTTGAAGAAGTTGAAACTTCTTTCAGCTACTCGAGACATGAATCGGTTCAGCGCGGCGAGGCGTCCAGTGAGACGTTGGACGTTACGCACTGTCTTCAGACTGCCCATTTCAAGTACGGCTTGGATTTTCTCCGGGTTTGCCTCTATCTCTCTATTTGAAACGAGGAAACCAAGGAACTTACCCGAGTGCACCCCGAACGCACAGTTGGCTGGGTTCAGCTTCATGTTAAATTTCCGCAAGGTTGCGAAGGTTTCTTCAAGATCGGAGATGTAGTCGATGCTCGGGAGCGTTTTGACCAGCATGTCGTCGACATAGACTTCCATGTTGCGCCCAATCTACTGCTCGAACATCTTATTGACCAGCCACTGATATGTGGCACCAGCGTTCTTCAGACCAAAGGGCATCCTGGTATAACAGTATAACCCTAAGTCTGTGATGAAGGTGGTGGTGTCTTGATCTGGAGGATGCATACTGATCTAGTGATAGCCAGAGTAAGCGTCCAGAAAGCTGAGAAGCTCGTGTCCGGTCGTGGCGTTCACTAACTGGTCGATACGCGGCAGAGGAAAATTATCCTTGGGCGTCGCCTTGTTGAGATCTTTGTAGTCTACGCACACCCACCATTTGCCATTGGCTTTGCGCACGAGAACCACATTAGAGATCCACCTCGAATACTGGGCTTCTCGGAGGAGCCCTATTGACCGGCTTCTGACGACGTGATCCTGGATCATGGTCTGCCGTTCTCGGTTGACCGGTCGCCTCCTTTGCTGAACTGGCGGGACCCATGGGTCCAAACGGAGGTGATGAACCATCACTTCTGGAGGAATGCTCAAGAGCTCGTCATCAGACCATGAGAACACGTCCAGGTTGGCGAGCAGGAAGGCTCTGTAGCATTGTTGTTCGGCCTCCGCTAGTAAGGCGCCAATATAGAGAACATGCTCGGGGTTATCATCCATCTGTACTGGAAGCAGATCTTCAGCAGGTGTTCCTCGGCTAGTGGAAGGCTGGTCAGTTGGGGATGGAACAGGTACTGGGGTAGCGAGTGGCTGCTTGTCTCTTAAGGAGAGGACATAGCACCGTCGAGACTCGCATTGGCACCCGAGCACCTCCCCAATCCCGCTCAGAGTCGAAAACTTCATCTTTTGGTGAAGTGATGAAGGTACCGCCTTAATCCGCCCGATCAGACCTCTACTGAGGATGGTGTTGTAGCCTGGTATATTCTTGATGACCAAGAAGTCTACTATCTTGGTCACATTTCTTGGTGGCATCCCAAGAGTTATTGGGAGGCGGATTCTCCCCATGGGCTGAATCGAAACCCCCGAGAAGCCATATAGCGGAGACTCTACAGGAGCGAGCTGATCAGTCTTAAGGCCCATAAGAAGGCAACAATCGTAGGCCAACACGTCCGGGGCACTTCCATTATCTACCAAAATCCGGCGCACATTACAGTGGTTGATGGTGGCCGAAACGACCAACGCATCACTGTGCGGGGTAGAGACCCCTACAAGATCTTCGTCTGAGAAGGTTATAGCCTCCTCGGACTGTGCGTGTGCAGAATTGGCAGGATACAGAGCTGGCCAGGGAGCCGGAGGCCTGTCAACTACGTGCACTCGCCTTGCGTAATCGCGTCGGCTTTGAGTGCTTTCTCCGCCTGCGCCGAACCCTCCTGCGATCACATTGATTTCCTGCCCATTGGGTTCGTTGTTGATCGACTGCTTAGGAGTCCGCTCTCGACGTCTGGGGCGTTTTCATTCCGGCGCACGAACTGTCCGAGATAGCCGTGCTTAATGAGGGACTCGATTTCATCCTTAAGCTGGCGGCATTCGGAGGTGTCGTGGCCGTGGTCGTGGTGGAAGCAACAATACTTCTCTTGGTTGCACCGCCGGGGGTCGGAGCACATCCTTGGGGGCCACCGAACATATGGTTCATTCCTGATCTCCGCCAGGATCTGTTCGGGTGCCACCGTCAGTGGTGTGTAGTCGGTGAAGGGGCGTGGTCGGCGCGGTGAGTCGCCGTTGCGTCGTCCTTTTTTCTGATCATGGTCTAGACCGTTATCGGAAGGCCTCTTCTTGTCCAACTGATCGCCCTGCTCTGCTCGGCCGGCAGCCAAACTTTCCTCGCATGTCGTGTGGCGTTGGGCGATGGAAAGTAGCTCAGCCAGAGTGGCAGGCTGCTGTACACCAAGGGTCCTCTGCAGAAAGCCATCGCGAGTGCCCTGAATGAGGGCACTGGTGGCTAGAGGAACGTCCAGGCGTGTAATGCGAAGCGCCTCAGTCCGGAACCTCTTAACGAAGTCCCAGAGCGCCTCGCCCTTATTCTGGCGAACGGCCAGGAGGGAGTCCGTTGTGCGCGGCTGCGACCTTCCACCAAGGAAATTGTCCCGGAAGGACTTCTTCAGTTGGTGGAAGGAAGAGATAGAGCCCGCAGGCAATGCTTCTAACCAAGCTCTGGCGGTCTCTTTGAGAGTGGCCGGGAAGGCCCAGCATTTGGCCGCGTCTGATGCTCCATGGAACACCATGTGCGACTCGAACCCGTGGATGTGATCCACCGGGTCGGTGGTGCCGTTGTAAGGCGCGATAGTGGGCAGAGGGAGCTTAGGGGAGACCAGGGATTCTAGGATCTCCACACTAAAGGGGGAGTGGAAGTCCAGGTCCTCCTCCACCGGATGCTTTACCCTCTGCGCGCTGGACCATGCGCCTATGCGACGCTCGAGGTCAGCCACGTGGCGCAAGCACTTGGCCAACTCCTGCTCGGAATGAGCAGGGCTTTCTCGACCGGTTTTGTGGGAGTTAGCTCCCACAACCGAACGTGCCAGACGCGTGGAGCGGCGGGGTGAGCGGCCATGGCGCTCCAGCGCCCGTTCCTCGGAGGGGGGAGCAGTGCGATCGCCGCAGCGAGTCCACCTGCTGCTCCTGGGGCACAGGAGGGGCGCGAGATCGCCTGTGAGATGATTCCGCTTGACGCTCCTGCGGAAGAGAGGCCGCCGGAGCCTGTGATCTCACCAACTGGGTTTGTAAGCCCAGGCAAAAGCCCGTCAGATGTTGCATCTGACCCCGGAGCTCTGTCATTTCCTGGGTAGTTGCGGGCATGACGGTTGTTGGTGCAAGGACGTCGCCGATCCGATTGGCAGAGGCAACGGCGACGTCAACGGGGGGGTCCCGATGGCGGGATTCTGCCCTTGTCTGACGGGACCTCGTCGCCCTACTCCCAACGTTCTGGTAAGAGGATCTCCCGCGAGCCATGGCTGTTGTCGCTTCCCACAGACGGCGCCAAAAGTGTGGAGGCCTTTTCTTGTTTGGGCTGGAACCGAATGGGCCTACACTCAGAGGGAAAGGAAGACAATCGCCGGTAGCGGGCCTAGTCCTGCAAAACCAGAATAGGATCAGGAGGCCCAGTTGAAGAACCGGGGAGAACCCTCCGATGCCTAAGTCAGTATTAGACATGAGAGGAAGGAAGTTCTCGTGTGTGATGTCGTGGCTGATGTGAGTGAGATTGCGTGATTACGTACCTTTGCATGGTACTGTACCTGAGCCTTTTATAGGCATGTGCTATGGGGAGAAGGAATGAAACATCGCGAGATCGTGCCTGAAAGGTCGCGCCAGTTGGCGCGTCGTCCGGGGAGTTACGCATCGGAAGTGCCCATTGGGACATTCGGTAGTTATTGCTCCTCATGATCGTGGGGCGCGCGGCCTGCAGCCGTTATAACCGTCGTAGGATGTGAAATGACCTACTCGGATGTCCTTGGCAACAGATCCTGAGTGGGTTGCCTGTATGGGGAGTCGGATCAGTCTTTTAGTAATCGCAGTGCGTGTTCGGTACGACTGGTCCTGCAGTCAAGAACCCATGTAGGCCGCGCCGGGGCTAAAGCCTGCTCCTCGAAGGGGTCTGCTCGGAATGGGAGTCGAACAGACCAGGGGGCGTCCAGGGACGTCCCCGCGCTGAGTAGTTATCCTTAGGGGCATTGGAATCGGTCATCCGAGGGCGCATGGTGTCCTAGGGAAAGGAGGAGCCCTTCCATTCTGCCATGGGCTATATGTGCCCAACAAAGGAGCCCAGGTGGTAAGATTTGACCACCACACTGTGAATAATTGGATTGTTAAACAAGATTATTTTCATGGATTGTAGTTAACTTTAATTTAGGATTAATTGGTGATAATAAATGTTATTCCAGTAACGTACTTAGAGGTGCACGCTCCGATAGGGCGACACTGAAATTCTGTAGCGAAAATGGGATCCAAGAATACCATAATTTTTTAAAAAATGTGGTGATATCAGAAATGTAAATATCCAGATTTGTTGACGTGCGGATTTCATGATTAAGCCGACGCAACTATTTCCGAGTGATTTTTCACCTAGTGCAAAATAAATTCTAAAAATTAAACTAAAATCACCATAATTTGTAAAACCTTTACATTAGCCTAGGGATGAAATTTCAACACAAACAAACATCATTTGAATATGTTTACAAGATGATCTTTGGGCTAGCTGAATTATGGGCTAATTGCGGTGGGAATTTTCCTGGGAATTTTTAGTGCCTATGTGTGAGGCACTGGGAAGGCCAGCGTACAAGGGGCTGAGGTTAACACGTATTTACATGAGGTGTTCACTGTGAAGGGTTCATGTTTAACGTGTCGACAGTAAAAACCAAATTGTTTTTACTGTGACACACCAAGGGCCTGCGTGTCCTCATGCATGGGAGCTTTGCTGAGTTATAAAAGCTCCCTGTAACCAGCATACTAGTCTTTCCAATGCTAGCATCTGCTAGGTCTCCTTCTTGCTCTTGCACTCTTCTTCAGTTCTTGTCCTTCTACTGTTATTGTTGCTGTGTGTGCACCTTGGTGCTGGTGGGTAGCTGCTCTTGCTGTTGTTATTGCTTCTACTCCTATTGCAACCTTGCAGTCTCCTTCCTCCTGCTGGTTGTGGGTTTCTTGTTTAGAGGAAGTGAAGGTTTCATCCTTTAAATCAAGTAGGTTTCTCTCCTATTTTCTCAATCATTATCTCAGACCTTTGCCAAAGAGTTCATGATCACCTACATACTTACCATTAAATTTGTTAATCCTCTTTTGAACTGTGTATATATCCTTTGAATCTATTTTGGAATGTGTGTCAGTAAGTTCCCCTACGACTCTCTTTCCATTCCTTGTTTTAGACTTATGTTTTCCCCTTATACAAACCATGTTTCAATTTGTTCCATGTTCTGTAGGTTCCTTCCTATGTTTCCTCTCCAAATCTCCTCTTTTTATGTTAAGAAATCCAGATTTAGGCATTAGACCATGTTCACACTTGTCACTGATTCTGGAAACATCATTAGAATGGTGTTTCCATTCCTTATCATCATATTTCCAAGTAGTGTTCATGATACCCCAAATGTGATGGAAATCTTCTTATTAATTAGTTGCATGAGAACATGTCTCAGAATAAGTGATGTTCTGTCCCTCACTTTGTTGTAATTGTACATGTTTCAGTTGTCCCTATTATTCTATTTGATTCCTTCATATAGAGTAGTGTGTAGAGGTGTGATTAAGCCCCTCTTTGATGTGTTAATCATGAATAAGTTCATAGGAACATATAGGAGAGCCTTTAGAGGTATGTAACTCCATTTCCAGAAGTTGGTCTTGCGGCTGTCGACAGATAGAAGGCATCTGTCGACATCCCTTAAGTTTCTAGAACCTAAAATTCTTGAAAAGCAGTAGCTGTCGACAGATAACTCTTAGCTGTCGACAGAGGGCTGTCGAAAGATAGCTTTTAGTTGTCGACAGATACAGTCCTGTTGTGTTTTCAGCACTAATTCTTGTCCCATTCCTTGAAGATTCACTATACTATTGACCCTATGAGTTGTTTACTTCATTTCCTTGGATTCCAAACTACTTTATGATCAAGATAATTTGATTATTCATTCATCAAACTATCCTTTGAATTTCTATTCTATTGTGCTCATGAAATATAACTTATGGTCTGAAGACAATGCTCTCTTCAAAGAGGGTTTAGGATCACTTGTGGTAGCACCAATCACTTGTGATCAGCTATGGGTGATAGTTTGTAGGTAAATCCAAGTCAATGGACTCAAGATGGTGGGGACTAACCCCGTTCTTGCGCAATGAATAAGATCCAAGGTGCTGGAATCGCCTAGGCACTGAGGATGTATTTACGTTATTTAGTGACCTTTTGAGAGCAGTATGATGCCTGTCGAATTCAATTCCGAATCAAGTTTGATCTGAATTTTTGTAAGGCATATGTGACTTCTGTTCTGAGATTGTTTGAGCCCGTTATAAAAACAACTTGGGCTATATGTTTATGTTAAGTATGAATTCATGAGCAAATATGATTTGATCAATATACACACTTTCTGAATACTCACTTAGTTCTGCAATTGAAACTCCTATCTTTACGCTTACTTTCACCTACTGAGTCCTCCGACTCATGCCTTTCTTTCCTCCACCCCCTTTCAGATTGGAAGTAAGAGCAATCTCAGTTACAGATGATTCACAATTCCGTTGGTGATGAAGAACACATGAAGAAGAATAGCATAGTTTTAGTATTTTTTTTTAGAGATTTTTTTGTATTGTTAAGAGTCTATAGAGAGAAAGCTTAACTTTATGTAATTAATGGGTGATAATACCTAGGTAATCTATTAATGTATAGTACTTTCAAAGATGCCTTTGTGGAATGGCTTTCCGGTTTTGTGCATTACACGGATTTGTCTACCCATAGCGAAATTTGTCAACATAACCCCTCTTCCGATCTAGAGTTATGTGATATGTATATGTGTGTGTGTGTGCGGTTGGAGGAGGGTGTTACAGAGGTGGTATCAGAGCAAAGTTATGGGTAATAGACATCTCTGTGCCCATTTTCATAAAGGAAATAAATAAAAAATTTGTGTGTATTCTAGAATTTCTGGGAATCACTGTTAGAAAAATGTAAGAAGATGGGACCCCCAGCCTTCAAAGGAAGAAGTCAACCCGAGGTGGTAAAGGGATGAGTTAGAGAGATGGGAAAAAAATATTTAAGGTAATTAGATGTAAAGAAGAAAACAAGAGTTCAGGAAAATTTTAAGCCACAAGGAAAAGTGACTGAAGCTATTAGAAGTAATTTTTATGTATAAGTCACTAGGACTAGAATATAGTGAGAAATACTTGAGTTTAGTTATTATAGCATGTCAAAGCTTGGTAAGTTTTGCCAACCCATGTAATTTGGTAAGGTTGAATTATGGAGTTCTGTACTAGAAACTTTATGAGATAAATAAAATTTTTTACTGTTTATCATCATATTCTCAATACTCATCATTCTCGTCATGCTTTATTACCCATTTCCAATGGAATATGTATTCATATAACTCTCTAAGGATTAAGGTTATTCCTTAGTGGGGGAGACTTTAAGTATAATATGCTATTAACAAGGATCTGCTCAATACATAATACCCTATTACCAGAAATAAGGAACATAGTGAAGGTTGCATCTAATTGAACCTATGATTCACAATATGGCTCTTTAATAACTAGAAATGCTAATATTCAGATCCCCATCACTGACGATGTTATGATAACAAATGATATAGAGGGTGTACACATCATATGACATAATAAACATGACAAGATTGGTAAGACCAATCTAGAATAAATAAAATTTAAAAGGTTGAAAACTTAATTTTGTGATCCTTCCCAAACTAGTCAAGGAGTTTGGAGGACCAAACTCTTTTAGTGGGAGAGAGTTGTGACACCCTGAAAATTCTATTTACTAGAAAATTGTGAATAATTGGATTGTTAAACAAGATTATTTTCATGGGTTGTAGTTAACTTTAATTTAGGATTAATTGGTGATAATAAATATTATTCCAATAATGTACTTAGAGGTGCGCACTCCGATAGGGCGACAAAGAAATTCTGTAGGGAAAATAGAATTTAAAAATACCATAATTTTTAAAAAAATTATGGTGATATTAGAAATGTAAATATCCAGATTTGTTGACGTGCGGATTTCAAGATTAAGTCGACGTAATTATTTTCCGGGCGATTTTTCACCTAGTGCAAAATAAATTCTAAAAATTAAACTAAAATCACCATAATTTGTAAAACATTTACATTAGTCTATGGCTGAAATTTCAACACTAATGAACATCATTTGAATATGTTTACATGAGGATCTTTGGGCTATCTGAATTATGGGCTAATTACGGTGGGAATTTTCCTGGGAATTTTTAGTGCCTACGTGTGAGGCACTGGGAAGGCCAGCGCACAACAGGCTGAGGTTAACACGTATTTACATGAGGTGTTCAGCTGTGAAGGGTGCAGGTTTAATGTGTCGACAGTAAAAACCAAATGGTTTTACTGTCACACACTAAGGGACTGCGTGTCCTCATGCATGGGAGCTTTGCTGAGTTATAAAAACCTCCCTGTAACCAGCATACTAGTCTTTCCAATGCTAGCATCTGCTAGGTCTCCTTCCTGCTCTTGCACTCTTCTTCAGTTCTTGTCCTTTTACTGTTGCTGTGCGTGCACCTTGGTGCTGGTGGGTAGCTGCTCTTGCTGTTGTTATTGCTTCTACTCTTGTTGCAACCATGTTTGCAACCTTGCCGTCTCCTTCCTCCTGCTGGTTGTGGGTTTCTTGTTTAGCGAAAGTGAAGGTTTCATCCTTTAAATCAAGTAGGTTTCTCTCTTCTTTTCTCAATCGTTATCTTCGACCTTTTCCAAAGAGTTCATGATCACCTACATACTTGCCTTTAAATTTGTTAATTCTCTTTTGAACTGTGTATCTATCCTTTAAATTTGTTTTAGAATGTGTGTTAGTAAGTTCCCCTGCGACTCTCATCCCATTCCTTATTTTATACTTGTGTTTTCCACTTATACAAACCATGTTCCTATTTGTTCCATGTTATGTTGTTCCTTCCTACGTTTCCCCTCCAAATCTCCTCTTTTTATGTTAAGAAATCCATATTTAGGTATTAGACCATGTTCACACTTGTCACTGATTCTGGAAACATCATTAGAATGGTGTTTCCATTCCTTATCATCATATTTCCAAATAGTGTTCATGATACCCCAAGTGTGTGATAGAAATCTTCTTATTAGTTGCATGAGAACATGTCTCAGAATAAGTGATGTTTTGTCCCTCACTTTGTTGTAATTGTACATGTTTCAGTTGTCCTATTATTCTATTTGATTCCTTCATATAGAGTAGTGTGTAGAGGTGTGATTAAGCCCCTCTTTGATGTGTTAATCATGAATAAGTTCATAGGAACATATAGGAGAGCCTTTAGAGGTATGTAACTCCATTTCCAAAAGTTCGTCTTGCGGCTGTCGACAGATAGAAGGCATCTATCGACATGCCTTAAGTTTCCAGAACCCAGAATTCTAGAAAAGTAGTAGCTGTCGACAGATAACTCTTAGTTGTCGACAGATGGCTGTCGACAGATAGCTTTTAGTTGTCGACAGATACAGTCCTGTTGTGTTTTCAGCACTAATTCTTGTCCCATTCCTTGAAGATTCACTATACTATTGACCCTATGAGTTGTTTACTTCATTTCCTTAGATTCCAAACTACTTTATGATCAAGATAATTTGATTATTCATTCATCAAACTATCCTTTGAATTTCTATTCCTATTGTGCTCATGAAATATAACTTATGATCTGAAGATAGTGCTCTCTTCAAAGATGGTTTAGGATCACTTGTGGTAGCACCAGTCACTTGTGATCAGCTATGGGTGACAGTTTGTAGGTAAATCCAAGTCAATAGACTGATGATGGTGGGTACTAACCCCGTTCTTGCGCAATGAACAAGATCTAAGGTGTTGGAATTGCCTAGGCACTGAGGATGTATTTACGTTATTTAGTAATCTCTTGAGAGCAGTATGAATGCAAGATCTAAGGTGTTGGAATTGCCTAGGCACTGAGGATGTATTTACGTTATTTAGTAATCTCTTGAGAGCAGTATGATGCCTATTGAATTCATTTCTGAATCAAGTTATGATTTGAATTTTTGTAAGACATATGTGACTTCTGTTCTGAGATTCGTTTGAGCCCGTTATGAAACCAACTTTGGCTATATGTTTATGTTAGGTATGAATTTCATGAGCAAGTATGGTTTGATCAATATACACACTTTCTGAATACTCACTTAGTTCTGCAATTGAAACTCCTATCTTTACGCTTACTTTCACCTACTGGGTCCTCCGACTCGTGCCTTTCTTTCCTCCACCCCCTTTCAGATTGGAAGTAAGTGCAATCTCAGCTACAGATGATTCATGATTCCGTTGGTGATGAAGAACACATGAAGAAGAATAGCATAGTTTTAATAGTTTTTTTTAGAGATTTTGTTGTATTGTTAAGAGTCTATAGAGAGAAAGCTTAACTTTATGTAATTAATGGGTGATAATATCTAGTTAATCTGTTAATGTATAGTACTTTCAAAGATGCCTTTGTGGAATGGTTTGTCGGTCTTGTGCATTACACAGATTTGTCTACCCATAACGAAATTTGTCAGCGTAACCCCTCTTTCGATCTAGAGTTATGTGATATGTATACGTGTGTGTGTGTGCGGTCGGAGGAGGGTGTTACAGAGGTGGTATCAGAGCAAAGTTATGGGTAATAGACATCTCTGTGACCATTTTCACAAAGGAAATAAATAAAACATTTGTGTGTATTCTAGAATTTCTGGGCATTACTGTTAGAAAACTTTAAGAAGATGGGACCTCCAGCCTTCAAAGGAAGAAGTCAACCCGAGGTGGTAAAGGGATGAGTTAGAGAGATGGAAAAAAAATATTTAAGGCAATTAGATGTAAAGAAGAAAACAAGAGTTCAAGAAAATTTTAAGCCACAAGGAAAAGTGACTGAAACTATTAGAAGTAATTTTTATGTATAAGTCAATAGGACTAGAATATAGTGAGAAATACTTGAGTTTAGTTATTATAGCATGTCAAAGCTTGGTAAGTTTTGCCAACCCATGTAATTTGGCAAGGTTGAATTATAGAGTTCTGTACTAGAAACTTTATGAGGTAAATAAAATATTTTACTGTTTATCATCATATTCTCAATACTTATCATTCCCGTCATGCTTTATTACCCATTTCCAATGGAATATGTATTCATATAACTCTCTAAGGATTAAGGTTATTCCTTAGTGGGGGAGACTTTATGTATAATATGCTATTAACAAGGATCTACTCAATACATAATACCCTATTACCAGAAATAAAGAACATAGTGAAGGTTGCATCTAATTGAACCTATGATTCGCAATATGGCTCTTTAATAACTAGAAATGCTAATATTCAGATCCCCATCAACTGACATGTTATGATAACAATGATATAGAGGGTATACACATCATATGACATAATAAACATGACAAGATTGGTAAGACCAATCTAGAATAAATAAAATTTAAAAGGTTGAAAACTTAATTTTGTGATCCTTCCCAAACTAGTCAAGGAGTTTGGAGGACCAAACTCTTTTAGTGGGAGAGAGTTGTAACACCCCGAAAATTTTATTTACTAGAAAATTGTGAATAATTGGATTGTTAAACAAGATTATTTTCATGGGTTGTAGTTAACTTTAATTTAGGATTAATTGGTGATAATAAATATTATTCCAGTAACGTACATAGAGGTGCGCGCTCCGACAGGGCGACACTGAAATTCTGTAGCGAAAATAGAATCCAAGAATACCATAATTTTCAAAAAAATATGGTGATATCAGAAATGTAAATATCCGGATTTGTTGACGTGCGGATTTCAAGATTAAGTGGACGCAACTATTTTCTGGGCGATTTTTCACCTAGTGCAAAATAAATTCTAAAAATTAAACTAAAATCAACATAATTTGTAAAACCTTTACATTAGCCTATGGCTGAAATTTCAACACAAATGAACATGATTTGAATATGTTTACATGAGGATCTTTGGGCTAGCTGAATTATAGGCTAATTACGGTGGGAATTTTCCTAGGAATTTTTAGTGCCTACGTGTGAGGCACTGGGAAGGCCAGCACACAAGGGGCTAAGGTTAACACGTATTTACATGAGGTGTTCAGCTGTGAAGGGTGCATGTTTAACGTGTCGATGACACCGCAAGGGCCTGCGTGTCCTCATGCATGGGAGCTTTGCTGAGTTATAAAAACCTCCCTGTAACCAGCATACTAGTCTTTCCAATGCTAGCATCTGCTAGGTCTCCTTCCTGCTCTTGCACTCTTCTTCAGTTCTTGTCCTTCTAATGTTGTTGTTGCTGTGTGTGCACCTTGGTGCTCGTGGGTAGCTGCTCTTGCTGTTGTTATTGCTTCTACTCCTGTTGCAACCGTGTTTGCAACCTTGTCGTCTCCTTCCTCCTGCTGGTTGTTGGTTTCTTGTTTAGAGCAAGTGAAGGTTTCATCCTTTAAATCAAGTAGGTTTCTCTCCTCTTTTCTCAGTCGTTATCTCCGACCTTTGCCAAAGAGTTCATGATCACCTACATACTTGCCTTTAAATTTATTAATCCTCTTTTGAACTGTGTATCTATCCTTTAAAATCTATCATAGAATGTGTGTCAGTAAGTTCCCCTACGACTCCCTTTCCATTCCTTGTTTTATACTTATGTTTTCCACTTATACAAACCATGTTCCTATTTGTTCCATGTTCTGTAGGTTCCTTCCTACGTTTCCTCTCCAAATCTCCTCTTTTTATGTTAAGAAATCCAGATTTAGGCATTAGACAATGTTCAGCTTGTCACTGATTCTGGAAACATCATTAGAATGGTGTTTCCATTCCTTATCATCATATTTCCAAATAGTGTTCATGATACCCCAAGTGTGTGATGGAAATCTTCTTATTAGTTGCATGAGAACATGTCTCAGAATAAGTGATGTTATGTCCCTCACTTTGTTGTAATTGTACATGTTTCAGTTGTCCCTATTATTCTATTTGATTCCTTCATATAGAGTAGTGTGTAGAGGTGTGATTAAGCCCCTCTTTGATGTGTTAATCATGAATAAGTTCATAGGAACATATAGGAGAGCCTTTAGAGGTATGTAACTCCATTTCCAGAAGTTGGTCTTGCAGCTGTCGACAGATAGAAGGCATCTGTCGACATGCCTTAAGTTTCCAGAACCCAGAATTCTGGAAAAGCAGTAGCTGTCGACAGATAACTCTTAGCTGTCGACAGATAGCTTTTAGTTGTCGACAGATACAGTCCTGTTGTGTTTTCAGCACTAATTCTTGTCCCATTCCTTGAAGATTCACTATACTATTGACCCTATGAGTTGTTTACTTCATTTCCTTGGATTCCAAACTACTTTATGACCAAGATAATTTGATTATTCATTCATCAAACTATCCTTTGAATTTCTATTCCTATTGTGCTCATGAAATATAACTTATGATCTGAAGACTGTGCTCTCTTCAAAGAGGGTTTAGGATCACTTGTGGTAGCACCAGTCACTTGTGATCAGCTGTGGGCGACAATTTGTAGGTAAATCCAAGTCAATGGACTGACGATGGTAGGTACTAACCCCGTTCTTGCGAAAATGAACAAGATTCAAGGTGCTGGAATCACCTAGGCACTGAGGATGTATTTACGTTATTTAGTAACCTCTTGAGAGCAGTATGATGTCTGTTGAATTCATTTCCGAATCAAGTTATGATCTGAATTTTTGTAAGACATATGTGACTTCTGTTCTGAGATTCGTTTGAGCCCGTTATGAAACCAACTTGGCTATATGTTTATGTTAAGTATGAATTTCATAAGCAAGTATGATTTGATCAATATACACACTTTCTGAATACTCACTTAGTTCTGCAATTGAAACTCCTATCTTTACGCTTACTTTCACCTGCTGAGTCCTCCGACTCGTGCCTTTCTTTCCTCCACCCCCTTTCAGATTGGAAGTAAGTGCAATCTCAGCTACAGATGATTCACAATTCCGTTGGTGATGAAGAAGACATGAAGAAGAATAGCATAGTTTTAGTAGTTTTTTTTAGAGATTTTGTTGTATTGTTAAGAGTCTATAGAGAGAAAGCTTGACTTTATGTAATTAATGGGTGATAATACCTTGTTACTCTGTTAATGTATAGTACTTTCAAAGATGACTTTGTGGAATGGTTTGCCGGTCTTGTGCATTACACGGATTTGTCTACCCATTACAAAATTTGTCAGTGTAACCCCTCTTCCGATCTAGAGTTATGTGATATGTATATGTGTGTGTGTGTGTGTTGTCGGAAGAGGGTGTTACAGAGGTGGTATCAGAGCAAAGTTATGGGTAATAGACATCTCTGTGACCCTTTTTAGAAAGGAAATAGATAAAACATTTGTGTGTATTCTAGAATTTCTGGGCATCACTGTTAGAAAAATTTAAGAAGATGGGACCTCCAGCCTTCAAAGGAAGAAGTCAACCCGAGGTGGTAAAGGGATGAGTTAGAGAGATGGGAAAAAAAATATTTAAGGCAATTAGATGTAAAGAAGAAAACAAGAGTTCAAGAAAATTTTAAGCCACAAGGAAAAGTGACTGAAGCTATTAGAAGTAATTTTTATGTATAAGTCAATAGGACTAGAATATAGTGAGAAATACTTGAGTTTAGTTATTATAGCATGTCAAATCTTGGTAAGTTTTGCCAACCCATGTAATTTGGTAAGGTTGAATTATGGAGTTCTGTACTAGAAACTTTATGAGATAAATAAAATATTTTACTGTTTATCATCATATTCTCAATACTCATCATTCTCATCATGTTTTATTACCCCTTTCCAATAGAATATGTATTCAAATAACTCTCTAAGGATTAAGGTTATTCCATAGTACGGGAGACTTTAAGTATAATATGCTATTAACAAGGATCTGCTCAATACATAATACCCTATTACCAGAAATAAAGAACATAGTGAAGGTTGCATCTAATTGAACCTATGATTCACAATATGGCTCTTTAATAACTAGAAATGCTAATATTCAGATCCCCATCAACTGACGATGTTATGATAACAAATGATATAGAGGGTGTACACATCATATGACATAATAAACATGACAAGATTGGTAAGACCAATCTAGAATAAATAAAATTTAAAAGGTTGAAAACTTAATTTTGTGATCCTTCCCAAACTAGTCAAGGAGTTAGGAGGACCAAACTCTTTTAGTGGGGGAGAGTTGTAACACCCCGAAAATTCTATTTACTAGAAAATTGTGAATAATTGGATTGTTAAACAAGATTATTTTCATGGGTTGTAGTTAACTTTAATTTAGGATTAATTGGTGATAATAAATGTTATTCCAGTAACGTACTTAGAGGTGCGCACTCCGACAGGGCGATACTGAAATTCTGTAGCGAAAATGAAATCCAAGAATACCATAATTTTCAAAAAAAATGTGGTGATATTAGAAATGTAAATATCCGGATTTGTTGACGTGCGGATTTCAAGATTAAGCCGACGCAACTATTTTCCGGGCGATTTTTCACCTAGTGCAAAATAAATTTTAAAAATTAAAATAAAATCACCATAATTTGTAAAACCTTTACATTAGTCTATGGCTGAAATTTCAACACAAATGAATATCATTTGAATATGTTTACAATAGGATCTTTGGGCTAGCTGAATTATGGGCTAATTACAGTGGAAATTTTCCTGGGAATTTTTAGTGCCTACGTGTGAGGCACTGGGAAGGCCAGCGCACAAGGGGCTGAGGTTAACACATATTTACATGAGGTGTTCAGCTATGAAGGGTGCAGGTTTAACGTGTCGACAGTAAAAACCAAATGATTTTTACTATGACACACCAAGGGCCTGCGTGTCCTCATGCATGGGAGCTTTGCTGAGTTATAAAAACCTCCATGTAACCAGCATACTAGTCTTTCCAATGCTAGCATCTGCTAGGTCTCCTTCCTGCTCTTGCACTCTTCTTCAGTTCTTGTTCTTTTACTGTTGCTGTTGCTGTTGCTGTGCGTGCACCTTGGTGCTGGTGGGTAGCTGCTCTTGCTGTTGTTATTGCTTCTACTCCTGTTGCAACCGTGTTTGCAACCTTGCCGTCTCCTTCCTCTTGCTGGTTGTGGGTTTCTTGTTTAAAGGAAGTGAAGATTTGATCCTTTAAATCAAGTAGGTTTCTCTCCTCTTTTCTTAGTCCTTATCTCCAACCTTTGCCAAAGAGTTCATGATCACCTACATACTTGCCTTAAATTTGTTAATCTTCTTTTGAACTGTGTATCTATCCTTTGAAATCTGTTTTAGTATGTGTGTCAGTAAGTTCCCCTACGACTCCTTTCCATTCCTTGTTTTATACTTATGCTTTCCACTTGTACAAACCATGTTCCTATTTGTTCCATGTTCTGTAGGTTCCTTCCTACGTTTCCTCTCCAAATCTCCTCTTTTTATGTTAAGAAATTTAGATTTAGGCATTAGACCATGTTCACACTTGTCACTAATTCTAGAAACATCATTAGAATGGTGTTCCCATTCCTTATCATCATATTTCCAAATAGTGTTCATGATACCCCAAGTGTGTGATGGAAATCTTCTTATTAGTTGCATGAGAACATGTCTCAGAATAAGTGATGTTCTGTCCCTCACTTTGTTGTAATTGTACATGTTTCAGTTGTCCCTATTATTCTATTTGATTCCTTCATATAGAGTAGTGTGTAGAGGTGTGATTAAGCCCTCTTTAATGTGTTAATCATGAATAAGTTCATAGGAACATATAGGAGAGCCTTTAGAGGTATGTAACTCCATTTCCAGAAGTTGGTCTTGCAGCTGTCGACAGATAGAAGGCATCTGTCGACATGCCTTAAGTTTCCAGAACCCAGAATTCTGGAAAAGCAGTAGTTGTCGACAGATAACTAGCTCTTAGCTGTCGACAGATAGCTTTTAGTTGTCGACAGATACAGCCCTGTTGTGTTTTTAGCACTAATTCTTGTCCCATTCCTTGAAGATTCACTATACTATTGACCCTATGAGTTGTTTACTTCATTTCCTTGGATTCCAAACTACTTTATGATCAAGATAATTTGATTATTCATTCATCAAACTATCCTTTGAATTTCTATTCTATTGTGCTCATGAAACATAACTTATGATCTGAAGACAGTGCTCTCTTCAAAGAGGGTTTAGGATCACTTGTGGTAGCACCAGTCACTTGTGATCAACTGTGGGCGACAGTTTGTAAGTAAATCCAAGTCAATGGACTGATGAGGGTGGGTACTAACCCCGTTCTTGCGCAATGAACAAGATTCAAGGTGCTGGAATCGCCTAGGCACTGAGGATGTATTTACGTTATTTAGTAACCTCTTGAGAGCAGTATGATGTCTGTCGAATTCAGTTCCGAATCAAGTTATGATCTGAATTTTCGTAAGACATATGTGACTTCTGTTCTGAAATTCGTTTGAGCCCGTTATGAAACCAACTTGGGCTATATGTTTATGTTAAGTATGAATTTCATGAGCAAGTATGATTTGATCAATATACACACTTTCTGAATACTCACTTAGTTCTGCAATTGAAACTCCTATCTTTACGCTTACTTTCACCTACTGAGTCCTCCAACTCATGCCTTTCTTTCCTCCACCCCCTTTCAGATTGGAAGTAAGTGCAATCTCAGCTACAGATGATACAAAATTCTGCTGGTGATGAAGAAGACATGAAGAAGAATAGCATAGTTTTAGTAGTTTTTTTAGAGATTTTGTTGTATTGTTAAGAGTCTATAGAGAGAAAGCTTGACTTTATGTAATTAATGGGTGATAATACCTAGTTACTCTGTTAATGTATAGTACTTTCAAAGATGCCTTTGTGGAATGGTTTGCCGGTCTTGTGCATTACACAGATTTGTCTGCCCATAACGAAATTTGTCAGCATAACCCCTCTTCCGATCTAGAGTTATGTGATATGTATATGTGTGTGTGTGTGTGCGGTCGGAGGAGGGTGTAACAGAGTGGATCTTTTTTAGCAGATATCTTTTGAATACGGAGCAGACATAGATGGTATATGGATACATTTGATGACAAAATTCTAATAAACTTAGACAATATTTTAGTACAACACAAAGATAAAAAATAGTAAGAATCATAAATTAAATATTAAATAACTCACTATCCAAGTGTGCATGTATCAACTATTAAGATATTGAAGAATCATAAAACAAACCCAACCCTTAGACCAAAACAAACACAGCCTTTAGATTTAAGATTCAATGGTTTACGAAGCGGAGTTTTAAGTGGAGCGGATCAGGTGATTCCAGAACCACTCCATTTATTAAACATATCTCCATTTAAGATTCGTTGGATATTGTAAATGGATAAATATATAGAGATTCATATACGAATTCGAAGTAGATCCAAATTTTATCAAATCCATTTGTAGTCCTAATGTTGAGGGAAAAATCTTTCGACGTTCAAGTCAGGGATCCGACCAAATACAGAAAAGAGGAGGTGGAAGAGTAAAGAGAGTTTTTGTCTTGGGTTGACACTAAGCTCCCTCCCCTTTTCAGATCAGAGTATCTTTCTTAAGCATTTACTGGAGGGTCACCAAGTGCGCATCTCCAATTCTTTGTTGTGTGTACGAGTCCCTCCGAAGTAAGGGATGATGGCGTCATTCTCCTTCTCTCATCTCCTAACTGTATAGATGAGTTATAAGAGAGTGGAAGAATTCTTATCAAGTGAGGTAGCTTGCTGCTCTTCTAAGATGGAGTGGTGTATCACTTTTGTCGTGTTGGTGCTCATAGAGAGGACATGTAGGTCCCTTTTTGAGGATTGTCGCTCTCGGCTCTAGATGGCTAGGGCCATAGAAGAGAGGAGCCTATCTTGAAAAATATTTTTCGATAGTTAGGCCATGCCATACCATGATAGGTCCACACCAAGCGGCAAGAATGGGGTGCCCTACGTCATACAGTGGAGGCCAAGTCATAACCTTTAAAGTTAAGGGCTCGATGTCACACTATCTTGAGGAGTCAACACTACATTGGGCTCGTGGACTCGAGTCCACCCTGACCTTGATCAAGGTCAAGTAAAACTCCCATTTCAACCCCTCTGAACTAGTGACCCAAACAATTGGGCTTATCAATTTTCTCCTCTATAGATATTATCTCATTTTTCCATCTTTAGTGGTTGCTTAGTGTGTCAAAATTTGTCGTAAAGTGTTATAAAAAAAAGATACAAAATGACATTTTTCTTATGCTTGAAATGCTATAAAGTTAAAACTATAATGTGAACATCAAATGCGAAGACTCTGAAAGTGCTGATCTTAAATTAAAAAATTACATATAATTCTAAAGAATTTTAAATTAATAGCCTCAAACGAATATCTTATATTTATTTTAAACCCGTCAAAATCTCTCCTCTTTGATAATGAGATAAGGAGAATTAGGTATAAGTAAATGGGTATAAGTTATTCGCGTTTAAGGACTTTTTTTATTTGAGATGGTTTAAATGAGTGATAGTTATGTAGGGGATAACTTTTAATGTAATATGATGTGACAGGGTGTATAGTTATCATCTTTTTATCTCTATTTTGACACCATTTATCTATGTATAAGGGGAGAGAGACGATTTTTTAGAATAAAATACCAATAAATAATGAATTATTCTCAAAATAACTTTTATCTTCCCTCTATGGGAGGGATAAGTTATCACCCCTTTATCCCCCTTTTATCATGCTTAAATTTTATCAACCCTACCACCGCGTCTGTATTGTAAATACGCAGTTACGAATAATCCTGCCAAAGTAATAGGAATTAGACCTAACACGATTCCAAATAGAAGAACTTCAATCATTTTTATTTCTTTGAGAGAAAAAGAGAGGTCAATTTTATTCCTAAATATTAATCTGAATCGTCCGTGAATCTCAATAACCAAAAATTGACAATTGACGTCGAAAAGAACCTTAAAATACTTGAAATCTCAGAGAAATATTCATTTTTATGAATTGCTCATTCAATTAACTTCAAATAAGTCGTATCTTGTTCAAACCAATCAAAAGCGCTGGGGTTATAGTTGAAGCAGCCAGTAGAAAACCGAAATAACTAGTTATAGTAGGCATGAAAGAGCTAAATAAGATACGTTCTTTTGCTACATATGCTGATAAAACATTTACCTAAGCTTCCATTTTTGCGAGATATAATAAAAAATACCAATTGACAGAATTAATTCCAATTGAAAGTTCTTGATTTATTAGTCATTATAAACGATACTAACAAAAATAGAGTAACATAGACATAGGTAAAAAAAAAGGATTAATTCATTGGTTGTAACATCGATTAATCCTGTGATTATGAATCGTCAATTCATTGCGCAACTTGTGCATTAATGCTTGAAACTCCTTTATTTATATATATATATATATTTATATAATTTGATATATATATATATATATATATTTATATAATTTGATATATATATATATTATTATATTTTATAATTTTAACTCATTAGATTCAGTAGTAGGTAATCGCCCAATAAAATATCTCGAATGAGAAGATAAAAACGTATCCCACGATCTATTGAAGAAATAAAACTTTGACTTTCTTTTTTTTTTTGTTTTAGATCCAACTCAATTTGAGGATTAGCAATTTCCATTTCCATTATCCTTTTAGGTTCTACATTCTTTCTTTCCATATCATATTATGGAGTTCTGTCATTGTATTCGGGTTCGGTCAAAAAGGAACCTTTGCTTTGTTCGGATCTAATATGACAAAGGTTGCATTACAAATATGGATTTTTCCAACTATTGTCTTGTTTGTTCTCTTCATCAATGTCTATATACTATTGCATTATAGTATATTGTTTGTACGATCCACCAATTATTTGAAATGAAAGTTAGAAAAAAAAAATTTTAACTAACAATATGAAAAAAGGCAAGATTTTTTATAGATTTTGCATTTATTGTATGAATAGGATAAAAATCTTTCATGAATTATTAGAACCCACTGATTCGTACTTTACCAAACCAAGATGATAACTTTCTATTATGAAGCTAGTAATGAAAACTTTATATTACCAAACACAGGAAGTTGAATAATATTCTGTTGAATAAAACAATAAAAGAAGAAAGGAATTATGTTGGATTTCGTTTTGACACTGATCAAAACCGCGTTGTTGTGTCAGAGGAAGGATAGCTATACTGATTCGGTATACTCTAAATACACCTTCGGTACAATATTGACGATCTTACAAAGATGAAATATTAGTAGTTTTCTATTTACTGATCCCATCTTTTACAGAATCGATTCCCCTTTTTGACTGTACAAGAATATGTGGAGCTCACCATGTCTGGAAGCACAGGAGAACGTTATTTTGCTAATATTATTACCAGTATTCGATACTGGGTCATTCATAGCATTACTATACATTCCCTATTTAATGCAGGTTGGTTATTCGTCAGTACGAGTTTAGCTTACGATGTGTTTGGAAGCCCTCGGCCAAACAAATATTTCACAGAGAACCGACGAGGAATTCCTTTAATAACTGGCTGTTTTGATTCTTTGGAACAACTCGATGAATTTAGTAGATCTTTTTAGGAGGTCCCCAATGACTATAGATCGAACTTATCCAATTTTTACAGTGCGATGGTTGGCTGTTCATGGACTAGCTGTACCCACCGTTTCTTTTTTGGGGTCAATATCAGTAATGCAGTTCATCCAACGATAAACCTAATTTGAATTATAGAGCTATGACACAATCAAATCCAAATGAACAAAATGTTGAATTGAATCGTACCAGTCTATACTGGGGATTATTACTCATTTTTGTACTTGCTGTTTTATTTTCCAATTATTTCTTCAATTGAGGGAAAGAACAAAAATAGTAGAATTCTTTTATCCCATTCGGAAGGATACTATCTTCATAATTATCCATGACTGTTTTTGTCTCTAGCAGGACCACTTGATGAAATGTGGAGGAAGGTGGGATAAATGGCCGATACTACTGGAAGGATTACTCTTTGGCTAATAGGTACTGTAACTGGTATTCCTGTGATCGGTTCAATTGGTATTTTCTTTTACGGTTCACATTCCGGATTAGGCTCATCTCTGTAGTAATAAGATGAACTTGATTGTAGACATGAAAAGGTAAGAACTCAGCGGGACCATACCCCTCGAATCAGACAAAACAAAGGGGTATGGTCCCGCTGAGTTCTTACTTTTATAGCTATAGCGAAGCTTTGATCACTCCAACCTAAAAGCGGGAAAGTTACCTAGTCAACATAATAAAAAAATTTATTACTTGTCAAATGACGCTCAATGAATTATTACCAACTATCTGCCCCTTTTTGTTTGTTCACTACTTCTTATAAATCTAAAAAAATAAGTTCTGATAGACCCCCCAAAATAGTAATCTTATCTTTGACGAACAGAAGAAAGAATCATTATTATCTCGTATCTCGACACAAGAAAAGGGAAATCCCTTTTCTTGTGTCGAATAGAAGAATAGAAAGACTAATAATACCTCCTAGAAACTTTGTATCTTTTATTTATCTTTTGCTTTGTATTCTCCTCCTTTGTATTGTATACCTATTATCTATTACTAGTACTATGAATGGTCTATTATATAGAAGTAATAAATTTTAGACATCTCTCAAAGCAAAAACAGTATAGACAAAACAAACAAAGGACTTTACAAATTTTATTGATCATACTACATACATAATAGTATCGATCAAAAAAAATTTTGCCTTTCTCCTTTACCAACTTGTACTAAGAAATCCCTGTATCTAAAAATTCATTTCGTACAATTGAACCTTTTCAAACTGTTTCTTTTTAAGAACCAAAAAGATTTGTGCTAGAATAATAGATGCTAAGAAGAACAAAAGACCTTGAACACGTAACGGATCTTGAAGCACTATCTCGGCATCTCCCTGACCAAACCCCCCCACATTGGGATTACTTGTTAATAGTTGATCAAGCTTGATAGACTCACCCTCTGAAACAAGAAGTTCCGGTCCTGGAGGTATAATATCAACCACTTGATGCCCATCCGATGGATCAGTTATGGTTATTTCATATCCGCCCTTTTCTTTACGTACTATTTTGCTTACTATACCTGCGGATGTGGCATTATAGACAGTGTTGTTACTCTTGCTCCCATCGGGATAAATCTGACCCCTTCCCCTGTTTCCGCCTACATATATGGGATATTTTAAGAAGTGAACGTCCTTCCTCGTAGCAGGGTCGGGGGAAAGAATAGGAAAGACTATTTCCCTATATTTCTGACCAGGAACAGGACCTACCACAAGAATATTTTTTTTAGTGGGACGATAACTCTGAAAAGAAAGATTGCCTATCTTTTCTTTCATCTCGGGGGAAATACGATCGGGAGGGGCTAATTCGAATCCCTCGGGTAAAATAAGAACAGCCCCTACATTCAAACCCCCTTTCTTGCCATTAGCAAGAACTTGTTTCAGTTGCGTATCATAAGGGATTCTAACAACTGCTTCAAATACAGTATCAGGAAGCACAGATTGCGGAACCTCAACATCCACGGGCTTATTAGCTAAATGGCAATTGGCACACACAATTCGTCCAGTTGCTTCTCGTGGATTTTCATAACCCTGCTGCGCAAAAATAGGATATGCATTTGAAATAGATGTCTGAGTTATTACATATATCACGATCGATACAGAAATAAATCGAGTCATCTGCTCCTTTACCCAAGAAAAAGTATTTCTATTTTGCATGGTCCAATCATCGATCCCCCAATTTCTACAATAAATTAGGTAGGTAGCTAGTATAGTTCCCTATCCACAAGTCTGTCATTGTACTGGAATATAGGACAAATACCCTGAATAAACAGGCAGAAGTATAAAGAAAGAATAAGTCAAATTTTAATTTCGTTATGCACGAAGAAAGAATCTTTCTGATTTGATTGATATCAAGAGATCAAATGAGTTCTTCATTCTCATTCATTCATTGAATGATAAATGACTACAAGTGAAGGAGATACACGATTTAAATAATGGAAAATCCAATATTTCACAATTGTATCTAGAATGACTGGAAAAGTGGAAACAAGACCGGATATTATTTGATCGTTATGTGTTAATCCAAAATCGTTGTAGACCGAACCAATCATCAGTTCCCAACCATGTGGAGAGTGGAATCCGATCCATAAATCGGTGACTAAAAGAATAGAAAAGGCTTTTATTGTGTCACTTAAGTTATATAAGAATTCCTGAACCCAAGAATTAAGAATGACAAGTTTTTCATTACTCAGAATAAAATAACTACTTAGAATAGCGAAACAGATTATATTTGTCGAGAAATGCAAAATGCTATGTAAATTATATTCATTATGTATTTTGACCAATTGTATTGTTTCTTTGTGGATTCCTATACGAAGTTTTTGTAGATGTGTTTCGGGGTACTCCTTTATCATTTCATCCAACAGAAATAGTTGTTCTAATTCTATGAATTTTTCTAGAACGTTCTTCTCTTGAATATCATTCAAGAAAGTTTCGGATTGCCTGATATTCCACCAATTATTAACCCAAGGTTCCAGACATTTATTAAATGAGAGAGAGACCCACCAGGGTACAAATACTATAGATGCAAGATATGGAAGGAAAATCAACGCTTTCTTTTTTTTTTTTTCACTTTTCTTTTTTTGAATTGTTAATAAACTTGCTTCATTTTATTTGTTAATTTGATCTTATTTGATATTTCTCTGAAGCATGAGTTCTATAACAAGGTGTGGAACCTATGGATCTATTCTCAATTTTTGTATAATTATTTAGTCCTTTACTTAGTCCTTGATCTAACTAAATTAAATCTTGGGTCTAAATTAAATATAGAATAAATATAGAAATAGAATAAAGATAGAGTCTGTTTTGGATGAAAAAAAAATTCAGATATTTCAATTGAACAAATTAGAACCCCATTGTATTGCATCCTTATTTGTTCTTTTTGACGAATGCTCAAAAACCGTTTGAAGAATATTATTAAAATTTCAAGACGAAAGAACTCCACCGTGGACAAAGTAATTATTTCGAAATGTTTCACCCTAGGAAAAGAGGAGATATTTCTGAAGAATATTGATGATGAAATCCGAAATAAGTGACAAAACGAGAGATAAATTGGATGGTTATGAGAGATCGTTTGTTTCTCAAGGAGCAAAATGAAAGATAAAAAGTATGATCTATCTGTATCTATATCTAATATATCAATTATAAAATGGAATTTGGCCCTAAACTAAAAAGAAAAGATGAATTCCCTATTTTGAAATGTCCGGTTTTGGTATATGTAATGAATCTATACTTATTATACTTGTTACTAGTATGAAATATGAAAGAAAGAATTGAGTTGAACTCCATCATACACTAACAAAATTTTGGCAGACGAAAAATTACTTCTTATTATAGTTTAGTCGTTTTGTTCCATATACGTCCCCCTGCTTTTGCTTTATTCTAAGGGTCACCGCCACATCAACAGAACAAAGAAATAGAATCTACCATGTTCCACTCGAATGAGCATTCTGAAGAAACTTCAGTTGTATTAAAATAAAATGAAAAAAAAAAAGAAAAGGATTACTGAATTCCTTTTCTCATGCTGAGAAAGTATTTATTCCTCGTTTCATTTCAAAATACTTCAATTGGTACGCGCAAGAAATAGGCTAATTCCGCAGCTTTTTGTTCAATTTCTTGTGGAGTTAAATTCTCATCAGTACGAGTCAAGGGAATAGTTCCCTGGCCCCTGACTTCCATATAAAGGACACGTCGAGTATAAAGGCCCTCTTTAACCTCCATTCTGATTGACTGAATATCACTCATAAGGAAGCGAAGGAGGATACGACGATTTTTTCCAGGAAATCCCCAACGAAAAATACACACTATTCCTTCTTTTCTATCGAATCGATCATAACCACTACCTACATTCCACAAAATTGTGCACCACAAATAGGAGCTAATGAATAGACCCGCAATTCCATAGAAAGACATCACAATCCCTTGTGGAAAAAAAGATATTTGCTGATATGGAAATACGGATATCAGATCCCTACCAAGATAACTGGAAGTTCCAACGATTAAGAATCCTAGTGAACCTAAAAAAAGGATACAGGCCCAGAAAAAATTACTTGTTTTTCGAGACCCCGTTATAAGTTCTATCCATATATGTTCTGATCGCCAGTTCATACTATACTAGATCCAATTGCATTCGATTGGAATTGGGAGAATAAACCAAATGAATTTGACTTTTTTTACTCCCGAGCCCGAGGTAACTCTCATCAACTAGCACTTAATGTGAACCATTAGAAGTAATTGGTTAGATACATTGACTTTCCACTTTAAATATTCGATGAGCCGCTTTTGACCAGAGCTATACCTGCATATACATGCATTTATACAGATATAATGTATATATATGCAAAACGGCTCTTCCTTTCATTTGTATTTGCAAGGAGTCACATATCGTACCACATTCCACTAAAAAAATAGATACCTAAATAATGATCCATCGTTGATTGAAATAACTTGTGAGATTTGGTCCCATACATCGCAGCTAGACAATCTTATTTTTTTGGACATAAAGAAATAAAGAAGCCATTGCAATTGCCGGAAATACTAGGCCCACTAAAGGCACAAAAATAGAGGGTAAGTTGAAATCTGTCATAGAATGGGTGCCTCAATTTAATATTTGAACCTCTTATAAAGATATCTTATGATAAGTAGTCTATCTATTAATTATATATATTATAATATAAATAATATAATTTTAATATAAATAATATAATATTAAGTAATTAAGTACAAGAAACGTAAAACTACATTAAATGTACCTATTTTTTTTATCTTTCTACACGAATATGTATGATAATTCTATTTAATAATAAACTTTTTCTTATCCTGTTTTCATTCTTATCTGCTTTCTAAAACTCAAATAATAAGAAGTTTTTATGAGTTCGCGACTCTAACTAATCTGATACAAGAGGGATTCATCGTAAAAGTCAAAAAATGGATTTTCGGAAGATATGAAGATATAGAGATTACTTCTATTACTAATACTAATATATTTACAAATTATACATCAATTCCATTTGACTTTTACTATATATTAATACACATTATATTAATAATTAGTAATTTATATTAATAATTAGTTTTTTTTTTATCTTATTTATTTAATTTGAAATTTATTTATAATAATTTCTAATTGTTTTCTTTGTGCTTGTTTTTATGTTTATTATAATAAAAATAAATAAGCATTTAATTATAATTAAGTTAAGAACTAAAACTAATAAAAACTAAGAAGCATTAAATTTATGAGATATATTTATTCCACTTAGTGTCCAATTTCATGTCAGAAAAGATTTTCCGAAAAAACGTCATGTAATTACTTCTTTGGTACTCCTGAAAAGTTAATTCATGAAAATATTTTACATAAAATTAAAAATTTTGACATCGTTGATGAAACTCCGTAAACCACTTTCCTAAATTTCTCTTTCATGTAGGTTTTTAGAAGTGTCACTACAATCTCCATTATAATGTCAGACATTCAGCGTCCGGCGTCCGACGTCCGACGCCCGGCACCCGACGACCTGACGTCCAGCAGCCGCGTCCAACGACCAGCAACCGACGTTCGTCGCGGCCTAACGCCCGACGACCCGGCGTCCGGCGACCTGGCGACTAGCGACCGGCGATCGGTGCCCGGTGACTAGCTTCCGGCGACTGGCGCCCGACGACCAGGCGTCCGACGCCCGGCGACTGGCGACCGGCACCCGACTACCGACGACCAATGCGCTGGCGACCAGCGCCCGACGACCCGATGCCTGGAGACCAGCGTCCGACGTCCTACGGCTGGCGACCGACACCCTGACGCCTAGCGACCAACGCCCAGTGACTGGCACCCAGCGCTCGACGACCGGTGCGCTGGCGACCAACGCCTGGCAACCCGACGCCCCGACGACTGACGCCAGACGCCCGTCGACCCAGCGCCCGGCGACTAGCGCCCGGTTCCCGGCATCTAGCACCCGGCGACCCGACACCTGACACCGGGCACTAATCGTCGGGCGTCGGACGTCGAACTATCAGGTGGTCGACATGCGGAATGTACTTTTATTTTTAATTATTTATTTATTTTTTAAAAAATTATTTCTAATAAATATTTTATTGAAAAAAAATTATCAAAAAATCTTTTCAGTGAAAATATTTATGTGGGTACCAAATAGACAATTATGTTTTTAATTTTTCTGTAAAAGTTAATCATTGGAAAAAAAATTCATTATGAATATGTTCTACAAACAACCAAACGAATCCTTATTGTACCAGTAAGTGCAGTAAACTGACAGTAATGGTGGCGCCCGCGGGACGCCACCTTATAAGATGCTACATGATGGCAGAAAGTAGCAGGGAGCGGCGGTGACTGACGGCGGCCAACGACGTGACCAACGATGGCGACCAGCGGCATTGACGGCGACCGCGATAGTTGGTGATTGAGCTCCAAAATATAATTTTAAACTTCAAAATATAAGTTTTCGACTTCAAAATATAAATATTAGACTCTAAAATACTACCCTTATAATTAAAATTATTGACTAAACTTTTAATATTTAGACTCTAAAATATAGATATTATACTCTAAAATATAAATTTAAGCTCTAAAATACAAATTTAGACTCTAAAATACTATATTGACTGTGCTTTTAATAATTTGAGCTCTAAATATAGAATTTGAATTCCAAAAAACAAATTTAGGCTTAAAAATACAAGTTTGAATTCTAAAATATTATATTGATTGTACTTTTAATAATTTGGGCTCCAAAATATAGATCTTGAGCTCCAAATACAAACCTAAAATAATTATTTCATATCCCGTTGCTGCCGTCGACCGACGCCCGTCAACCACCGTCACCGCCCACTGCCGTTCTACTCCCACCTGTTAGCCCACATAACAGCCCACGTGACATCTTGTTTGGTGCCACGCGGGCAAATGGGAAGAACAGTTTAACTAGTAATTAATCTGCAGCCCAAACACTGCCAATACATCATGACGTCCCCCCATCTTTCAAAATGTTGAACAAAGGGAATGTTGATGGAGTTGGTGACTTGGTTCCTGTCTGCAAAGAAGTAAATAGGATGATGTGCGTATGAAAAATTAAGTGTTCTTTTCTACACAAGGGAAAGTGTGGGTAGATGTTGTAATTAAGAAAGAATCCTCAAACGTATCCACAAGAGGACCATCGTATGCGTTATTAAGTTGTTTAATTCTTTCTTTAGTCTTTTCGGGAAGTTATCGGGGAGTTGTGTGGTTTAAGGTACCTATTTTATGGTACAAAAATAATACTTCCTTTAGAAAATATAAAGAGTAATTTTTATACATATTTTGGGTGTGCAGTTGGGAGTTGGATATATATATATATATATATATATATATTATATATATATATTTATATATTATATATATAATATATATATATAATCTGCACAAGAGTTTTGAATTAGCATGCTATATAATCATCTTTTTTTGTCTGTATTGGATTCTATCCTAGTTATATTTCTTTACATACCCGATTCATGATTAGATGGATCAGCGAATTGACAATGGAAAAAAGTTATATACCACTTAATGGAGGGAAAAATATGACAATGAAATGTATATTACCTAAAGTTTAAGACCTTTGTTTTTTATTTTTAACATATATATCTTACTAAAATCTGCCGACTTTTTGTTTGAAGAAAAGTATTCTTTTTTGCTGCTTTTTTTCTCTTCTTCTTCTTTTGTGTCTAGGGACATGATATTGGGCCGGCACGGGGAGAAGATTTTGGGTCCATTTCCTCATCTTCCAGCCTTCGTATAAACCCATCAATGCCGACTGATTCAAGACTGAAGCAGTCCAGTTCATTACCCAATATATTGGACCACCATAAATACAGTATAGCACATTCAGATAAAGCTTGTCTTCCTAGAAAAACGAAAATTTGAGATAGTACCCCTACAGGTGTTAGTGCACTGCTAACAAGAAACTTTAGTATGGATATTTAGGTGGCGTTTGATAATATTTAATACTTGAATTTAAAATCATATTTTCTATCTATTCTCTAAATCTGAAATTTAAAAGAACTTGATATATATAAGAGATTTATTAAGAGATATTTGGTAATCAATTTAAACACATGTGAATTGTGGTATAGTTGGTTAAAATGTTACATTTTTAAACCCAAACCAACAAAAACAACTTTTTTGAACCGAGTCACCGCTCGTCAAAATTTGGCATCGGCAGCAACCGTCGGTGGTTCGCCAGAATTCGACCGCCGGTGTCGGAATCCGACGACGATCGCCGATAGTTCACTGAAATTCAGCCGCCAGCGACGGTAGACAAATTCTGACGCTGGTGGTCGCCAAACTCCAGTCACCGCGATCAAATTCAGGAGGATTTTGGCGGCCAATGACCCACCGGCGACGTCACCCATGGGTGGAAAATTGACGGTCTTAAAAAAATTGATTCTTCTTGACTTAAAATTAAGTGATTTTTCATATTTAAGTGATTAATTTAGATATTATTTCAAATATTTTATCAAACGATTTTAAATCTTAAAAATTAATATTTCAGACTTTAAATATTAATCAAATATTATCAAGCAGACCCTTAACCTCATTACAGCTCATTGTTGTATGGTTATGAATATGTAGTTGTAAGAGCTGAGTGAGGGCAGCCCAAACCTAGCCTAATTTTAAATTTTATAATAAGACTTTGCCAACTCAATCTTCACCAAATCTCATAGAACCTCACCTGATCTAACCAATGTCGTACTGGGATCGAGTCGGATCATAGGCTGACTTAAGCTTTGCATCGGACTTAAGAAAGATTGAAGTCCACGAAATTGATCTCCAAGTGTAACTTGCACGTCTCGTTGGGCATGCAGTAGAGGTTAAGAGAAACATCAGTTGGATGCATCTGATGTTAACCGTCTACTGTCCCACTGACGGTGAGTTGAGATTTGCCCTGGAAAGCAGCTACTAATTAAGGTCAAATCAAAAGATAACCATGAAGAATATCACTGAAAATGATGATATAAGGTTTAGGCTACTTGTGACAAAAGAAAGTATGTCTCCGTTCAGATATAATTAGTATTAAAGAAGTGACTCGGTTGATAAAACGATATCTATCCATACTAACTACATAACAAAAGAGAGTAAGATAACACCCCGTGTATAATTAATCTAAAAATATCGATATTGCAAAACTAGATCAACTTTTTTAGAACTACGAACATCATCATCAAGTATAGATATATAGGGAAAATCTTAGCCCTCTAACTCAAACTGTAAAGTCCAATTGCTGAACCTGCCCAATAAGTGATAGTCCAATAATCACATCACAACCTATCTAATGAGAATCCAGATAATAAACACGACTCAAGATGTGCAACCACCCCATATTAATTGCCACCCACATGGAAGGACACCCCTAGCTCCATTGCAGTCTTTGAGCAGATATCCGAGGCAAAAAAAAATGCGCTCTCAAGACAATGTCTTTGGAACGTGTTAAGATAAGAAATAATCTCGACATCTGATCACACATTTAAATCAGTCAGACCATAGCCCAAAAACTCAATCTATCTCGAGCAATCTTTAGCTCACAAGTAAAGAGGTTTAATTCTGAAGGTTATTGGGACAGCTAGAAAGAGATCAAGTCAACCAAGCCTCCTATCTGATAATATCATTGGTAGACCCCATTAAGGAGATGGTTATCCCAAGGAATGGGGAAGGATCAATTTAAAGATGAGAGCCCATAAATAATTATCCACAGTCATGACTCATAAATCTCGTAATGGGCCTAAGAGTCTTGAACAGTCACTCCTTCTAGACTTACGCTCCATGATCAAACCTCATCGCCTATTGAATTTAGGGAACCATTGAGTGAAGCTAACATCTATATAATTCCTTGGAATGCCTCCAAAAAAAAGGTCTAAGCTCTCTATGGTCTTAAACTAGTGAAGAGTGATCTTCAATCCTCTCATCCTCTTGCTTTGAGCTCCTGCCCCCTTACCGACTTAGACCATCGCAGGACTCTTGATCTTTTGTTTCTTCTACAAATCCACACCTAAGAAGAGAAGAGTGCTTGCAGTTTTTCCAATCCCAAGATCATTTGATGTTCTACAACCTGATTCGAGATTGACTCCCTTCATTTAGCGTCATCCGTAGAAAGTCGACAAAAAAGTCATCATAGTGGGCAAGAGCAACAATATCAACAACAAGAGGGTTGTTGGCGACAAGAGGAAGGCTCCTGCAACAAGTGGGCAAATGAACAAGGTTTCACAAACCTCCCACTCTTGTTTCTGGAGCTACCCACAACATCGAAAATAACATCCCCCTCCTTCAACCTTTCCAGGGGACATAACCCCCTCTAGTGAACCTTGACGCCCTCATCTCCCTCAACGTGAAACTAGATTAGCTCATCGAGTTGATGATGGTACAAGTTGAGAAGGAGGAGTATTCTCATTAGTTCCAATCTGTTCATCATCGTGGGGAGGTGTCACATAATGGAGCATCCACAGTTTGCGTTGTCGACCTGTACTATTCCAAAACCTTTTCTAGAAGCTTGTTCCTTGAGTGTAACCTCATATGTTGACCTGTGGACTTGTGTCTATTGACTTGTAAAGAATTTTTTTAATGGAAGTATAATACCCACAACAAAATGTCAACCTATATTGTGCATATGTTGATCAATCTTGTAAATCCATTATAGAGTTCAGAAATTTGTACCTCAAGCTACTATCATCAAAAACTTACATGAAACACACAATACAACACAGATGTCCGAACTACCAAGAAGCTAAAGATACCCCCTGGCATGAGAGATCGGAACCATGCCTAGCACCCTACACCAAGGGGTGACAAAAGCATGACACTTGATTAAATGTAGAACTCCTGAAGGATCATCAGGCGTCGTAGCTATCGAAATGATCGGACGGGGTCACCCATACCATCATAGGACTTCAACACAGGAAGTTGGATCCTAGTTGGTATCTCATCCTCTAGGATTTTGTAGGAGAATGGAGATTGCTCTTCATCAACATCCACTATAGAGTGTTGCCTTTTCCCATTGGGGGCCTGTAGCTTGTGCTCTTACTTTGAGAAACACTGCTCAAACTCCTGAAGCTGAAGAGTTATATCTCCAGGTGGGTACCCAAAGGGGTCAGAGGAAAATTCCCCCTTATGGGGGAAGCTTGCGGCTCACCCTAGTGGCCTGTTGACGCTCGAAGGCACTATTTGACGTCGATGAATATCCCTCCTTCCTCATGGGTTTAAGGAGGTTTCTTGATCTACAGCTGGGGGTGGAGAAGGATGGGATAATCCACCTTCTTCATTATGGAGGATGTGGTCGAGTAGATGAGGGGTTGGGCTAGGAGACGTCCCCCCAAGATTAGAGTCTCGCTTAGCATCCACAAGTTTATTTTAGAGGCCTAGGGCGGATCCTCGTGAGACTCTTTATCCTTACTTAATCCTTCTTAAACCTTAAGTTTAGACATAATCGAGTTGGGACTTCTTTAGTTGCGATCGTTGGGCAAGTTAGAAGCCCAATAAGATGAGGTCTCTTTATTAAGTGGATCTCTTGGGGGAAATTTTCCTCCTTAGATTAAGGATTGTCCCGAGTGAGGCTATTTCGAAGGATTTTCTCAATAGTTTTTCAAATGCTCGACTTTTCTTGTTGTGAATTTTTATCCCCATCTTAGAGATCTTTCCCTGACAACAATATGAGATTTAATAGTACTTTTCTTAATTTTTTTTCTTTTTTTAATCTTGGTGAGTATTTATTGAGCTATTATTATTTGAGTACTCAAATCTTAGATCTTTGAATTTTATGATTTTTTTTCTCTCTCCAAAATGCTAGATGACATATTGGTGTGATATTGTGCCGCCTCACCCCCATGCTGCCCATTCTCATCGTCCCATTGCCAGTCGTGACTAGAGTCGCCAATCATTACTATTAGCGGTCAATGACCCTGCTCAATAGTACTCATCCGAAAACATATACTTACCATTTTTCTTTGAAAAATATCACATCATTGCTCCATCACGATTTGTCTTTCTACAGTCCGATCATGGATCTAGGACTTCCAAATATAAATTAGAACAACAAAGAAATAAACTTCTACATCCACATTAATACATAGACATCATTTCACCACTTTTTAATTGCCCATTGAAAGGTGTAACTGTCTTTATTTCAGCTCACTGTTTGGGAAGAAACTTCAAGATTCTTCAATCCAAAAACATGTATTTTCCAAATCGAATAAGTAATGGTTCAACAGTAGGAGTTAGTGGTTGAGAGCGACAACAAACTACTCGAAAGAGCATGCGTTTAAGCAAGTTATACATGTGAACGAGGCCAAGTAATCCTTTTATTCTGGGATGCAACAATGTTGGACGGAGCAGAAGGCAAATATTGGTTTTTTAATATAAATAGTATTTTTCATACATTTAGATGTGCAGCATATACAAGTTGTGTTAATATAATAATACATGAGATATGATAAATTTCTATTAGGGAAAAAAAAAGATGTCTCTATCTTATATTTTGTATGTTTTGTCATCCTCATATGTACTAACCACATGAAAGTTAGACATGACACCTCATATTTATTACGAGAAAACTAATGTCCAAAAGCTACAAATATCCATTTGTGTGTGTTTTTTCCTTTTTTTCCCTTACTTGTTTAAACCTCGAGGTAAATTAGGACCTACGATTAAAATGAGAGGCATGATTTATGGACACACTCTCTATTATTTGTCTCAAGCCATGGGATTTAAAAGGTTAGTGAGTTTTTTTTTTCTTTTTTTCTCTCGAAATATCCAAGTACAACCAATTTAGTGAAGAGAATCGTGAGGGAGACATCTAATACTCAACGGAAGTAAGTTTAAAAACATAGCAATTCTCAAATATTTTGTTATCAGATCGAGTGATGTCAAAACATGAAACCTCATACAATCTATTCGAGGGTAATACATTCTCATCTAGGAGACTTTGTAGATCCCCTGATGTACAGAACCTAACCTGTCAAAATGAAGAAGCTCTCGCGAACTCCTCTCTAGCGGTATCTACACGGCGACGATACCTCCTCCACGTCAACATTCTCCCCTCGTACTCCTCTAAGGTGGGGCAACAACAGTGCTGCAACAAGAGCAGCAACAACAACAAGAGCCAAGAGGGTCTCACCCTTTGCTCTCCTTTTTTTCACAAGAGAGGCCATGGGAGGAGAGAAGGGGAGGAGGGGGAAGAAGTGCCTCAAAACCTCTAGCCCATGAGGTTTTTGAGCACCCACTACCCCAAACTGAGGGCCTCTTACCCACCCATGCACGGATAGCTTGTGCAAGCCATGTTGTGTATGGTCAAATCAATATTGGACCATACTTATGTTGACGACAATATATTGTGTCGTCAAGGCCATCTTGACGACAACCAAATTTAACAGTAACATATGTTCGCGTCATCAATCTCGCCGTTAGCATGAGAGTTAATGACAGTTAATCTTACCGTGAACATAAGTTAACGACAATCAATCTCGTCATCAACTTGACTTCGACTGGCAGTTAAGATCCAGTCGAAGTGCTAACGACATCAAATCTCGTCATTAGGAACTATTCTCGATGACAAAATCAATATTGTTGTTAACCTTACTTCGACTATATGACTATCCGGATGATAAAAGGTATATTGGATAACTCTTATCTAATCCTCTATTATCATTGTATCATCCACCTTTTGTGTGTGACCCTCTAGGCCCAAGACCGAGATAACCTTGAATTGCACCTGTCAGAACCCCTTCTAACGCAGAACTCCTTTTGACTTTGTGAATTATTATCTCTATAATAATTCACCCAACTCATCAACTATGGACGTACTATGCCACTATTCCATAGTCCCCAAACGGTACAGGGGGATCTAATCCATTGAACATTTTTGCCCTCAGTTGCCGTGCACCTATAGTCCCTCATCCATTTAATATCCCAGAAACCATATATTAGGTATGGTGCAGTCAGGCGTATACGGAATCCATCTGAGTCTTACTCTTACTGGATTCTCCTGGAGAACTCTTTCGCTCTTAATCCGATTGACTCTGGCCAAGAATTTGTCTGAGTAAGAATACACAGGATATTCCTTTCATGATATCGAGAGTGGACAATCTTTTATTGACACACAATTTCCTTCGTAAAGTTGGCTATCATTCCCCACAACCAGTTGTGCTAGATCTGAAACTTCTAAACCTATAAGTCTGACATCAAAGAATAGAGTACCCAAACAAGGCATAAGTCAAAGGACCAGTTACATAATTGAGACCACAGAATCGTTGTCTGACAATTATGCATTATCAACCATACAACATTTCGAGAGCAGATCATTTAGTGAACTCATTCTCTAATGAGCAGCTGCACTATACCCCTAATGTCTTCATACAAACAGTCATTATATGGACGGGTATATAGCACACCGGTCTGTCTGGCTATCTCAAGATCATTCTCGAGTAACCTATGACTAGGAATATTTAGGATATATATTTAAAGATGATATGATATCATCATGATCCTAATCCTCATTGTACAAATCGATGGAGGTCACAATATATAAGTATCATCCTATGCATGTAATATAGTGAGAAAATGTCATTAATATTATTATTATCAAAAGAGATTAGTATATGATTACAAATGTCATCACTAATGTGAGTTAGCTTGTAGGGCACAATCACCCACTTGACCTAAGGCCAATTACCTACATGCCTGATCCCCATCAGACCTCGGTGTCACTCAAAGACAATTTGAGTTAATGACTTTGTTAGTGGATCTGCAATGTTACCTAAGGATGGAACTCTTTCCACTACTACATCACTATGGGCCACAATCTTTCTGATCAAGTGGAACCTCGTCAGAAAGTTCTTGGACCTCTAGAGAAACCTAGGTCCCTTTGCTTGAGTAATCGTCCTATTGTTGTCGCAAAATAATGGAATCGACTCTTCATTGCCAAACATGACTCCTAGATCTGTGATGAACTTCTTCATCCGCATCGCTTCTTTTGTTGCTTCTGTTGTATTAATGTACTCCGCCTCAGTGTTCGAGTCAGCAGTAGTATCTTGCTTGGAACTCTTCCAGTTTACTGCTCCTCCATTCAAGCTGAACACATACCCTGAGTTAGACTTGCTATCATCAACATCGAACTGGAAACTCAAATTTGTGTAGCCTTCAAGTTCAAGAGTATATCCTCCATATACCAGTAAAAGATCCTTAGTCCTTCTCAAGTACTTAATGATACACTTTATTACTTTACAGTGTTCCAAACCTGGATCCATCTAATACTTGCTCGTAACACTTAGAGTATGCGCTAATCAGGCCTAGTACATAGTATAGCATACATGATAGACCATATCGCAAAGGCACAGAGTATTCTATTCATGTTTTCCCTTTCTTATGGATGTAGACTATGTTTTCCGCTCCCTTTTTAGGGGGGACGAAGAACGGTGTCCCACAACAGTATCAGGGGGAGGAGTGTATACAAAAGTAAAAAAAGGAACCGTGATCTCCAGGTGCTCGAGGGCACCAAATGTAACGGGCGAGAAAAGGGGGGGTACCTTTCACCCGTAAAAAAGCGCGGGATGTGGGCGTGGGTCCACCCTCCTCCTTCCACCGGCCGGCCGACGAAGAAGATTTAGCTCGGGATACCTGTCACAAGAAGACCAAAAGGAGACAACGGGATTAGCCCGGAATGTGCAGTATCAAATAATAATAATAATAAAAAGAAATGATGACATCAAATAGAAAAGGACACACCTTTTGGGTGGTCTTTTAAACCCCTAAGTAAAAGGTATGATGTGTGTGTATGCATGCAAATGTGAAAAGTAAAAAGGGGCCAACGTAGGGGCCGAATGAAGAAAATGGAAAGGACCACGTGGGGGTCTGGAGGAAGGAAAAATTGGGGTGCTTCCCCAAGGAGGCCGGATGGCGTGACGGCGCTGTGGAGGGCAAACGAGAGGAGGAAGACGACGATGGCGGCGATGGAGAGCTCGCGAGAGACGGAGACGAGGATGACGAGGAAGCAGACGGCGTCGAAGCGCGAAACGGCAGGGCTCCACCGCTTGAAATCCCCTCCCTCTCCCTAAAATATCTCTCTTTATCTCTCTAAAAACCCTCTCTCTCTCTCTCTAAAACCCTCTCTCTCGAAGCCCAAATGAGCATCCTCTCTCCTAAATGGGGCGCTGTTGCGCTTTTAGAGTTCTGAGTAAAATCGCGTCAGGGAGCCGCCGCAATTAAAGCTGTAAATCGCGTCGGCTCTTCTGGTCGTGCATAACAAAGGCGGTTTGATGAACGCGAGATGCTCTTCTGGCCGCGCATAACAAAGGCGGTTTGATGAACGCGGGATCGTTGCACCGCCTCTGAAACGCGTCGGGCCAGCTGGCGCGCATAGAAAGCAAGAAAATCGCGACGGCACAACCGGACGCGAATAAGCTCGGGCAAACCGACTTAGGAATGCACTGGCGACAGGTGATTTGACATCTCTGAATCGCGTCGTCTGACAAGGACGCGATTCATGGATTTTATCATGATTACGGCCTGCGCGCGACGACTTTCTGGGCCGCTGTCAGACTCTGAAACGTGGCAGGGATATTGGACGCGATTAGAAAGGCGGTTTATGAATCGCGCAGGTATGTTGGAAGCGATTAGAAAGGCGATTCATAAAGGCGTCGACTGTAGCGGACACGAATTAAATTTAGCTTCCGGGGGCGCTGCCCCCGGAGACCCCCGCCGGGGCGCTGCCCCCGGACCCCCGCGACCTGACCCCCTAGGGAAGCACCAAGGAAGAAAGGGTGAGATCCAGAAATATTAGGAAAAATACTCTTTTAAGGCAAAATAAGGGCCATTTTGGGCGTTACAGCGCAACTTGAAAACTTTCCCGCGATGGGTAAAATTCGCATGTCTACAATGGAGTGTTTGGGGAGATACTCCTAAAAAGTGTAATTTCATGTCTCATTGGTGTAAGACCTCTCTTGGAATTTTTCATGTCAAACCTTTTGACAATAGTGTCTATGTACTTGGACTCAGACAAGTCAAGCATCTTCTTAGATCTATCTCTATAGATCTGAATCCCCAAAATGCAAGATGCTTCTCCTAAGTCCTTTATGGAGAAATTCTTTGATAACCAAGCCTTCACAATAGATAACATTTCAATATCATTCCCAATGATAAGGATGTCATCCACATATAACACCAAGAAGGTGATAACACTCCCACTTTACCTTTCTATGCACACAAGGGTCATCTCCATTCTTAATAAAGTCATTAGATTTGATTGCCTCATCAAATCCTATATTCCAACTTCGGGAAGCTTACTTTAGTCCATAAATGGACCTAAGCAATATGCACACCTTGTCTGGACTTTCCTTGGAAATGAATCCCTCTGCTACATCATATACACCTCTTCCTCGAGATTGTCATTGAGAAATGCGGTTTTTACATCCATTTGCCAGATTTTCATAATCATGGTGTGCGACAATGGCCAATAAGATTCTGATGGATTTCAGCATGACGACGGGCAAGAAGGTTTTCTCATAGTCAGCACCTTACCTTTGACGATATCCTTTAGTCACAAGTTTTGCTTTATAGGTCTTTACCTTTCCATCTACTCCAATCTTTTTCTTGAAGATCCACTTGCATCCAATGGGTACAATACCCTCAGGTGGATCAACTAGGTTCCAAACCTTATAGGAGTACATGAAATCAATCTTTGAATTTATGGCATCTTGCCATTTTCTAGAGTCTATACTCATAATAGCCTCCTCGTAGGTTTAAGGTTGATATCCTCAAAGCTCTATCCCTTAATATGTCTCACATATCTCTCAGGAGAGATAGGCACTCCGCTTGACCTATGCAAAGTCGGATCTTGTGTGATAAGTGCCTGAACAGAGTTCTTGTGAAATGGTTCTTGAGATGGATTCTCCAACCTTACTCAATTCTATCATACTCCTACTGTTTTCACCAAGAATGTGTTTCTTCTCAAGAAACACAGCCCTCTTGGCAACAAAAACCTTTTGGTTCTCAGGGTGATAGATATAATACCAACAAGTTTTCTTGGGGTATCCCATGAATATGCACCGTTCCGTCTTTGATTCCAACTTATCAGGATCTATTCTCTAGGACATATCCCCAAAATGACATGGGTATGTCTGCAAAACTCATCATGGACCTCACCATGTCCAACAGCGTGCAGTTCCTCCTTTTGGATACACCATTGAGTTGAGGTGTATGAGGAGGAGTCCATTGGGATAATATCCCGTAGTCTTTGAGGAATTGGGTGAACTATATACTCAAGTACTTTCCTCCCCGATTTGATCGAAGAGTCTTGATACTCTGTCCAGTCTATTTCTCCACTTCATTCTTGTATTCCGAAAGCCTTGGACTTGTACTTCATTAAGTACACATGCCCATACCTTGAGAGGTCATCAGTGAATGTGATGGAGTAGGAGTACCCACCTCTAGCATGTGTGGACATAGCTCCACATACATCAGTATGTATGAGTTCCAATAACTCAGAGGTTCTCTCTCTAGTTTCACTAAAAGGAGAGTTGGTCAATTTCCTTTGAAGACAAGATTCGTTGGTCACATACGATTAATAATTGAATGGACCCTAGTATCCATATTTTAACAACCTTTGAACTCTTCTTTCATGGATATGACTTAGCCTACAATGCCAAAGGTATGTGTTGTTCACCTCATCTCTCTTCCTCTTAGAGACCAATGGAGCAACATCTAGTACAAACAAACCATTTGTTAAAATTCTTCTACCAAAGATCTTATCATTCAAGAACATAAATAACCATTGTTCTCAAAAAGAAATTTGTATCCCACAAGGCTCAAACATAAAACAAAGATAATGTTCTTGAAGATAGAGGGTACAAAATAGCACGTGTCCAACACAAAAGTAGCTCTACTAACTAACCACAGGTTGACTTCTCCGATAGCAACAACAACAACCTTTGCACCATTTCTCATCCTCAAGTCGACCTCGCCCTTTTCCAATCTCCTATGCCTTGTCAGGTGCTGCAACGAATTGCAGATATGAGATGCACATTCGGTATCTAATACCCATGCATTATCATAATTTTCTGACAAATGGAGATCAATCATGAACAAACTTGAAGCTACTCCAAGCTTTTGTTTTACCTTTTCTGCAAGACATTCCTTATAGTTCCTCTTCCAATGCCCATCTTTGCCGCAGTGGAAGCACTGTCCTTTGTCATTTTCCAGCTCTTTCTTGGCAGTCTTTGCCGGTTTCTTACCCTTATCTTTTCCCTTATTAAGGGTCTTCTTTGCCTTCTTTTTCTTGTTGGTCTCACCAATATAGAAAACTGACTTCTCTTTCTTGATAGCACCCTCAGCCTCCCTCAACATATAGAGGAGCTCAGCAAGGGTGACCTCTATCTTGTTTATGTTGAAATTTAAGATGAACTGTGAAAAGGAATCTGGAAGGGATTAAAGTATGAGGTCCATACACAGGTCATCTTCTAGGACAAGTACTTGTAACGGCCCCGGCACTCGGACCCCCAGCTCCCACCGAGAATCTGACCGTCGGCACTGCCGCCCACGGATCTGAAGACCCGGAAGGGCTAACGGATCAGTCTAACAAGATATGTAATGAAATTAAACGACAATAACAAGCACTAAATGTACTAACAAGTGAAAGAGAATGTCCACCACAAGTACAAATCTAGTACAGTCCCAAGTAATAAGTACAAGTGCTAAAAGAAAAGGGGATAATATAGATCCCTTAGGGGGGCCGAGGGTGAAGAATCGAGAAGTACTGAGGAACACTACTCAAGGTAGGCGTTGTCTACTACGGCCCTGTCTCCTCTATACGCCGCGGAAGGTACTACTATGAAGCCTCACCTGAAAAGGAGGGAATGAGCTTCACAAAAAAGTCCAGTAGAGACTACCAATCTCCCACTAGTTCTAACAAGCAGAATAGATATATGTTTTAACTGAAAGTAATTAGACAATCTATTCTACTAACATAGTAAGTGCGGAAGCAAAAAGTAAACTACACGGCCATCGATCTAAACACGGCGGGACTAGAAACACGTGTAAACACAGCACGGGGCCGAACCCCAAGGCTGTAAACACAGATAGAGAAAACTGTCTAGACAAACACACTAGCCACAGAACAACTACCACTAGTCAACCAGTAGAGATGATCACGAAGATAGTGGGAGTTACGTCCCTAGTGGGAGCACACCACTAGAAGAACAAGACGCTCAGATATGGCGTAGCAAACGTGGACACATGCCTCATCGTTGATTTGAGATAGAAGAGAAAGCTCTTTTATGCCAACTTGCTGATGATGATGAGTCTACTTCTTTTAAAGAAGTATTAACATCGTCTGCTAGTAAAGAGTGGAAGGAAGAAATGCAAGGTGAAATAGACTCTATGAGTAAGAATCAGGTCTGGGAACTAGTCGATCTCCCTCCAGGGCATAAGACTATTGGAAACAAATGGATTTTTAAAGTCAAACGCAAGGCGGATGGATCGATCGACAAATATAAAGCACGACTTGTGGTGAAGGGAGATACTCAAAAGGAAGGTATAGACTTCTATGGGACATTCTCCCATATGGTGAGATTCACATCAGTTCACCTAATTCTAGCCATAGTTGCACATTTAGATTTGAAACTTTTTTAGATGGATGTTAAAACAACATTTCTCAATG
This sequence comes from Colocasia esculenta, assembly GCA_014218235.1. Classification (NCBI taxonomy): domain Eukaryota; kingdom Viridiplantae; phylum Streptophyta; class Magnoliopsida; order Alismatales; family Araceae; genus Colocasia; species Colocasia esculenta. The sequence continues at coordinate 33,471,183 of CM024757.1, read as the reverse complement.
GAGAACTAGACGAAGAAATTTATATGATTCAACTAGAAGGTTTTGAGGTAAAGGGACAAGAGCGTAAAGTTTGTCGTCTCAGACATTCCATTTATGGCCTCAAACAATCGTCTAGACAGTGGTATTTTAGATTTTATAAAACAATTATCTCATTTGGTTTTGAGATGATTAAAGAAGTCCAATGTGTAAATGTTAAATGTTTGGCGGAAAAGATCATTATTTTGTCACTATATGTTGACGACATTTTATTGGCTAGAAATGACATGGAGTCTATCGAAGCCACTCTAGAATGGTTGTCTTCTATCTTTGAGATAAAGGACATGGGTGAAGCAAATTATGTGCTAGGAATAAAAATCACGAGAGATCACTCGAAAAAACTTCTATTTTTGTCACAGGAGACTTACATAAATAAAATTCTTGAGTGGTGCTAGATGCATTATTACAAACCCATATACTCCAATTGATAAGAGTTGTGTTTTAAGTATCAGTCAATGTCCACAAATTGATAAGGAAAAGAATGAAATGTCTAAAGTGCCTTATGTCGCTGTAATAGGGAGCCTGATGTACACCATGTTATGTACATAACCAGACATTAGCTTTGCAGTGTGTCTTGTTGGTCGTTATCAAAGTAATCTCGGTCTCGTTCACTGGAAATCAGTCAAGACAATTTTTTGATATCTTCGTGGTACTTCAGACCTTGTCTTATGTTACAAAGGAGGTGATTGGGTCGGTGATAAAGATGAACGTAAATCCACCTCAGGCTATGTGTTTATGTTAGGTGGAGAGGCCATTTCTTGGTGTAGCAAGAAGCAAATGTGCATCGCTTTATCAACAATGGAATCAGAATACGTGGCTTGTTCAGCTGCATGTCAAGAGGCTATTTGGTTGCAAAGTTTCCTACAGTGGTTGGCCATGACACATTTATCTAAGAAGACAGTGGTGTTGTATGTTAATAGCACATCGGCCTTGGCCTACACTAAGGACCCAAATTACCATGGGCGAACCAAACACATTGACATTCGATATCACTACATTCGAGACTTAGTTGCAAAAAAGTTAATAGTTCTCTGACATATTTCAACTGGTCAAATGATTGTAGATTCACTGACTAAATAGATCTCGAGAGAGGCATTTGTAACCCATATTAGATCTATGGGATTGTGTAAATTATAATGTATATAATTATTGGTTGACATTAGTGTATTATGATTTCCTTTCTTATATGTGTTTATAGTTGGAATACTTTACACATCAAGAAAAGTGTCATTAGACTCTGAATGGACCCTCTCACATAAGTCATTTGCTTTGGCACTAAGAAAGCAAGTGAGATGAGACAATTTATATTTATGGCACTATGAGAGCCAGTAGGATTTTTATTTTTACATTGTCGCCTTAAACTGAGTTAAGATGAGATCCCACTGAATCAATCACAGGATATGAGAATCAACTCCGTGAAGCCTTAATTAAGCTGGATGTGAGTTTTATGATAAGACGATCAGTGGGAGCGACTTAGCCATGAGACTCGAGTTAGCCGCAGTAGGAGTGGCAAGACTAAGATCCGTACGGTGTTTGTTATTCTGTTATGTGTGACACACCCATAATGATGGAAGAACACTGTAGCATATGTCTCATACCACATGTTCTTGAGACAACCGTAAGTGAAAATGATGAATGGGATCTCTGCTTTATCATTGTGTGAGCTCTTGGATTGTAATTTATTGATCTATCTATACCCTTAGAACTTGAGATCTATGTCATAAAAAGTAAGCTTGATGTAGCTACTTTAGCATGCTCTTTAGGGCTATGGTTGATACAGTCCAGCGGGACATGTTTAGAAAAGCGGTCGAGACTAATTAGATTGACATAAGAACTTGAGAAACACATCTAAATATTGCACCATGTTTTGTGGCTCATACCTCGAAGGGCTCTGTCGACTTAGTGACGATAAAATCATGAGTACAAAACATTTGAGTTTTGACGTCGCTAGTCTTTAAAAGATCTAGGATGTCAAAGCTGGTGAATATTGAAGATATCTAAGGTACTACGAGATTCCTTAAGAGTATTGTGATCTGTTAGTTTTTTGTGATAACTTAATAGGTCACTACTCATCTGTAGTATTGACTCTCGTTGACTCTCGTAAGGTCGCTCACTCCATTCTCCGTATGAAAGATTGTGAAGCAAGTCTCTAGAAATGAATTGCTCTTAGTAAGCAACTGAAAGATTTTCTTTATATCCTCTATGGACAAGTGGGAGATGTTAACTGATAGGAGTTCCCATGGTTGGTTGCCCACGTGGGGCAAGCTTTGGATGAAGACAACCGCGTTGGCAATTGTCTCCCTTAAGTCCCATGGATTTTTTATAAACCTCTTGCGAGAAGATCACAAGGGTTGGCATTTTTGCTCTTGGAGTTGCGATATTCTTGCACCCAACACAGTCTCTCTCTCTCTCTCTCTCTCTCTCTCTCTCTCTCTCTCTCTCTCTCTCTCTCTCTCTCTCTCTCTCTCTCTCTCTCATGGCAGATTTCTCACTAGAGATATCACCATCCAATTCTTAAGATGTTTGGATAGGGGTGTCAATTGGGCCGGGCCGGCCCGATTTTACACGGGCTTGGGCCAGACGATTTAATATTTTTTTAATTTTGAGCCCGGCCCGGCCCGGGTGGCCCAGTGGCCCGGTATTTTTTAAAAAAATAAGTAACACAGCGATAATTCTATTATTCTAAAATTTTGAATTAAAAATTATGTTGTGGAGCTATTCTTAATGACTTATCATTTATTTCATATTTGTAACAACTAGAAATAAGTTTATCTAGATTAGTCTAATATTTACTTTATGCTATTTTGATTCAATAAACACTAATTTTATTATAAAAATAAATAAAAATAATAAAAAAATATCTTTAAAAAATAAAATCAGGTCGGGCCGGGCTTGGGTCGGGTCTTACCTAATTTTCTCGGGCCGGGCCGGGCTTCAAAAAACCGGGCCTCGTCCCGGACCGGGCCGAACTTGGGCCGAACGATTGGAGATCGGGCTGGACCCGGGCCAGCACGGGCCGGTCTAAGTCCGCCCTATTGCCACCCCTATGTTTGGAGCGAAAAAATTACGAAAAATACTTTAATAATTTTCTTTTCGATTCTACGAATATACATGATCCAACGGGTGGACCTCGGATGTTCCACCCGGGACCCCTTGTCGGAAGGGTTTTTCTCTAGATTTGTTCCTCTTCGACTACAATTTTGGGCGTGAAGGGAGTGGCCAACTGACTCCGATCGGGCTGAGTTTCCCAACACAAGTGCCACAACAACCGCCGCGCCCCCCCTCTCACTTGTCTCCACAAAGAGCTTGTACCGGCGGTTGCGGGAAAAATCTCATCTGGGTCGAGGACGGTGACGAAGCTCTGAGCAGCTCAAGTGAATAGGGCAGTCGACCAGGGGATTGGGGTGCTGGAAAGCCGGCGTCTTGTTTGCCGGCGTCTTGTTTGCGTTTGTGTGTGTGCCTCTTTCTCTCTTCTTTGTGAGTGCTCATAGAGTAGGGAGGATTGTGAGGGGGGAGGAGACATAGAGGAGAAGGGGGAGAGAGAACGAGGGAACGGGGAAGGAGGGAGCATGAGAGCCCTCCTGCTGTGGAGGACGAAGGCCCTGGTAGCGGCGTCCCTTCCAACCCCGGCGGCTGCTGGGCTCTGGTCGTCCGCTGTGGATGCGCTTAGCGGCTCGAAGAAGCGGAACGATATACCGATCCAGGGGATCGACCTGCCCGACGTATGGAACTCGTTCGGTTCTGCTCCGACCCCACCGCCACCCCAGAAGGATGGTAATGATCTTCCTCCTGAGAGGAATAACTACAAACAGTTGGTGATCAGGTCTTTGTTTCAAAGTATACCTGCTGCTTTGCTGTCAGCAGGAATGGAGTCGGATTGTTGTTGTTTTCTGCATCTGACGGGAAGTTCTCGTGGTTCTTACAAAATTCCTTAGGTTTGCTCAAAGCTTGATAATTTCTTGAACAGCAATGTGGACTGTTAGAACTAATACGACTACTTCGTCCTACGTATGAGTACATTTCTGCTATTTTTCATGATCGTCATTCGCAATTTCAATATTCAATCTCGTCTCAAGTATGAGTTTAGCTGTAACCTCGTAGAGGGAAGCTTTAGAAGAAAATTCAAATGCACAGGTTACATGCATGTTTTTTGGTAGGTGTGTGGGGGCGGGAATCTGCATATAGGACACTAAGATGCATGTGGAGGGCCTTCATCAATGAGCCTCTCCGGATGTACCGGTTACATACATTAGGTCTATGTCATTTTGTAGTCCAAATGTTCCTTAAATTCTTAATGATATGTTTGTCACTCTCTTCTTTGTCTCCTGTCTAAAGCAGCTAAAATGTGGGTTTCCATATCCCAGATGAACGGGTTCCAACAGTAATTGATGGGAAGTCGATGGCAGCAGAAATAAGATTGGGGATAGCTGACGAAGTTCGTAGGATGAAGGATGCCATTGGCAAAGTACCTGGCTTGGCTGTAGTGTTGGTGGGTCAGAGAAGAGATTCTCAATCTTATATCCGATTTAAGACAATGGCTTGTGAGGAAGTTGGCATCAAATCTTTATTGACAGAACTTCCTGAGAATTGTGCAGAACATGAAATAGTCAGTGCTGTATCAAGTTTCAACAAGGATCCATCAATTCATGGTATTCTTGTGCAACTCCCTCTGCCAAAAGTAATTTCCATAACTAAACTGGGAAACTTTGGTTCTGATAGATGCTACTTCTCCTTTCCATTTGCCATTTCTGATGTGGGTATGGCAGAAATCCAAGGACTCTTTGATTTTTCCTTAGAGGTCTTGGAAGTCAGAACAAACACACTGACTGATATTGGAATTGCTTAAATGAAATACTTTCATATATTTTTTCACTGGTAAAATGTGCCCCTCTGCCCTCTTTCCCTGCTACACAATAAGTTTTAAAAATTTAAAAGCATTTTTGGATACACATCTTCCTTATGATGAATACTCAGGCTATTAATTGTGTAGGAACATTTTGTCTCCATTCCCTTCTTCCCTGTTGTTTGCAAACCCAAGTGGTCATATTCAAATGTTGCACTTTTATGTAAAGAATTTTACAGTGACTTTTATTTGAGGCTTGTTGGCACATGTTGCTGAACGATATTTTTCTAAGCAGCACATGGATGAGGAGAGGATTCTGGGTGCCATCAGTCTGGAAAAAGATGTTGATGGTTTCCATCCGCTCAACATGGGAAATCTTGCTTTAAGGGACAGAGAACCATTGTTCATTCCTTGCGCATCAAAGGCCTGCATTGCATTGTTGCTCCAATCTGGTGTTGAACTCAAGGGGAAGAACATAGCTGTAATTGGACGAGGCAAAGTAGTTGGTTTACCAACTTCTTTGCTGTTGCAGGTAAACAAAAACAAGTTTGTGTGTTCATATGTGTTGATGGTTTGTGGTCTAAATTTGTCTCTGCTTGCAGAGGCATCATGCAACTGTTAGTATCATCCATGCCTTCTCAAAGAACCCAGAACAAATTACACGCGAATCAGATATTGTGATCTCAGCTGCTGGAGTAGCTAACTTAGTTCGTGGTAGTTGGTTAAAACCAGGTGCAATCGTGATTGATGTTGGAACAAATCCAGTTGAAGTAAGTATCATCCGTTCCTATTGTTGTTAAAATTGTCAACTGTGTTTGGAACTGCATGGAGGTTTCATAATTGAATAACTCTGAAATAAGATGTTGAAGAAGGTATCAATCTTATTTGATGATGTGGAATATTGTGGGACTTTGATTCTGCTTGAATGTGAATAAGAGTTGAAGCCATATTCTAGCAAATCAGAAGATCACAGGCTCAAGTTTCATCCACTTTAGAATAATTTTCTTAAACTAGAGAATACTAGTATCATTTCACTCCTTTACTCTAGTTTTTATTAACTTCTCATTGAAAGAAAGAAAAAGAAAAGTAAGGATTTCCTTCCAAGAATAAGAATATCTAAATTAAAATGCAAAGAGATCTCAAACATGTTTTCTACTTAGCATGTGTCCCTTCAGAGATTTATGAGGCCACTATTTAGACTCATTGTAATGTGGCACAGAATCATCATTTCATCTCTTGAATCCCAAACACCACCTTCAAATATAGGTTGGTCGTTACTGTTTTGCTCTCAGTAGCTGAAATTTCAAAACCCTGCAAATGTTTCTTATTTATTTTAAAATCTCTTAGTTTGTCTTTCTACCAATGTCATCATCTCCTTACTCACTGTATAGGTGCATGAGTAGTGTAACTTTCCCACTGCAAGTTGTAACATGCTTTTGCATGGGTATAAATCTGGCAAACTGTGTATGGCATGTTCCTCTACCTTCATGTGGATTTGATTGCATAATTTAAGAACTATGTGAAGAATGACCACTATAGCTGCTCTTATAGCATGTCGGTTACTCTTATCGCTGTTAGGTACATTATTATCATGTACTAATACATTCTTTAAGTTGGTACAGAAAAGGAAATGCTGCTTGTACTACTTTATGATACACCTTTAATATATTCTTTTCTTGACCACCTGATCATGCCTATTACAATATATGTCTTTTGATGATGATCTTGGAACAGTCATCAGACAGTAATAATGGGAGGAGAGACTCCAAGAACTGCCTTTCAGGGAGTGAGAAATTGAATAGCATCACCCTGGAGAAGTATCTTTTTATCACTTTTCCCCTTTTCTTACCTCTTGACGTCCCAAAGATTAGGGAAGATGTTTGGTCGCTCTTTCTGCTTAAGTTGAAATTGTACAACCAATATGATAATCTTTGTTACACCTCGGTTGGTTTCACCAGCTATCTGATGGACCTCTGCTATTCAGAATTGTGTTTCTGACAATTCAGGACAAGCCTATGAAGGAATATTTTAGGGCAACCAATTGGAAAACCCCATCTGAGTAGAATCAACATCCATGGAATATGGTCTTGCCATTGTTAACTCTTTGTCTCAGGATTCTTGATCTTGTTTTTATAAAGGATCTTAACCATTGGATTGTTGATGGTAGGATCCCAACAGTGAGTTCGGGTATCGGCTTGTGGGGGATGTCTGCTTTGAAGAAGCATTGCCGCTGGTGTCAGCTATAACACCTGTTCCTGGAGGAGTTGGCCCTGTGACCATCGCCATGCTTCTTTCCAACACCCTTGATGCTGCCAAGCGTTTATATGATTTCACCTGACATTTCAATTTAATGTCAGAAAGCTGCAAGTCAGCATGGCCATGAATCTTAATCTTGACATTGCTATGCACCCCTTGTTCCCTTGTCTGTGTATCATATTTTTTCCCCTTCAAGTTTAGAAGTTATTACAGCATTTCTTTATTGCTATTATCTTCTTGTACTGGAGTATTAAAACTTGAAAGAACATAGTCAACATCAAAATTACTCCAAATCCAGGCATCTGGTACGGCGCAGAACTGGGATGTTTAAGAAGTCTTTCTGAAAACTATTTGGTTAATTTAATGCTCATGCTGATACTTGCTTTGTTTTCAGTAAGAAAATTCTTTATGCCAAAAAAGGATAATGATAGGCATCCTAGGCCGGAGCTTAAGGTCCAGCCCAGTCGGCCCAGCTTGGCCTTGGCCCAAGTCGGCCATGGGCTCAGCCCATGCCCAGCCTCTGTCTAGTCCTATCTCAGAGATCAGCCAGGCAGCTCCATGAATGATGGAGGGATCAGCATGCGCCCCCAACTTGGAAACCAATCACGCAAAAAGAGGAGAAATTAGCGGACAAAGGAGAGAAGTAAGGCACCTAGGGGTTAACCCCATATTGAGAATCGAGATTGTCTCACTCTTTCCTTCAAAAGACAAGATGTAGCTATAGATAAAAGGGGCAGGAGGGACGTGTTGTTACTCGAAATAATTCCCATAAAATACCCCACTCTCTCCCTCTCTTCCTTTCTCACTCGAATCCTTTGCTTCCCTACTTTGGTTCATCTCTGACTTGATCATCAGAGAGTCGATTCCAAGAATCTCTTTTCAGGATTGACTTCTTACAGGTCAAGTCAATGTCATGTAGGTGCAGTTTCGCTTCTCAGTCCTCCTCAACAACCGAGTTCCAACCTCGACAATTAGAGTCGACTCAGTTTAGCCTTTGCAGACTCCAATCTAGCTTCCTCATTAGCGTTGTTTATAGGAAACAAGGTGGTCGTCTATGGCTCCTACTAGAAGCAAGGATGTCGTCCGATAAGAGGACTCTAACATTTGAGAAGCAGATGTAACTGTTGGCGTCCAAAACACCCTCCCCCTGATTTCTAAAGAATAGTTATAGTCCTTATCTCGACAAGTAGTCGAGCTTGGGGATGCGCTCAAAGGGTAAATGGCCCTCCTCAAACTAGTCGAGTCCCTCACACAACAACTAACCTCCTCTTCCAAAGCAAGGGGGACCCCTCTCGAAGTCGCTTAAGACCCGCATCAGGTTGAGCAACCAGTTCATCTTTTGCCTCGCTTGGCGAGCGTGTTGAACGTCAAGGCAGGGATTCTAGTAGCACTTCACCTCCTCCTCAGCCAACCTACCTTAGGCAACCTCAACAGCCTGGCTCCTAGCATCGGCAATGGTTGTTCCTCCCATTGTAGAGAAACTAGAGAAGAAGTTGGAAGAAATGTAGAAAGAAGTCTAGCGTCTAACTAGGCAACTCCCTAGCTCGACTGCGCAGTGGATTATGTACCTCAAGTCCCCGTTCACAAGACAACACACCTAAGGTGATGATCAGTTTATCCCCATGTAATTTAAATTAATTATATATATATTTTGATGATTAACAAAACAATAATAAATATTTAATCTAACAATTTATTATGAGATTTTAAGCACAGGAAATAAACCAAGGGTAAACAAGCAAATCAACCATGATGTAAGTATTCATCACTCTACAACAATGTAAGTTTGAAGCATTATATCTGTCTAAGTTCATAACGATTTCTATGAAGATATAACGATTTCCTTACATTCATAAAGATTTCATATTCGATAAGTGATCGCAACGATTTGCCCTCACAACGATTCAATAAGTGATCGCAACGATTTGCCCTCACAACGATTCGATAAGTGATCCCAACGACTTGCCCTCACAACGATTCGATAAGTGATCGCAACGATTTGCCCTCACAACGATTCGATAAGTGATCATAACGATTTGCTCTCGTAACGATTTCTTTAGTAATCATAATGATTTGCTCTCATAACGATTTCTTTATTGATCATAACGATTTGGTCTCACATCGATTTTCTAAGTAAGAATAACGATTTGATCTCTGTAACGATTCGATAAGTTACATATCGACTCTGTCACTGTAACGATTCATTAAGTTATATAACGACTTGATCGCTGTAACGATTCGATACAACAAATAACGATTCGTTCACATTGTCTTTAACAACTTGACTATAACGACTCGTGCACATCGATTTGCTTATAACATCATAACGATTTGTACATCGATTTGCTTATAACGTCATAACGATTTGTACATCGATTTGCTTATAACATCACAACGATTTGTACATCGATTTGCTTATAACGTCATAACGATTTGTACATCGATTTGCTTATAACGTCATAACAATTTGTACATCGATTTGTTTATGACTCTATAACGATTTGATTATAACGACTTATTGATAACGATTTGCTTATAGAATCATAACGATTTTCACTTAAGCCAAATATAACGACTTGATATTTGACTCACTTTTGACTGCATTGAAAAGTCAAAGCTTTCTCGTGCATCTTTCTAACGTCTGTACATTCATTACTCTGAACGTATCTCTGTATTCATGCAGACGATATCTTCTATTCTCGTGCTTATTCTGCAAACATCATTTTGGAAGAACAGAATGAAATTTCTGCTTCTGTATAAAATCAATCTAACGTTGACTGACAACAAGAGACAGCTTAGCTGTCTATTGTTTAGCATTTAATGTATGCAGATTTCTGACAACATTCGTCATACAACGTTGGACAAAATAGAAGCCAAATGATACTACAGAAGATCTTATCTTTTTGCATGCACAAATGGATAAAAGACTGCTGATTGGAAGCTTCTACAGTACTATGCAGTCTAACGTACACTTATGCATAGAGACAACGGACACTCCAACGTTCGAATTTCAAACGTTGATATATATAGAAGAATGAAGTTCGACAATGGAAGATAGTTAGTGAATAATAACCTACAACGCCTTCAACTTTCTGCAAGCCATTCTTAGAGCCAAGCACAAGATCTCATTAGTCTTAGCTCTTGCTCTCGGTGCTATGTTCACATCTGTGTGAGAGCCTTTCGGTCTGAGAAGAGTCCTTGATTGTAGATCTCTTCTTCTTCTCAGTCCTTGCTTCAAATCAAGCAGTGTTCTATAAGCTTGATCTAGGGGCATCATCTCTTTGATCACTATTTCTTGAGTTGTTCCATTCTGTTGTGAAGGAAGACCTGGTGGGATCCAGGGTGTGTCTTTCCCTTCTGTTGTGAAGGAAGACCTAGTAGGATCCAAGGTGTGTCTTTCCCTTCGTGTTGAAGGAGGACCTGGTGTGGTATCTAGGGGGTTGTAATTCCCTTCGGGTTGAAGGAAGACCAGCTGCGCCTGGGTGTAAGGGTCCTTAAGAGGGACTGTACCCTTGGTAGTGAAATCTTGAGATTTTGTTCAGGGACTGGACGTAGGACTCCTAAGGAGAGGAGATCCAAACCAGGATAATTCCTTGTGTTGTGTGATTGTCTTTGTGTGATTATTGTTTATCTTCACTATCACTAACATCCATCGAAGTGTGTTTTGTGTGAACGTTTTTGTGTACAGGGTTAGTAGATGAAGTTTTAAAGCCCCATTCACCCCCCCTCTGGGCTTGCTAGCTGGGCAACACAAGGTACTTAGAGATGCCCAACATGAAGTTGTACGATGGAATGACTAACCTCTGACCACTTGTAGAGATTCAACGTCCTTTCCTTTCAAGGGGCATTAGAAGAAGTCAAATGTGGAGCATTCTCGACTTTGCTAGAAGGTGGAGCACCATCTTGGTTTAAGACCTTAGTGCCCAGCTCAGTCCCTCATTCTATATGCTCGGATCAAAATTTCTAGAACACTTCACAAAATATGCTCGCCTCAATCGAAAGCTCAGCATTCCTCTTCACCATCTGAAAAAAGCTAGGGGAGTACATGACATGGTTCCACATAGAGGCACTGCAAATCCTAGTATAGCCACCACTAACCTTGACCTCTGAGGGTCCTTAGCAATGAAACCATCTACTACCTTCGCAAAGTTGATGAACAAAGCTAATTGATACTCAAATTGGGAGGCGATTTTGAAAGCTCACTCCTTGCAGACACCCCCCCAAGGAGAAGTGGAAATCGGCTGACTATTATCCCTAGGATGAGAAGAGGTCAAGAAGGGGTGATCGTCATGACACTCCTTGTCTAGGGGTGATTTTCGATGTCGATGTTCGTTGTTTCCCCCTCTCAGATCTTTATGGAAATTCGTGGCAAGCTCTACATTAGGTGGCTTGAGAAGATGCAAGGAGACCCAGATCGATGCAACAAAACCAAATACTATGGGTTCCACAAGGACCATGGGCACACCACCAATGAATGTCGTTAGTTGCACTATGACATCCAAGCTCTCATCCATAGAGGTGTCATCAATAGAAGCTTCAAGTAGTCCATGCCGAGATAAAGAAAGGAGGTGAAACCTGAGCCCAAGCCCCTTGATAGCTAGTGAAAGCTAGGGTAAGATGAAGGCTCATCTATGCAAAGTCTATCAGCTAGACGATCAAAAGCACCCTCAAGACGAGGACAAAACCACGATATCATTTTCAGCAGAGGACCTGAAGGATATCAAGACTCCCAATGAAGATGTGCTGGTCATCTTGGCTGCCATCAACCAGTACGATGTAAAAAGGATTTGAGTTGATAATGAGAGCGTCCCTAACATATTGTTTTATGACTACTTCCAAAAACTCAACATATCTCCAAGCTGGATCAGACCCATCAAGATCTCAATCTATAGCTTCAATAGGGCCCTAGCCGTTGTAGAAGGTGTGGTTACCCTTCGCCTATCTCTAGGGACCAAGCCACAACGGGTCACTATCAAAGCCGACTTCACAATGGTATGTATCACCTTGCACTATAGTGCTATCATTGGGTGAGGTATCCTGGCATAGATAGCTAGTGTACCCTCAACAGTTCGCTAGAAATTGAAGTTCCCAACCCGATCCGGGGTGGGAGTGGTGTGAGGCAATCAAATCAAACCCCGAAAAAAGTTACACCAAGGCCCTCTAGGCACAACGACTAAAGACCAAGACTATCTCCAAGAGGATGGAGGAAGAGCCCTCACCTCGGACCAAGCCCGTGATCAAACTCGCCACCATACATCAAAAGGGGGGAATCAGTAGGATTGTAAAATCTTATCTAAAGAAGCTTGTAGCCTCCTATAAACCTTTCCAGAAGAGCATTCATATGTCTTCACATGGTCAAAAGAGGAACTACGTGAGATTGACCCTGAGATCATTACCCACAAGCTCAACGTTGACCCGATAGCTCAGCTCATTAAGTAGAAGTGGGTCCTGTAAAAGGAGCATCAAGAAGTAGCGCATGAACAACTCAATGTTAGGAGGCAGACCAAGTTGTTCTGAGAAGTGTAGTACCTTGCATAGGTCTCCAATCTTGTCTTAGTCAAGAAAGCAATGGGTAAATGGTGCATGTGTGTAGAGTTCACTGACCTTAAACAAGACATGCCCCAAGGATAGCTATCCCTTACCTTGGGTCGACTAGTTGATTGATGAGACCTCAAGGCATGAGCTCTAAATCTTCCTCATTATATATTCAGGTTATTATCAGATCAAAATGCACCTAGCTGATAAGGAGAAGATGGCATTCACCATTGACCCTACCGTTTATTGCTACACTTGGATGTTGTTCAGGCTGAAGAACACTGGAGCCATATACCAATGTTTAGTAAATCAAATGTTTGAGCATCAACTTGGTAAAAACATGGAGACTTATGTAGATGACATGTTAGAGAAGAGTCGGTGCATCGAGGATCATCTGTTTAACCTCCGCTAAATGTTCCCCATACTTAATAAGTACAAGATGAAGTTCAACCCAGAAAAAATGTGCATTCGAGGTGATGTGGGGGAAGTTACTCGAATTCCTCACCAATTAGCAAGGAATCAAAACCAATCTCGAGAAGGTCTAGTCCATCATCGACATGTAGCCTCTGTGGACTGTGAAGGAAGTGCAATGCCTTAACGGGCATCTAGTAGCCCTCAGCCAATTCCGTTCAAAGTCAGCCAAGTGGTGTCTACCATTCTTCATTGCCATGAAGATCAGGAAAGCCTTCAGGTGGATGGGGGAGTGCCATAAGGCCTTTGAGGAGCTGAAGACCTATCTCGCCTCGATACCGACTCCATCTAAATGAATATTTGGTGAAACCTTATTTCTCCATTTGTTGACTACTCCTCATACCATCAACTCTGTACTAGTGCGATAGGGGAACCAAGTGCAAAAACTTGTGTGTTTTGCCATCAATGTGTTGCAAGGGCCTGAGCTCAACTATCCTCGAGCCAACAAGGTGGCCCTCACCCTCGTCATGGCTACCCCGAAGTTGTGACCATACTTCCAATCCCACGCCATCATAGTCCTCATTGATCTTCATTGAGGCAAATCCTCCAAAAGCTTGATGTCTTGGGCCGACTATTAAATGGGTCATGGAGCTTGGGGTGTTCAACATTAGCTTTTCCCCTGTAACTGCCATCAAAGGATAGGCCATTGCAATCTTTGTGGCTGAGACGACCATTCCCTCCAAGAGCACTGAGGATGTAGCAATCAGAATTAATTAAAAATAAATAAATCAAAAATTTAAAAGAATAAATGATTAACAATGACTAAAAGTTGATAAGGGAAATAAATAATGACCCATAAAAGAGTTCATGAGCCAAAAGAGGACATAAAATAATAATAAAAGAAAATTCCTTATTTAATTCGAAATGTCCAATACTCATTAACTAAATTAAGCTAATTAGACTTAATTACATTAGGTAATGGGCCAATTTTGTGCCCAAACCCTACCCTAACTTGGAGAGCATGTTTCCCCTAAGAATTCAACTCTAATTAGAGTTGAAAAGCTCAAATTAAATAGATAAATCAAGCAAATTCACAAGAGATGAAGTAAAATTAGTGATAGGACTCCTAAAGTCCTATCCCTTTAAATAAACCACAATCTCCCCCCTTGGTCGACTCTATTGCTGCTTGGAGAGTGCTTGGACATTGGAAGGGAAGCTGAAGAGGAGCAAATTGTAGGAAGAAAACCATAGAAGAGGTGTTCATCCTGTTCTTGTCCTAAAAATCTCCAAATCACTAAAAGGTAGGTATTTTCATGGGCTAAATCTAATAAACTCCTTTGTAGGTCAATCATCATGCTAGAATCATAAATCCTCTTGTTTTCTTTAAAGTCCATATAGTGAGTATTTTGCGTTCAAAGATCATGTTTACATGTTCATCCAAGATCATGTTCTTCCCTTCAACTCATGCCCAATCCATGTTTATTTGCCCCATGAAATTTGTACATTTATGAGCATATTAGGAAGGCTTTAAAAGTGGTTTGATGATTTTTGCTTCTATATACATCAAGATCTTCGTGTTTTATTGAGCATGTATCGCCCACAAGTTCACTGCATGAGAACACAGTGGTACCCATTACTACCTCTTGAACGTGCCTCTATGATAGACCACGCTCAAGTCGCGCTCGATCAAGCCGACACGTTCTCTTAACCTTAATGTGCTAGGCTACAAGACTGCCTTATGAACACAAGCAGCACCCTAACCACATTTAGAATGTTAGCCTAAAAACCCTAATTTCCCTATAAACAATGCCATAAGTCAATCATATGTTTATTGTTAATGATTGTTTAACCTACATCCACCCCTCACTACAATCTAGTGAGGCTTCACTAAATGAGATCAAATGTATGAGACTCTCACACAAATGTTGATTCACAGCTTCAACCACCCGCTAACTCACAACTTGAACACTGCTGATTACACAGCTTCTCTACTGATTCACAGCTTCAAGATCTTACAATCCTCACACTACCTAGTGCAGGATCTCCACTCCTAAATCCAGTAGGAGCACTTAGACAAAGTATGTAAGCTTTTAAACAATGAGAAAATTGCACAAGACAAATGGATGAATGAAAGATGTTTTGTCAAAGACTTAGTCAACAATCTGATGGAAGATCTCTTGATCTAATCAATTCATCTTTCTTGACTTGAGTTGCTACTTCTCAGACTTGAGTCCATCGCCCTTGGTGTTCTTTGACTGCCTGAAGGTTGAATGCCTCAGATTAGATTGAACTTCCGATGCTCTATCTTCTCTTCATCAGAGATGGCAGTGATGAGGCTTCATCTGGCGCAACATGGTTGCGACAGTCTTCTTCTCCAGTAGGAATCCTCTCATAGGAAGTTCTTCTCTTTTTTGCTCTGAAGCTTTGCTGCTTCCCTTCTTTTCCTTTTTCGCACTCACACACTCAAAATGGACACTCGATTCCCTTTTGATCGGCATCAGGGAATCTCCAGGTGGATCCCTCAGAATCCCCAATCCGTTAAGGGAACATTGCGGCCAAAAAGTTCTATTCCAGAACTTTGTAAAGTGTGCCAAGGAATCCCTAATGATTGGGCCTCAGATCATGTGCCCAAATTTGGCACGCTGGTATTTTCCCTTTATCACTGGAAGAAAAATTATAAAGTGTGTTGACACACCTTATGCACTGCGTCGACCCACATTGGTATTACTTGATAATTCCCAACATAATTCATCAGTTGTGTCGACCTCATGATAGACTTGTGTCAACCTCTTTCACTTGTATTTACAACTAGCTCACTGGACATAATCACTTGTGTCGACCTAATAACAGACTTGCGTCGACCTCCTTTGCTTGTCTTCAGAATGAGCTCACTGGACAAACTACTTGTGTCACTTGATTTCTGTCTTATGTCGACCTCTTGAGTTCTTTTCAGTCTTTTGCTCATTAGAAGAACCACTTGTATCCACCTAATCTTCAACTTGCGTCGACCTCTTGTGCTTTTTTCCATCTAGCACTTACTGGAGGAACCACTTGCGTCAACCTGATCTTCAACTTGCGTTGACCTCCTGTGTTCTTTTCCATTTATCACTTACTGGAAGAGCCACTTGTGTTGAACTCATCTTCAACTTGTGTCGACACATGATTACTTATTGTGCAACCTTTGGTACCTATCATGAGTCTAAACTTATTAGAAAATTTTTATTTAGGTATTTGAATTATTTATCATAGTTAGACATGGTCTATGACATCATCAAAACAAGAGACTCAACATCGAACAACACAGCAGAGTATGAAGCCTTGATATTGGGGTTGGCAATGGCACTCCGTCTCAAACTGAGAGGGTACACTCCTATAATGACTCTTAAATTATCGTCGACCAAATTATAGGAGGACACGAAGCCAAAGATCTTGTCATGGCAAGATACCTAGTAGTGGTGAAGAAACTCACATCTCAACTGCAATACCTTGATATCACTCGAGTCCCAAGGTCAAATGCGAAGGTTGACACTCTCCTTCAACTGGCTTTCTCCTCAAAGCTCGGCCAGTGATGATCAGTTCTAGTAGAGGAAATAACCTCCCCTAGCTTCGAGGGAAAAGAAGTGCTATTTGGGAGACAAGCTGGGCCCCAACCTGGAAAGGCCTCAGTAGGGACTTCTTCTTCCTAGGCTCACTCCTTGTGGCCTAGAAAGTTGCTCGAGATGTCAAGTAGAGAGAAGCCAAATTCACAATCATTTAGGGTGAGCTTTACCTGAAGGTCCCACGACCTTCCATACTCAAGTGCTTAGGAGCAAGCAAAGCTGACTATGTCCTCTAAGACCTACATGAAGGGATCTGCGATAGCCATGTTAATGGCTAGGCTTTGGCCAGGAAGCTAAGAAGGCACATGTATTAGTGGCCTACAATGACCCAAGGCGTCATTGACCTCTCTAAGAAATTAGAGAAATGCCAAGCCTTAGCCAAGCTGCATCATGCCCCAACAATTGATCTCACAATCATCGTGGGACCTTGTCCCTTTGCCCTTTGGTGGATAGACCTTCTCGGCCATACGGTTTTGGGGACCATTAAACGCTGGTGCTGACAACTGCCTTTGAGGAATCTTCTCAACCCACAAGGTCGGGAATATGAACTCCTTGCCAGCTTTTGGCTTAACAAAGAAGAAACACCCCTTCCATTGTGCATAGAGATTGGGAGACTGACCACCAACACCCGATGGGCCTTAATAGTGACATGAAGCCACTCCTTATGTGTTAGACTATGTGTAAAGGAGTAGCATGGCAGAAGCAAGTCTCTAGGGCTCTACCAACCCAACTCGCCTACATATCACTAAGAAAGCAAAAAATAACCTATTAGCTATTTGGGACGAGTTAGATAGAACCTGCGCCCAAGTAACTGAGCAAGTCAATACAAATGACGACATGGAAAATGGAAGCCGACCTGGACAATTTTCTCGTAGATACATATGTAGCCATCTTGACCTATGTGCACACTTTTCTCATACTGAGGAGACGTGAGCTCAAAGTTGTCCGAGATATTATATTTCTCTTGAAATGCTACAAGTCCTCCTCCGAGACACTAGATGTGTCATGCCCAATTGACTGGGTGTCGCTATGAGATGGCCTCGTCCCTTCCCTGACACTACCCTCCTTGTCAACTCTAGCAGAGTGAGCCTCATTGACTACATTTATGTAGGAGAAGACTTCACATAACACCCTCTTGAAGACTTACCTGTGCTGGCCCTTCCTAAAGATCTTGATGACCTAGAGGCATCAGAGGAAGTCCTTGACAACTAGCACTCACTCAACTGTAACGACCCCGAGAACCCGACCCTCGGCCCCAGCTGAGGACCCAATTTTCGTGGTCGTTGCCCATGGATCTAGGGACTCGAAAGGGCTATAAGACAAGTCTAACAGGATATGTAAAGGAAATAAACGTCAACAACAGAACTAGGAGCACACGCAAAAGTAGAGAAAGGAAAGAGCGAGAGTATTGCGTATCACTCTAGGTACAGTCCCAACACACAACGAGTACAAGTAAGTAAAGGGAAGAACATGGCCCTTAGGGGCATATCCCGAGGGTGAAGTACAACTAAAAGAAAAGGAGAACCCACTGCTAGCCACGGGGACGACAACTACTGCCCCGCCTCCTCCGCCCGACTCACACTCGGCCGCTGTTGGGAAGTCTCACCTAGAAAAAAGAGGGATGAGTTTCACAACAGAAGCTCAGTACAGACTACCAATCGCCTACTGGCTCTAACAGGTGGGATAAACAAATATAATTAAAGTAAATGACAACAATTATATATATTCTATTCTAATGCAGGAAAGTGCAGAAGGAAAGCTAACCAACTAGCAACAGTACGGGAAATGTAACATGGTTAGGAAACTCCACACGACCTGCACGTTGTGACCACCACACGGTTGTGAACACAGATAGGGGGAACTCTGCCTGGACGAACGACACTAGCTACGGAATCAACTACCACTAGTCAACAAGTCAGGAGCGTTCACTGACGTCTTACCCTTGACCAAGGTCTTGCCCTCCACATCTCGTCAGAGTGGAGCCGAGGAACACAAAGTAACCACAATAGTAACTGTCGTAGTCTGGATGGAATACGGTCCCACGCCTGGCCTCTCTAAGTGGTTCTGGGGCCATAAAGAGCGAGGTAGTGAGAAAAAGGAGTGGCTAGCCTGCGTCCGGAAGAGCACCGAACGGCCTCGGCATCCCAGACGAACCAAGAAAGCTCTGCAAACGACTCGACACCCCTGTCCTAACCACCATTTTCCCCTCCACTCCAGAGTCCCTGACTCGAGCATGCCCGTCACCCAGAGCACTTCCTCAATGGACGCATGGGGACGGGGGTCCCAGCCTCCCAGGTAAACGGTAACAACCTCTCGCGAGACAAGCCCTCAGGTGCCGAGCACCGGGCGAACAACTAGTGTAGGACCGTACTAAGAACAGGCACTGGTGCCACGTGTTGTGTTGAGTGTGTATTTAATATTTTGATGATGGTTTTAATGATGACTACAACATTTGGTTATAGATAATGTCTAAACACTCATACTTTGATTTTGATGATGACATATGGTACATATTATAATGATGACTAAACAACATGTTTTTGATACCTCATATTTCATATTTTGATGATAATGACATATTTTTATGATTCACACTTCATATATACATGCTTACATAATTTTGTAAAAGTTGTGTCGACACAAGTTCAAAATCAGGTCGACACACATAGTCTGCCCAGTAAGCTCCTGAAGAACAGAGTCATAGTTGCGTCAACACACATTGAAAGTCAGGTCAACACACATAGTCCATCTAGTGAGCTGTGTCTGAAGAAAAACACAGGAGGTCGACACTAGTTGTTAATCAGGTCGACACATGTTTCCTCCCAGTAAGCTGGAACTGATACTTAGTCAGTAGTGTTGACACACATGTAAACTTGCGTCGACACACATTGTGTGAAAACTCAGAAACGTAAAGGGTATGATTTTCAAATGGTGTGACTTATCTCTGGAAGACTTTTGGGAGATTCTATTATTACCAAAATACCCTTTCATCCAAGTGGCAATGAGGAGAAGGACTTTTGGACACGTGGCAACCTTAGGTGAACCCTAGGTTTCTATGCACATGTCTCCAACGTACAAGGGAGTGCACTGAGACTATAAAAGGTCTCTTGTCTCATCTGGAGCAGCCATCCATCACAGAGGATGTGGGGATCAAGGCCAAGCAGTGAGAGAAAGCGTTAGAGTGTTGAAAGAGGTGCAGATCAAGAAGAAGAGCAGCAGAGGAAGAAGGATGAATCGTGCAAAGCAATAGATCTGAAACAGAGCATCGTGAATTGAAGGAGTACTCTATCTGATTTTCTCAAGGGCCGTCAATTCAAGCTTTTATAGATCGTCTTCAACAAGGAACATCCAATTCATCTCTCTTTTACTTATTTCTATTGGAGTGTTCATCTTAATTTGTTTTTGAGTGCTCGTGTGATCTGTACATGTGTTCTGTGCAGATTTCAGTGTGCATGTAAGTGTGTGAATTAGACCAGTGCTAGAGGATCTGATTTCTTGTGAACTTGATCTAGCTAGTGTGGTTTGAGTCGTCGTGCTCATGTATGTGGTTTGAGCCGTCAAGCTCTTGTATGTGTGTGGTTTGAGCCGTCGAGCTCTTGTGTGTGTTGTACTCAGATTTTTTAGTAGTGTGGCCTTACTGTGTGAGGGGTGGATGTAGGAATCACTGATGTGATTTCCGAACCACCTAAAAATCTCTTGTGCACTGGTGTGATCTGTTTTTCTACGCTAGATGCATGCATAGGGATTTCGCTTACACACTACTTGTTTAATTGTTTCACACATCAACTACACACACCCATACATCAGATCATTGAGTTTTTTATCTGAATGGATCTATAATTTGAAGTAATTTTTAAATTGCTTAAGCTTCCGCTGTGATTAGTGATAGATCTATTCAACCCCTCCTTCTAGATATATTCCTCCTGCATATTTGTTCCTACACCACGGATACAGAAGAAACGAAGAATGGGCGAAGACTCAACAAGAAATAGACTCTGCACGAAACTCATGTATATCTATTCCATGTCGCAATGCCCAGGGCAGTCGTGACGCCACGACTGGTCGCGACAATGTCGCGACACCCTAAGCAGTCACGATGCTGTCGCGACACCCCTGCCCTCTGCGATAGTAGAAGCTTGTCGCGGTCGGCGCATGTGTCGCAACACCATCGTGGTCCTTAGACCAATCGCGACAACAGACAGAGGGGGTCCCAGTACAGTCTGCCCAAGGATCACCTCAAAAACATCAAAAACATGCCATCCGAGGGAGGGGAGTATGGGAAACACTAGGAAAGCATGTAAACAACTCAAACCACCTTCAAACCCCACAGATCATGCACTAACCAAGAAGTTCTACACTAAAAAAAAACCTCCCAAATAACGAAGCATGGATCTCTCACCCCAAACCCCAAAGACGATGGAAACACAAGAATTGCAAGGGGAAGGGGATCATGGTAGAACTAGAGGGAGAACGGAAGTCTCTACCACAAGAAGTAGAGCCAACCCGTTGGGGCCTTCACGTAGGAATGGCTGCCTCCTCCTTGCTCCAAGCACCACACGAACACCGCCTACATGAAGAGGACTTCACCTCCACGCCAAGGACACCAAGAAACGTCGGAAGAAGCAAGGGGGCTTGGAGGAAGAAAAAGAAGGAAGAAGAAGAAGAAAAGGAGAAGAAGAAGGGAAATGGGGTGCATGCCTCGGTTTTGAACCGACGGCCCCAAAACACGACGGGTCGACGCGGCGCGACAGGAAGGCTGTCGTGATGGCCCTCTAGGTCGCGACACCATATCGGGTTCGCCTTCCCCAGCGTGACACCAAAAGTAGGTCAAACCTCGGAGACTGGGCAACCCAGAACACGATAGCTGACCTGGTCGTGTCAACGGCCGTACGCGCACTAACACCCGACAAGACCGTTCTCACAAGGAAGAGCGGAGCATCACAATGGTCAGAAAATAGGGTTGCGTCACCTCCAGATGGCATGTCAAGAACGCGTCGCCCACGGGGGGCGCGACAAGAACCATGTCGCGACCGACCCTGCTGGCGCGACACTGTCATGACCGGAAGGCCCGTCGCAACCATGAGGATGGGGCCAAGGCGCAAGAGAGTCGGATCTTACATCCTCCCCCCCCCCCCCCCCCAATAGACTTCATCCTCTAAATCAAAGAAACTCAGTTTCAAAAAGAAGGTAGTAAGGGAAAACAACATACCAATCACTCAAACAAGTATGGAAATTGCTCTCTTATCTCATCCTCGCACTCCCATGTGGCCTCGCTACCAACACGGTTCTCCTAAACAACCTTGACAAGTGGAATCTATTTTCTACGCAACTGATGCACTCTACAGTCCACAACTCTGACTGGGTGCTCCGGTACTAATAAGTCTGGTGCAACCTCAATTTGCGAGTAATCCAACACGTGTGACGGATCTGCAACGTATCTCCTCAGTTGCGAAATGTGAAAAACACTGTGCACTACTACCAACTCTACTGGAAGACACAACATGTACATGATCTCGCTGATCTTCTATAAAATGGGAAAAGGTCTAATATACCTCGGACTAAGCTTTCCCCTCTTACCAAACCTCGTAAAACCCTTGGTCGGCGAGACCCGTAAGAACACAAGGTCACCTACCTCAAACTACAACGACCTCCTGTGAACATCTGTATAACTCTTCTGCCTACTTTGCTCCACCTGTAGTCTCTTCCTGACCAAACTGATTGTATCTGCACACTGCTGTACCATCTCTGGCCCTAGGAGTTGCCTCTTATCCACCTCGAACCAATGAAGTAGTGTCCTGCATGGCCGACCATACAATGTCTCATACGGTGCCATTCCAATGCTAGAGTGATAACTGTTATTATACGCAAACTCTACCATCGGAAGGTGCAACTCCCATGTGCCACCTAAATCCAAACAACACGCTCTCAACATGTCCTCTAGTGTCTGAATAGTCATCTCTGACTAGCCATCTATATGTGGGTGGTATGTTGAACTCATGCTCAACTCTTTGCCAAGAGCTCTCTGCAAATTACGCTAAAACCCTGAAGCGAACCTCGGATCTCTGTTGGAAACAATGGAAACTGGGGTCCCATGTAACAGGACAATTCGGTCCACGTACAATCTGGCAAGTCTGTCCACTGACTAAGACATCCTGACTGGAAGAAAGTGCGATGTCTTGGTCAACCTGTCAACAATCACCCAAATGCCATAATGCCTCTATGGAGAATGGGGTAAACCAACCACAAAGTCCATGGTGATGTTTTCCCACTTTCACTCGAGAATGGGCAACGACTGTAGCTCACCACGAGGATGCTGATGTTGTGTTTTCACTTGCTGACAGGTAAGGCAACGAGCGATAAACTTTGCCACACTCCTCTTCATCCTAGGCCACCAGAAGAACCTTTTCAGGTTATGATACATCTTGGTGGTACCAGGATGAACAACATACCTTGACCTATGTGCCTCTTCCAACAATGCCTGTCGCGCATCGCAAGGAATGTACAGTCTGCCTTTGAACCTGACCTCGTTGTTGTCATCCAGCTCAACCTCTGACATCTGCAAAACATCAACTAACTCTATATCTGCCTGTTGTGCCTCCAGCACTTGACGGTACACAGATGGACGAACTGACAAACTAGTCATCACAACACGATCTCTGTACCTCGAAGGACAGAAAACTCTCTGAGTAAGGTCCTCAAACAGTCTCCACTCTCTGACTAACAACGAACTCGTCTACTTAAGGCATCCACCACGATGTTAGCCCTTCTCGAATGATAGGAGAGGGTAAGGTCGTAGTCCTTCAAATATTCCATCTACCTTTGCTGCCTCAAGTTCAAATCCTTCTGGGTGAAAATATACTGCAAACACTGGTGATCTGTGAAAATCTCAAATGCCTCACCGTACAAGTAGTGCCTCCACAACTTCAGAGCGAACACCACAGCTGCCAACTCTAAGTCATGCGTAGGGTAGTTCTTCTCATGCTTCTTCAACTGCTTAGAAGCATAGGCAATGACCCCACCATACTGCGTCAACACTGCACCCAAACCTGATATCGAAGCATCAGTGTACACCACAAAACCTCCACTGCCTGACGGTAAGACCAAAACTGGCACTGAAGTCAACCTCTCCTTCAGCTCCTGAAAACTTTGCTCACAGTCCTTCGTCCAAACAAACCTAGTCTCGAGTCTGGTCAGTCGGGTCAATGGCTCTGCTATCCTGGAAAAGTCTTGAATAAACCTCATGTAGTAGCCTGCCAAGCCCAAAAAGTTGTGAACCTTTGTCACTGTAGTGGGCTGCTCCCAAGACAACACTGCCTCTACCTTGGTAGGGTCCACTGCCACACCAGAACTTGAGATCACGTGTCCGATAAAGTGTACCTCCTTTAGCCAAAAATCACACTTGTCGAATTTGGCATAAAGTTGGTGACTCTGCAATGTCTCCAACACGATCCTCAGATGCTCCTCATGCTTCTCCTCAGAAGTCGAGTAGACCAAGATGTCATCTACGAAGATGTCCACAAACCTATCCAAGTACTCGTTGAACACCTCGTGCATCAGATCCATAAAAGTTGTTGGTGCATTCGTGAGCCCAAACGGCATCACGACGGACTCAAAGTGATCGTACCTCGTACAAAAAGCTGTCATGCCAACATCTGATTCTCTAATCCTCAGCTGGTAGTATCCTGATCTTAAGTCAACCTTTGAGAACACTATGGTTGACTGCAACTGATCAAACAAATCATTGATCCTAGGCAATGGATACTTGTTCTTCACTGTGACTTGGTTCAACTGCCTGTAATCGATGCATAATCGCAAGCTGCCATCCTTCTTCTTCACGAACAACACTGGCGCACCCCACGGTGAAGGTTCTTCCCACGATCGCCCGTTGTCGTTTCTGGCAGAGATTCTTCCCAGGAGTGTTCTGTGTTCGTTTCGGCCACCGTTGTGTTGCCCTGTGGTTGAAGTGTGTCGTTTGGTTTACTTGTCTGTTCTGGTGAAGTTCTCCTAGGTAGGTGACTCTCTCTCTCTCTCTCTCTCTCTCTCCTCTCTCTCTCTCTCTCTCTCTGTGTGTGTGTGTGTGTGTGTGTGTGTAGAGATGAGCTATCGTTGTTACCAGTTGGACTGTTTGCGTTACAGTCTGCTTGGGTGTTGTCAGTCAAGGTGTGGTGCCTTTGACCGTGTCTCTAGCTACTGTGTTGGCCAGCTCACCTTGTTGTTCGTTTCCAAGTTTCTCGATTGCGCTGGTGGGACTTTGTGTGTCCCTGTAGTTCGGGTGGTTTGCTTTGTTTTCTCACACCTAACATGCTCTTGAAGATGGTGGTCTGGTGAGTGCAGTCGGTGTCTAGTTGGCTGTGCTTCTTGTGGAAATGTCAGTCTTGCGTTGTGGTTTTATCTCTCTCGTGTGTGAAAGAGACTCATTGCGTGTCTCCTTCCTCTGTTTTTCATTGTTTTCTCAGGGTGGTGATGCTCCACTGTGGTGTTGTATCGCCAGGGTGCTCATCGTTGCGACCTTCTGGTGGAGTCATCTTCCCTTGAGTTGTTTTGGGTTGAGCTAGTTGCTCCCTTCGTACTGTCGTTTTCTTGTGGCACCATGGCTCGGTGGACCTGTTCATGTCGTTTGTCATTGAGATTGTTTCTTGCTGCCTGCTTGGACAATTTGGGGCATTGGGCCCCTGTTGGTTGGGTGTAAGGTAGTACCTTTTCCTTGTTGGGTTGCTTGCGTGAGCGCTGTTCCGCTGTGCATTGGTTTTTCTTGATGGGCTTACTCATGCAAGCGTTATTCCAGTGTGTGCTCAATTGTGCCTCGGCTTGTGCCTTGGAGGCTTTTTGTGTCGTCATTTTTGGTGTTTGGCGGTCGCGATGGAGGTGGTGCTTCTTACTCTTGCACATCAGGGAGTCACTGTGGTCTTTTGCTCCCCATGTGGCAGAGTCGGTGCTTCATGTTTTGTGTTTTTTGGAGTCAGCGTGGTTGTTGCGCTCTTGAAGTTGTTGGCCTTCCGTGCGTTTCTCTTGTGGGTCTCTAGTGGAGAGTCCCCTTCGATGGGCCCTGTGTCGTTTTGGGCTGTTGGGTGCGGTTGCGTGTGCTGCACCTTGAGCGTTTTTTAATACTTTGTGTTTTTGTACCTCAAGGGTTAGGGCCGGTGTGGCCTGATGTGCTCTTTAAGACTTGCGGTCCTTTGCATGTGGCTTTTTGGCGAGTCTCTGGTGAAGAGTCATTCCTATTAGCCCGTGTTGTTTAGGCCGCTGGTTCACCTGTGTTGCACTTTGCTTAGTTTGGTGCTTGTGGTAGCATTGTGTGCTCGTGCTCGAGTATTTCGATTTTGTGCTGTCTGGAGTCTTGGTGCATTGTGTTGTACCTTGGGTGGCTCTTGGTGCTTAGTTTAGTGCCATGTATTGTGCCGTGTGCCTTGATCGTGAGCTTTGTGTGTCGTTTCATGACTTTGCTCGGTGTTGGAGGCGTTGAGCTTTTCGCCTCTGGGACACTTTGTGTTGGCATGTACCTTGTGGTTGTACCATTACCGTTGTGGGGTGGCTACTTTGCCTTGTCTAGGTAGCCCTATCGGTGGTACACCATGCTTTGATCGTGGTCTTTGTCCGAGTTTTCCCTCTCGCTTTGGGAGCAAGTGTGTTCGGTTGTGGTACCCTGCTTCGGTTTAGGTCCCTCTGAGGTTGACATGTTGTCCTCGACCTCTGCAGTTGTTTCGATTCCCATGTGGTTGTGCATTTTTTTGGTGGTTGGCATGTTGGCTCCTGCGCTTTGCACTGTGTGTGCAAGGTGGGCATGCTGCCAACTCTTCGTTGGTTCTTCGGTTATGCATGGTGTTGGTAAGTCTAGAAGTCGATGGCAAAGTCTCCTGTTAGTTCGCCTGGTGACAGTGAGGCCTATTGGCTTGCTAGTACCCGACCACGTGGTTTGTCGATGTTGTGAGGTGCCCGGTTTTGACTTTACCTCAGAGGTCTTCCGTGCTTCCTCGCGATGTGTTGCATTATAAAGCGTGTAGTTTCCTAGTTTTGTGGCTCCGCATGAGTTTGGTGTCCTTGTCAGACCGCGAAGAAGGTCTAGGTGAGACCTAGTGGTGGCAGTGGATGCCATTTTTGCATGTTGAGGATTCTCCAAAAGCGTGATGTTGCTCTAGTTCTCGTCATTCGCGTGACGTCTCGGTTTGGGCTTGTGATCAATGCTAGCTGCTGCTAGTAGCGTTAGGTTGTTCTTCTAAGTGTTGTGCTTGGATCTCATGCATTTTTTCTGGGTTGCTGACAGCAACTGCATACTCTGTCAAGTTTTGTTGGCGACAGAGTGGGTTGCTAAGCAGTTCGTCCCAACAGCAGTGTCTATTGGTGGTTGCAGCCGTGCGGTTTTCGGCTGGCATTTTCTACCATTTAGGCTGGTTTTGGTGTTGTTCAACACCTTTGGGGTTGCCGTGTTCCATTTGGATGCCCTACGTTGTTCGGAGAGAGCCGTTGGGTTTCGGTTGCGTGCTCCCCGTGTGTTTGGAGCTCGTTGTATAAGCCGTTGGTTTTTCATCTGGTTGCTCTATGCACATTTAGCGGTGTGGTTGTTGCCACGAGGAGGTCGTGGTGGGACTTAGTGGCTCTTCGCACCCGCGCTTCGTATGCTCCATGCACGTTTGGCAATGCGGTTGTTGCCATGAGGAGGTCGTGGTGAAACTTAGTGGCTCTTCGCACCCATGCTTTGTGTGCTCTGTGCATGTTTGGCAGTGCAATTGCTGCCACGAGGAAGTCGTGTTGAGACTTATTGGCTTCTTCACACCGGTGTTACATCCGCTCCCTGTGTTCCGTTTCATCCCTCGATATCTCTTGGGTTTGTCCGAATTTCTAGGACAAAATTGTTTTAAGGGGGTAGGATGTAATATCCCGGCTTCTCGACTTTTTGTTTGGCTTCTGGGTGACTGGCTCCTAACACGTCCAAGCTAGGTGACGCACTTGTGAGGCGTCAGGGTGGCCCTACTCTACAGTCATCCTTGTCACGCCATGCTTGTGCGTCGCGTTCTTATCACGCCCGGTCAATGGGATGCGACAGTCTTTCGTGGCTTTGGTCGTCTGACATCTATCAGGGTGACAGGCATGTTAGTATGACTTGTCAGGTTGTCGCGGCATCCTTGAGGGACACGTTGGTGTTGCAGTCGGTTGACCCGTCGCGACTTGGGTGCCGAAGGCTTATAGCCTTGGCCAACACTATTCCTCTTCTTCTTCCCCTTTCCTCTCCTCTAGCAGGAGCTCCGCCTCCCTCTCTTCTCTTTGTTTCAGGTGAGGAGGAGGGTCGTGTTCATGTTCCCGACGTCGTGGAGCTTGTGTGGAGCGAGGAAGAGGTGGCCAATCCGACGTGAAGGGCCCCAATAGGTTTGTTCCTCTGTTTAAGGTAGGGATAGCTTGTACCCTTCTCAATCTGGGTGGATTGAGAACCCCCCGTGCTTTCTAGATAGTTTAAATAGCTTCTCCATGCTCCCCTCCCTCGTGTGGTGTGTTTATGACTCGTGGGTGGCCTCGGGTGGAGCATCATGTCGGGATGCCTTCCTTCTGGTGTCGCGACTGTGGTGCGCGTTGCGACACCATAGGAGGCGTCCGCCCGGTCAGATGTAATCATGTCGCGACGCATTTCCTCATCGCGATAGGTTGTTGTCGTGACGCATTTCCCCATCGTGATACGATTATTGTCGCGACGTGTTTCCCCGTCACAATAGGGTTGTCGTGGTGCCTCTGCCCGTCACGATGCTGAGGAGGATGTGACAGTGCCTGTGTTGCCTCGGGTGTTTCTGTGTTTCCGTGTTTCCAGCTAGGGTGTCGGTGTGTGCCCCAGGGCTAGCTTGCCCTTAGGACCTTCAGGTGGGGAACGCGACAGGTTACCTCGTTGCATTCAGTGACTGACGATGACACCTTCATGGTCGTGTCTTGGCAGCAGTGCCAGGAGATCGCATTTGTCTAATAATCAATTGATCGGCGGTCAGTCGATTATTAGCAGAGCGACAAGCTTTTCGTACCGACTAGTGGTGTTTTGAAGTTCTAGCTTGTGCCTTGATTGGTCGACAGCCCTCTCGAGGGTCCGTGCGTGCCTCGTGCTTGTTGGGCTTGTCATGGGTTACAAGCCAGCGGTTCAACGTGGATCTTGTTATGCTTGCTCCGTCTATTCGCCCAGTGCTTGGCACTTGAGGGCTTGTCCCGTTCAGAGTTTGTCTCCGTTTCCTGGGACCCCCATCCTCGTAGGCAGATTGAGGGAGGTGTCCGGGATGTGAGCGTGCTCGAGTCTACGACCTAGTTGGTAGACTCTAGTAGAAGAAGGGAAAATGAGGTTTGGACAGCGGCGTCGAGTCGTTGTAGAGCTCTCTTGTCTGGGGAGGGACACCGAGGTCGTTGAGGTGTTTTCTTCCCGGCGCGGCCCAGACAGTCTTTTTTTTCACTGCCTCTCTCTGCGTTGGTTCCAGAGCCACATAGTGGTGCTAGACGTAGGGCCGCAGCTTGGCCAGGCTACGGTGGTGCGTGCGTTCTTGTGGTGTTCTGTGCGGCTCTGTCTCACTCTTTCGGGGAGGTTAGAGGCAGGAGCCAGCTGGAGAGCAGAGGAAGTGGCCGGTGTGTCCTCCTCTTAGCTGCCAGTGGCGGTGGCTTGGTTGCTATTGTTGTGACGGCGTTTCCTCACGGTGTTTCCAAGTGCTACTCGTTGCCCTAGTCTGCACAGTGATTGTAGCCTGGCCGTGCCTAGTTTCCGTAGGCATCATTGGTCTGACCTTGTTGGCCCGTGCTTCTAGGGGTTTCCGCATTGCGTGTTCTCTCGGTGTGCCTTGTGCGGGCCCCGACCGTTGTTTCGTAGTCCCATTCCTTGGTGCCAATCTGTGGTGGCACCGAGTGTGTGGTTTTCCGACCTTGCGGTGTGTCCGGGGTCTGGGGTGGTTCTGCTTGTGGGCCCTCGACCTTGTGGAGGTCTGAGGTGGTCGTGCTTATGGTGAGACGTCCTTCTCACATGCCTGTCTCGGCGGGTGTGCTGAGGCTTGTTTCTGTGTTGTGCTTGACTCCATTGGTTTTTGAGGGAGTCGTATGTGTGCCACGACCTTGGTTGGTGGTCGTGGCATTGCATTGTTCTGTTCCACTGCTTTGTAGTACCCTGCTGTAGATGTTCCTCATTTTACAACTTTTTAGTGTAGTTTCCTATTTTCGAAGTTTCTGCTACCCTGGCCGATGAGGGACTAGTAATCCCTACTGAACCTTGTTCGCGAGGCTCACCTCCCTACTCCCTTCAGCTAGGGGCTCGTCATCGCGAGAGCTCAGTGTCAGACGGTTTGCGGAGGCATCTATGGCGTCGTGTGCTATCAGTAGCAGTGAGGGCAAGTATTATGAGCTATTGTACCTGAGTGAGTTGAGAGTTATACTTTGCAAGTTCTCGGGGTATGTCCCATTAAGAACTACACCTTTCTTCTTGTACATGTGCTTTTATTTGGGACGTTGTACAAACTTTTGTATGTTGTACAAATTGTTATAATTATTTGAATTTGGTGTTTATCTCACTAGACTATTCTTCCAACCCTTCTGAGTCTTCGGATTCGTGGGTGACGGCGCAAATTTCGGGATCCCTGGCGGGGGTCCGGGAGGTCGGGTCGTTACAGTTGCCACCTCAGACTTGACCTCTTGGGAGATTTCACTCACCTCGATCCTCGTAGACATACTATTAGGCATAATAAAGAAGGAAAAGCTACAAGACATACCCAATGAAGAAGAGCCCTACTTGACCTTGGATTGAATGTTGCTCTCGACAACTTAGATGACGAGCATGGCTGACAGCTCCCGAGATGTATAACACTTGGCAAGGGCCTGGATTCCTTTGCGACCCTTACCTTTATAATTCAACAGAAAAATAAACCCAACTTGAAGTGCGAGAGAACTATCCCCAACGAGTAGCTTTAGGCCCGAGGCGATGCTTGAGCTTCCTAGCTGATGTAGGGGAAATGTGGCATCAATATCAAAGACCACGACCCACCCTAACAAGATTGCACGATGCACAAGACCATTCTAGACCAAAACGAATTCAAGATTGCGGCATATGGCACAATGATCCCCCCAAACCGATCATAGAGTAGCCCAACAAGCACCATGATCTCGGGCAATCCAGAAAGTTTACTCTAGATTTGCGCATTCGTCTCGTGACTTAGTTCTAGAATAGGAGACTCATGATTAGGGGTGTCAATGGGTTGGGCCAACCCATAAACCCATCGGGTTGACCAGTAAAAAAGTCCAACTAAAATATGATTATTCAGCCCGAGCCCATGACATGGCCCGAAAATTAAGCCCATTTTTAACCGGGCTTAGATGGGTTGGCTCGTCGGGCCACCGGGGTCAGGGGTAAAAATGTCGGACGCGGTGATTGGCCCATGGAGAGCTCCTACGTGAGGAAGCCCAACTGGCAGAGCTTTAAGCTCGTGGACACGCTCGTCTGATTCATGTGTCGGCTGCCAAGTCATCGGAGACCCTGGCAGAACAAGATCGGCCAGTACTCCCTCCTCTACCCTCGCAGGTGCGGGTGCTGCTGTGATCCATATCGGAGGACTTGGCTCTTGAACGCCGTCCACCGGACAGTGCTGTCATGTAGGAGAAAGGGGTGCCGCAGCCGCGTGCAGCTCCATGCTGAAATAAAGGAAGAGGTCTTCCGGACCCTGAAGCGCATTGCCGACAACGACGCGGGAGGCTGCAGCCTGACTCCGGGTGCAACCACGCAAGGATCTCACCCCAGCAGTGGCGGCGGCGGTGGCGGCGGGCGCCGCCTCCTTTGGGGACGCTGCGGCCGCGTCATCTGCGGACGTGACATCCCCTTCCGTCATCGTCCGTTCAAATTGACACCGGAGCATCGGCGGAGAGCGCGCGGGTTCAGCGGCTGGTGCACCGGCTTGGAACACCTGATCAGAATAGCCTCTCTGGCCGCATCCCTCCCGCCATATCCCTGCGCTCGACGCTGGCGCCTGCCGAGTTGGATAAAACAGATAGCGCGAAGAGGAGATAGAACAGGAAGACGACGGCTCTCGGGCTGCGGGCCTCCATATCCTCGACTCTGAGAAGTCTCTGCGATGGTGGCCGGATCACACTTTGGATAGAGATGATCTACCTGTGTCGGCAATATACACGAAGGACGAGTTAGAGAAAGAAGAGATGTAAGAAAGAAGGATGGGTCACCTCTGCAATGGAGATGCCCGGTCCACTGCCTGGCCTTCTTGCTGTTGGGTGGGGATTCTTCGACTAGGAGAAGGTAGTGGTTGTGGTGGATTAGAAATTGGAGTTTTAGTCCTGATCACCTTGGCTGCTGCAACAAATGATGAGAGTAAGGATCTCATGATCTGTCTCCAGCTGCACTCCCGACCGTCTCGGGATCTCCGTTTCCCTGCCTTGTTCGTCATCAGGTATCCCCTTCTCATATGCATACATACATGTTACAACATCATGTGTATATAGATGGTGGGATCTTGGTGTATATCCGTAGGCGACAAAGCCGGAGTGATAAAAGAACTCCTCTTGTTCGTCTCTATCTTGGGCGTCATAAGTTTCCGCAATCTGACGGCGCTGCAGGAGCTCGACCTCGCCTAGAACCGGCTGGTGGGACGGATACCAGAGGGGCTACTACCAGGTCGGAGTGGGCGGAAGTGATATCCGCTCGTTTCATGGGCGAATCCTGATCCTACCAGGTCGGAGGTGATATCCGCTCCGCAATCAGACTGGGGTTGTCCTCCATGGACCAACTGGTGGGCTTGCATGGGCTAAGATAGTGTAGGCCCACTATATTTGGACTGGGTTGGGTCGGGCCAAATTAGTTACGGGCCAAAATGGGCTTGGGCTGGGCCAGTCCAAGCCCAGTCCGTTGACAGTCCTACTCATGATAGGCCTCATAGACTGAAGTATATATAGGTTCAACCCAATCGACCCTCCTTGGCCTTAGCCCAAGTCGCTCTTGGGCTTAGGCCAACCAACTCAGCCTTGGTTTGGGTTCAGCTCCCAACTTGGAAATCAATCACGCAGAAAAGAGGAGAAATTAACTAACAAAGTAGAGAAGTAAGGTGCCCAAAGATTAATCTCATGTTGGAAATCAAGACTTCTCTCATCCCACTCGACCCTTCAAAAGATAAGATGCAGCTACAGGTAAAAAGGGTAGCAAGGGCATGTGTCACAACTTAGCTAATTCTAAAAATGCTCCTCTCTCTCTCTCTCTCGTCTCTCTCTCTCTCTCTCTCTCTCTCTCTCTCTCTCTCTCTCTCTCTCTCTCTCTCTCTCTCTCTCTCTCTCTCTCTCTCTCTTGCTTCACTACTCTGACCGATTTCTGATTTACTATCGGAGAGTTGAACACATGAACCCTTTCTCGAGATTAACTTCTCACATGTTGGGTTGATGTCGGTGTAGATGCAACTTCGCTTCCTAATCCTCTCCAGCAACCAAGTTCCAACCTCTGCAATTGAAGCCGGCTCAGTCCAACATTTGAAGGTTTTAGCCAGCTTCATCAAATAATTTGAATAATTGTTTACATATGTCAAAGTTTTAGATTTTTTGTTTTGGATGGACAATGAGAAACCAAAAAAGCTTATCATACACCAGTACGAGCTATTATTAATTAATTAATTCTAGGGGCTGTTAATTACACAAGCACAACTAATGTTCTCCAAATCCTACACCGCATAGGAAAAGAAATGGAATATCCAGTCTCCTGCCCACTTGGTACAAAACCGTTTGATTCGATTATGCTTGGGGAGAAGGAGAGAAGTCTCAAATTTGACTTATAAACATCTTGGAAAAAAGGGGAAAGCCAAAAAGAGGGAGAGAGCACAAGTTCTTGAGGGGAATATCCACGGTTTCAACTCAAACTTTCCAAGTGCAGTCATGGACGGACCCTTATGCTTCCAACCTTCCACCCAGGTGAGGTGCCACTGCGAACTAAAAGATGCAGGACGCACGCCTTCCCGAAGGTGGTCGACTGGAACATCTACTTTGCAAACCGTGATTGTTGCCTGAGAGGGTATCTGCTCGTACGCTAGTAGTAGTAGTAGTAGTAGTAGTAGTAGTAGTAGTAGTGGTTGTGGTGGATTAGAAATTGGAGTTTTAGTCCTGATCACCTTGGCTGCTGCAACAAATGATGAGAGTAAAGATATCATGATCTGTCTCCAGCTGCACTCCCGACCGTCTCGGGATCTCCGTTTCCCTGCCTTGTTCGTCATCAGGTATCCCCTTCTCATATGCATACATACATGCTACAACATCATGTGTATATAGATGGTGGGATCTTGGTGTATAGCCGTAGGCGACAAAGCCGGAGTGATAAAAGAACTCCTCTTGTTCGTCTCTATCTTGGGCGTCATAAGCTTCCGCAATCTGACGGCACTGCAGGAGCTCGACCTCGCCTAGAACCGGCTGGTAGGACGGATACCAGAGGGGCTACTACCAGGTCGGAGTGGGCGGAAGTGATATCCGCTCGTTTCATGGGCGAATCCTGATCCTACCAGGTCGGAGGTGATATCCGCTCCGCAATCAGACTGGGGTCGTCCTCCATGGACCAACTGGTGGGCTTGCATGGGCTAAGATAATGTAGGCCCACTATATTTGGACTGGGTTGGGTCGGGCCAAATTAGTTACGGGCCAAAATGGGCTTGGGCTGGGCCAATCCAAGCCCAGCCCGTTGACAGTCCTACTCATGATAGGCCTCATAGACTGAAGTATATATAGGTTCAACCCAATCGACCCTCTTTGGCCTTAGCCCAAGTCGGTCTTGGGCTTAGGCCAACCAACTCAGCCTTGGTTTGGGTTCAGCTCCCAACTTGGAAATCAGTCACGCAGAAAATAGGAGAAATTAACTAACAAAGTAGAGAAGTAAGGTGCCCAAAGATTAATCTCATGTTGGAAATCAAGACTTTTCTCATCCCACTCGACCCTTCAAAAGATAAGATGCAGCTACAGGTAAAAAAGGTAGCAAGGGCATGTGTCACAACTTAGCTAATTCTAAAAATGCTCCTCTCTCTCTCTCCTCTCTCTCTCTCTCTCTCTCTCTCTCTCTATTCCTCTCACTCGAATCTCTTGCTTCACTACTCTGACGATTTCTGATTTACTATCGGAGAGTTGAACACATGAACCCTTTCTCGAGATTAACTTCTCACATGTTGGGTTGATGTCGGTGTAGATGCAACTTCGCTTCCTAATCCTCTCCAGCAACTAAGTTCCAACCTCTGCAATTGAAGTCGGCTCAGTCCAACTTTTGAAGGTTTTAGCCGGCTTCATCAAATAATTTGAATAATTGTTTACTTATGTCAAAGTTTTAGATTTTTTGTTTTGGACGGACAATGAGAAACCGAAAAAGCTTATCATACACTAGTACGAGCTATTATTAATTAATTAATTACACAAGCACAACTAATGTTCTTCAAATCCTACACCGCAGAGGAAAAGAAATGGAATACCCAGTCTCCTGCCCACTTGGTACAAAACCGTTTGATTCGATTATGCTTGGGGAGAAGGAGAGAAGTCTCAAATTTGACTTATAAACATCTTGGAAAAAAGGGGAAAGCCAAAAAGAGGGAGAGAGCACAAGTTCTTGAGGGGAATATCCACGGTTTCAACTCAAACTTTCCAAGTGCAGTCATGGACGGACCCTTATGCTTCCAACCTTCCACCCAGGTGAGGTGCCACTGCGAACTAAAAGATGCAGGACGCACGCCTTCCCGAAGGTGGTCGACTGGAACATCTACTTTGCAAACCGTGATTGTTGCCTGAGAGGGTATCTGCTCGCACGCTAGTAGTAGTAGTATTGTTCCTCCTCTACCTTTGTTCGCTTTCCCTTTGGAATGTTCTCCCCCCTCTCCCCGAGTCCCCCCTGCGCCTCTTCTTGCAGTTAGCTTCCGTCGCGCCGAAGGCATCGTCTTCTTATGCATCCGCCGCTTTGTCTGCCACCGCGCGCGGCATGTAGGGTAGAAACGCCCTCCTTTTCTCCAGTTTCACACGGGAAGCTTCCGCGCTTCGCAGACGCCCTTTCTTCTTCGCAGGATGCCCGGTTTGTGTTGTGGCCAACACGTAGAAGGCCGGATTCCATGTCTTTGCTGGCCTTAAACGAAGAGCTTAACAACCAAAGGAACCAGGGGGTTTCAAGTTTCTTGGGGGGGCAAGTTTAAAGATTTAAAACAAGGAATTTGTAAGAAAGATTCGAGTTTCATGAAGGTCGAGTTTAAAGATTTGAAAAGAGAGATATAAAAAAATTAATAAGTTAGCAGTAGCATCATTTGCCTAAGAGAAGTGCTTAGTACGACATCAATTCTTGAATCCACAAAACCACACGGGGTGGGGTTTCCTCGTTAGCAAAAAAAAAAAAGAGAAGTGCTTAGTACGCGACCCATCATACAATTAAGATTGCACTTTTTTTTTTTTTTTTTGATAACGAAGAACTCCCGTCCTATGTGATTTTGTGGACTCAAAAATTGATATTTGTGAACTTCAAAATCAGGAGTTAATGCACGGATGATACATTAAAGATGTATTTCAATCTTCTCGGTGGCCAATGCATAGATGGACGTAATTAATATGCTGTCTTTGCACTTGCCGATGTCATGATGCACCGAGCATTTCTCTTCGCTAGATGTCTGGAGTTTATATTTTTTAACAGGTTTTTTTGAGTTGTCCGATCGATCATGATATGCATCATACCTTCATATAACATATTTTATTTTTTTAAAAAAATCCTAAAATAAGATATGGCAATTAAAATGACTAGACAAAAAGAAAAATCTATGAACTATTTCTTAACTTTCAGTTCATATATACCGCCATCTCCCAAGGTTAGTGTTTTTATAAAACACCCTTAATCTTACTTCAGCCCCCAAACAGGGTTGGAGAATTTCGATTCTTAAAATTGAAATCGGAATCATAAAATAATATATATAAGTCAACGGAATTGGTATCGGAATTTTGGGGAAGCTATATATATTAATATTGAGATCATATCACAATATAGAAATAAAATGATGAGAAGTACAGCACAATAATATTTGGTTCTGCCCAAAGTTAGTTTGAAAGATCACGACCCTCACCCACGATAATCCGACACAATATGTTCTGATTTTATCAGAATCAAATAAAATGTAAGGAATTAGTACTTCTTCCACTATCAAAAAATGGAAGTTAAAAAACTAGTGCTTTCGATCCCCTCTCCGACCTGTTTACCGAAGGAACACGCGAGAGAGGACAAAAAAGCGTAGATAAAAATACAAGGGCATGCAGCATGGGAGTATCCCAGTGGCATAGCCTGTCGTCTTTAGATATTTTTATTGTTATTTTCTTTTTAAATGAATGGGGTTAGTCTTGTTTAGGAGTGTAGACTCGGCTTCTTAGGCTTTTGGGGGCCACGTATACGTCACACGTTGCTAGTATATAGATAATAAAAATACGAGAGTTCTCACTCCGCGGAGGGGGTGTGTGCGCACACCGCGTCATAATAGTGTCACGTCATCACGGTGCGGCACCAAACAGTCATAACTTCTCCGTGTGTGTGCACACACACCTCATCTGCGAGATGTGCAGTAAGACACTCTCTATAATAAAATTTTGAATTCAAGGGGGAATGGTCTTTTTTTTCTTTTTGGATGTTGTCATCTCTTCCTTGAGATGGAATGTATACTGGACGAAAAATTAGTGAAAGGTTTAAGGGTTTGCTTATTTCATCGTAAATCTTTATCAATATTCTTTTTGTTTTATAATATTTTTGTTGTTTGTTTTATTATAAAATACTATCATTTCGACTAATTTTGTTTATTTGATATATTGTAAAATAAATAGTATAGTAAAATTAGGTTTTTTTGGCAAATACCTATAATCCGTCACACACACATGCATATTGCATAAATAATTTGAAAAGAAAGAGAAGATGTGAACCACAGATCACATCAAGACACGGAGTTCAATCTTTTATTTTTCTCCATGCTATGTTAGTCCCACACAATCAATAAGGAGACAAATTTTAATGTAGATTTGCAGAAAATATAAACCTTTTCCAATTTCATTTCAATAGCATTACTTCTTTTATAAATATCATTGAAACAAAATTTACAGATTCATCACTTATCCGGCCGGTATTTGTGCACTCTTTTTTTTTTTACAATAAAAGGGAATTCTCTTAAACTAGCCGCCAACATATGAGAAAACCACAAAGCTGGATCCTAAGTGATGAAAATATTTATAACGTGTAAGGAGATATTGATATCGAATATTTCAAAATGATTTTAATATGGATATTAAGAAATATTAATATTTTTTATAATGTATAAAATATAAAATAAGAAAATATAAGATATACATGTAAAAATCAAATCAACTTACTTAAGAAAAATATTTATTGTACTTTTCAATTACACTGTTAAATATATTTTTGATTTCTTCATTGGTCAATACGGCATATTGTGTCCTCTTCATAAAAAAATTTAAAAAAAAACAATTAAAAATAAGATAAATTAATTAGAAATTTTTATCAAATATTTGACTTATTTTTTAATCTCTAATAGAACTATAATTTATTGCAATAAATATTATCTCTTATAGTATACGTTAAATTTTATTATACTAAAATTTCTCTAATTATAATTAGAGATTAATAATTAATTTATTATTTCTCCCTACGTAATATCCGCAACCACCGAGGCAAGCAAGCTTCTCCCTCTCCATTGTCACGCGCCACGCCCCTCACCTGCTGTTCTGGGCAGCTCCCTGCCACGTGGCACGACCTCTCCGACCTCACTCCCCAACTCATAACGGACTAAACATCCGGGCCGTACGATCACAAGCCCCCGCTTGCAAACGCCCAGATCAAGAACACAGCCATCCCACCACCTCCCCCCTATAACCACGGCCCACGCCCTCCCCTCCGCCGGCATCACGACCGCAACGCCTCCCGCCGGCGCACTGCAACCATCGCCGCGAGTAACCCTAGGGAGAGTCCTTGGCTCCCTCTCCCATCTCCCCTCCCTGTCGGACTTGCATCTCCAGTGCCAGAGCGACCGATGAACCCTAGCCTGTTCTCCCCATGTTGAGCGGATTCCGCTGTCTCTGATGGCTGGGAGCTGGGAGTCGTTCCGAGATCTGGAGAATCCGGAGCCCTAGATCGGAGTCGGCCACCGGGTTGCCGCTAGCTCCTCAGACGTCCTGCCAGCCATGGGATCTGAAAATGGGACCTCGGAGAAGCTCCAGGGTGCCGGCTCCGTGGCGGCCTTCTTAGTTGGGGGGCTCGTGCTTGGCTTCTCCATCCTGGCAATCCACCTCGGCGCCCCGGTGCGAGTCCTGCATCAGCTGTCGTCCATCTGGCCGGAGATAGGCAACTGGAGGAGGAGAAAGAAGAAGCCGGTGCGTGTGTACATGGACGGGTGCTTTGACATGATGCACT
The DNA here is from genome assembly GCA_014218235.1 of Colocasia esculenta. NCBI lineage: Eukaryota > Viridiplantae > Streptophyta > Magnoliopsida > Alismatales > Araceae > Colocasia > Colocasia esculenta. The sequence goes on along the minus strand of CM024757.1, from coordinate 33,432,113 downwards.
ATGGACACTGCAACGCGCTGCGTCAGGCCCGGGCTCTCGGTGACCAACTTGTTGTTGGAGTCGTCAGCGATGTGGAAATCACTGCCAACAAGGGCCCTCCAGTTACTCCTCTGAACGAAAGGTGGGGCATCACGTTTGAACGTTCGTCTTTGATAAATTTGACTAAGACGTCGACAACTTTTGATCACGCTGCGTTTTGGGCACCTTTGACTCAGTCTAGGCCATGATTACTAGTTCCAGAACACGAACGAGACTTTCATCCCGGTCTCCGTTTATCGTTTTTCTTCTTTACGCTGTGTTTGTGATTTACTATTTACCTCCACCTACAGGAACATTAGAATGGGTTTTGGGCAATCCACTGTCGGCTGCCTTTGTCCGTTCTACTGCGTTGTTAGTCTTCATCCATGCCAGTTCGAAGACGAGTGAACCTTTTCATTGCATTTTTGCCCCACCATCCTGTTCATCTTTCCATAATAACTTAAGATTTCTTTATTTGGTGGTTCCGATCTCCTGTGCATTTACTGGTACGCTGTTGTTGATTCAAGTTGTATAGCACTCATTGAATAATTTTTGTGCTTGTTATTAGATGAATTCAAGCTAGTAGAGGTAAAGTAATATTTTATATGGAGGTGCATGGAGAACCTTCATGGTTCCCGAAGAATCCTAAATAGAGGAGTCTTCATATATGAATCTTGATACACATACCATGGGATAAAATCAGTATCTGTTATTTGGCAGGGTGAACATCACTGAACACAGATAAGCCATTACCGTTCTCTTCCCAAGATAGCAGGGTCTGTATGATAAACTGTGAAGTGTGAAGGAAGGTAGTGTACTAGAGATATACCTTGTATCTTTGTGCATTAGATCGGTTTCTTCCATGTCTAAGATCTGCCCGCCCATAATCCTTCTGTTTTTCAGATGCTGGCTGTTGATATATGGTCTAACAGTCGGATGTTCTCCCTCCTCCCTCCAGTGATGGGAGTGAAACATTCTTTTCCACCCTCTTTCTCTCTTTAGTGTCCTGAGGGAACTAAGTACTCTTCAGTGGTTATGCTTGTCGTTTGCATCTATAGCATTAAGAGGAGGTCTGCTGGATTCCTTTTATATGTGCATATATCAGTTGCCTGCCACTTGACTAATAGCTCAGATGTGCTTCTTTTGGGGATGTTTATGTTGTAATATGTGCTGCAGGATGATAATGGTTGGTGCTGTGAAGTGGGTAGATGAGGTTATCCCAGATGCTCCTTATGCAATCACGGAAGAGTTTATGACAAAGTTGTTCAATGAATATAACATTGATTATATCATCCATGGGGATGATCCTTGCCTTCTTCCAGATGGTACTGATGCCTACGCTCTTGCCAAAAAGGCGGGCCGATATAAGCAGATCAAGAGAACAGAAGGGGTATCAAGCACTGATATTGTTGGTATGAGGTTCAACTATTGTCTGCGAGTTCTTCTATCTTGTTAATTATTATAGTGATTACCTGCTTACTGTGACTAGCTTTGTACCTGGCCTGTGGGAATTTCTCACTGTTGCGTGCAAGTACTTAACAATACAGCATATTTCCCATAAACTTGTACATTTAATTAGAATAAGATGATATTTTGTGAAATATTCAAGGAAATTGAATGAAATAATGGAGTCCAGTTTTAAGCCATATTTATTCTTTTGCACAGATGTAATGTGTTTCCAACTTTCCACACCATGGCTCCGCGTTAATGACCACTATTTTATATTGGCAGGTCGCATGCTTCTTTGTGTAAGGGAGAGATCTCTTGGTGATAGTCATAATCATTCCTCCTTACAGAGACAGTTCAGTCATGGACATAGTCAGAAGTTTGAGGATGGTGGTTCTGGCAGTGGAACCAGAGTATCCCATTTCTTACCCACATCAAGGCGAATTGTACAGTTCTCAAATGGGAAGGTACCTTATATCTCTTCTAAACTAGTTATCTAGCTATATGGTTGAAAATGGGACAGTAGAAGGCTGGAATTAGTATATATTGCTGTTTCCAAATTGCATTTGCTGGTCATCCTTAAATCAAGTGGCATGTTCTTTCAAATTCCTATCTGATGGCTTTGAAACTCCTTTGTGTAAAAGATTCTTATAAATAACTTGCAAGTGTGAGACAAACACATGTTTTTGAACATGAATGACCAAATTTGCCTTACTAATAAGGTAAATTATGTTATTGATGATATTTTTATCACATCTGTACTTGTTTGTTACTCTTCTTAAGGTACCAACAAGTGGTTATGCTCCCTATTACAGATTGTATATCATGTGCGAATGACTTGGATAGAATTTTGTGCTCCGAGTCATTGGAATTTTTTTATATTAAAAAATTCAAATCAGTGACGTTGGATATAGGGAAACTTTTGTTGCTACTCCCCTATACTTGTATGTATTATTCGTAAAGACAGTGGTACCACCCACTTTCATTTTTTTTTGTCATTCTGTCAACTAAGATGAACTTGATTTCTTAAATCACTGCTCTGTGTTGGTGTGTCACTTCACCTCTGCATCATTTTCACAATGCCATCCTTTTTGCTTTCTGATTTGAATTTTTAATATATGTTTCAACTGCTTACAGTTTGATGAAGTTTTTCTTGCATATGAATTAGTGTTCCTTGTGTTCACTTTGCAGGGGCCTGGTCCAGATGCTCGTATAGTTTACATTGATGGGGCTTTCGATCTTTTTCATGCCGGACATGTGGAGGTATATCCTTTTTGCTTTGGCCCTTGGGGTGAACATATGGATGTGAAATGAAAGCTAAGTGTGCATCTGATATTCTTAAGACAGTAGAGTCGATACTCTCAACTTGCTGGAAATACGGACAACTTCAACATTGATATACCTTGTCAACAAGGAAAAAGGAATCTGATCGGCACAGGGCTTGCCCTAGGCCGATCCGGATCAGCCGATCCACCGGAAGTCTGACCAATCCTGGATCGGCGAGATTAAAAAAATGTTTTTTGAAAGAAACTGGAAAACATGAGAAAAATCCAGGAGAAATCAGAAAAAGTCGGGGGGGGGGGGAAATGTCTTCAATATTTACATATATATTTTTGCCAGATTAAAAAAAGTTCTTTTTCTGAAAAAATTTGGAAAAATCCAGGAGAAATCATATACATACATACATATCATTAATATGTATATCTTTATAAATGTATACATTGCACATATATAGATATGCATTAATGTATACAGTCATATATTATACATAATATACTATATATATGTATACAATACTTACATATTTGTTTATGATATATGTAATTGTATATAAAAATTTACACATTCATATATGTATACAATATATATGTACTCACATACATATCTCTTAAATGTACAGACAAGTAATACTATACCTTTATAGTATATATATCATATTAATGAAGACTTTATACATATATTTTGGTGTTAATGTACATATAATCATATATTAATATACATTTAATAATAATAATATGTACATATATACTTAATGTGTGTCTGTATATATAATGTGACAATGAATATATGCATATACATTTGTATACATATATATTTGAATATGTAATGATATATATATGTATGTCAAATATGATAGATAATACATACATCATGTCATATTTATGCCTATATATGTTTGTGTACATTAATTTACATCAATCATATTAGACATTAATTTGTGTGTATTATATACATATGTATTAATTTATATATGTGAAATGATGGTTTAATGCTTGTATTAATTAATGTATACAAGGAAAAAAAATTGTTTCGCAGAATCAGCTGATCCAGACCGATTCAGCCAGAATTTGTACAATCCCAGGGGCTACGCCCCAAGGCCGATCCAATACAAAATCTGTCAATCCTGATCTGGATTGACCGATTCTGCAACCTGATTCGGCCAGAATTTGTGCGATCCAAGGGGCTACCCCCTAAGGCTGATCCAATGCAAAATCTGTTGATCCGGACCTAGATTGGCCGATTCCTCAATCCATGCTTATCAATGCATTTGAAGAAAAGAATTTGATGCATTGTTAGAATAATCTGTAGCTTACTTTGTTGCTTCTTTCAGAAGTGAACCATTATTTGATTGATTATCTATATTTGGTTATTTTGGTATCACCTCTTCAATCTGATGAATAGCAAAAGAGAATTGTGTATGCTTATCTCAAATTAGAGTTTGGTTTTCTGTTCGGTATCCTCCTTACAACTTCACTATAAATATTTCTCTCTTCATCACTTTCAAAACACTTTGTTTCTTCATGAATTCTTCCTGTGTGCTTTGTGTTATTGGAAGGTTGATTGTGCAAGCTTTTCTCAGTGGTTTATTAACTGTTTTGCCTTGTGGAATAACTTTTAGGGTACAGTGACCCTAAAGCATCCTGTTCCATCTGAACCTAGGTTATTGTCATCCAGAGTTGCCAATTTGAGAAACGAAAACAGGAAATGAGACAAGGCATGCAAACAAAAACCAAGAATAAGGGGAAATTAGATACGAATATAGTTCAAAGATAACTTTAAATGTTAGTATCTAACTACATGTGCATTGATGTGCTTTTGATTTTAAGAAGTATTTTAACAGACTTAATCATCGTACAGGTCTTTTATCATAATTCTTATAAGTGTGTATTTATATATATATATATATACATATTTCAATTTTATAGTCTTTTTGAAAATTTTCTAGTTTGATAGTTTTCAGTTTTCACAGCTTTCAGGGTATTTATATGATGTACTATTTAAGCTGGATAAATTTGTAATTAGCTTTTTTTAAGGTAACCCAAAAGAAAGTTACTATTCATTAATGAAAAAGCAGTATATAGCAAAAAAAGGAAGAAAAAGTCATCTTCATCACTTTTTAAGCACAATATTGTCTCATTGAATGGCATGGGGTTGCCATTGGTCCATTCGTCATGGTTAGCCACCATGATTGTAGGTGATTGACGCCTTCACCACCTTCCTCACCTGCACAGACAGGTGCAACAATTGTTGGTTGGATGCATCAATACTGTCATATTCACGTGCTTTTTGTTTGCTACTTCCTCCCTCATCTGCCTATGCCACTGTCACTATCATCAGTTGGGCACGTTGATGCTATTGTCATTGCCAGCTCCATCTCTTCCTCCTCCCTTTTTAAGTTCTTCCTCATCATTCTACTTCATAGACATCGTATGCTACTAGAGGCATTTCCATTCTGCAATTTATAGCTGTAGATAAACTAGGACACAGTTTTCATGGTGTCAAGGCATCCCAAAGCATTCTTGGGGTCTTTGGGCCTAGGGCTCTGATGATGATAATGGTAAATTGCCTTTTTGAATCATTAATTCTCAGATTTTATTTTTTTCTTCTTTTTGGCAAAAATTGACAAATGTTCTAATGTATACTTATTACTCCCGTCTACCTTACAGATCTTGAGGCTTGCCCGGGCACTAGGAGATTTTCTACTTGTTGGAATTCATACAGATCAAACTGTCAGGTTTCAATATTCCCTTTTCTCTTGTTCATAATGTTTCATAATTTTATTTCTTTTTTGGTTCTAAATAGTTCTGATGTTTTTCAGGTTAAAAGGTCACATTGTGTTAACTCTATGACATTCCTTTTCCTTTTTCTCTTGCCTGGAATACTTTCTGTATGCAAGTCTTTATTCTCTCGAGTCCCTGGTGCCTAATTCTCTGGCTACATAATTTGCGTTCTTAAATCATTCATTTTGGTTTAATTGAGCTTTTTCTTTTTATTTTGAAAAGTGGTTGATGCCACCATTGTACTGAACTATTTATAGTGACAAAAAGAGAATTTCAAGTATAAGAGTGAAAGCTCAAGAGCAAAAACCTGGTAAAAGAAGTGCATTCTGAGAGGGTGCCGTGTACTACACCCCCTCCCCACACCAAAAAGAAAACACACACAAAAAATTCAAGTGAAGAACCACTGTATTACAAGAACAGTTGGCCCATTCATGAACCTATCAGATATGAAAGGCATAATCCTATTAGGAATCCTGGTTTTGCTTCCTAAAATCTTTCAATTTCTTTTCATCCATAAATTCCAAATGGTGGAGTGCAGAACTAGCCAACAACCTAGCCAATCCCCTTTGAAATTCCAATGCTCTGTTCCAGGCAGAGAGCAGCCCCACAAAGAAGGAAGAAGTATCGGCAATTGTCAATTCTAGATCCAGTTTTTCTGGTAAGTTGTTCTGTATTAACTTGTGCACCACTTATTGATTGGAGGGGAAGAGTACTCTTCTTGTGTAATGATCTGATCATTAGGGTTTAGGCACTTTCCAGAGTTGCTCTTGATGCACGGTAACTTTCAGTCTTTCAGGGTCCCTCTATCTTTGCTTGAGAGTTGTTGAAAGGTGAAGGACGGATCATGTATGTTGACAAGTGTAAATGTTATCCACGTTCACCAGTAATCAACATCGTATTATTCATCTACATGTGCATAGAATATATGTTAATATTTACCTGAGTCCATCAAATATTGAAGAATACATAATATTATGTGTTATGTAGGTTCAATCTACTGGCTTCACATATACACTTTTTTTGGTTGGAAAACTAGCCTTTTACATTGCCTTTTAGAAGTATAGCTTGTGAACCTGCTCCCTGTGGGATTTGAATCCCTGATATCATGCTGGTGTACATGGAGGGCTAACCACTAGGCCACTCCTTGAGTACTTTAAATATGCAAATTTGTTAGAGAGCAGAAATGAAATATATGATTAGGTTATTCTGTTCATCAAATATCAATTCAAATACTCATATATGATAGTAGATTGAGTTGGTGTCTTGGTGATTGGTTATCAAGTCACATGGATATGTATGCCAAATCTTCCATGCTTATCTGGAGATTTTCTAATTACTTGAAAGTTTTGATGTACATATGGATTTGCTTAGCAATAGTCTTTGCTGGGCTTGTAGTCAAATTCTTTCTTTTATTTATACTAGGGATGCTTTTTTTCAATAATTGTTCTCTTTTCTATTTTTGTAGGTTTTTCCACCCTGTATTTGGATTTTACTATTTTGGGTCTTCTTAAATTTATATGCTTCTTCTTTTGTTAGTCATGGAGGCTTGTGTGTCTGTATCAGAACTGGGTGAAAAGGATCTCAAACATGAGAGCAGTCACATGGAATTCTGTGCTACACCATGCTAGGTGGAAAGCAAGCTTCCATTATCTGCCTATGCTTTTAAACTTTACTGAATACTGTAATGCTGCCTTCAGGAAAGGGGGACATGATAGATAGGGTTGTTCACGGTTCGGTTCTGTCTGGTTTGGACCTTTTTTTTCAGAAAACCGAACCGAATTGAATTTATAGGCAAAGAACCAAAAATAAGAAAAAAAAATCATTTTTAAGGGGGTTGTGAGTATCGAACTCACAACCTCCCCTTTGGGAGTAGGCGCACTAACCACTACACCATTGTTTTTTTTGTGAAATATTATACTATTTATATTATATATACATAGTTGTGAAACCGAACTGAACTGTGAGGCCCTTCAAATCGAACCGAATCGAACCGGTCGGTTCGATTCAGTTTTTCGGTTTGAACCATTTAATGAACACCCCTAATGATAGACATCGGCAAAGATTATGTTCCACCTTCAACGACCACTCACTTTCTTATCTTGCTTTAATATATGATTTTGGGCAAGTATAGCTGGAGCCGCTTAGCATGTCTAATATATAGTAGAATCGTCTTCTCATGCAATGGCTATTGCAGTGCTCATAGAGGTGCTCATCGGCCCATCATGAATCTTCATGAAAGGAGCTTGAGTGTTTTAGCCTGCCGTTACGTAGATGAAGTGATAATTGGAGCACCCTGGGAAGTTTCAAAGGACATGGTTGGTGCCTATAACTTTGATGTAGTGTATATTTTGTTTCTTTCACTGTTGTTTATTTTCAAACTTTCTTTGAAGTTTTGATATCTTCTGCAAGTTTACAAGCCTGAAGTATGTGGCAGTGTAACAAATCTTTTCCTTGTGAAACTGCAATACAACATATTGGAATGAGAAAGATGTCAACATGGTATCGTCATAAGTTATAAGCACTATGCCCTTTTCTGTCAAAAAAACGTTATAAGCAATATGCTTACGGACAACTGATGTCCACCATAGCTCATACTTTTCTGTACAATTTTTGAAGGGCTGGCATTTTGTTTTCAAAGCTCGAACATAGGTAAAACATTTCCACTTATCACTCTCTTTAACCACTAAGCACGTCATGTTTAATGGGGTTAAGTTCCTGTCCTTAGACTGGGTAGTGATTTTTTTGTGTCCTAAAGGACTTATCAATTGGAAAGTTGTCTATATCTTCTGATTTGTCCTTTAATATTATGCAACTGCAAATCAAACCCATCATACGGATATGGAAACACAGGATGACAGGAATTTGTGGAGTTTCAATCACTCATCGTTAAGGTAATCAGCTAAGGTGCTGAAATGAAGTTCAATTCTTGATATTTTTCAATCTATAGGTATTTCAATCACATAATCCAATATGCGACACTGAATCTGCTTTCAGAAAATTTGATACTGTCCAAAAAGGCTGTAAGTGCTGATTCTTTGTTGAAATTATGGCTAGAAGTTCTCTAAGAGAGACTGCCAAAATGACAGTCTCAAAGACTAATTAAAACTTTAAGAATCACCACAATGGTAATTTGGCTGTTAGTGGGTGACCAAATAGAGATGTTAAGGATGCTCAATTTATAATGTGATAGAATGTGTGATCACTATTTTTTTTAAACCTTGACAAAGATACTTAAGTAAACCCCAAGGGGTGCTTTGGGCTGCATCACAAACATTTTATGACATTTAAAGGGATCTTGAAAGCAGCCATGATGATACCTGACATACCTCTCTAGACTACTTGTTTCCAAATTAGGAGGGAGATGCTCCTAACCTGTATTCAACCAAAAAGGAAATCAGATGGATAAGAAGTTTATACGCCAGTTCTTTCCTCCATGGATCCACAGGAATATTAAGCTAGAACATATCCCAATTGCAAAGAAAAGAACATCGGTAGCCCTTATGCTTAAGTAGGCTTGACTGTCTATTGTTCCCCTCTTAGATTGTGTGTAACTGGATCCATATACCAAGCCAACATCTGTCTATGTGCTTCCTGATCAAATATCTAGGATATATACTCGTCTTTTGGCTTCCCAATCAAATATTTAGGATAAATACTCCTGTCCTTTTTGGCTTCCCTTGTGGTTTCATGGTTTCAGCTTGAACATTTGGCTACGTAATTATTATATTAAATCTGATGAAATACAGGTGGCAAATTACTATTATTGTATTAAATTTGATGAAATACAGATGGCAACTTTCTATGTGCCTCCAAATGGTTCTTTGTGTAGCCACTGTAGCAACCCAGGACAACATTTAGATGACCTCATCTTCAAATTACAATGTATGACAATAAATTGCAGTAACATACCAAAGAGGGATCATAATTGTCCTCAATTGATTTTTAAAGAAGAAGATGTTAGGAGTGAACGGATATGATTTACATTTTGGTTGTCGTCTACATTGTCTTGTATGGCCATAGTTTGGATTTGTGTTATTAGCTAACACGAATGGTTCTACTTCTTTTGATGCAAATGTGCTTGGGTTGCTCCATCTTTTAAATGGCTTAATCTGGCCACAGTCTGGATTCATGTTATTAGCTAATGAATGTGTTCTTGACTTTTGCCTTTCTGTTTGAAGTCATAAGGCTTCACATCCTCCTGCTAATGGATGTTCACAGTTGAAACTCTAGTTAACCTTAATACATTGCCTAAATTGCCATGTTTATGCCTCAGTGTAAATGCCAGGCTATTCAACTGGATTGTTTTTATTTTTTATGTATTTTCTTCTTCTTTTAAAGGTATCATTGAGTTCATGTTCATCCTAAATTTTACTTGGTTTGCATTAATTCTGGTGTGAGCATTCTTCTGTTTCTTATCATCATGACAAGAGAAGTCTTAGAATCTTTTTATTTACACATTTGATGTTTTAGCCATCGCTCTCTACTTTGCAGATAACAACCTTCGATATTTCAGTGGTTGTGCATGGAACGGTTTCTGAATATAAAGATTTCCATAAGGTAGATTAGGCATCATTATTCCTACTTCATAACTGTGAGAATTGCTTTCCAATGTTCTTTTCCCCGGAATATTGACATTGGTGCCAAAAATATGGATCATTTTCAGGAGAAGTCTAATCCATATGCGATTCCAATTTCTATGGGTATCTATCAACAACTGGAAAGCCCTCTGGACATCACAACTAGTACAATCATCAGAAGGATTGTGGCTAACCATGAAGCATACCAGGTATTAAACTGTTTACTCATCAAGTTCCCCTCTGTGGAATGTACTGATATTTTACAACTACCCTACATTTTTCACACCAATATCGTGAGCAAGAGCATGGATCATTATGGTTATTGGACAAGGTATACTTGGATCACAACATCTTTAGTCTAGGTATAATTTTTTTCATATGTTGACCTACCATAGCATAGACATGGATCACCGCAGCATCTGTATAATATTTTGCTGCCTTCTCCATCTTTCTGTGCATGTACAGTGGAATGGTGGTGATTGATTTCACAACCATTATTGGAGCGTGCCAGACAGAATTGTTTTCTTGAAGAGCTTCTGCTCATTGTTATGGTTGATCTGCTTCGGGTCTGCTTGTCGATTTTCCTTTTACATTTTTGAGAACCAAATCGCTAGATTAATCATACTTTGAAAGAAATCACTGCGTCAGTAGTCTATGCATGAGGAAGTTCTTCCTGAGATATTGGCTCATGTTTCTCAATGGTGACGTGTGCTTGCCTGCTCCTAATTTCCTGCAGAAACGAAATGAGAAGAAGGAAGAAAGCGAGAGAAAGTATTACGAGAATAAGACCTATGTAGAAGGTGACTAATTGGTATAACTTACTGAGAATGCAGTTCTCCCGCAAGAGACAGCAAAACTTGGTACACATTGAAGCAGCCTGGAGATTCTCCTTCATTAAATGTTGATCACCCTTTGATGTTACTGTAGGTAGCAGAAGCTTGTAGGTTATGTCAGGTGATTTGTGGCTGGTGGGACAGCACAGTTTTTCTTTTTTGGTCTGGAATCCTCTAATTTACTCCTGTTTCCTTCACACTCAATGCTCAGATATGTCCGGCCTATCTGTACCTGTAGATTCTAATTCTCTTATTATTTCTTCCTCCCTCTTTTTGCTGCAGTGCGCCGCCTTTTATACCCTTTGGTTCTACACGAGCCGTTTATACCCTGTTGTGAAGTGTAATAGTCCTCCGGTCGTAGGATCGTCCATTTTAAGAATCTACAGACTTTGTTCACTGACAGTTGAAACAGTGGAAGAATAGTGGATATTACGACTGTTGATGATTTCCTCCTCTTCTTTTTTTTTTGGCGAATCACTTTTGGCACATGAGAGGGAATGCCGTTCCGGAGAAGTGATATGTTCTCACTCCACCGAGGACACGCTGAAGGGACATTTTTATTAATAATCAAGACGAGAGAAAAAAAAAATGCACAAGATATTTATCTAAACGAAGCCGAAGGAACTCTTTTACAAGATGTGGAAGGTCAGCCCAAGCAGTCCATAAAAAGAAGAGAAATGTTTTTCTCACGTGGAAGCGCTGCTTGATTGGTCGGCCGCGCGGGCCCCACACACCGAGCTCGCCTGGGGCCCGCGTGGCCGACCAATCAGGTCGGCCCGTGGTGCACCTAGCATTTCTCTAAAAAGAAAATTGAAGAAGATGAGGCAGAGTTGGCCAAACAAGCTATCAGCAAAAAAAAGTTCACTCCCTATATGTATTTGGGCAAAAATGAGGCGCACATGTTGGAAGAGAGACAACGAATATCATGCACTATTATACAATAGCTTCCAGGGGCAGACCGACCCCCCCCCCCCCCCCCCTGACAATATCGATGAGAGTAGTAGAATCAGACTCCACATCCATATGCATAAAACCTCGTTCCTTGCACAGAAGAAGGCCGTCTCTCGTGGCCAATGCCCCTCCCTGCCTCTAGGTTAGAATCAAGCTGATAAGGATGAGCAAAAGCAAAATTTCCACTATACACGCTTTCCTTTGCGTAATGTAATAAGGGTAAAAAGGGGAAATTAATAAGAAGTCTTTATCAATTTTTAGATTTATTTTCTAATCCTTTATTTTATTACATTACACGTTATCTCATGTGTTATAGCACACGTTAAATTTTGTTACAGTAAAAACTCTCCCTCTGTTATAGATAAAGACTTTTAATTAATTTCTCCAATGAAAAATCCCTAGAAAGTATTACAGAGTGGGCCCTCGTTATGTTTCTGGGCCTTTGCAATCATTTCTCAGAGTTTGCAGGTTATCGTATTCGACAAGTACTTGTTACTTAGTTAGATGTGCGGTTTGGTTGGGGCTGTTGAGCCATGCCACTTGAAAGAACTGCAAGGAAAAAAGGGTCAAAGGATTGTGTCTCACCTTTTTGTTTCTCTTTCGCGTATGACAACGACGTGATTCTAATGGAGGCCGAGTATATGGATGCATAACACGAGTTTCTGCATTAGCGTCACTTCCGTAAAATCTCACGTAGGAAAATGTTTTCAGAGAAAATTTCATACAATGATTTATTTGGTACCGAAGTTAATTCATGAAAATATTTAACCTAAAATTTATAAATTTTGGCATTATGATGAGACTCCATAAGCCATTTTCTCCAATCTTTTTGTTCATTTAAGATTTTCACGAGTGAGATTATAGTTTCTACTCTCCATACCTAATATTTGACGATCTGAACCTGGCTGCCGATGCTGGTGCCCAATGACGCTTGGAGCCCTGTAGTGGCCAATGGAGATAGGCAGGTGGTCGTGACTGGTAGGAGGCGGCGAGTGGTGCTCGACGGTCGAAGCCCAAAGCACGGCAGCTAGTGTTTGGTGCCCGACGTTTGGCATTCAACGGTCAGTCGTCGACCACTGCCACCTGACTGTTGATGTCCGATGTTGACGGCCGACATCTGGTAGCGCCAACAGTCTACGTTCGATAGATGTGCTAGTGGTTGGTGGGGACTAACACCCAATACTCAACAGTGGCACTAATGACTGATAACTGACACCTAACATTACTGATGTCAACGACGTGCATCAACCTCGAGATATTGGACATCTATTAAAGATTAATCAAAATGCCGCCTAAGCCTACAACCGTTGTGCTCGAATTTTTTTAAACATGTTTTTAAAAATTATTTTTGAAAACTATTTTACTATAAGATAGACATTCACTGATGTGAGTATCAAATAGATAATTATAATTTTATTTTTCTGTAAATATTCTTTCTTAGAAAAAAAAATTCATAAATATATTTTACAACTAATCAAACGGATCCTTACCGTATGCCATAATATTTTTCCTTAAGTATAAAATTACGTAGTGACCTTTTGTAGTTTTTTTTTTCTGTTACACGTTAAAATTATTAAAAAAAGTGTCCCAAGGGCAACGAGATGTCCGTGCACTCTTATTAAGTGCCTGTAATCTCAGCGGGATATCTGCAGCTTGGTTATCTCATCGCCTACCTCTACCGCGCTTCCAAACAATGAACAAGCAGTGTAAATGGGCTGGCATATCCGGCCCACACTGCTCACCCTGTGTACACAAACCACGAAAACAGCCCATTGACCTTCTCTTGGTCAAGAGCAACACACATAGACCAGATAAACCTGGATCCGAACGACCGTACCGTTACATTACTAACACCTAAAAAGAAATGTTGTCCTCGACATTCAGGATGAAACCACGGTAAAGCAAACTAACACCTAAAAAGAAACAAAGTCGTAAACAGAACAAGTATGATACATTCTCTACTGCTCTTGCCTTTCTTTTCATAACTGCTCTGTTCTTTCTTTCTCTTTATTTCTTTTCTTTACTTGCTCTGTCCAGTTAGTCTGATCCTTTCTTTCTTTACTTTCTAGTTGTAACCGTTTCCACCTTGCTGTTGGCACTTTATCTCCTTGGACTCAACCTGTTTCCATATTTTCCTGACTGTGCTTGCAACATTCCTTTCTAGGTCGCTTTACTTCCTCAAATTGCTAACTACACACTATTCCATTGTAATGTTTTACCATGTCTTAACCTCTTTCAATTTTCAATTTTCCCAGTGCCATTTCTTTTATGTTTATCATTGCCTACTGTTATTCTGCCTCATCTGTATTTATATTCTCATCTGCCATTTAAAATCATCTTATTTTCCTTGCCCTCTGCAGTGCTATATCTTCTTTATTCATGATTGTCAACTGTCCTATGCTTTATCTTTCTTTATTCTGCCTTTATACATTTAACTGCTAACTTTTCATGGAAAACTCACTATCATTTCTGACTTTCCTGCCTTTTCATGTTGTTCTGCTTCACATTTCTTTAACTCATTTTTCTTAAATTTCACGATTTCTAGCCCAATTGTGCCAAAATCTTGCAATTCCCCTTTCAAACAAATGAACCTGTGGGGTATAGCCCCACCACGCTTCCGCTGTGCTACTTTGATTATACTAACCACTCAGCACAATTTCACAATTCTATTTCCGTTTCATCTTTAAATTCCGCACTTTGCCTCTTAACTATTGGCATATCTTTCTCACCTCGTACCTTTCTTATCTTTAAACCATCCTCTCTAGCTGATTTTTCTCATTGCCTCTTTATTATTTCCAAAATACTATCATCATCACTTTAACTCTGCAATTTCTTATCTTACATTCCACTGCACTAACTATTCTACACAAATTCCATATTTCTCTTAATTAACTCTTTTGCACACAAGGGCCACATTTTCTTAAATCCTGTTCTTAATTAACCGATCACCCTTTTCTTTCTGTGCGTACCCATTTCAATTATTTACATCACATTTCTCTTTCTCGTTTCTATTCTGCTATACTGAACCATATTCACTGTTCCTTAACTAATCCGCCCCTTTTCCTTCTTACATTTCTTCAGAAATGTTTTCCACAAATACCTCTACTTACACTAATCCGCAAATCCTTTCCTGGTCATTTTCTCAATCATATGCTTCCATTCTTTTCATTACTTGCCATTCTTTTTCTTTTTCTGGTCCATATTCTACCAACTGCCAATATTACAACCGCGGTATATTCTCTGAAGCACTTTACTAACATGCTAGCCTCAATACATCTTTCTCACTGTAATTCTTATTGTCATCTAATCTTCTTTCTATTCATATTCTACCCCAGCCAAACTCTGACATATCTCTTTCAAATTCCATAATCCACTCTGCCTGATTCCATAACCAAACACAAATTCTAATAATTACTAATTTAGCAGTTTTCAATAAAGACTTCTGCAGAACCTCCACAAACTATCGTCTGTCAGGCAGATATCTTTCTTCCACAAATCTCTATTATCTCAATTTCTTTACACTATCACTATTTAATACATTCTCTATTCCCGAACTCACGGATGCAACCAATGCTAATCACACTGGTGTGATATGGCTACGACAATTCTTGTACCTCTGCTATCATTTTCTCATCTGGGGCTGATCCACTTTATACATTTGTCACAAATCTTCCCTTACATCTTAATCACACTGTTCACCAAACTATTCCATGATGTCATCTGGCACAAATCTCAACACAAAGATCACCTTTGCTAAGGTTCTCAATCACTAATATACAATTAATTATCTTTATCACATACAGCTCTATTCCTCATTCCAACTCTACTTCCTCTGCTATTCCACCATAACTTACTTTATCTCTGACTCTACCCATTTCTATATCTCACTGAAACATTCTTGCCAAATTTCATATATGAAATCACTAATCTTTCTAGCTTCATACTGTGAATTCTTTAAGTAACTCAACTGCCTTTGCCCTTAACATACTGATTATCCACTCAATTTATATCTCTAATCTTTCCATTTTCTGCCATTTCCAACATCCACTAGGTTTACACACAACCTTTTTCATAATCTTTTCACTTTCCACAAACTGAATTTCTTCCTATCCATATCTGCTCCTGCTGCTACCAACAACTACCCAATCATCACACAATTCACATAACAAAAACCTTACGTGGAAACCATTCTAAATCATGTAAAATCGTAAACTTACTACCAGCAGTGGACATTAATCCATGTATTGGGACATTGTACCTTCAATGTCTTTTCATATACTAACTGGACCATTACTCTGATACCAACTATAACGGCCCTGAATATTTATACCCAATAAGAGTCCATATCTAGATCCGTCTCCCGCGATCGGACCGAAGTCTCGCAAGGGATATCACAAACACGTGTCCAGTGCGAATATAAAAGACCACAATTACAGTATATAACACAAGAAAGTACAAGTGTATATAACTGTAAAGCACAATGTACAATCGTCCACAATTACAATATTACATGTCCAATTAAATAGTACAACTACCTGGAGCATACCCCGAGGGAGCACAAGCTCAAACGACTCAACTACTCTACTGCTAGTGGTACAAGTCTGCACTACTCTGTGTAAACCACGCCGAAGTCAGCCAACGCCTGCTAAGTCGGCCAACACCTGAAACAAACTGTAAGGGAGTGAGCTTCAACAAGTCACTGGCTCAGTAGGGACCTCCCACAACAAAAACACAACTACACAAGAGACCTCAACCCCAAAGGGTCTCACTGGCAACACCGGTAGCCAAAACATAACATGCATACACAAGCATGTTAAACAACAACAAACTATAGACACACCGGCTAAACCCCGGTCCTTGGAAAGTAAAGGGAAACACAGGACTAGCTTAACATCACTAGTTCGCCCTACAACCAAACCACCTTGACCATAAGCCTCACCGACAGACCACTGCCTAGGCTACAGTCTCACAGGCAAACTAGTTGCACAAAGCATCGGGTATGGCAATGACCCACCAACACCCACATACCAAACCATAGCTAGAAATACACTGTATGAATATAAATAACACACAACGTGTGGAGAGTCACACCACAAGACCTCCACAGTACGCACGGTCTCACCTCAACACCAGCTGAGCTCAGGACTCACGTACCAACACAACACAACTCTACCCACAAGGGGTACATGTATTTGTTATCACGAGGTACAACATTGAACCATAGAACTGTGCCACCTCTAGGGCACACCACAACGGTTAACGGTTTCACGGTTATAACCTTAACCAGCGGTTCACACACAAACCACTACCAGTGGTCAAACACGAATCGGTACGGAGATGACGCCACCATACGGGAATGGACTACTGGTTCATGATGCCAGTATCCAATCCAGACAACAAAGCATAAGAACTACCTCGTAGTCTCGAAGTCACGGACGGAAGGTCCAACTGCTACTCCATAACAACAAGCCAAGAATAGTGGAAACTAACTAACCACCACAACCTGCAGGTCACACACCCCGCAGGCCCATGCCTGACACCTTTAGGGACTCCGGCCGAGAACCCTAAAGTGTGGCACTGGAACAGGACTAGCTGAGGACCAGTACGTCTACTGGTGTCCGTCCCTCAACCACGAGCGCGCTACAAATGGCCACACACTCACAAACACAAGCCGTTGTCCCCTGTCATCTTTCCCCTCAACCGGACGTACTACTCAAACACAAGAGGAGGGTGTCCAGGAAGACGACACAGACCTCGACGGTACTCTGATACCGGGACAAGCCCTAAGCACCCGGTGCTAGGATAACCGACTAGAGAGGTATTCCAGAATAGGCGTTGGACCACCATAATCGGTAAGCACACAAAGCACGGTATACATACTTATACAATCTTTATGTACAACCCACGATACACAAGTGTAAGGAATAGCTTATCATCGGTCACCCTGTGACCCTCAAGCCATCCTACACACAACCGCTCATTAACGGGGTCATCACATGACCGCCAAGACCACACATTAGACTTATACACATTAACCATATCGGAACACAACCTTGCCTGTCATTGGTCACTCCGTGACCTACTTGGCAACGCAGACCACTTAATACGTATTACAATAATCTTTAAAGAACAACCACACACCAGACCTTCACTGCCAAAATGCGTCGGAGACAGTCGACGCCTTACAAATCACGTCGACCAATTTGGACGCCATTCCAAACCTTGTCGCGACAGGGCCAAGCGCCGCGACCATGTCGCGTCGGCCCTTTCAGACGCTATTCCAAAGGTTGTCACGACAAGCCTTAGTGACGCAACCAAGTCGCGTCGGCCGGACACAATCGGTCAAACCTCCGGTCAACACCTAGTCGCATCCGACCTTATCACCGTGTTTGACGCTAACACGATAGACCGCAAGGGTGGGACCAGACGACCGACTTAACAAACACATTGGAAAGCAGAATGTGTCATCGCGATGCGACGTGTTCAACGAATCGCGGCGGGGACACCCGACGCGACTCCAGCTCATCTGTGACTTCATTACACAGACCGAACCCCACACTCCCCCACGGGAGAAACACCACACAAAAGCTGACCAAACTCCAATTCAAAGCAGTAAACACAATTCCAAACCATAGCACACCACCCACACATGCTCCAACCCTTAATCCCAAAACCAAACATGCTTTAAAACAGTAACACAAGGTAGGAAGTCTCCCTACCAGCTGGAAGACGCCAAAACCTCCTCGCCGACGGCACACCCACACTCCGAGCATCGTCCTCGCATGGTTCCCGTGCCGCACGGACCGTCGGAAGTCGAGATCGCCGGAAAAACCACCATCAGGGACGCCACAGCATCCTCCCCTGCACCGGACAGAGCATCCTCTGCTCTGTCTGGCCGAAACGAAGCTTTTAACATTACATTCAAAATCGCGTCCAAGGCAGACGCCACGTTTAAACCTTTTAAACGCGTCCCCCTTATCAGACGCCATACAGGAACCTGCGCCACGTGTCACAGAGGCGGTTCACCGAATCGCGTCTGACAAGGCCGATGCGTTCAGAATTGCGTCGCCTACCTCTGTCACGATTCCAAACAGTGAACCAGCAGTGCAAATGGGCTGGCATATCTGGCCCACACTGCTCACCCTATATACACAAACCACGAAAACAGCCCATTGATCTTCTCTTGGTCAAGAGCAACACACATAGACCCGATAAACCCGGATCCAAACGACCGTACCATTACAGAGTTAATGGTCAGCCCGGTTAGCAATAGCAAACTTAGTCACCCTCGTTATGATCACCACGTACGTTATCGTTCTCTGGCCATCTGATCAAGATCAGATGGATCATTCAAAGTTTTTTCTTTCGGAAAAAAAGTTGCACCTCGCACACCCAATTGAGGCATTGGCTGCAAGGTTTTCCTTTGACTGAAAGGCGTGTGATCGGCCATTTATTTATAAGATAAGATAAAAAAAATGGCAAAAGTCAAATACAACCCAGGTGGTAACAGCCACACAAAAAGATTGTGACAAAAGAGCAACAATGATAAAAGGAATAGACCAATTACATATCCGTAGTCAAATAGTCTCAAGAATAAGTACATCATAGAAAAATTTGACGACGAAGGTTCGAACAACGGTGACAATGCTAATCATCATTATCTCCAGTTTCTTCACTTAAAGTTTCAGAATCTAATCTTACACCCGGTATGAAGATGTTTTCAACTTTAGTTAGTTTCGCAACCAGCCAAGTTGCAGTGACATCTTAAATGGCTGAAAATTCTATTGAAAGATGATTAGCAACTTGATTAACTTCTGATCGCATAGGGCTAGAGGACTGATCTCGTGGTGCTGGTACACAAATTCTGACACCCCTTTACTAGTTAGTCATGAAACGCATTTTCTCCGACTAAAAGAAGAGCTAGCCGAGGTTGACGGGAAATTAGTAGAAGGCACCGAACTAATACTCGTCAACCTTTTTACTCTTAATAGAACCTTGAAGTACATCTTTATATGAACCAACTTTGAGATTACTCGAAGAGGGAGATGTTAGAGAGACTGAACCTCCAAATTGACCAATAAGAAGATTATCGCCTGGGATAGAGTATGGTTCATGACGAGCTGGGCCTCCCCTGCCAAATTGCTAGGCTTAGCGGAGTCATCCTCTTGAATGTCCACTGTTCGGATGTCAAAAATTGGTGGAACTTCTTCGACTTGGTCCGTTCCGTGAGAAGAAAGGACTTCTTCCCAAGAGTCATCTCCACCAACACACAATGCAATAGTGTCCACGCAAGATTCGCCATGCCGCTGTGAATCACGACGGCATGGAAATATCGAACCATGCCAAAGAAAAGGTAGTCCCTAACATGGTCGGGACAGGTGTACCCCCCTCTCAGCAACCCCCCCCCCTCCCCCCTCCTTTGCGTCCGACAACCTACTCTCTGGTGGCACCCCACCCCCCAGCACCCCCCACCCCGTCTCCTCTGTCTTCGACATGAGCAGAGCTTCCACAGGGCATCTTCGGTGGTCCAACGGGTGTCAAGGGGCCTCTGGAGTCCAAACGATGGTGATGTGCATGAGGAGATCATGCAGCTAGGCGGTTCGATGGCTGCCCACAAACGTGCGCACCTGCAGACGTGCACAGGGTGCTCCTCTTTCCTTAGGGTGGCGCGTTGGGATTTTTGGATGGGGTGAGCCAAGGGAGGAGGACCTGTCGGCGTGGGGTGGCAGGCCTCCCTATCAGGAGGATGTGCAAATGGCAGCAAAGTTGTCCGGGGTGGCCGATAGGTGGGGGGAGGGAGGGGTGCGCTGAGGGGGAGGGAGGGCCGACGGAGGTGAGGGGGTGGGGTGTACAGTTGCAGTGGGGAGGGGGTGGCACGGGAAGGAGAAAGAGAGGGGGGAGGAGAGGGGAATGGACCGATGCGATACGAATCGTACCATACTATGTCCAGAAAAATTTTGTACAGTCGAGTCAGACAAGTCGGTGAACCTTGATTGGCTATCCTACTAAGATTGTGGAAAGAGAGATTTAACTTTGTGCAATTGCTGCAAGGCATTATTTTACGTACTATTTTTATGTTGAATTTTAAAACTATGATGAGCTTCCAATTAAAAATTTTGTCAAGTACTCTTGTTAACGTGGAGAAAATTTTGATTACTTTTCATGTGGGAATTGTTGAATAGAAGTGGTTACCACACCTTTCCATTGTTAACCAAGTTGAGCATATTTTCACAACTTTAATTCTTTTTAACCTTCATCTAACATGCTTTTGTTCAACAAAATTCCATTTACACTAGTTGGCAAGTTAGAATGTAATCCAACCATTTCATAAGTCATTCTTCTAAAAAAAAATTGAAATTAAATCTATAGATATTGTTCAAATATACTTCACTTGGAAGCTACGAACAATTGTAAGAGAGTTTGCATTGGCATAGCGCACAAAAACGATGTGTTGGTAAGGTAAGATTGCCTTTTTATACTACCACAAACCGTTTAATTTCTCTGTGGAACTAGATATACAAGTCTTCCATTCTATCATTATGCTCTCATACGTTTTGTCTAAATAGCCACGGAAATTAAAAGCAAAAGTATAAATAAACATGCCCATTTGGAGAGAAGCACGTACATATATATATATATCTGACATGCCACTTTGGCATGTGAAAAACCATGTGGTCACCTAGTATGATGAAAAAAGTGCATGCCCCAAGTGGTGTACGAGTACTTTATCTCTTTTTCTTTACCTTCAAGACTCAATGTCAGGTTTAGATGTTTGTTGTCGGCAACATTAGGTTCATGTCCATGAAGAAACGTTGGCATTTATAGTTCAAGTTCTGATCATTGAGCACTAGCATTGCTGAAATTTAGCTATGAGTTTTATTGTTACAATTATCTAAATGTGCACCTTGAACTAAAGGTGCCAGGTATTTGTCATGCCAACATATATGGTGCCTAACCCTAATGTGGCATGCTCTATCTTTATTCTTCCCAATAAGCTTCAATGACCGTACGTTTTTGATATTTCATGTGTACGTGTTTATTAATTAAAAGGACATCCTTCGAAGAAGTAAATACATACATTTTGAATTTTGAACACATATTATGTATCATCTTTTGTATATCCATATCCTTAATCCTTCTACGTAATTAAGTTTATCCTTATCATTAAATATCTCAAAAAGAGACATTACAATTTAGGAAGTTTCATTATAAGATTTACTATTAGTTGCATTTTTTTTTAATGATCAGAATGAGAACCTACCTCCTCCTCACATGGGCAGCAAAGTCAAGAATCTTGATTCACCACAAAAATATCAGTCAACTTAACGCAGATGCATACTATCTCATTGACCCTGCATCATCTAAAAAGTTCCAAACCTATAAGCTTTAATTTGAACCGAAAGAAAATTACCCCGAACAAGAATCCAATTAAGAGTGGGGTGAATTAGATTTTTAAAACAATTTATGGCTAAATCAATCTTAGAAAAGTTTAAACGGGATAGCAAACTATATTCACGAAGAAAAAAGATATGTGAGAGATCATATTGACAATCACGAAAAGAGATGCACGAATATTTAAAATGGTTCGAGAACAATTTTGATGTGAGGTTGCTCTTACATCCACTTTCTAAAAACTACTTAAACTACCACTAAACTACTAGACATAATGGCGCTAGCTAGTTTGTCTATTACAAATTTACAACTCTTCTAATATCAAGATGTGAGGACACCTCTCGCTTACTGTAGATATAATAGCGCTAGCTGATCTTAAATCCGCTAGCTAGTCATGAATATGCTAAATATTTGCCTCCAACACAAACATCAGAAACAAACAAAAAAAAAAAAATGATCTCCCTTACAAAATAATGACCCAAAGATCTCAACTAGAAACCCACATTAAAAGTACAAATTAAGAATATTGCAAGAGACAATTAGTTTCTAGAGAGAGTAAATCTAATAGATGGAACATGGAAGAAACTTCATTTAATTAATTTGGATCCCCACAAGTAGTAGAGCTTGAGAAACCATCATGTTCTTCAGAAGGCAAGAGACCTCCTCATTTTTCTTATTGATGCATCTCGGCTGTAACAAGCCTCCAAATTAACTTGTCTTTATATATATCCTTACTCATACAGCCTTCCTCGTTGGAGTGTAACACAAAATAACATAATCTGTTTTGGAAACATACATAATCCCAATGCGCGCTGCGTGATGGGGTCAACCATCTTGTACAGTACCATTAGCTATTTCCTGTGTTCCTCAATTTCCTTCAAAATAGTGACTTAGAAATTGCAATCATCAACTCTTAACATGATTGCCAATCAGGTTAAACAACCAAATAATTTTAAAATAGAAGAAACTCAACATGAACTACTATACAGTATACGTTAAAAACTTAATTTCCAGTTTCATGAACTCGAAGTATGCATTTTTTCCTCTTATATCCCATCCTCAGGTGCAACCAAACTATATATATATATGGTTGCTCTTCTCAATGATTGCTGTTGATCAAACCCACACAGATATATCATAAAACCCGGAACCATAAGCAGTACTACGTAGTTGGGCCAAAACACTGGAATCTAATGCATATGCAAGTTTGAAGAGGGTACAAGAGATTTTTTTTTTTTGGGGGGGGGGGGGGGGGGGGGGGGGGGGGGTGGGGGGGTGGGGGTGCAAAAGTCACATCACCATGAGTTCATCCGTGGTGAAGGCAACAAAGTCACATCACCATGAGTTCATCCGTGGTGAAGGCAACGTGCCCCTTTTTCTCTTCGTTTGCGTGCGTTGGGGAAGACTCGGATGGCGACCACTGTACAAGGATTCCTGCCTTTTAATTTGTTGGCTTTTATCCACCTTCGTTCCAGAGTCCACGTCCCCATGATTGGGGATCGTATGAAAGCTATCAGGGTGTCCTAGGACCCAATTCATATGGGGCTACGTTCCTTAGAGTTGGGGATACACACATTACACATATATACATACATGATCGTCACTAGCTACTAAGTATACATGCATGGTGATTCTAGACTTTCTAGAGAGAGATGCTCCGAGATTTCTAGGATTCTTCGTCGCCTCTCCATTCCAGCCTCGTCTTCCTCGGCGCCGACCGGGGGGAGGGGGTAGCTCCGGTTCACAGAGATGCCCCCTCCCTTCCTCTTGCCACCGAAGGAAAGTTTGTTCTCCTCTTCTTGGGGTAGTTCGTCTCTAAGTGACCTATTTCCTGTTTTGGTTCCCCCTTTTTTGGGAGTTTTTGTTCACCGGCCTTGCTGGTGCCCTTCTCTCCGATTCTATTGGAGGATGACCTGCTATACCTATATTTCTATGTTTCTAAGTGCGCCGTTGTTGTTTTGGTCTTGTTTAGTAAGTCTGATTAAGGTATCTTCTGTAGATGGAGCCTCCGGTCTCCACCATGTTCTTCCAAGATGGATCTTCTGTCTCTATCTCATGATCACCCATGGCCTTTGGTTTTGGGGCTTTCACTTTATTACTCGTTGGCCCGGCGAGATGCCTCCCTGGCGGTTTGTGGCTCTGCTCGTCCTTCGTATCTCTAGACTGCACACCTCCTCCCCGTCTTCGTCGAGCTCCTCCATGGCGACGCTGTTCGCTGGCATGCTTACCCCCGTCCAGATGTTTCCGGTGAAGTCCGACTTCCTTTGGCGGCCCTGTGCGACGTTTGAACCGGTGTGGAAGTCTGTGAAGAGGTGCTCAAGACTGCGCAGGCCCGTCCTTGTTGTGAAGCCTATTGGAATTGCTCCTGCTGTTGGTGATGTCTTCCCGCTCTTCTCCCCTGAGTTGGGACCTTGGGCTTTGAAGTTGCTCGTGGCTGAGCTACATCCGTACACCACCCTTATGTGTACGTCTTCCGAGCACTCGTTATACTGCATATCAGAGTTGCAGCTGCTCCATTTGAGTGGTCTTCCTCAGCAGTCTGGTGTTTTCTTCATCCAAGCTTCATCCTTTGTGGAATGTTTCTTGTTCTGTTCGATTTGGGGCGTTTGCGCATTCCCTGATGTATTCTTCCTCTGGTTTTGCCCCTTAGCGCTGTTGGCGTGGGTGATGGTGTTCTGTTGCTCCCATACTTCTGCTTGCAGAGTATGGATAGCCATACTTCTCTTGTACCCAGCAACCTTTTCACTGCTGTTCCTTGTACTCCCCAGTTAATTTAATATATATATTATCTTGTCAAAAAAAAAAAAAAGTATACATGCATAGTCTCCCTCCTCCCCAAGTTACCTCTTGTGGGCACTCTCAAGAACCATGCAGATAGATCACTCAGTACTCGCTGTATAATTAAGCAAGAAGAGCACCTATATATATATCTACTAGTCAAATAAATGCGCTACGCGCATGTAGTATATTTGTGGATGTAGTATAATTATTAAAATAATTTTAAAAATAAATAAAAAATAACTTTTCATATGCTTGAAAATAAAATAAGGAAAGATAATTTTTTAAAATAAAAAATAAATTAATTAGAATTTATTTCATATTATAAACTAAAATTGGTAATTTAAGAAATGTATTCGGCATGCTAAACAATATTAGAGAGAAAGAAAGATACAATTAAATTTAAACTAAATTTAAACAATTATAGAAAGGTAAAAATATTCATAAACGTACATTTTAATTAAGATTCACAAATATTGATAAACGTACGTTCTAATTAGTAATTTTAGGATTTACCTTTTAAAATGTATTCAAATATTCTTTTTCATATCTTAATTAAATAGCCACAAACTTCATAGGAAAGTGAGAAGAAAAGAATAAAAAATATAAATAGAGAAAGAATGAGGTAAGAAAAGTAAAAAAATTAAATTATAGATTTAAATAATCAATTGATTGGAATTATAGATCATTTCATCACTTAAAATCCAATCATCTCAGTGTAAATTGATCTATCATTTTTCAATTTAACACTTAAATAATTGTTCAATTTGAAAAACCAATTGCTTGAGCTAAATCCATGAATTGTTTCTCACTAAAATAATCAATCCATCTTCTTAATACAATTATTCTCACAAATTTTGACCATCCAAATTCACTAAATATGTACATATTACCCCTCCAACTATGACGCAACAAAAAATAGTATCTTCTCCCTCTTTCATCTTGGACAACAATATTCAATCTTTTATCACATTCTAATTTTTTTTGCTCCTCTTCATTTAACATCTTTTTAATTT
This sequence comes from Colocasia esculenta, assembly GCA_014218235.1. Taxonomy (NCBI): domain Eukaryota; kingdom Viridiplantae; phylum Streptophyta; class Magnoliopsida; order Alismatales; family Araceae; genus Colocasia; species Colocasia esculenta. The sequence goes on along the minus strand of CM024757.1, from coordinate 33,406,041 downwards.
TATCTATTTTTTGTTGATAAAAAATAAACCTTCTTTCAGTCTGTGGATGTCGAGAAGAAAAATCTTTCATTCAAAAATAGTAACTGTGTTCATCCATCACTACGACAAAAAAAACAAAAATAATAAACATCAGTTGTAAAGATTTTTTTTCAAATGAATAATAATTTCATAGCAAAGACAATGTTTATACTTTAAAATAAAATTTAAAGTAAAATCATATAAAAATTAAAGCATATAAAATTTACTTTTTATGCAAAATATTTAAATGATCACATTTATTTGTGTAAATTCCATGGGCTGTGTGGATATCGCCGTCAGCGGGGAAAAATCAGAACCAGCGTGAGGCCCTGATGCCCCCTCCCCCCCCCCCCCACCTTCCCCCCACCTTCCCCCCAAAAAAAAATCAAAATGGCAATTATTTAAATACAACAGGAAGCAAGTTTCTTTTCACATGTATTCTCTCTCCTTGTGCATCTACGAGAACCTGACTTCTGACCTCATCTGCGGTGTGGAACTCAAATAGACTATTCGCCTCTCTTGCAATATTTTAAGTTTTCTTTGATGAGAAGGTCCATAACCTGAATTGGGAGTGGCCACTGAGCAGTATGCCCCACTGTCTCCTGTACTATACTGGAGCTCGAGTTGTCTTTTCCCATTTTATGAGTTCTGACTACATCCCCCATTACTCCACTCATCTCTCTCTCAGGCCGCCTGCTGCCCACCAGAAAGGGCGCTACCTCCAACTCTCTTCTGCTCATCTTCTTCGGCATTACAAGAACAACCAAAACCCAGAACAACACCTTGGAGACAGCGGCGAGGCAGGAAGGAGAAGAAGCAGCGATGATGTTTTTGGCAGTGTAGGCGAAGTTGATGGTGAAGGACAGACACCGGTGGCAGCCCCCACTACTCCACTCATCTCTCTCTCTCTCTCTCTCTCTCTCTCTCTCTCTCTTCTCTCTCTCTCTCTCTCTCTCTCTCTCTCTGTTGCATTAGAAAGGACGCTACCTCCAACTCTCTTCTCTGCTCATCTTGTTCGTCGTTACAAGAACAACCAAAACCCAGAACAACACCTTGGTATCTTTCCCACTGGTCTCTCTGTGCCTACCCGTGTCTTCTTATAAATACTTTAGCTGGAGAGGCAACGGCGAGGTAGGAAGCAGAAGAAGCTGCAGCGACATGATGTTTCTAACAGTGCAGCGGTGTAGGCGAAGTTGATGGTGAAGGAGAGGTATCTGTGGCAGCCCGATCGCTGCACCCGCGCGACGCCAAGTCCGCTAGAAGAACTACCTTCGCCCGGGCCGCTGAAGAAGGGGTCTCTCACCTCTGAGGAGCAGGCCCGCCTCGTCTCCCTCCAGGCCAAGCTCAGCAACGACCGCTAGCTCAAGGTCTTCAAGAAGAAGCAAGACACACCGCCACCTCTTCCCCGAGGAGCTGCCGACGTTTCCCAGAAGGATGCCATCCATCTACCTCCCTCTGCGTCCTTGCATGTCGAGGAGGATAATCCCACCCGACCTCTCCCTCTCTGCCGGTAGCACCGTCGAGGGAGGCGGCGCCGCTGTCCCTTCCACTCCGACCCTCTCCCTCGCCACCCTCACCAATACTATTGTTGGTATAGACAGTTCAACTGCGTTGTCGTGTGCAGTTCCTCCCAAACACCCACACCAAAACGAACTCCTTCCGGCGTGGATGTTGGCTCCCGTGCTGCCGCAGCCGTCCTCCGCCGCTCACTCCACGGCCGATGCAAAAGGGGCGGCGAAGAAGCTGGGGCTTGCATGGACATGGAGGAGGGTCGGCAGGCGTGGGCGCAGCACAGGAAGGAGCAGCTTGGCGGCTAATGAAGTTGGAGCAGCAGCTGGGCGCAGCACAGGAAGGAAGCAGCAGAGGGTGACGATGGATTACCTTGCAACCTGCGTTAAAACTTGGAATATTTCTTCAGCAGGTCTTCTTGTGATCCTTCTGCTCCTTATCTTCTACAAATGTGTTAAATTAAACTTCAGAAAACTATCTTTCATATTTGTTTTTAAATTATAAAAAATGGTAGAGTATCTGGAGAGGTGACGATGGAATACCTTGCAACCTGTGACTTCTCATGCTGATTCCCTCCGTTCTGCTTTCTGTGCTCTCTAAGTTTTTATTAGAGCAAGAGAGCCGTGAACCAACTGATTCACGTTCTTGAGCTTTGTATTTTAATTTAGGTTTTCCTTTTTTAACTCTATTTTCAGAGTGTACGTTTTAATCTAAGTTTCCTTCTTTTAACTTTGTATTTTAGGTTGTGCGTTTTTCATTAGCTCTCCGTTTTAAATTCTATGTAATGAAAGCAATACATTAACACTACACATTCCCTTCAGACGTTTCAAACCATTAGCAGAAATTAGTCTTACGTTTCAAATCCTTAATGACAATGCAAATTAAAGGGATCTCAATAAGTTCCATTCAGCGTTTTCAATCATTATCAGAGAATCGTTCTGACGTTTCAAACCACCATTCAAATTAAGGGGAATTAGACCGGGTCGTTTCTGTGTTTCAAACAACCATGCAAATTAAAGGGATTTAGACCGGGCAAATGAACCGGACGAAAACTCAAAGTGTCACTTCTAATATATAGTATAGATATATCTGCATGTCTGTATCCCATCTTTTTCCTTGTTCCTTCCTAAGGGAGGCTAACAATGAAGCATGTGGTCCAAGTGGGTATGACCTAGAGATATTTGAAACTCTTCGATCTTCAGGGAAAAGGATCACAAGTTTTTTGGATTTTTAGACACCAAAAGCAATCATTTATACATCGAGAAATATTATATTGCCATTTTTTTTTTCCCAGTTCCAAGAATTGGACAGTGGACAATGTCAAATTTGAGTTCGTCACAAAAGCAATTTGAACTTGTTGGGGTGGGGGGTGGGGGGTGGGGGGCTTGAAATCTAGTTTGTAGCAAACCTACCTGATCTTAAGCCTTCCAATCTCATGACAGACAGTGGAATTATATATGGGAGTGAGAAAGAAAAAAAAAAGAGAGAGAGAAGAAAGATAAAAGAGATGCATGTTTTGGAGATTACAATCTCTTCTTATTTTGCTGCCTTATAAAACATATTAAAAAATGTTTAATATTAACCTGATGCTACGTACTACGATAAAGAGAAGAGACATATCACAGGTAGCAATTGTGTCCTTAAACATTTCGGACTTGCTTTGTCAAAGATCTGACCTGATTTGGTTCAGGACAACATAAATTTTGAGGATACAGTCAACTTTGGCTCACACCATCTTTTTTTTTTTAAACACTAAGCTAGCTCGACTTATCTTAATTTAGGCCAATCATGACATACAATATTCTATTTTAAAGATGTGGAGTTAAATTAAGATTGTTAACCGACGGGTATGCCATCGGTTGCTGTCCACATGGGGCAACCAAGGGTTGCCTAAGCAACTCTTGGAGAATGGCCACCGCAAGTGCTGTTACCACCTAGAGTCTCATGCACTCTAGGACTCTGGACACAAGAGAGATCTGGGCGTGGCTTGGGTCCCGTGTTTTTCTCCTCTCCCATGCGCATGAGAGAAGTGGTATTCTCTCTCTAGGAAAACATCTTGCGCAACTCTCTCTCACTCTTGTGCAAGACTTCTTTCACGGGACATCACCACCGAATTCCAAAAACGTTTGGAGCGAGGAAACTACGTACGAAGAAGACTCTTGTAGCCTTCTTTTCCGATCCTACGAGATTCTGCAACGCACGAGGTAAACACCTCGATCAAGATCGAACAAAGATCAATATGCATTCATTACTGATGAGCTAGTCAACCCCCATTAGGAGGATCTAGCTGACCTCTAGTAGGTTTGAGTTGAGACTTCAGACGATAGAGATGAGCGAGAATAATGGCATGTCAAATGCTAACATTGCTCCGACCTGTAAAGAAATCACTCTTGAGAAGGTGTTCTCAAAGTTAACCCTCTGATTGTCAGAGCTTTGTTGAATTTGATTCGAGGATGGAGATGAAGAGTTTGGACGAGTGTCTTGTTTAACATCTGTCCTTCTTGATCTTATATGAGATTGTTGGCTCTCTTTTGAAGGAGGTGGTGAGGTAAAGAAAAATGTGACATCCTATATAAGATGAATCCCCTCTTGAAGCCTTACCTTCTTCCCCTCTTTGCTCTCTTTTTAGAGGTTACACTTAGGTGGTGTTTGATAACACTTAAGCTTAAAGTCAAAAATCTTATTTCCTATCTATTCTCTAAATCTGAAATAATTTAAAAAGTACTAAATATATATAAAATATTCATTAAGAGTTGTTTGATAACCAACTTAAGTAACATCTTAACTAATATCTAATCAACAAAATTTGAGGCACAATTGATTAATTAGTATGCCACTTTTTTACCCATAGGTGTTGGATTCAAAACTTAGAACACTCTAAAAATTTATTTTTTGAACAAAGTCGCCGCCGGCGACTGTCGTCGGATTTCGGCTGGTGCCAACGACTGTCATCGGATTCTTGCCGGCCGCTGGAGACTATCATCGAAATCCGACTGACAATCGACGACCATCAGTCGGTCGTCTACGGTCTCATCACAACTGGCAGTCGATTTGAAAAAAACAAAAGTGATCTCTTATGACTTAAAAATTAAGTGATTTTTCATATTTAAGTGATTAAATTATATATTATTTTAGATATTTTATCAAATAATTTGAAGTATTAAAATTAATCACTTTATACATAAAGATGTCTATTAAGGGTTATCAAATAGGCCATTAGGCCGAGTCCATTAAACCTGAATTGGGCCTATTTAAGACTGATAGAGTAAGGGATTATCAAGTACCAATACGATTATATATTCACATCTCTCTCGTTGGCCTTATAAAATTTCAAGGACAAAAGACCAACTACTTCAATCTTCTCACAGTGTACGTACTATAAGTCAATCAAATCCAACGATGTTGTGTGTCAAAACACTACTCTCCAAGGTTACCTTGCTCGTCCGAGCTTAATTTGGCTCTTCCTTTTTTCCGTTGTACTTAGAGCTAGGGCTATCAATAGGCCGGACCCGGGCTAAGTTTATATGAGCCCAGTCTAGACCCGACTCATCGATATGCAAGTCTAAGCCCGGCCCAAGTTCGAGCAATGTTGAGTCGGGTTGGGCTCTATACTTTTACAAAATTATAAACCTCGACTAAGGCCCGGCCCGACTCGAATACTTAAATGAAAATTAAATTAATAATAAAATAATATATTTAATAATATAAAACTTATAATCTCACTCAATTAAGTAGAGTTTTGATGTTATCTATTTAATTTGTTTGAAAAGAGAGTTTTTAACTTTTAAATAAGTAAAATAACATAATTGTAACTAAGTAAAATTTAAGATTTGAAAAGAAAAAAAGAAAAGAGAACGAGTCGGGCCGGCCTATCGGGCTGAACTCAAAGCCCGAGTCCGGCCCATGGGCCTAGTTAGATTGGACTTTTAAACCCTACTAAAAATTTATGAGCTGAAAAGAGTCTTGTGGCTCGGCCTAAAATCGGGTCAAACTTACGGATCTATCGAACCAGTCCGGCTCAAAATCAGGCCAAACTCGCAGACCTATCGAGTCAGCCCGGCCCATTGACAGTCCTACTCAGAACATTTATTATAACACTGAGCATGCAGCCTCATGGAGCCATCCCATGTTCCTAGCTCACAAAGCAGTTCCCACTATTCTAATCATGAACAAAACCCCATCCATGCAGATGCAGTCACATAAGAACAACACTCCTCTCATTAATGCCTAGGGGCATCTCTGATCTCCACACACACACACACTTCCATCCAACTGTCAAATGCAAGGAAAGGGCAAATTTTTATGATGTGGTGGAGCCCTCAAACCAACTCCCTTGTCCGGTGTAAAGAGAAGATAGAAGGGGGGAAAAGAAAAGCCCACTTGTATCAGCTGCAGTTGGGGGACGAGCATGGCACCAACGTGGGGGGGTGAGATCAGATCCACTTATGTAGGTTCCCAAAGAAAAAGGAAAAGAAGAAAGCTCTGAACAGGATCAGATTTTAAAATGGGTCAAGATGGGGAGTTTTAAATTGTAAGGGAGATTCTTCTTGAACTCTCCCTCTTTAATAATGCTTCCTTCCCCCATGGTGAACCGTCTCCTCTCAATGGTGATCTCCGACGTGGGAGCACTGAACGGAGGGTGGGGATGGTGTGAATAAGATCATATAGGAAAGCAACTTGTTAAGAGTAAGAAGAAGGTCATCTTCAAAACAACACGACAAAGCTTTTGTTTTGAGTTCTGGAGATGGGAGGGGGTGGACTTTCTCTGACTATTTAAGTGCTTTTGGCTTTCACTGGTCTTTTCCCTCTTATTAAACTTCTTGGTAAGTCCAAGTTCAGACTTCGGGGCTTCTTAAAAGCCGTTAACGGGCGCCTTTGGGCTTTTGTTATTGCCGCCTTCTCTTTTATCTGAGGGTGGGAGGGAGGGGTCTAGCTTTTCCGTTTCACGTGCGAGTGGCAGATTCAGCGCATGCGCACGCGTTCGTCTCCACGTGTGTAGTGGCGCGCATGGACGAAAGAAGGGAAAAAGGTGTAGAAAGAGGAAAAGAGAGCGGGGAAAAGGGTGGGTGGGGGAGGATCGTACTGGTGTGTAGGCACTAGTTGCGTGCGTTCATAAAAAAAAAGCGTTTTTGGGAAATTTTAATATTACATGTTTCAAGAGAGAAGGTTCTGGGTTCCTTTTTGTGATTAGTTTATAAAAAATATGCTGATTCTTATGATGCCATCTTTGGATCTAATCCAATTTTTAACGTGCTTGTCTTAGAATATTACTTAAGAATTTAAAGTGTTTTTAAAGTACATCTTGGGCTTTTTTTAAGTAAAAGGACCATAGCTATTCTCTATATACTCCTCATGGGTTTTTCTTAGTAGCAGAAAGGACCATATTATCTAGCTATTCTCTATATACTCCTCATGGGTTTTCTTAGTAGCAGAAATGATCATATTATCTCATTTTCTTTACTCCTTTACTTTTAATTCTTTTTTCAAGCACTATGACCACAAAATGTTATGAAGCTATGAAGTTAAATGCGGTCAAGTGATTAAGGAGTTAGAGGTGGATAAAGGTTGCAAGAATAAACAAAAAAAATCATATCAAGAAAATTACGGAGGAAGGGTGATAAAGAAAATATTCCTTCCCGCTTTATGAAGTTTTTTTTTAAAAAAAAAATTGTTCATTGCTTTTGATGGTTTACGTTCTCTCTCTTTGTGCAAAGTTGTCCTCCTATTGAGGTTTCTTTCTATTTAAAACATCTGAACCAAGAGAGGTGACTAGGTAAACACATGGCTGAAGAGATTCCTCTGGGTTTTTTCTATCCTTGTCAACTTATACTATACACCATGGCTGATTTGAGGTACCCGGAGACAAAGTTAAGTGTCTAGTGTAAGTTTCTATTGGAAGTACTTATCAAATTTTCATGAGCTTTTTTAAGAGAATATGTTTAATCTTTTAGAATATCGAGAGTAAAAGTCGCCCTCTCCAACGTCAATTTCGAAGTACTAGTAGTTTGGGTCATGAGCTTAGAAATTTCCTCTTGGGCAATGGGACTTCCTTGATACAATGAAATTTGTTTAGATTAGAACCCACGTGAGCTGGTATATAACTTAGTTAACATATATATGAGTTAAATGTGGTCTCATAGCTAGCCATAAAATACTTATCCAACTCTTACATTTGAGGCATTGACGATGGTGGGATCCCGTACAGTACATACTCTGAGCTGTTGGATGATTTTAAGATTAGAGTTAGCCAACAGACAATGTCACTTGCATTGGTGGTCTATAGCCAAAAGGAAAGGTGTCAAAGTCCTCTTGGGAGGAAATCCTCAAATACTCAAATTAAAAGAGATCTAGATCTAGAGAAAAGTTTATTGCACTTGCACATTGCACTTTAAGTGCAATATGACTAGATAATAACTATGTGGCACTCCTCACATGAGGAGTGATAAAATGACAATCCAACTGTTGGATGTCACATGGGTTAGTTGGCTAGTTACATTGCACTTAAAGTGTAATGTGCAAGTGCAATAAACCTTTCTCTTAGATCTAAGAATAGAGAGAACTCTCAAGTCTTTCAGGTGTCTTCTCCCTCTTAGTTCTTACCGGGATTGATGAAGGGTTTTTCTACTTATAACCCTCTTTTAACTTTCCACATGGAGTTTGAAGAATTTTAAAACTTTTCCCATGACTCATGGTAATGGGTCTTTATAGAAAATATACTGAGGCTCAAAATTGAGCAACAAATGTGCCGACCGAGCTATAGATTCAACGCCTAATAATAGAGATGTTGGTTGAGCTAAGATTTAAGGCTGGGCAATAGATGAGCTAGCCGAGCTACAAATTCAAGGCCGAGCAATGTAGGTGCTCGCTAAATTAAGGCTCATGGTCAAGCAATAGATGAGCTAGTTGTAAGCCAAGATTTGACGCTAAGCAATGGAGGTCAAGCAATAGATGAGCTAGTTGTAAGCCAAGATTGACGCTAAGCAATGGAGGTGCTAGCCGAGTTAAGGCTCAAGACAAACTATATATATGATTAGTTGGTCGAACTTGATAAACAAGGTTTATTTAATTTACATCATCTCCCCAATTAATTTAAGTTTTGGAGACAAAAAATTCTCAATTAATATAATTTTGATGATAATAAAAATTTTAATGACAAATTAATGCTAAACAAAATAAAATATTTGGTAATAACAAAACCATATTTAGTCACAAAAGCTAAACTTACAATGTTATGATAAAACTCAATGATAAAATTAAATGAGAAAACAAAATCATAAGTATTGACGAAATAAAAAGATTTATTATTGGAAAAACATGATCTATGTCGTAGTCATAAAAAATCAAGTCTAAGGGACATTGCTAAAATGTATCTCTGACAATCAAGTCTCAGATATAAACTTAGAAATGAGAAATGAAATCAAGTTTTAGGAGATAAAATGAACCAAATCTAAAAAATCCTCTGATTTAGAAAGAAAAAATGAGTCTGAATAGAAAATAAGTCTCAAGAGACACATGATAGAAAACAAATCTCAAACTTAACTTAGAAACAAATCCTGCATATCATAAATATAGTGTCTTAGATCATCAAGAAGAACGAGTCTCAAGACAAAACAATGGAATTGAGTCTTACATAGCAAGCAAATTGAGTCCCAACTCATGAGCAAAATAGAGTCTCAGACTCATATGTAAAAATAATTCTTAGGCCTGTTGAAATTGAGTGTGACTTATGAAAGAAATCGAATCTCAAAATAAATAGAAATGAGTCTTAGATTTAAGTGAAATCGAGTCTCAGACTTAAGTGAAAAATGAGTCTCAGGCACATCATGAGAAATATCGAGTCTTAGAAATAACAAAACAGAATCAAGTATCACTCTCAAGAGCAAAATGACTCTTAGGAAAATAAGTCTAACTCTTAAGAAAGAAAACAACTCTATGAACAAAAATGAGTCTCACAATGAAGGATAAAATGAGTCTCATTTTGAGACTAAAATCAAGTCTCTCTCAGAGAACTAAAAAATCAAGTCTTACTCAGAATGAAAATGAGTCTTATATCTTACTCTGACGATAATGAGTGTCAGTCACGTTCTAAGAAATGAGTTTCAAAATAAAGACAAGACAATAAAAATGACTTTGTAGAAAATGATAGGACTCTCAAACGAGTCTTTCACACAGAACACAAAACTAGCCTTATAGACAAAATTGAGTCTTACAAAAATGACTAAGGAAAACTTAAATTCTATTGAATCTAAAAATAAGATGAGTCTCTTCAAGACTTAGAACTGAGTCTTTACTTATAATAGAGAAAACTGAATCTAAAATATAAGATGAGTCTCTTCAAGACTTAGAACTGAGTCTTACTTATAATAGAGAAAACGAGTCCCACTTAGAAATATAAAATAAGTCTCAGACTCTTAGAAACATGACAAATCCATCAAATGAGCAATCCAACCCCACCACATTCTCCACCAGGGAACTACAATGCACATTGGGCTCAAATCTCTGACCCAAAACACTTACACAAGTCACAAAATCTTAGAACACAGTCCTTTGGCCACACATTGGCCCAATAACCAACCAAAACTTGATAATTGGGAATCTAAGATGCCCAGATGCCACAGAAGGAGATGGATCCGACCTACTAAGGCACAGTTTTTCTAACCCCTTGGGCCACTAGCATCCAACTCATAGCATGATAAAGTAGCCCCCAGGCTCATTGTCCCCAAATGGCTTTCCATCTACCAAGACTGAGTTCTCAGCTCCTGAGCCACGATAAGGCTTGCCACTTCAACGTCAATAGCATAGCAATGCCTGCAGCCAAGCACACCCTTGTAGTGTTAAGATAAGGTCTTACTGGCTACCCAACACGCCTCTATCCCACCAAGAAATGGCCTCTTCACTTGCATAGCATGTCTTCCCTCCCTAGAGACCATTGATAGCAACATGCCCTTTCTATGCCTCGTGAGGAAAAAATTAGACGACAGCACCCCATCCCTTGTTTGAGGTCATGTCAATCCGACATCCACCTCCAACTATCTCCAACGACTAAGTAGCATAGCCCAAGGAAGGGTCGTAGGTATGGTGGATCCCTTGACACTTGCTTAAAAGAGAATGAATAGAGGACAAGGAAGGTAAGAAACAAGTTATAGACTTTCACACCTACACACAAGAGCACTTAGACTCTCCACCTTTGTTCTAGCCAATTCTGAAACTCGAGCATTTAAAGGTTCTCTCCAAATATCACTCTTATGCCCCTTGATCGTTCTCATCGGTTGTAAGAGGGCGCAGCATCCCCTCGTCAAACAAATTCAAGAGCCATAAAAATGGTCGGTGAGAATTCATAATCACTCTCTCACCTCTACAATTATATATTACACCTCAGAAGTTTAGTATGCGCCCACCCCCCACCCCCCCCCCCCCCCCCAGCCCAAGCTTTCAAATAAAATACTTTTTCTTAATCTAAACTTTCTAAAGTAAAAAGGTCAAGTAATTGAGTCAGAATTTGAATGCAAGGAAACAAAGTTTAAAGTTCTAAAAGTCACACATTTGACCAAAAACCATGAGTGCTTTTCAACATATGTCTCTGTCACAGTTCATAAACTACCAACTCAAGACATGTCACATGTGGGGAGACTGACCAAGGGAGTTCGTGTGTATAAAAAAACTCCAACTTTATGTTGAAGTATTCATCTCTCCTTTTGAAAGAACAATCGCCTAAGAGGTGGGGAGGTACTCTTCATGAAACTTTTGGCCAGGTCTCTTCCACCTCCCCACCCCCCCAACCCAACTCCCAACGAAAGCAAACAGGGAAAAGAATTCAAAAACTAACTCCACCTTCACATGCCGATGGTACTTGTGACACTACTGAAATTTAAGTCCCTCACAAGAGCAGCAACTCTTGGCAGGCTTGCACGGCTTTGGGACAAACACTCCCCACGTTAAGAGGCCTGCACGGAGCCAATGGGCGGGGACCCATTTCTCTTCTTTCTTCTTTCCTTTTCTATTATCACCCCCACCCAAAACTTAAAAGGACCCATGATCTATGATAGGTAGTCTTTAATGTTACTGTGGATTGTTCACTCTAGTATTCATCGAGGGTACTTACAAACTCAGATCATCTTGAATGTCTATGATGAAGAGTTTTGGTGATTGCAAGTTTGAGTTTGATGGATGATATTAGGAGTCATAGAATTCTCTTACTAATTCATATTTATAACATAAAGAATACGGAGTTGTTCAATAATTAAGACCGTCCGATATACATTTTAGAACTTAGGTTTAAATTTCCGCCCTCACACTCACCTATCAAAAAAAGACCAGGGATGTCAATTAAATTAGGTTGGCTCACAAGTCTTGCGACACGGACATAAAAACACAATTTGTACGCTAAGAGTGATCTTATTGATTGTGTGTTCCATCGTACAAACAAGTAAGAAGAGTTTAATATCTAAAATCTATCAAATTTAATTATAAGAATTTTTTTTATGAATTACAAATAATTAGAATTTAAATATACAACTTAAATTCGAATTCAAGAACATGTTTGTACAATTCAAAAAAGATTACGCCAATCAACTTAGCACACACACAAACAAAAAAATGATAAACAAAATCTAGCCACAAAAAATCGCCGGCCCTACCCAATCTCCCCAACTTTTCATTACCGCCCATCCTCCTTTTAATTAGAACTTGGTAAAAAAGTTTGTGCAACTCCTTGTTCCCCCTGTCCCTTTTTTTTTTTCTGGTTAAGATTTTGTTGGCGGGCCAAAACCGGATCCACAGGAAAAGCCCCGGGCTGACTTTTTGCAAAATCGGGTCGGGTCAGACCTCTTTAAGGTCCGAACCAAATCCGGTTTATCGACACGCCCCAGAGCTGAGCTGACTAATATAGACAAATGTCAATTTAATGTAGCCTCGAGCTGTTCATTCACTTGTAGCAAGTGCACCAACGCTTAAGATATTTATTTGCTCTCATGGTGTTCCATTCATCGAGATGGGAGCCACAGCAGACAACTGGTGATGTGAGTTGTCAGGCAAGTGTGTCTTAACGGAATACCTAAAGTATATTATTGTATAAAAATATGAAGAATAAAAAAAATGGGAGAGGCCTTTTTTAGAAGCTTCAACAGATAAATGGAGATGGCCTGGGGATCAGCCATCAACCAACTCAGTCCAATTCCTCTTCATCCCCCCGCCCCCCTAGTTCGAGTTCTTAAGTGAAACTTATACACAAGTGAAAATTAATAAATAAGAGAAATATTTATTGTAAAAAAAAATCTTATAATAAAAATGAAATGGGGTGTAAGAGAGGAGATCTGTAGTGTCTATCAGGGGTTTTAAACCAATATAATTACTCTCTTATAATTTATATCATCATTATTGCAAAATCTTTCTCTTTTTTCTCTCTCTCTCTCTATTTTGACAATAATTACAAGATATTTCTTATAATAAACATTTCTAAACAAGAAAATAAACAAACTTGCACCCTAACAAGTGATGAATTAGAGGACAGTAGGCCTTATTGTGTAATCAATCCCCTATATGAATTGGGGTTAAGAGGGCAATGCCTCAAAGTGCACAAGCTTGTGAGCTCCACACCACAGGTGGACAACTGTTAGGAATGGGGGCATGGCCTTGGTGTTTATCTCCTCTCCCTAAACCCTATCGATCTTGGTGATCACGATCGTTCACCTTCTCTAATCATGCATGATCCCTTTTGCAGCCTCTTCCTCCTGCTTCCTACTTCTTTGTACTACACCAAGTGATTAATGGAAAGAAACAACATCTTGGCCCCATGGCCAACCAAAAGAAGTAAAAGCCAAAACACTGGTTGAGATGATCTTATAATATAATCAAATGTGAAGATTAGGCTACATTGTGATGTTTTGGACATTATATACATTTTACATGTACTAATAATGTTTTTTGTAAATACCACATGTTTAAAAGTAACATCACGCGTGGGGTATTTTGATCAGTTACTTATCGAAAAAAGAGTGGTGTTATTATATGTTTTGAACAAATAATTGCATAGTATACCTTCTTGTATAATATGCTTATGGGAAGAAAAAAAACAACAACACTTCACTAAAGTTTCCAATGGATGCCCCGTTTAGGAAATCAGGTTTATCGAAAAGAGAGTTAGATCCAATTAACTCAGGAGGGTCAAATTACTTACTTCATCACCCCTCTCTCCCATAACTCGCGCTTTCACTATAAGAGGAAATCTTCACTTAAAACCTCTTATATATCATATGAGTAAGTTCATCTGCATCAGTTAATTATCCTACTTTAAAAAAGATGTGTGAACGATAAAAAGTGATAAGAAAATGAAGACTTAGTGGGAAATTGAGTCACAAAAAGATGCCACATGGCAAGTGCCCACTGCAGATAGCCACATCGCCTTGTCAACCGAACCAACCCGCTCCAACTCCAAGTGGGGGCACAAACACACACAAGAGCACAGGTGCCAAGGCATTCCAACCAATCCACAAGGAAGGGAATCTTTACCACCCACCCCCTCCTTTGGCCTGGGTGTTTGGGTGCTGTGAGAAAAGTGAAAGTGATGGAGAGGGAGGGACATAAATAGGTGGAAAGGAGAGAAAAGATAGAGAGAGAGAGAAAGAATAAAAATTATAAATATTAAAAAAAGACCTTGTACTAAATTTTAAGAAGGGCAAGAGGTTAAAAAAAAAAACAAAATAATAAAGAAAAAAGATTGGAAGGTGTTGAGGGGGGTGGAGGAAACGAGGGAGAGCGTCCCGCACATGTGCCTGCAATTGTGTGCGTGTAATATCTAATAAATCTTATTTCTCTCTCTTCTCCCCAACGCCAATATCCACTCTTCTCTTCCCTCCTCGAAATCTCACACGCAGAGAGAGAGAGAGAGAGAGAGAGAACGAGAGAGTGTCGTGTCTGGTGCTGTGCTGCTGCTGTGCTGCTGCGCGGTCGTTGTTCCACCAACTCTGGTGAGCGGGGAGTGGAGGCAACCGCTGCTGCTTGCTGCTGGAGTGTGTGGTCACCGGGGTCGCGTCTTTGCTGGTGGTGGTAGTGTTTCTGGAGTCTGGGCTGGGGAGGGAGAGGGAGGCGTCGGCGGGGGGTGTGGAGGCGGGTTCTTGGGAAAGGCGGAGGGAGGGCGAAGAATGAGAGGGTGTGCAAGATGGGCAACTGCGGAACCAGGGAGGAAGCGGCTGCTGTAGTTACCCATGCCCAAGGTAGTGTATCACGGCCGCCGCCGCCGATATCTTCCCTTTTTTCGTGCCGTCCGGGATGGGGTGCTGCATTCCCTTCCCTTTCCTGTTTCCGCATCCGCTTGCTTGCTCGCTCATCAAATTGCATCCGGCGGTCTCCCTCTCCACACATTGTTCAGATCGACCTTCTCCGAAATAGTCAGTTTGCCTGTATTTGATCATATCCTTGCACTGAAATTCGTGAAAAGATTTGGTGGAACACTTCCCCTGAGGCATTCTCCTTGATCTTTCTTCGGTGCGAGTTATTGGACCTTGGCATCTAGGTGTTCTTCTCGTTGACAGTTTTTAGAGGCCTGCCTAACCAGAAATTAGGTGTTCTTCTATGTTATTATTGTTATTTTAACCTTTTTCCCCACAAAACATTGAGGTGTGTGCAAACTTTCCACCTTGTTTCTCTCTCTCTCTCTCTCTCTCTTTTTAGTTTACTCCTTTCATGTTATAAAAAGTGCCTGCAACTGAAATCCCTTGAAATGTTTGTCTTGTTCCTCGTCTATTTTTTTTCCCCTCATTAACTTTGTCTCATCTGCAGTTCAGCAGCTACACTTGTTCCCAGTAGCTGTAAAGAGCACACCTTCAGAGAAAAAACACCACCGTTCTTTCTCAGATTTGAGTGATCCGTGCACCCCTCGAACCATTGAAGATTCGAGAAACATCTCTCTGTATACCAATCTGATCGCGTTCACATTGTTCGAGCTAGAACAATTACGAAGAGCTTCCGCTCCGATTACATCCTTGGTGAAGGAGGGTTTGGAACTGTCTATAAGGGATACATTGACGAAAATGTGAGAGTTGGCCTCAAGTCTCTTCCTGTTGCTGTCAAGCTGATCGCGTTCACATTGTTCGAGCTAGAAACAATTACGAAGAGCTTCCGCTCCCGATTACATCCTGGTGAAGGAGGGTTTGGAACTGTCTATAAGGGATACATTGACGAAAATGTGAGAGTTGGCCTCAAGTCTCTTCCTGTTGCTGTCAAGGTTCTTAACAAAGACGGCCACCAGGGGCATAGAGAATGGCGTGTAAGTAAAGGATTGAGCGCACATGCTATTGTGCTGCACTTGTTGTTACTGTTCCTTTAACAAGCCTCAGTAGGTTTGATTGTCAAAGTCTTACTTCAATTGTTACTGTGCAACCCTTTGTCTCATTCATTGGTTGATTTTGTTGCTTCTGCCCTTTTAATCATTGATATGGCGATAATCTGCTGCAATGGAAGTTGGCTGCCACCCCCCCCCCCAAAAAAAAATAAAATAAATAAATAAATATAAAATGATTCAGAGAAGGGCCTGAGTGATTCTAGTAAATAGTTTTACTTTTCATTTTGTTAAATGTACCAACCTGTGTCTTCTTTTTGAGGTTGAAGGAAGCTTTCATAAGTCCCCCTGTCAGGCAATCTTGAACAGCTTTAGATGCCTTGGACATTTTTTTGTGCAATTACCTGGAGTCGTCCAAATGTGAAAACACTAGCTAACAGTGAATGCATATTAGCCATATAGTTGGTATTGCGGTAAAAACTACATTGGTCAATCCAGTGCCTGAAGCTATGTATAGCTATGTACTTCTCCTGCATCTTGTATAGGGATCAACTTCTGCATTTCCTTTGGGTAGGTGATGTTTAGTCATCTAACTGTAATATTGACCACAAGAAGACTCATGTATTTTTTTATTCCCTGCTGGTTCTCAAGTTTCATTCCCATGATTGACTTTGTCTCACCACTTCTTATGTTTTGGAGCTGGCATAATTGGTTGAACACAATAGGAATAAGTTCTTAGAAGTATTAAATTACAAAATTGCTGTGCCGTTTGTTTTATTCCAGACATGTATCTTAGAATGTATTAAATTACAAAATTGCTGGCCGTTTGTTTTATTCCAGACATGTAGCCCTTTTTATTGAGGCATACTTTTTCTTTCTCAGACAGAGGTAATTTTCTCGGACAACTGAGGCATCCTAATCTAGTAAAGTTGATTGGTTACTGCTGTGAGGATGACCATAGGCTGCTCGTTTATGAGTTCATGTTTCGAGGCAGCCTTGAGAACCACTTGTTCCGAAGTATGTATCTATCCCTGTTCTGCGTATGGTTGTCATTACTATTTTCTTGTTTGGGTCCGTTCCTGCCTGATTTCCATGTGAATGTGGCTGGATGGTCTTGACATTTCTATTTTCCATCTGTAGAGTCCATAGATACGAGTTAATATCTAATTGCAAACTTGAGCCAGAAAAGCTGATTGTATTGTTACTTGCTTGAGGGAGTGGGGATAGCCTTGAAGGGTTGGGAAACTTGAAGGAATCTGTCCATCAGGGGTTCTTCCTCAATTGGCACAATTTACTTCAAATATTTATTCTCTTCTGAAGTCATAGGAGTTTCCAAAATCAGCATTCTCAAGTTGCTTTTCATCCAAAGCTATTTTTCAGATATACTGATGCATCTACATGCTATCCTCGATAGTGGAGAAGCCCCATAATGATACATGTGGAATATTATATATATTTTTTTATTTATTTATTTATTTATTTATTATATTAAAGTCGATATCTTGCTGGTTTGTCTGCTAGGTTATCAAACTTTGATATGAATGGACCACAAAAGTAGTTTCCTTGGGGAGGCATGTTAGACATGGTTTTGATAATTTATGAAAAGCGACAAGTCCATCTGTTTTAAGAGATTGGTGCCACTTCCCCTGTTAACATCTAGATCTCATTTCTCAAATAGAAGCATTCATGGGTATTCTAAAGCCGGAGAGAACCATTGGGTGGGATTTTGTTGATAAGTGTTGACGCAGCATTGGCTTTCTACTGTTATTTGAGCCTTGAGGAGTCCTCTCCATAGTATAAACGACTAGGTGGCTAATGTTAATCTTGCTTCCCATGCATATTGGGATCTTTGCTATTCGCTCTTTTCCAGGAGTTGGCCACTTTGAGACAGATGTGATTGCATTTTCTTATCCGGAAGCAAAAGAAGCACTTTTGAAGATAGTCATTCTCTGCAGATGTAGAGAGAGGGATATTTTTTGGTTTGTGGTTTGTGGCTAATTGCAATACGGACTAGTGTGCTTGTATTCTTGCATGTACGTGTACCTGTTCATACACATGTATATGCAATGTTTCAATTAATTTCTTAGCCATTCTTTTTCATGTCTTGTTTGCTCTAAGATCCCAAAAAGAACTATTATCGTATTCCATGTTTCTGCCGTTTCACACACCTATTCCACTCACCAGAGATTCAATTCAGGGTATTTCTTTAGTCAAGCTCACCTGACTTTCACATAGAAGTCGTAGTTTTTTATTTCCTTACTTATCCAAGTAAATATTTTATCTCGCATAACTGGACACAAAAATCATCTTTTTGGCGAACACACATTCTGCAATCTCAATTTTTGCCTAACATCACTTCTCTGGATTGAGACGTTCAGAGACTGCTGCTCCATTATCTTGGGCAACAAGAATGATGATTGCACTTGGAGCTGCCAAAGGCCTGGCGTTTCTTCACAATGCAGAAAGACCTGTTATCTATCGGATTTCAAGACTTCAAATATCCTGTTGGACTCCGTAAGTGATAGTCATACCATTTGTAGTGATTTAGCAATCTTGCATAGTTGCGCTGTTGTGCTGTAAGTGAGACTGATGAGTGGTATGTTTGATGCATGTGTGTTGTATCCTTGTAGGATTACACAGCCAAGCTTTCTGATTTTGGACTGGCAAAGGTTGGACCACAAGGTGATGAGACTCATGTTTCCACACGAGTGATGGGAACATATGGCTATGCTGCACCTGAGTATGTAATGACTGGTATGCCAACCAATATTTGGATTTCAAGCTACTCTTGGACGCAACCTTTTTTATCTGCTTCGAAGATTTATATTTCTTTAAAACATCCTCTGTTAATCCCAAGGATCACTTAAAATTGATTGTCCGTGAACTAAACCATACAGAATTATGCCTCTGAACAGGTCATTTGACTGCCCGGAGTGACGTCTACAGCTTTGGAGTTGTCCTTCTTGAGCTGTTGACTGGGCGCAAGGCGGTGGACAAGACCCGGCCTAGCAAAGAGCAGAGCTTGGTCGACTGGGCACGGCCCAAGCTCAATGACAAGAGAAAAATGCTGCAGATAATCGATCCACGTTTAGACAGCCAATATTCAGTTAGAGCTGCCCAGAAAGCCTGCAGCTTGGCATACTATTGTTTGAGTCAGAATCCTAAAGCAAGGCCCCTCATGAGTGATGTTGTGGAAACACTGGAGCCCTTGCAGGGGAGTGGCACAAATCAGGGTTATGTCCAACCTATGGTTGGCATTCCTGATTACCGAATTCACCGTAGGTTAACAGGAAACAACGCCACCTGCCGGCCGACCTCCAGCCCCAAATGTTCCGCGGGTGCTGTTCCTGCATGTAGAGTGAGGTGATGAACTCAGTTTGCTGCCGTTGTTTATGGTGCATTGGCTGTGTAATGCGTCCTGGTGGGAAATGCTAGTTTGCCAGCACACTTGTTTTTCTCCAAGTGCTCTTCTTGTATATTGGGTCTTGCACATCCAGATGCCCCTCTTTTTTTCTCTCTTCTTTTTGTCTTCTTGGTCTTGTCGTTTATGGTTTAGGTTGGTAAGCAACTAAGACTTCGATTTGGTAAGAGAATCATCGTTTTAGATGCATCTGTAACCCTCGCCAAAACGGCTGGGAATTATCTAGAAATGAATGAATGCAGCAAAGTGAGGAAACTTTTTGTGGGAACTTAATGTGTATCATTCATGAGCAATTTCTCTCAAATGGAACAAGATAATGTGTATCATTCATGAGCAATTTCTCTCAAATGGAACAAGACCTGGTTTGCAAGGATTAAGGAGGTGGTACCTGACAATTGTTCCCAGCTCCGTGGTTCATTTCACACCCGGGCTTACTCTTTTCTATGGCACTCCACATCATGTTTGCAAGGATTTACAGCCCATTCCGGTGTCATGGGGAACTGCCCGACCTAGTCCTCACGGCAGAACCTTAGTCGGCGTGATGGCATCCCTATCCTTCAAGTCGGACTGCATCAACATCTTCTCCGAGTCCGGAATGGAGTGTCCATCGATATAACCTCCTGGTAACAACTTTTTGAGAAATACTTGAGTGCAAGAGTTTTCTTACAATAAGATTGAGTTGGATAACAAGAAAGCAATCTTATTGCCTGAAAATACTTGACAACTAAGTATTTATTAGCCAACATTACTTTCTTACAATCCAACTCAGACTTAAGGCTCTTGCAACAAATCACTTTCTTTTGATTGAAAAATTAACCTATCACACAACATTCTTACAAAATCCTTTAATCCTGCTTTCCTTGATTTGAACTTGAGACCTCATCCTGCTATGGATGGATGGCTAACCACTAGACTGCTCCTTGGTGTACACAGCCCCCTGATACCTTATCACAGCAAGCAAACATTGTTTGTATGCAAGGGAGCACAATTCCAAAAGCAAACATTGTGGGGTCATCCTCAATTGAGGAACTAGTCGCTTCAGGTGGCCCACGGGCGGGGCCTCCAGATTGTGGCCTGTTGTGCACCTTGGTGAAAAACACTAACATGGTCTCAGTCGTTCCTTTCAACGGGCAATGATAACACCTAATGCAGACGACATTCGTGGATAACACTATCTAGCCAAAACCTCAACCAAGGTGCTCCTGACGACACTCCAGACCGAATAACACCTAATGCATGAAAACCGTGACAAATCCTGCCATCCAGGGAATTGGAAGAGCAAACCTTTTGTAATACCTAGAGAGCTAATGAGCATGTAGATGCGCAAAATCTCTCTTGTACACATATTTGGTCTTCAAGATAATTGCGAAGTTTGGTTTAACATTATTCACATAACCCGATAGAGATCATTCTTCTTAAATATAAAAAATTGACCCTCAAGGCATCCCAGCAGATCAACCACATATTCCTTACTGGAGTTATTGAAGTGTCCCAGGATATCAGGTAGTGAGACCTGCGAATCACACACAACATTAGTCCAGTTATTATCTCCATCAAGTACCTGACAATTTGGAAAGGATTTGTGCCCATAATAGGAAATTAGCTTACTCCATCATGTTTCCCGAGCCATTGTAATATGGCATCTTGGCTTGCTTCTAATTTGTAGTTTTCTTCATGATTCATTTTCCGAGATTTCTTTTCAGCTGTTTCATCAGATGCAAAGCTGTTCACCCGGGGTTGCTTTCTGAAAGTGGTATTTTCGTGGCTGCATGATGAGAATACACCGTTACATAAGTCATCATTCTGAAAAGATAGTGGCACTGTTTCATCTTCTAAGCCGCCTTCAATTTTCTGAGATGCCATGTCGTTGCTTGATGGTGAATGCAATGCTGGTACTTCACTGTGATTTTTGACACTGGAACATTTAGAATCAAGGAATTTGGCTGACATACCAAGGTCATCCATCACCAAGCAGGTTTTAATGTGATCATATGTTACCTGAAAAAAGAGAGTTCATTTTCGAACCTTCAAGATGAATCAAGACAGGAGCAAAAAATACCCAATTCCCAGGTATAAGCAATTAAGATAAGAGCGGGCAGTTAAAATGGCCACATTATCTTAGTCACAGGCAAGACAAGCTATAAGGAATATATATTGAAATCCTAAAGTCTCTCCTATGGCTGCAATCTGCATTTATTTAAGACGACATGTTAGTCACAGCAAAACAAAGTTGGTAACAACAAAAAGAATTGACAGCATAGCATGTATCTCTGCCCGCATTAAAATTGGCTTTTATGCAAACCCTCCCACCCCAAAAGAAAAGCTGAAAGGACCAACTCCCAGTATGCTTCTGTTGAACCCCTTTAAAATTGTCTTTTTTGTTATGTATAGATTGCAATAAAGAGGAGGGAAGGTACACACATGCACAAACATAAATATCCCACTGCATTAAAAAAAGGGGGAAATTCACCTGGGTTATCTACGCCCCTGCTTAAGAGAGTCCCAAAAACTCTCCTGGCAGGCTGATCTCCCTTGGAGGAGGCACACAAAGGGGGCCTTCCTCCTCACTACTTGCTGGGCCAAAGAATGGGGGGAAGAAGAGGGGAGCGACCTCCTTTTATAGAGAGAAGAGCAAGAAAAAGGAGAAAGATAAACAGGGAAATAGGGGGTGCAGTAGGGGTGTGGGCTTGGTGGGAGATCAAAACAAGGTGATCTGGTCACCCCTGCCACCTATGATCATCTTCCTCCTGCCAGCCCCAATACTACTATGGCTGGACACTCCTTTTCCTTAAATAAGAACCCAATTAAGTAAGAAAGGCTAGCCCCACTCCAAGCCAGTTTCCTGCCCACCCTTGTCTATTTCGAATCTTCACCAATGCATGACACTGATGAGACTCAAAAGGGGAAAGTCTCATGGAATTCGGGATAGGATCAGGGTCCAGGATCGGACTCTTCCAATCCCGATTCGAGATCGGCCAGAATCGGATCAGGGTCCGGGATTAGACCCTGCCACTCCCAAACCGGGACGGCCGCCGATCCACACCCCTCCCCCCCCCCCTCTCCTGCCCCGAGTTGGATCAGCACCCGTCGATTCTGCCTCAATCGGCCGATCCCAATCCAGAGATCATGTTTAGATCACCACCAGTGCATGACACAAGTAGGGTATTAAAAATGGATAGTCTACCCACCCCCTTCACTGCTGCCATGTTTAAAGTCTGGCAGCCCCCTTTCTTGCTGGTCCATTTGAATCCCCACCGGTGCATGTCACCAGCAGGATTCAAAATAAAGCAACCCAAGAACAGCCCTCATAACTTGCCCATTTTAATCCTTCTGAGAGCGAGACACCGACAAGATTCAAAATAAAGGTGGTCTGGGCCCCCCTCACAACTTGGTCATTTTTAATCCTCCCCAGAGCGCAGCATTGGCAAGGTTTAAAATAAGGAAGATTTGGGCAGCCCTCACAGCTTGCCCATGTTTCATTTTTCCCGGTGCGCGACATTGGCAAAGGTCAAAATAAGGAAAGTTTTGAATTCAAAATAAGGAAATCTTTTGGATTCAAAATGAGGAAAGTTTTGGATCCAAAATAAGCAAAGTTTTTGGATTCAAAATCAGGGAAAGTCTTTGGTCCAAAATAAAGAAAGTTTTGGCCATTATTAAATTCTCATCGGTGCACAACACTAGCGTGGTTCAAAACAAGTAAAGTTTTTCCCAACACTCACTGCGTGGCCATTTTTTAAATTCTGACCAGTGCGTGTCACAAGCGAGGTTCAAGAAAAAGAAAGTTTTTGGCCAACACTCATAGCGTGGCCATTTTAAATCTTCACCAGTGTGCAAAACCAAGGAAAACTTTTTGCCTGTACTTGTTACGTTGCCATTTTAAATCCTCACCGGTGTTCATGACTGCATCGCCATTTTAAACTATTCCTAGTGCATGACACTAATGGGGTCAAAAATAAGAAAAGAGCAAGTCGCCCCCTAATTTCCTTGTTTTGAACCCTACCGATGAGATCCCGCTACCGCTTACTCATTTTTAACTCCCACTAGTGCATCTCACCAATGGGGTGGGCAACTTATGTTTGGAATAGCAGAAGGTAAAGAGGGGAAGAAATCCTCACCAGTGCATGACATCAGTGATGCTTCAAAAAGGGAAAGAAAACCCCAACAAAGGAGCAAGGAGGGGAAGTCAAAGTCCTACTGGTACATTCCGAACAAGGTAGCATAAACCACCACTACCTTGCCCCCTTTGCTGCCCCCTCTCCCTCCATATAAAAAGAAGAAGAAAACTCCCACCTGAGGCCAAGAAAAAAGGAGGAAAACTCAAGGAAAAGAAGAAGAAAAACTTAGGAAGAGGATGAGGAGACAACCCAGCAAGGGGCCTTCCTCTGCACCAAGAAAGGACAAGAAGAGAAAAAAAACAAGAAAAAAACTCAGGTCGGTCCCTGGAAGATGGATAAAATCTGAAGTCAAAGTCTAGCCTCACTGGTGCATGGCACTGGTAAGGTTCTAAAAGAAGATGGGAAGATATTTTCTGAAGGGAGATGGAGCCCCACCAGTGAATCTCACTAGTGGGACTCAAAATAAGGTAGGTGGACTGTCCTTGTTGCCCCTCTCCTCCTCTATATAAAGAGGGAAGGGCGCAGTCCCTACTGGAGAAAAGCTCAGGGAAAGGAGAAGGAAGAGCAAGGCAAGAAAAAAGGGAAGAAGGCTCAGCGGAATCAGCCGATCTGGATTAGAATCAGCCAATTCTCTATCTGATCAGCCTAGGCCGATTTAATTCCAGAGGACTGACCAAATCGGTCAAAATTGAACTGAATCAGTCCGGATCGGCCTAGATCGGCCAATTTTGCCATACAATTTATATATATAGTGTCATATGTATATACATTAACTATATATTATTATTATATTTACATTAATATATGATTGTATGTACATTAACACACATATATGTATAAAGTGTTCATTAGTATGATATATATACCTATGTAATTATATAAATAAATTTACACATTCATATATGTATACAATATACATGTAATCATATACATATCTCTTTAATGTACAAACATAATTAATAGGTATATCCTTATAGTATCTATATCATACAAATGAACACTTTATACATATATATGTCTACATATAATCATATATTAATGTAAGCATAAGACAAGGTTTCATATATCATAAATATATTTATACATAAATAGGTGTGTAGTATTCAGTTCAAACCGAATCGGACCAGCTAGTTCGGTTTGGTTTGAGTCAGTTTGAACCGTCATCCGCTTCAGTTTGGTTTCACAACTACCGAACCGAATAAACTAAAATTATTATTATTATAAAATATGCATATTATAAGTATTAAAAATGGTTATATATTATACATAAATTTAACTACAAATACACATATTTTTAAAAATTTATCATCATTTTAAATATATAAACATTAATAAGATCATTCACATTTAAATTAATAAAAATTTTCAATTTAACTGAACTGATTCAGTTCAGTTTGGGTTAGGGAGGGTTTGACTCAATTCGGTTGACCAAAAAAAATGAAAAAAACCGGACCGAACTGACCCATGCACAACCCTATATGTAAATATTGAAGATATTTTTCCTGATTGTTTCTGATTTTTCCTGAAATTTTCATGATTTTCCTATTTTAAAAAAAAATCTAGCCAATCCAGGATCCGCCAAACTTCTAGCAGATCGGTCGATCGGATCCTGATCGGGTTCCCTGGGCTGGTCTGATACTTTTTCCATGAACTAGAGGGCTTTTCCTACGCTAAAAAGAAAAAGATAAAGAGGAAAAAAAAAGAAAAAAGAAGAAAATTCAGGTCTGTCCATAAAAATGAATAAGACTTGAATGAAAAAAACCTTCCCTGGTACATGACACCAGTGAGGTTCTAAATGAGGAAAGGAAGTAGGGATTAAAAAGAGATGAAAACCCCACCGGTGAATTTCACCGGGGAGACTCAAATGAGGGAAAGTAAGGCAACCTATGGCTGATCCTCCACCTCTCTATAAAGAGGAACCCTCCTCCCTGCAAAACACAAGAAATCAAATGAAGAAGCTCTAAGAAGAAGGTAGGGAGACGCAGTGCGAAGTTTGTTGTGCCAAGCAAGGGAGAAAAAGAGAAGAAATGAAATTCAGGTTAGAAAGAAGAACAAAATGAAGATATTTTAAGCAAGAAAATGGAAAAGGATAAGGTGAGAAAATATGCTTGGGGTCTGAACCTGTGCAAGGAAGAGGAGGGTTGTAAATTTACAACAAAACCCCCTGCAAATTGATTATTTGAATCAACACCCTCTCAAGTTGTATCATTTTAAGTCTTGATCTGATTTGATTCATGCATGTTACATGTTAAAGGGCGAGGGGGGAGGGGTGTTGGTTAACCTTGCTAACCTGCAATCACAGTAATAATCTAATTTTCAGGGTAATTGCAATAATACCCTGAACTTACAGTCAATGGCAATTACACCTTGATTTCCGGATAATTATTCATTTAACCGTTATTGGATGTGCAATTGCAAAGATGGACTAGTCTACACACTATAAATGGGACAAGTGAATAAATATATATATAATAAACAACAATATAATGAAGGCTAAACAAGCACAACATATTGTTCAAACATCTGGGTGATAAAAGCAATCATACATGCGAGCAATGAATCAACAAACAAATAATGACAATAGTCACAATACAACTAACACATTTTTTAGAAACTTCCCTTTTTAAAATCCTTTTTAATTAGTTGGATTATGGGGCGTCATGTGGTGGTTAATCAAGGGTTAGTGATACTGTGATTGTGTAATCAATGTAGTTAACATCAACTTGCATTGATGGGGAGAGGCAAAGGACACGAGCCTACATCAATAGGCCTGTTCCAAATAAATAAACAAATTGTGAGAGTCTATATTAAAAAGAAATATTCTTCTACAGTTCTCATGAAAACAGCTTCCAACTTGACTGTTAACTTTGCAGGCCATACCAGGAGATCCAGGTCACTCATCAACTTTGGCCAGCCTGTCATCATAAAAGATGAAAGTGAATTATTCATTCCATTGAATTGTGATTTATGTCGGACAATAGGGTTGTGTCTAGTTCAGCTGCAAGAGACATCCATCAGTGAGGCAGAAAAATTCTGTCATGTGTGATATTTGGCTATTTCTAGTTTCTTTTTGCACTTCTGTCAGAGAAGGAAGATCAAGCCTAATACTAGTGGCACCAAACTATACATCAACGCAACATATGACATGGTTGAGATTATGCATGCATGCCTGGAAACCATACTATATACTCACATCTTCTGACAATTCTTCTTTGATTGGTTTCATCCTTTCTCTTGATCCAACTTTTGCAATTGCACGATGGATTTCTGATATCACTTCATGTGTTAATCCGACCTCATCACAGAATCTGACCCAATTGATTTCGTATCTCTCTCGAGCAGCTTCAAGGATGTATTCAAAAACAGTTCGCTCTTTTATTGGAGCAGCTCTTCCAGGGAAGTTCTGTAGGTTAAAATACACATCAACAACTTAAGACTGGCTAGAAAGTGCAGAAATGTATTAAAGCACAGGCGTATCCACAGGATAACTTACTGCAACTTCATGAACAGATAGCCCATCCTGCTGCCACATTTTCCATGCATCATACTTAGCTGGAGTTAATTTCCTTTGAGAGATGGGACCAACATTCTTTGTAACAACAGTTGTCTCTCCGTCCAATGGAAGGCCCAATTCTCGTGACAATTTATCAATACTTTGTAGAAAAATCTCACCATATGATGTAACAAGGTGCTACATGAATATAAGAGCTGGTTAAAAGAGAAGTACTACTACTAACAAATTGACTGAAAAAGTGAGAGTTAATAGACGTTTGTCATTTCAGGCTCAACTATGAGAATAAATTGTTCCCTTTTTTAGGTTTATTTACTATTTTCAATATGGTATCCTTGAAAAAAATTGAACATGATTCATGACTACAGATATGGAACCTGCATAGCTAAGTAGATGAATTTACACCATATGGCCTAGAGCCAAGCCAAAAGTCATCATTACAAGAGTAAAACATGTCACCAATGAGAATGTGATATATGTAATATTCACCAAAAACTCACTTGTATTACTTGTAAAATTTGGAAATCACACATTTTTAGAACTCAACAGTAAATAAACTTCCATTTTAAGGCAGTTATACTAAATACCGCAACAAAAACCATGAAGTAAAATTGCAATTTATAAAAGTTTGGGGAATTGTAGGTTTATACCAGTTTTAAGAAAAGTTCTAGTTATATTTTGCCCCAAATGGCCTGATAATGGTCCCGTTTCCACACATTCATACCCTTCTCTCTTTTAGTTCAAAGGCATAGAAGTATGGGCTCTTGCTGGTTTTCTCCTGATTTACTCATTGGTTCAGGCTAAGACTTTGAAGATAAAGCCATCTAATTTAATTATGACCACCAAGATCTTTCCGAGTTTCTGCTATTTTAAGGTTATAAATCATGATAAATTAACATGCCACAGGTTGGTCATGTGCGCTGGATCTTATGATCGCAACAAGGTTTAGAAATCACTTGGAAGTATCAATTTCTAGAAGATCCATTTTTAGATGGGTTATGAGCATTCAGCATTATACAGTCAGGCAAAAACTCACTGGCCTAGATAAAGATAACACCTAGAAGAACAGAATACAAGAAACAATACTATTGTGTGTAAGCTGTAACTTCAGACACTAATGAAATTGGAGCCCAAGGCTGTGTCCATCATGACTAGCAACAACCATTTGTAGTTGGCATCTTAAACCCTTAGATGTAAAGATGAAATAATCAGATTGTTGATAATCATGTAAATAAGATAGTTAATAGGAAATCTAGTTTATATAGCAACAAAGAGATGGATGCATACAGTTGAATTTCAAGATACACAATATGAGCTTAATTTTTACAGTTTTCCTCTGTAGAAGAGATACTAGAAACATATCCTTATCAAATCTACCAAATGCATACCTGGTTAACACCATCTATATTTGCTAATCTAGCTCTTGTTGTTGGCCTTGCTTTTGTGATCTTTGTAATTGTTTGATCACCACATATGGCATATCTGTGAGGTAGAACACAATTCAAAAAGAAGATATACTAGCCAGTCTGATATTTCATCATATTTTATTCTAGAGAAATAAAAATCACTAGAAAACATCTAAATATATTGTTTACTTACGGTGCAGTGGCAGCAGCTTTAGCAATCTCCGTTCTGACATCTAAAAGCATACTGTAAAGCTTTGCCTCAGCCTAGAAGCAGAAAAGAAAAGGAAAAGGAAATTTGTAAAGAACATTCATTTATATGTCAACAAAAAGCAATAAGAAAATTATGATAACTGACGATCTAAAGTCACCAGGATCATAGAAATATAAAATAGTATCCGAATATGTTGCAAGCATGTCTTTTTTTGACAATAACGCTGCAAGCATGTTAACAGATGTACTCGCTGGATTACCTTGGAGAATGCAACAGTAACTTGGTCTTACTTGCAAAATAACTAAAGCTAGCAACTTATCGTTCACCTATTATCAACCATATGCTTTAATGAGAAAATTGATGGATATTCAAAGTAATAAAGCATTGATCCTGACAAGATTTTTAGCAATAGTGCAGCAGAACTTTTGGCAAGCTACCTAGCAGCAAAAGATTTTTTGCAGCCAGTGTGGGAACTCGCTGTATTCCTCAAACACTATTCATCTTTCCCTTCTTTCATTCATCCATAACAGAAATTTCAGCTTGTTTGAGATAAAAAGAAAAACACAGACACTTCATACAGATTAAGATCTTAGATGCTAGGCAGTGTTTTGGTCAGAATGTGGGAACTTAGAATTCTATAGGAATTGATTTGCACGAATCTTGAAAAGACATTTATATTTTGCAAAAATAAGCTCCCTCCCATAATCTCATTTGTTTCACTTTTGTCATGAAGTATAACAAGCCATGAAAAGACTATTGTAGATACAGGGACAGAATTGTACTTTCTCGTTTATTAAACCTAGTCTTGTCTTTTTTCTCTTGTTCCCGACACCCTTCATTCTCTCTTTCTGTAAGGGCTACTATGTAATTTTGTCACTTGAAAAATAATATAAACGTGGGGTGGACTGCACAGTTTTCTCAGTTAGCCTCTCTCTCTCTTCTTCTCTCCACAAAACCTCTTGTGCTTCAAACCTTCAACTGCTATTCTTTTGAATTTTGTTAGGGGTAGAAAGGCAATCATTCGAACATAAAGAAAAGGACAGAAGGATTCTCCTCCTATCCAACTTTCTATGGATACACAGGAAACCTCTCGGGCTTTTCATCTGCCTACCGATTATGATCCATTCAGGGAAACTGCAAAATGTTTTTTTTCAGTTCAAATTCCAACCAAGATTTCTAGAAAACTTTTAGTCTTGGAATTGATGTTGAAGTACACATAAATGCTTCCCTAGACTGAACAAGGAAAAAGGTGAAATAGGGATTGTTCCTTTGGAAGTTTTTAGTGAAGCCTTCTTGACGCCTTCTTGACCAAGTGGCTACGGAGACATGATGGTGAAGATCAAACGCTGTCAACTAGAATAATGAGACAAAAGTAAAGCCGGGATCTTTAAATATGGCAACAGAAGTTCCAGGCTGAGTCCTATTTACCCTGTCTGGAGGCATATCATCAGAAACATGTACTTCTACAGAATATCCTCTGAAATGTTGTGGGAAATGGACAAAAGACTGTATTTTGAGAAGATGCTAAGTTGGACCCATAAATCATACAAAGAAAGATTCCCAAACATCCATCACATTTCCAAGAATTCAAGCAGAAGACTTATAGTTGTTGGAACCACTCAGGGCATGGTCATTAGAGTTTCAGAATTCAGATTTTACAGAAATTTCCTTGACTTTGAGGCAGAAGAGTTCATTCAGCTCATAGCTATTCTTTAACTTAAACTATAAACCAGAGTAGTCAGATCAGCTGAAGCTATTTGGTGTGGGACATCAAGGTACCTATCCAGATTATTATGTGCTAATGGAAATTTGTGTGGGTAAAGCTTCAAACTTTGGACAGGTTGGTTTTCATCACTAAAAGGCCACATAAGAAATGTATCTCCTGTGGAATATTTGAGGAATGGATCACTTATTTCATTTTATTTTTCAAACGTGGATAGTACCACATATTATATTGATAGAAAGAGAAAATGTACAAGTGTATAGGTACAACCAACAAAAAAAACCCATACAATTAGAGACCCACTCCTAGAAGGACAAACCACCTTAACTCCCCAAAAGCAAAAAGAGCGACGAGTTAGAGCCCTTCACAGCACATAAATGTTTATCCCAAAAACAAACTCTATATCTAACAAAAGCAAAAAGATTGTCCTCTATCTGCGCTTCTCTTCTGAATATTATATTGTTCCTTTCATTCCACAAAATCCAGAGAATGGCACGCAGGATGAGCCACCAAACCAACTCATCTCTCTTGAGTGTCTTACGCCGGTGCCACTTAGAAGAAGTTGTTGAACCCCCCCCCCCCCAAAAAAAAAAAGAGGAAAAGATTGTTGAAGGCAATGTCCAATCATCGGCCAAAGTCCCTGTTGACACCAAAAATTAGCAACAAAAGAAAAACACCCCCAAAAAACCCAGCTGGACACCCCTGAGGGGTGGTCATGTGCAGAAACCACTCCCTGCGGGGTGGTTCTGTGCAGAAACCACCCCCTGCGGGGGTGTTCTCGCGCCATACACCCCCAGCGGGGGTGTTCTGTGCAGAAACCACCCCCTGCGGGGGTGTTCTCTTGCGCAGACACCCCCAGCGGGGATATTCTCGCGCCAGACACCCCCAGCAGGGGTGTTCTGGAGCAGAACACCCCCGCGGGGGTGTTCCCTTGCGCGGACACCCCCAGCGGGGTGGTCCCTGCGCAGGGCCACCCCCTGCGGGTGGTTGTGCTGCTAGGGACACCCCCAGCGGGGTGTTCCTGCACAGAACCACCCCCAGCGGGGTGATCCCTGCGCAGGACACCCCCAGCGGGGTGTTCTACCCCCTTGGCACCCCTATAAATAGAGGGCCAAGGCCATGAAAAAGGAGGACTTGGGCTGGGGACTTTTGAGAGGACTTTTTCTCTGCCCTCAGGGAACCCATTCCTGGGCTGGAAGATGGCCCTTTGGGCTGGGAGATGAAGCCCCCTCCCCCTCCTTTGGGGGTGGGGAACATGTTTGTTCTTCATATGAAGACCCCCATGTGGGCCTAAGTTTGTGTAAAAATTACACAAAACCCCATGAGGAGATAAAGTTTGTGTATGTGTGTATAAAAGTACACATATGCCCTGCTGTCCCAGAAAATTGCAGAAATACCCTGATGCCTGGAAAATGGCAGAAATACCCTGTCGTCCCGGAAGATTGCAGAGACGTCCTGCTGTCCAGAAAAATTGCGGATACGTCCCTGCGGCGAGAAAATGGCTAAGATAGCCCGACAGTTGTGCCTTTTGTCCAACCCGGTGGAGCGGGACCCACGCCGCTTCTATGAAGCGGCGTGTGCTCTCCTGGGTGTGACTTAAAGCTGACCATATTGGGAATTCTCGAAAAATGCCAACAAATGGCGGAGAAGTTCAAACAAGCCGATAAATGGCAGGAGTATCCGAAAAAGTCAATCAATGACAGAAATACCCGGAACCACTCAGAAAAGTCAACAAATGACCGAGAGGCCTGGCTCATGCCATTTGCACGGCCCGGTAGAGCGGGACCCACGCCTTTTCTATAAAACGATGTGCGCTCTCCTGAGCCCGGCTTACAGCAGGCCACTCCAAGTCTTGGGACTGTCAAATAACGGCAGGAACCCTTGTACATGTCGAGATATGGCCGAAAGCCCCGGGAGGTCAAAATACGACCAGAAATCCCCGGGAGGTCAAGACATGACCGTAAATCCCCGTGAATAGCCTCGGGGTTTACTAACTTCGAACACCTGAGATAAACGGGTTCGAAAGAAACAATGAAACAAACACCCTAAAAACCCCTATAAATAAAAGGGTAGGGGCCAAGAAGAGAGAGACCTGACCTTTGGGATTCTCCAGGGACTTTTGGAAGAAGGCTTGGAGGGGCACTGTCCTACATTGTTTGTACTTCCGGGAGAGAAAAATACCTTTCTCAGAGCTCCGTCCGTTGTCTGCACGTGCGCTGGGCCCCTCTGCGCTCCGTCCGTGCCTTGTGACGTGAGAAGACAAAGACACCGCAGGTCAATATATATAAAAGACCCGGAACTTTGTAAATAAGTCCTTCCATGTTTTAAAATAACACTATGTGAAGGCATGTTTGTGTAAACGCCCAATGGAGGCATAAATACCCCATTGAGGACATATATGTAAATGTCATGGATATAAAATATTAGAGGACATTTGTGGAATTTTAATTGTCATCTAAATTCCTTAAATCTCGGCAAAAGGTCTTTGGGTAAATTAATTATGAGTCCCTATCAGATTTTTGACTTACTTGTTAGTCCCTAACAGAACTGTAACTCATTACAGTAAGTGTTATCACATGTTACAGTATAAGTTAAGTCATGTTACAGTAAGGACCTCTTTGTTACAGTCAGGGACTTCTAATTAATTTACTCAAGGTCTTTTAACAAACATATCGTATCGAAGGTGTTCGGGTTTTTACCCGATGTAAACGAAACACCGACTTCGATCGGTGGGGAACGGTCAAATACACGACTACCCTAATCGCCTGAAAAAAAACAGACGTGCGCGGAAAATAGATATAAAATACTTGAAGGCTCAGGGTTTATACCCAACGCACCTCATAAATAAAAAATCTTTGTTTATTTATTGTAAACACTCTGGCACGCCCACACAATAAGACGTACATGCGTCCGCATTACGTCGTCGAAAATATATATATCTTCCTCCTCCTCTTTCCGAGAGGGGGATAAATTTCCGCATTCCACAGTCCCTTAGCAAAGGGACAACCTGTAATTAAGTGGTCCAAATCTCCTCTTCATCCCCACATAAACAGCACAACGTAGGCATGGAAAAAAGGATCCTTGGGATGATCCCGACCTGATCCGGATCCGGCCGATCCACTGGAAGCCTGGCAGATCCAAGATCAACCAGATTAAAAAATGGTTTTGTTCTAAAAAAAAGGTAAATTCAGAAGAAAAAAAAATCATAAAAACTATTTAAAAATCAGGAAAAAAATGTCTTCATTATTTACATATATATTTTTTGATATATGTAATCATACTCATAAATTTACCCATTAATATAAATATATATACAATGTATATGTAATAATACACTATATACATATAATATTAATGTATAAACATAATTAATATGTATATCCCTATCAATCATTAGATTGTGAATAGTGTTGGAATATGGAGCACTTATACATATATATCATATTGATGAACACTTTATACATAATATATATATATATATATGTGGGTGTTGTGTTAATGTACATACAATCTATATAATGTAAATATAACAACAATATGCACATATATATAGTTAATGCATATATATCTGACAAGAATGTATACATATACATAATAGATATAATATATATATTTTGAATATGTAATCGTATATGCATGTATGTATGTCATATATGTCCATATGCATTTGTGTACTTATATACAAAAATATCTAAGTCCATATACACAATCATTTGTGTATATATACATATGTATTAGTTTATATATGTGAAATGATGGTTAATACATTGTTGCACCCATAATTTTTCTCGAATTAATCGAGATGTGTATTGGATGTCGACTACGTCGCATCAATTCAAATCCAGAAGTGCATGACCGTCGGTGCATGGCCAGAATCTTCACTCGCGGTGTGTCATTACACCATATATAGTCTCAGACAAGCGAAACATGGCGTTGGGGCCAAAATCCTCATCAAACTCCCACATTTCGGGCTATCGCCCAATCGAACATGTTCATGGCCAAAGCTCTCGTCGAATACGCACTCAGAAAAGGGAGAAGATGCATGCAACGCAACGCAGACAAGTGCAATTTCCTCCCGATGGTGCTCGGAAAGCTGCAAGTGAACTCCAAGCATGATCGTTCTTCAACCTCTAGAGTGTGCGGCGAGCGGAAAAGCCTCCAGGAACTTGCGCCTCTTTCTCTAGCCCTGGGAGGCCCTTTTGAGGAGGAGGAGAGGGCCGCACCCCCCCCCCCTCCCATATGGCTATTGTCGGGTCCGTGTGCCGAGTCTGACAAGCCCCTGGATGGGTTGCACGGACCCAACCAAGGCCCCTTTGGGTCTGGTTGGCCCCGCTGGACCCCAGCGGGTCCAACCGAACTCCAAAGAGGCCAATCAAACCAGCTGGAGTGCCAACAGGTTTGACCACCCCATTTGGGGCGGGTTCCACCCCCCCCCCAATCAATTGGGGGTTCAGCAAATCCGGTGGAACCGCTGGCCCCTTAGGGGCCCATGACACCCCCATTTCTATAAATACCCCCTCCCCCCCCCTTCCAAGGGTCCAAAAAAAAAGAGATTTTCTGATTTTTGAGAAGAATTTTTAAGAAGGATTTTCAGAAATCCACAAGTGTTCGTGGTTCATACTCGTGCCCCATGGCTTGTGGCTCGTGCTCGTACGTTGGGCAGGTTGTGCAAATCTACCAGAGATATGGATTTACCAAAATACCCTTAGACTTTGCCTATATACCCTCATAAGCCCACGCTATGTACCATCTGTGTGTCTAATGAATGGTGGCTCATGTGTAACTCTTAAAAGTTACGAAAATGTCCCTCCTCACAGACCGAACATTTCTAGTACTGCAAATTACAGTCATACCATGCAATTTCCACAAATTGTGGCTATGCCCTTGTACTCTGTATTAGTACGGAACCCATTTTATACGAACAACAATTTGTCGACCACTATTTGTATGTATACAAATGATGAATATAATGAAATATTGTCATCCTTGTTCCTCATTTTCGTGGTCCCGTGATAAATTACATATATGCCCCTACTTCTACAAATGTGACTATGATACGTCCATTCAATTGTCAAACCTTCCAAATGTCGCCTCAATGCTCTCGAAAGTTGTTGGACACTTCAAAACCTCCTACCCCAACCCAAAGCCCATACTAAGCCCACGGGTTTGGTCAAATTATGGTCATACCCCTGCGATTCGAACATGGTCTAATGACCTCCGAACCTTCCAAGTATGACCTCAGGGTCTCCAGAAGTCGAGAATTGTAGTAAACCCCTTTTTTGCCAGTCTCATATTTGTATCAAACCATTGACTTGGCCAAAATTACCAAAACATCCCCAGAACTTAAAAATCCCTAAAATGGCTTCAAGGTCCAAGACCCTTTATTATACCCTTCAGGAAGGCATGTAACCCTTGTTCATGTTTTTATTCCTCAGATTCTAGCATTTTTCTCCCATGACCACCACGGCCTATTAAGAAATCCTAACCCTCTCAACCCCTTATATGTGTTGAGCATTAGCCCATCATGAGCCATGCCAAGTCCAACAACCCTACACTACTCATCAAAACCCATGCAAATGATTTAAAAGTTTCTCTTTGTCAGTTAATCAAAGGTGTTCGGACTTTAGGTTGATGTAAATTAACACGGACTTCGGTCAATGGGGAAAGATCCAATACACAAACCCACTCCATCTAATAATCTGTACGCGGAACAGATATCTCAGATATTGACGCAATCGTCTGATCAACGAACACCTAATTTCTCCACCTCATGCGGATTCTTAATTTGCCTGTTACACAAAATTGAATATGCCTTTTCCTTTGCGATATTTTCCCATTATAAAACCATAAAAAAAATTTGCGTCCAACATACATGCATTAATTAATGTATATAATAAAAAATGTGTGACAGAATCAGCCTGCAATCGACCGATCCAGTATGATCCAGACCGATTCCGCTTAATTCCGACCAATTCGGCTGGAATTTAAACAATCCAAGTGCTTCCCCCTATGATCGGATCAGCCTAGGCCGATCCAATACAAAATTGGCCGATTTTGCATTCCATGAATGTAAGTATATGCGGTAAAAATTGTGCTATTCTATCACAAGTTAATAGATGCCCATGAGAAACCCACCATACAATAACTGGAATTTAAACAATCCGACGGATATCCCGTGGGGGGCATTTGTTGAACCCGAAAATATCGGGGTTTGGACAAGCCCCAGGCCACAAATACGCCCGGAAAACGGCAAGGGACCCGAGAATAAACCCTGGCCACTCCGCTCGAACACCTGAGATAAACGGGTTCGAGCCTTCACATCAATCCGGAGCGATCCGGAGGCGTGGCGTTCTAAAGGTCCGTGGACGGCAAAAAGTACGTACCCCGGACAGTCGAAACTCGGTGTCCGGATCGGCGTTCAAGGTTGCGCACAACTCCGATGAGTTCGAGAGAGCCAAATGTACGTGTCCCCCGAAAACGGGAACAAACGCACGTGAGACGGACGAAAACACACGGCGGACGCACGCTAGATGCACGGCGGCACGCCTGCGCGTGCCAAGGACAGACCAACGCAAAATCCCAGAGCTCTGTTGTGAAGAGGCAGTGAGAAAATGCTCCAAAGGATGGGAGGCCCACCCTTTTTATAGGCGGGCCAGGGAGATGAGGCGGCCAGGAGGGGCCACCCGCGCCGGACCGGCGCGGGGGACCCCTGCCGGACCAGTGCGGGGGCCAACCCCCGCCGAAACCGGCGCAGGGGGACCCCCGCCGGACCAGTGCGGGGGGAACCCCTGCCGAACCGGTGCGGGGGTAACCCCCGCCGGACCGGCCCGCGAGGGTCACCCCGCCAGACCGGCCCGCGAGGGTCACCCCCGCCGGACCGGGCGCGGGTTCCACCCGTGCCGGACCAACGCGGGTGGCCTCTCGTCCGGCGCCCCTACGCGGCCCCCTGGTCCGGCGCACCTTGCCCCTCGATCCTGGCGCCCCACTGGTCTGGAGGGCCTCCGCTCTCGGCCCAACGCTTGTTGACACGGGGATGTTTTTTTTTTTCGCACTCGGTTTTATCCGTTCATTTCATTTTATTCTAGTTCATGGTATTCATTCATTTCCCATATTTTGTATTTTTGGTATTTGCAGGGCGTGCCAGCCTGTCTAGCAGACAGAAAAAGAGTCCGCGCGATGCGGAAGAAGAATTTTGGTGTCCAGGGAACGGACGGGTATGGTGTCCGTAAAACGGACAGGATGTGTCCGCGAACGGACGGCTGCGCCGTTTTTTAATCTGAACTCCTTGAGTCCCATGTCTATTCTCATCAGGCGATTAGGGTAGCATATGCTGGATCTCTGTCTCCATCGACCGGAGTCGATGTTACATTTACATCGAGCTAAAACTCTTGGTATTATTTAATACCAATTTCTAACCCGAATACCATTCATAGTAAAGGACGAGAAAAATATACATGCTTTTTTAGAAAATCCTTATCATGACATGTTTTTCTTTTCTTTTGATTATTTTTGAAATGCTTTTACTTTGGATATTTCATTTTTTGAAATGACTGCCTTTTGGGAGTCCAAAGTTCGATTTTTTGAAAAGGGGAGCGGGTATATACCCGTGGACCTATTTGAGGTCTTTTCTTCTTTTTGCAAAAGGGTTGATTAGACATTTTATTTGGGAAAACATGAGGATTATTATTATGAACGGGTATATACCCGTGGATATTGATTTTGAACTTGGGGGTATTATAACCCAGAGCAATACTTCCATATTAGAAGGATGACTGTGCAAATTTTTATATGAGGTTCTTTCACAATGCCATTTTTGAGCAAAGTCCGAGTTTGAGGTAGGGTTTCTTTTCTCCTCATTTCGCACTTGTGCGGGTACAATTTCGGAGAGCATATGGATGTATCTCCATGGAAGTCCTTGTCCCATTGTGATTACTGTCCAAAGTCCATTTCCACGGGTATGGTTCTCGTGGAGGTGCATATGTGCTCCCATTTGGAGTATCTGAGCGCAGTTCTTGTCTTATCCTCCTTTTTCTTTGGATGTGTGTATATTATCACAATCTTTTTTTTTTGAATATATGAGTATGTCTTGGCGAGTCCCTGCTTAGGCAGGGTGTCCTTGTAGTGGTGTATTTATATGGGCGTATGCTTATGTCCATGTGTTCTCGGGAGAAACTTTGCCCAGAGGGATTTTGCCTTAAAGAGATATATGTGTATAAACACAAATTTGCACTTTGTGAATATATTCTCAAACGGTATCTCTATTTGAGCAGAGTATCCGATGGGAAGGTGCCCCCGTATGAACGGGATTCCCTTTTGAGAAACATATACACAATGGAGCATATTTGTGATTATATAGATATGTTCTCGGGCAGAGTCTCTATTTGGGCAGAGATTCCACTAAGAAATACATTTATATAAGCATGAAGTTTGTGGTTATACGGATATGAATTTAGAGGGAACTTTTGTCTGTGCAGGATTCCTCCTAAGAGACATATGCGTATAGGCACAAATTTGTGATTTTATGGATATGTTCTTAGGGGAGTCTCCATTTGGGCAGAGTTTCCCCCTAAGGAACATATACATAAGAACATAAATTTGTGAATATACGAATATGTTCTTGGGCAGAACCTCCGCTTGAGCAGAGTTTCCTCTAAGAAACATATACATATAACACAAGTTTGTATTTATATGGATATGTCCCCTGAGAAAGATTTTTGCCTGGGCGAGATTCTCCTTAAGGAACATATTTGTATAATTACAAATTTGTAATCTTTATATATGTGTTCTTGGACGGAATCTCCACTTGGGCAGAGTTTCGTCTTAAGAAACATATATATAAGAACACAAATTTGTGAATATACGAATATGTCCTTGGGCAGAACCTCGCTGGGCAGATCCCTCAAGAAAACATATACATATAAGCACAAATCCACCATCCCAGAGACTTGCTCGATGGGCGGGGAGAACATGGGTATTTAAATACCATGTGTCCATAGAGACTTGCTCGATATGGACGGCATTTAAACCCCGGAATATCACCCCACAGAGACTTGCTCGATGTGGGGGATGGGGATTAAGAAGGAATGTCGATGACGATTGCGCCAACCACTCTCCTCTCCGCGCCTGGCCTATCGGGCTAAAGAAGGGGATTTGTACCTTCGCACACCAAGCAAGGGGGATTGGAGGATGAGAGAGGAAATGAGCAAATGCTCTTTTCTATTTTTCTGGAATTTTTCCAACAGGGCTTCGCCGGAGCAAATGGAAGACCCCCTTTCCTTATGGAATAGGGGGGGTATTTATAGGGGTTTTGGCCCCTTTACATTGCGTGGGAGAGAGGAGAGAGCCCAACCGATGGTGACCTCATGATGAGGTCACCATCGGTTAGGGGAGATCCCCCCTTAACCGATGGTGACCTCATCATGAGGTCACCATCGGTTAGGGGGGTTAACCGATGGTGACCTCATGCTTAGGTCACCATCGGTTAGCCCCTTAACCGATGGTGACCTCATGTTGAGGTCACCATCGGTTAGGGGCTGCCTAACCGATGGGGGGGGGGGGGGGGTGCTGCTGAAGTCCTGCTCTGTTTCCTTGGAGTTTCGCCCAATAGAAGACTGCTGTGCAAAGCTTTGGAGTCATTCCTCGAGCTTGTTCTTTGTACTTGTGCTTTATACTTGGTCCTAAGACCTTGTGCTGCCGGATTTTTCCGTGCTTCGTACTTGAACCATACTTGAACGAAGGAGAGTCCTTCCTTGGACTTCATTTAACCGGAAGACCAGGCACCACTAAGGACCATAACTTCCTTGTTAGACTTGGAGACGGACCTCCGAATAAATTTGTAACCTAAGTAACCTGACAGTCACTTTAAATCACAATTTACTCAGTCTCCTTTTTGAGTAGGCCGTCCAGCTGATTAATTTCTTAGACCACCATATAGTGGATCATCCCTACTTTGCATAGTTGGTATTTGTTACAATTTTACCTTGCAACAGCGCTCGAGGAAGAAGCGACCTCACCCCCGCCGGGCCGTGTACCCCCGCCGGGCCACCCTGCAGCTCCTCCTATAAATAGAGGGGCAACCCTCCATTCCCAGCATGAGCAAACATCCCCCCGGGAAGGTCCAGAGAAGCCTTCGCTCCCTTCCGCCTGCGAGAGCTCCCAATCTTTGGGCCAGCGGCCTCCCATTCATCCGATGTCTGCGGAGGATTCGTCCAGGGGTTCCCCCGGCCAGTCCTCTTGTTTGTTTGAAGTGTTTCGCCTTCGTTGGAACGTCGCAGGTTAATACATGAGACTCGGCATGTGATGGTTCGTGCATAAGTCCTTCAGTGTCACAAAATGACGCATGTTGAGGCAAGTCATGCCAGTTTGTCCGATGGAGGCATAAACACCCCGTCGTCGACATAAATGACTCATTACAATTTGTAAACGCCAGACGGAGGCACAAACACCCCGTCACGTGTATAAATGAAATGATGTAGTGTGTAAGCATCCGATAGAGGTATAAACACCCTGTCGTCGATGCAAATGTCATCATTACAATTTGTAAATGTCCAACGGAGGCACAAACATCCCGTTGAGAACACAAATGTAAATGGCACAAATGCCCTTGAATAAATTGTGGAGATTTCTTCGTCATCTATTTCTTTTAAAATTTCGGCATATGGTCTTTTAATAAACGTTACGCATCGAAGGTATTCGAGTGTTATACTCGATGTAAATGAAACACCGACTTCGGTCGGTGGGGAACGGTCCAGTACACAACCACTCCAATCGCCCTGAGAATACGAGCGCACGCGGAAAAAAATGAAATGAAATATTCGAGGGTGTCGGGTCTTTATCCGGTACCCCTCGCAAAATAAATCTTTGATTGTTTCCTATAAACAGTCTGGCACGCCCGCAGCGAGAAAAGTGTGAAGCCCCCGAGGCGAAAGCATAGGAGGATCACCATCTCATTTTAAAGATAAGAAATTCCACGTTCCATTAGGCCCGCTTGGATTTTTTTTCTTCCGGTGGTTTCGATGGTGTGTACCACCGGCTAGTGGGGCCCACTTGGGCTTCTTCCTTCCGATGGTGTGCACCACCGGTGGTATGTATTTACGGTGGTGTGTACCACCGGCTAGTGGGGCCCACTTGGGCTTCTTCGTTCCGATGGTGTGCACACCGGTGGTATGTATTTACGGTGGTGTGTACCACCGGCTAGTGGGACCCACTGGGGCTTCTTCCACCAGTGGTGTACACCACCGGTGGTGCGTTTTTCTGGCCGGTGGTGTACACCACCAGGCTGTCCCACCGGTGGTCCACCTTTTTTTCATTTTCTCCTATAAATAACCCACGTGGGCCATTGGCTTTTGCCACGTGGTTGTTCCAAGGAGATTCTTTTTAGCTTTTGTCTATTTGTGCGAGGATTTACGTCATTTTCACGCCGTTTTTTCTACGGACATGGGCATTGGACGCACATTTTGCACAAATGACATGTCACCCGCCACGGAGGACGACTTCCACCGGGACATCCCGGGGCATTAAAATTGTCATTCCAGTGCTGGATTTTATCCCGGAACGTCATGAAATGACTAGTTTTTGTTGTAGTCTTGACCGGGGGGATATTCCTCTAACATTTTGGGGCATACAGAAATATTTATTTTTCTGTAGTTATTTATTCCGAAATTTAAAATAAATGATTTTATTTTATTTATTCATTCCGAAAATTATGGATAAATAGCCCAATGGGTTATCTTTCACCCGGGGTCTGGGGGGATATTTTCCGACATTTTGGAACATACAGAAATATTTCTTTTTTCTGTATTTATTTATTCCAAAAATTCAGAATAAATGATTTTATTTCATTTATTCATTCCGAAAATTACGGATAAATAGCCCAATGGGTTATCTTTCACCTGGGATCCCGGCTAAACATTCTTTCCCGGTACGCTTGTTCCAAACACTTAGAATGAGTGTAAAAAATTTCTTGGGGGGGGGGGGGGGGGGGGGGGGGGGGGTTATTCTGGAAACCTCGAGGTTTAAATGATTTCCGCTCCGCCTCATCTTGGAGGGACCACTTTCAGTTTTTTCAAAATCTCACAGAAATAGACATTTTTTCCTTCATCTATTTTCTGCGATTTAATCTGAAAAATCAGAACAAATGCTTTCTTTTTTATTTATTTGTCCTGAAAATTCAGAATAAAGGATTTGGGGAGTTGTTTGTATCCGAGCATCCGAATAAATATTTTTTTCTCCGTGTATACTTGTTCTAAAAAGATTGAAACAAGTATTTTTCATTGGGAAAATTATGATGAACAATTTTTTGGGTTCAACACTGACCAAAGGGTAGGCTACAGAGTCAGTTATCAGGGAGCTCAACATGAGGTTGGCAGTGGTAGTGGCAGTGGCTCAAGGGTAGGGGGCGCCGGCAGAAGTCAGTCCCGTCGATTTTCTAATGTGGGGGATTATTTCACTCGGCCCCCTCCCACACAAGAACAAGGAAGGCATAGCAAGAGACCCACAGGTGTGCAAATAGAGGACGTGGACCCTTATGTGTATCCTAGGGAGCATGGCAAGCAGACTAGGATAGAAGATGCATACAACCAGCAGGGGCCGAAATACAAGGTGGGTCGAGCAGTTGCAAAGTGGTGGCACCATGCAGGGTTACCATTCAATGCAGCGAAAAGTCCTTATTACAAAACTACTATACAGGAGGTTCAACGTGCAGGGCTACATGTGCAGCCTCCTACAACTAGGGACTTGGCTGGGAAATATCTTCAGGAAGAAGTTAATGAGATCAAGTCTTATATTGACAGCTTTAAGAAGAAATGGGAGAAGTATGGTGTCACATTGACGTGTGATGGATGGTCGGGGACCACTAGGAGCAGCCTCATCAACTTCCTCGTGTATTGTGATAGACAAATCTTCTATCACAAATCTGTTGACGTATGAGAAAAAGTACACAACTACGAATACATTTTGAGTTTGATGCGGGACGTTGTTGAGGAGATTGGTGAGCATACATAGTGTAGGTGGTGACGAATAATGGATCTGCCTACAAAAAAGCAGGGGAGGAGTTGATGAAGATTTATCCTCATCTTTACTGGACCCCATGTGCTGCCCACTGTGTTGATTTGATGCTGAAAGAGATTGGGACACTGCAAGCCGTCAAAATGGTGGTGGATGCGGGGCAGAAGATTACAAGGTTCATCTACAATCATCATGTTGTGTTGGCGTGGATGAGAGAGTCCACAGGTGGAGAGTTGTTGAGGCCGGCTGTCACCCGCTTTGCAACAAACTTTGTCGCATTACAAAGCCTATTGAAGCACAAGGATAGATTGAAACGCATGTTCAGGGGTGATAAATGGCTACATAGCACTTTTGCTGGAACATCGGATGGAAAAGAGGTGGAAGGCATCATCAACAGCTCGAATTTTTGGGATCGGGTGTTCAAGCTGGTTCAGATCATTGAACCTCTATATGAGGTATTGAGGGTGGTTGATGGGGATAGGAGACCTTCTATTGGATTGGTGTACGCAAAGCTTGAAGCCGCGAAGAAGAAGATCTGCGAAGTGTCACCTCGGTATGCACACTTGGTCTTGGATGTTGTTGAGGATAGATGGGACCGGCAGATGAGTAGAGATCTACATATGGCGGGTAAAGAAATTGTTGATATTTTTAAGTTATAATAAGTATTAATGTATTTTACAACCATTGATATTTTATACGTCAATTACAGCATATTATCTTCGTCCTGCATACCATTACACGCACGAGCTGGCAC
Source organism: Colocasia esculenta (assembly GCA_014218235.1). Taxonomy (NCBI): domain Eukaryota; kingdom Viridiplantae; phylum Streptophyta; class Magnoliopsida; order Alismatales; family Araceae; genus Colocasia; species Colocasia esculenta. The sequence goes on along the minus strand of CM024757.1, from coordinate 33,362,093 downwards.
ATGAGGATGACGTGACGGCTGCTTTTACAAGAGTTGTTGAAAGATTGCCAAGAAGTCCTGTGCAAGCAGCGGATGCCATTGACAAGGCAAGTATAGGGTTATGAACTTCCATCCAAACAAATACTTGAATTTGATATGTATGATCAATTTAATAAATGCAGATGAAGGGCTTTCGGGAGGCTATTGGGGGCTTTGCTGAGCCATCTGCCATTGCTAGTCGGGAGCGTGTTGAGGGAGGTAATATGCTTTCCCTTTCATTTATTGTCATTGCAACTTGATGGTTGAGGGCTAATTGAGTTTCACTAACTTGGTTGTAGCTGATTGGTGGTTTACCTTTGGGCATACTGCGCCGACATTGAGAAAAGTTGCAGTGAAGATCTTATCGCAGACATCCTCATCTAGTGGATGTGAGAGGAACTGGAGTACATTTGCATTGATACACACCAAAGTGTGGAATCGATTGTCATATAGGTGCTTGGACAACTTGGTGTACATGCACTACAATACGAGGTTGAGGGTCAAACATCTCACAGAAGATCCAAAGCAGCGTGGGGACATAGACTATGATCTTATTGACATTGAGTTCGTACGAGATGAAGAAGATCTAATGGTTGCAAGGGTTGCACGAGCAACCACAGAGCGGGAGGAGTATGAGTTAGATGAGGAGACAGATGATCCTGAAGATCCACCTCGCCCTAACACTTCCCTGGTAAGGACAGTAGCAAAAGCAACAGCAGAGGAGGAGGGAGATCGTGGAAATGTGGGACAGCCATTCTCCCCTCATTTTCAGGCCGATCCAAAGGCTGAGGTGGATCTTCTTGTGGACATAGAACTAAAGCATGTTGAGCGTATTATAGGTGGGAGAGTAATTTCTTCGTTTCATCTTACATATTTTATCAATTGCATTTGTGCTAATGTATCATGTAGGGGGCTATTGCAAGTGGAGGACATGGTCATGATGATGATGATGATGATTTTAAGAGGTTGATGGAAGGCCTCCCCCGCACACGATCTTTGAGGGAAGCACCCTCACAATAGAGAAGGAGAGGGTCACCTACCCAGGTTCCTACTCCCTCACAATCTACAAGGGCTCCCACATCATCTCAACTGGTAAAGGGGAAGCAAATAACTCAAGAATCCCGCCGAAAAAAAAACTGGTGCAACGGAGTCCCGGCCAACTAAAGGAGTTGTTATACGAGAGCCACCTCCCCCAGTACAAAAAAAGAAGAGTTGGTTATCTGGTTGGGGATCTAAGAAAGGTAAGAAATGTGCTACCCTTGTTGAAGATCCACTTGACATTGCAGATGCAGAGACTTTGGATCCAAATGCAGAGGATGACACACCGTCTCCGTTGGATTCACCTCGATTGCCCAATAGCGCCTCCCATGATTCGATGACTACTGGTGGTTCATCATTTTGTATTGCACATTACCTCAAATGTATTTGTAATTGTGCTAACCTATCTTAAAATCATATTGCATTTGCAGGTGGTTCTTCAGATGCTAGAGGTGGCAGTGGTGGTAACACACCTCAGGGAGGTGGAGGTGGTGACAGTGGTCAGGAAGGAGGAGATGGTGACAGTGACACTGGTCAGAGAGGAGGAGGTGGTGGGATGGCATTCACAGAGGAGCAATTTTTTCGGGGTGCAACCCAAGATACTAGTCATGGTGCCCCACTGCAGTACAACAGAAGGCAGAAGTTTAGACCTGACGGTCATACAGGAGGTTCAGCAGTGGATTCCAATAGCTATGACACTATGATATCAAACTTCGAGAGGATGAGTACACAAGAGTTTGTTGGATCCTATGGCGGCCATAGCTATCACCCCGAGTTCACTAGCACAGACTACTCTAGTGGATACAGTGGGTACACTGCCACAGCAGGCTACCTTGGTCCATCTCCATATATGTATCCTCCTGTAGCATTTTCTGTTCCTATTCCAGTTCATGTTTTTGCTTCTTTGGAGGATGTACAGATGGCACAACTGAATGTAGTCCGTCCGACTGCCAGATGGGGGACCATTATCTCAAGCTGTTTCGACAAAGATACCATACCATAATGACATGGGATGAGTATCGTAATTTTGTGTCTGAAAGAAAAGGTTATCACATTATTGGAGAGCTACCATCAGAGTCACATGAGTCAGAGTCAGTGCCTAGCCAATCCCAATGGAATGCATATGATCCATATCAGTAGGGGCATTGGGGATATTATAGTAAGTCATTGTATTCTGTATTGGAATTTAGAGTTTGATCGTTGTATTTACTTTGTGCAATGTAAATATCTTTCTATTAATGAGTTTCAATTTGTTTTCACTCTTCTAATGCTTTTTTTGATTGAAAATAAATGTTTGTATAGCAATTACATGATATAAATGTCATCGAATATCATGGTATGCAATCTCGCGAGATTCTCGCGAGAATATCGGTCTCGGCCCCTCCCCGAGAAATGAGAAGGCTGAGATGCCTCTTCAGGCAGAGTTGTCAGGACTCAGGGTCCTCTTTAGGCAGGGTTGTCAGGATCCCCTTATTTACCTGAATATCGTTTAATTTACTTAAGATATTACATGTAAATAAGGAAGCACCCCCCATTTGAATCCAATAAAAATATCAAAAAAATCATATCTCTTACAAATAAAAAGTCAACTCTCACATCCAAGAAAAAAATCGTGATTTCCGTAGTTCCATCAAAATAGCGACTTTCTAATCTTTCATAATTTGATATATCTAAAAATTTCATAATTCAAATAAACCCAATAGAATACTAAAAAACTAAAGTCCGGTAAAACAAGTCAAACGTGCATTAACTTCTCCAATGGAGCCACTCTCCTACTGACAGCACTTAGTCTGTTTGAGACCTCTCAGGATTTGGTCAAACCTAAGCTATCATCACCTAAGCTCATGAGATTTTTCACTTGAGAATGTATGCAATTATCTATGTTCCTTATGGAATTATCTATGTAAACCTATGTGATCCACACTTTTATGTTATCCTGATCTCCCGAGATATCTCCGAGATCTCTTCTCTTTGACCCTCCCGAGACGAAGCCGAGATCCGATATGGCAAACCTTGTCGAATATGATGAAACACATTTACAAGAGGCCTAAACCAGACAATTAGTCAAAAAAGGCCAGATTCAAGAGAATCGGCCAAGAAATGGGCCAGAAACTAGGTTTCTGACCGCATCCATGCGAATCGGACCGAATCGGTCCGATTCGAGCGAATCGAACCGAACGAGAGAAACCCAATTCGGTCCGAATCGCCGATGCGCCAAACCTTGTGTTGTTCCACCACTTAGCATTTTGTTTTTTCTTACTTTCTTTCCCTTTCTTATTGCATGTTGTCACTTTTCTGCTCTTTATGAAATATGGTTTTAACCATCTACAAAAAAAAAAAAAAAGGTTAGGAAAAGGGGGCATTCTCAAAATAAAATTTGCAAAGTTCTATCCTAGATTCTCATTTACATGTATACCCTTTGTATGTGACGTAATTACCATGTATGCCCTCTTCATCACTTTCCATTGAAAAACAATCAAAATCTCTTAAGGAGAGATGTAGAAGATGAAACATTCCATGGATATTTTGACACAAGATTACCAAAGGGGCATACATGATATTAAACTCATACATGGAGGTATACAAGCAAATGCAAAAGCTCTCCCTCTCTCTCCATCATCACTGCATAGGACTGCAACATGCTGATGTGACACTTTCATAATTGTTGGAAACTTCACCCAGAAGGAAACACTTTCTACTTTTCTGCATTTTCAACCTTCAAATGGCAAAATTTCGAAAGTGTCGAAATAAAAGTAGTAACTAACTTGGTGGTCCAAGACTCACGTCATTTCGTATGTGCCTCCAAAATCCCCTTCATTGAAACCTCCAAAGTAATAGCCTTATTAATAATTTGACCTGATTTAAATAGACTTTTAATGTAAAAAAAATATGAGGTATTACACCATTAATATAGACATTTATCCTTGCAAAAGAAGTGACTTAGGTCAACAAGATAAGATATTAAAGCACCACTTCAAGAATGTTCACCATCTCAACTTCAAGAAGACTGAGAAGTCTGAAGTCACAATGAAAAGATTGCACATGCCATTTGCCAAATGTTTACCACTTGACACTAGTTAAATAGAGGTCCAGATTCAACAAAGTTTCCTGTTATTCTTCTACCTCCAGAAAGCCCACAATCAGTGGGAAGACATGTCTTTAGCCTCATTAATGAGAATGTCAACTAGCTAGAAGTGTTTTCCAGTCTATGTTTACAGCACTCAATAAAGAGAATTCTACAGGCCCTCCAAATCATATCAAATGGTAATAATAGAAAATTGATTCAGATCTTCCATTAAGTAGCCACAAGATCTGTAGTTCTTAGATTTGATTATTTGCCAAAATTCATAACATCGTGTCAAATACTTGTGTATTAAGTCCTGATTTCCTGGTCACAACTTAGAACTAACAATAATAATATATGAAGAAATGAAGTTTGAGATTTGCACGAGTTCTCAAGGATAGAGGTTTAATTAAACTCATTTTGCTACACTTCAATTTGATCATACTTTTGAGTTGCAAAAAGAAGTAGAGGGGAAAGGATGAGGCGCTTCCTAGGATACAGATCCTCACATTAGAGAATCCTAAGGAAATGAACTGTGTGATATGCATGAGTTCCCAAGGACATAAATTATTATAAAATATATTTTCTATACCTCAATTTGAATTATAACTTTGTGTTGGACTATTTTCAAAAAAAAAAAAAACAGGGCAACTGATGAAAGGCATCATAGATAAAGATCCTAACCTCAGAGAATCCCTCACATTGCAAAGCAGACAAATTTTGGAGGTCCCCTTCAACTTTACCCTGTGAACCTCTAGAACCCTCTTCATCAATCATTTCATTGGTCAATGGCAGAAATAATGGTGGTTGATGCAGATTATTTGCTGAATAGAGAAACTGCAGTCCTTTTTTGTTCACACTGGTCAATTGTAGAAAATGGATACCGTGTCATGTGTATATAAATTGGTCAACTTGATAGTGGGCTGCAAGAACTTTCACCTTCATCTCCAACATACCTTACCGTTCTATATACATCAGTAATGGTCTCTTTCAAATAGTCTGCACAGTGCAATAAAGAGTTCAAACCCTCTATACTTGGAATAATAAAAACAATAAAGACAAATAAAGGACTCAGAACAGGATTACAACATTTTGGTTCATTTCAGACACAAAGTAGATAGGGAATTTAAATTAAACTTAAGAGCAATCAAATATGTTTTTTTAAGTGGGTAGTACCACAAATATTATTAAAAGAAAGGGAAAATGTACAAGTATAGGTGTGACAAAACGAAAGAACAACCGTCAAAACACCTATACAGCAAGCACACCAAAAGAGTGTGAAAACAATTAGCCCTCCAAACAACAAAAAAGAGGAGAAACTGAGGAATTCACATTAGCAATATTGATCGCCCATTCCTTAACTCTAGCCCATATAAAATCAACAAGAGCTTCTTCAGCTTGCAACACCCTACTGAAGATGCAGTGATTCTGCTCAGCCCATAACGCTTAAGAGTGGCATGAAGGATAAGCCACCACACTATCCTATCCTGCATGATGGACCAAGGTGTAGCGTTGTGGCCGTTCGGATCCAAGTTTAATGGTTCTAGTGTGGTGCTCATGCCCAATGTGGGGTGGGTCATTGAGCCTTGGTTGAGGTTGTTGTGCGTGGTGTGGGTTGTCAAGGTATCAATGCGACCAAAGCATTTTTGAGCTCCTTGTGTGCCTAAGCGCTTAGGCGCCCGCCTAAGCGGCACTTAGGGCTAAAGATAATGTCTAATCTGAACTATTTCAAGAGTGGCATTCTATATAAATAAAGATATATAATGCTCATAAAATTTTAAATAAAAAAGATCATAATGTGACAGATATTATTGTATCGACATATCACAAAAAGTGAAGAGAAAAACATTGAAATAATTATATATAAATGAAACATCAAATGTAAAGATCATAATTAATATGTCAAATCTAGAACAACTAATATCTGTGTACTTAATGACTGTCTTCACACAGTCATTAGACTGTGTTTTCAGTCTAATGATTGAATCTTGACTCTTGACAGCATAACAGGTTGGGGTCGGTGGGATGGGGGGCGGAGAGGCCGGGATTACAAGTCCCCCGTTACTGTGGCATTGTGTGCAAAATGCACAATGCCAAGTCGGGGGGGGGGGGGGGGGTGAGAGAGAGAGAGAGAAAAAGAGAGAGAGATTGAGATGGGGCAGAGATCAGGATAGGGGCATAGTTGTCAAGGTGACCAAAGTGTAGTTGGGGTCTCAGATCGCCTAAACGTTTAGACGCCCGCCTAAGCGGTGCCTAGGCATTTAGGACGGAACTACATATGGGTTGTTTATAAGTGTCCCTCTTATATAATATTTATGTCTCTAAAAATATATATGATGAAAATTCAATAAAAAAGATCATAATATGGCAGATACAATTGTACTGACATAACATAATATGGCAAATATATTACTAAAATCATACATAAATATGAGAAATACAGATAATAGCTACATATCATTAAAAAAATACTTACAAAAAAATAATGTCACAACAAAAAAGGTCAAAACTACATGAAAGCAACAAAAATTAAATTACAAGTTAACAAACTCACATTATATATCATAAAGTCAAAAAATCTAAATTGACATCTTCAAATAAATAAGCACACTAAATAAGAACAAGAAGTGTAAATATCATTATATCATGAGAAAACTAATTTCTAACTTTTAAAACAAATAAGTAAATACTCATACAAGTAAATACGCTAAAAAAAAATAGGAAGTGCAATATCTTAACACACTTAAAATAAGTAAATAACTAAAGGATTCCATGGTTTGCGGAATCGGGGCGAATCGGCCCGATTCCCCCGAATCGGTGCGAATCAGGGGAAACCCGATCCCTGATTCGCCTGATTCGCCCCGATTCCCTTTATATATATAATATAATATATATATATATAATATTATATCATATATGTAATACATATAATATATCTGCAGTATATATATATATATATATCATATTATATATTATATATATAATATACCCATGCGAATCGGTCCGATTCAGACCGATTCTGGGGGAATCGGGGCGAATCAGGAGCAACCCGATTCGCCTTCCGATTCCGATTCGCCTGGGACTCCTTCACTATATAATCCCACAATATGTTTAAAAATTGAAAAGAAACTAGAAAGTGACAATTGTCATGAGTTTGGGTAATAATAACTTAGATTTGACCAAATCTTGAAAGGTCTCAGGCAAACTAAGTGTTTGTCAGTAGGAGAGTGAGTCCCTTGGAGAAATCACATATACGTTTAATTTATTTCACTAGACTTTAAATTTTTAGTATTCTATATGATTTATTTGAATTATAATTTTTAGTTAGATCAAATTACGAGGGATTAGAAAGTCGACATTTTGATGGAATCACCAAAATTGTGATTTTCTTCTTCGATCGGAGAGTTAACTTTTTATTGATAAGAGATATAATTTTTTGATATTTTTATTAGATTCAAATGAGAGATACTTCTTATTTACATATAATATTTTAAGTTAATGAAACCATATAAATATAAACATTTACTTAAATATTATTCAGGGAAATAAACTATTAACCCATGCATCATAGGGCCTAAACCACCTAAGTCGTAGCTTAAACCATGCATCATAAAGCCTAGGCCACCCAAGCCGCCCCAGGCGGGCCAAGGGCCTTTGTCTAGCCATCAATTGGGACGCTTTTCTGGGTCCCTAAAAGGCAGGCCTTCGCCTAGCCATTAGTTTGGCGCCTTCCCGCCTATGCACCGCTTAGGCAGGCGCCTTGACAATTATGGACAGGGGAGACCAGGAGAGAGAGAGAGAGAGAGAGAGAGAGAGAGAGAGAGAGAGAGAGAGAGAGAGAGAGGGGAATCAAGACGGGAAAGCTAGAGGGGCTAGGACGGGAGCGAGACTGGGAAGAGAGACTAAGAGAGGGTGAGAGACCGAGACGAGAGACTACGAGAGGGAGAAAGACCGGCCGAGAGACGAGATAGAGAGAGAGAGAGAGAGAGAGATACCAATGGCTAGAGGTGCCAGCTATGGCGGCTAGAGGCGGGGCGGCTGCTGGAGACGCAACAGGAGCCCGCAAGGAAGGGCCGGACTTCAAAGGAACCCTATCTTTTCCTACTTCGAAGGGAGACATCGGCCAACCAGGGATGGGGGGTGTTTTTTAAGACAGGATCCGCATGTGCCTATGCAGACCCCTAATGGGTCTAGACAGGTCAAGTAGTCCAGGCGGGTGCTTAGACCGCCTTAGCGGCACCTTGGGCCACTTTTCTCATCTTTTAAAAGGCAGGGTTTTTTAGGCGGAGAAGATAGCGCCTTTGCGCTAAAGCAGTGCCTAAGCGACCACCTTGACAACTAAGCACCTGGTCTCTAATTTGTACCTCAGATGAGAAGGACCGGTCCCTTACCTTAACGCAAGCAATGTGGTTCCCCAAGGCAATCTGCTAGAAGTATATAGTGCTCATGTCACCTTCTTTAATCCATCAATCTGATGATCTCTGTCACTAGTAAGTTTCCTCTCTAGCCAATAAATTATCAAACTGGCTCCCTAAAAAATCTCGCGAGGCCCTATCCTCCTCATCCATAAAGTCTGCCTCCTCTAAGCTCTCCAACCCCGCCAGGTGTTGCAAAACCCTATCTTTGGCCACTCTCCCAAGTAGGGTTTCATCCTCTCCCCAAGACAGTAGAACATGTGCCCTGTGCTTCAATTTTTTCACCAAAGTACCCATAGCCAAGGTGCTAGCTACTAGAGTGCTCTAGGCTCCTGCTACAGTCTCCAAAAAATCAGCCTCCATAAACTAGACCTGCTCAAACTTGAACCTGGGAGACCGATCAAAGTTCCTATAAGTTTTCAGAAGAATGGACTTGTGATCTAAGACAAACCTCGCCAACCTAAACACCTAAACATAAGAGAAGTGATCCTCCCAATCAATGGAGATCAAGAACCTATCTATCCTGGAACAAGAAGCATCATGTCTCAAATTCGACCAAGTGAAATGAACCATGAGAGATGCCTAAATCCACCAAAGCAGCCTCTTTGAACAAAGCTAGAGAAGTCATCCATCTCTCCAGCAGAAGAAGCGTCTCCAAATCTCTACCAAGGCCCCTACAACAGCATTGAAGTCCCCTCTAACACACCACGGGTGGCCCGATGAAAGATGAAGTAGAATCAAATCATCCCAAAGTTGATGCTTCTTCTCCCTAGATTGAGAACCATAAATCCCATTGAAATCCCAGGAGAAACCATCTCAGACACTCCTAAAGTGAACAGAAATGGCCCATCTAGAAATCACCCCCGTCTTGCATCATCTTGAATGGATACCAGAGGGTCATAATCCCCCCCCCCCGGACCTACCTATAACTGGGGAAGCAACTCCCTAAGAGAGCCAGGCCCCATAATCTCCCTGATAAGAGCACTCTCATTCCCTTCACATAGGGCTGCCAACGTGTCGAAGCCGAAATCGGAAATAGTTGTTTCCGCTTTCACTTCCTAAAAGAAATTTCGGAGTCGAAAATGGAAACAGAAAACGGTGTTTCCGCTTCCGCATCCATTTCCTCTTTGAGTCGAAAAAACGGAAACGAAAATAAAATGGAAACTTTGGACGAAACAACATTTATATAATTAGAATAAATTTATAAGTACATTAATTATTAAATTTATGAATAGTTTTAAATCTAAATTTAATAATTTTTTTCACCATATACGTTATAATGACCATTACTAAATGAAGTATGACAAGAACAAATTAGCATGGTAAAATCATGTAGTTATATATAATGGTTGAGTAATAGATAGTCAACATATACATGTATGAAGATTGTTAGAGAAAAAAGCTATTATATATGATGGAATGAAAGAGTGACCACTACCTAATAATTGGGACAAAAATAGATGGCATTTACATATAAATTGGAGGTGAGAGACAATGAGTTAAAAATTGAGGAGCCAAAACTTCAAGGTTGAGGAGCTTTTATTACAAAAATATTACAAAATATATATTAAAAAGTTGTCGGAAACGAAAATCGAAAAATAGATGCGGAATTGGGTGTTTCCGCTTTTGCATCCTATAAGAATTTAGATATCCATTTCCGCTATGTTAAGCTATCGAAAAGTTCTTTTCGGAGTTCCATATCCTATAAAAATTGTGGAAACAGGTCGGCTAAATGGAAATCGGAGATCCATTGGTAGCACTTCACTTCACACTTCGTTTCCTACAAACATAGGATGTCGATCTTACACCTCCTAATCAGCTCCCTCACTACCCTCCACCCCTTCCAACCCTTTCACATTCTAAGAGACGATCCTCATGAATACATGGATATAAGACCCTCCCCCCCTTCCTTCTCCCTCCTCACCACTCCTACCAACCCTCAAGCAAAACTGGGCCCCACCTTGGATGCTCTCAATATAGTGCCTGTAAATTGTGACACCGACTCCCCTCAAGTCCTTCTCCGCCATCTTAAAGAAGATCCCAACTCGATCTACCACCCCCCTAGCATGCCCCATAACCAGTTGTTCAACCTCCTCTAGCAACTCCCTCACTTCCTCAACCCCCAACCTAGTTCGTCCACAAGTCTCTTCCCCTCTTTCAGAACAACCTCCCCCCCTTTAACAATGCCATCACCCACAGCCAAGATGCCTCCTTAGGCAAAGGACACTAAACCAAAACGATGGCAGACCCACTCATCTGCTCCCTAAGTAGTTCCAAACGGAGGTCCTCAACCAAGGAAGGAGCACTGGGGAGTATGGTCGACGTCAATGAGGAAGCGGAGATGAGCTCCTCACCACACAATCTGGTTGCGGAGCCGGCAAAGTGCAAAGCCTGCGCGGAAAGGGGTTGGAAAGGAGAGGTAGCACCATTGCCTACCCACAGCTTCGGCCAACGACCAGATGGCGAAGCTGTCGATCTGACAGGCTGGTCCTCTCGCTCGGGGCGAGGACACCTAGTGTTGTACTCTGTAGATTTTGATGATCACAAAAACACTAAGTTTAATTCATGTTAAGGAAATCACAAAAACACTAAGTATAATTCATGTTCTTGACCTAAGTGTTTGAATTATTTATATGTGATTTGATAATCTAATTTGTATTCCATAAGTCGCACTTGAAGTGGACATTACAAAGCCCAAGACTCAGACAAAAAGAAAAGACAAGACTGGAAGAAGAACTACAGAACTGACAAAATCGAACGACCGACTTTAGTAAATCGGTCGACCGATTATCAAGAGGTGTCAACACATACTCTGAAGGTGTCGACAGATCAGGACATCGGACGACCGACTTGCAAGAATCAGTCGACCGATTATGTGAAGCTCCAATCGATTGATGAAGTCAAGGCCAATCGATTGAAGAGCAAGGCCTAATCGATTAATGGTCAAGTAGAAAATCGGACGACCGATTTTGGGATTTTTGTCGATCGATTATGGACCAATCGATTGATGCTCAGTTGTTCAACCCAATCGATTGATGATGAAAAGACCAATCGTTGATGACCAAAGTTCCGATTGATGAAGAAAAGATCGGACGACCGACTTGGCAAAATCGATCGATAGATCGACCGACCTAGCCAGTACAAATTGGCACTAGGACAGTCAAGAAATCAGACGACCGATTGGTCAGTTGATTTGCAAGCCGAAGCGCCAATTGAAGTTAAGGGAGAAATCGGACAACTGATCTGAAGATTTCAGTCGACTGATTTTGGCGTTTCTGCATACAGACTTTCCTAAACAAAGTCCTACGAAGATCCAACTGTTTCCAAACTTTGAAGAATCCTTTAGGATTATAAATACAACATGTTCTCATGATTTGAAGAGTTCTCCACGCACCCAAGATCCCATCTTGTGCCCTATAGTTCAGAACAAGGATTTCTTGCCCTAGAGAGATCTACATGAAGCCCTGAACATCCAGAAGGTTGAGAGATGAGTTCTTATTGACTTCCAAACTTTCCAAGGAGCTGATCTTCATCAGAAGGACATGGGCTTGGGTGATCAGATCGTGGTTCTTTACCTAGAGAGTTCTACATCGGCGATCTTGCTTCTACAACGATTCTCCATATTTCAAACAAAGGGAATCTTTGTGCTTTCAGTTTTACTATTTTTCCCATTGTCATATGTCTATTGGGACTTGTCAATTTCGTACTGAACATCATCGTGTGTGTGTGCTCAGGTTGTGAGCACGTTGTGGGTGTGTAGTGTGTGTGTGCATACACACTAGATTGTCTTGTCCTCGACAACGAGATGGGGTTTGTGTTGTCCCCGAAAACAACCGTGTGTGGGGGTTTACGCTTGTACCTGGAAACAAGTAGTGGAAATCATCATGGGATGTGAGGTAGTGGACATAGGTGCACACAGAGGTGTCTTATGGTTTGATCCATATCTTCTACCTCCGTTCTATACATGCTAGGATAGTTGGTTTCACAGTTTCTATTGTCATATTTCGCTATGCACATTGTCTTATAGATTGTCTTAATTGAGTTTAATCTACTCTATTTAAAAGATTTTTAAATTAGGCGATAACCAATTCACCCCTCCCCTCTTGGTTGCTCATCTCACGTACACATGTACTTCAATTGGTATCAGAGCAGGGCTCTTACTATTAGAGTCATCTTGTATACGATGGCCAATCAGGGATTTGTGCCTGAAGGTCATTTCATCCACCGTCCACCATACTTTGATGGCAGCAACTACTCTTATTGGAAAAACTGTATGCACGTCTTTCTCAGAGTTCAAAACTATGAGATCTGGAAAGTTTTAAGTAGCGGTCCTTACACGCCGCCAAAGGATGAGGGAAAGTGGATAGAGGATAATATTAAAAAATCCCAAATTAATTTTAGTGTCATGAACAAAATGTAGTGTGATATTCACCCCTGATGAATATTCTCGTGTTTCCATGTGCAGCTCAGCGAAGGAGATGTGGGATAAGCTCAAGCTAATTTATGAAGGCACTTCCGAAGTCAATGAGACAAAAGCCAACATCCCGGTCCATGAGTATGAGATGTTCAAGATGAGCCCTATAGAGTCAATTTCTGATATGTTCGCGAGACTCTCCAAGATCACAAATAGACTGAAGGCTCTTGGCAAGAATTACATGGATACAAGAATAGTCCGTAAAATTTTGAGATCCCTCCCACCGGCGTCGCACACAAAAGCCACGGTCATTGAAGACTCCAAGAACTTGTCAAGCCTCACTGTGGAGGAGTTGATTGGGAGTCTCATGACTTATGAGATCAATCTGAAGTGCAAGGTGGCCGAGCAACCCATGCTTAAGAAAAAGGATATGGCACTCAAGGCAAGGAAGTCTAAGGCCCTTAACTCAGAAGAAAACTCGTTAAGTGAGGATCTGGAGGAAATGGCAAACATAGCCCGAAGTTCAGAAATTTTCTGAAGAAGAAAAAACTTCAGCGTCCTAAATTCTCCAAAGACTTCAAGGGAAAATCCAAGCAAGGAGAACCCAGCAAGAAAACAGGAATGATATGCTATGAATGCTTCTAAAAAAACAGAACAAAATCAAGGCAAAAGAGCCTAAAGTCATGGTCTCCACGCAGAGCGATTCCGACCAGTCATCCTCCGAGGTTGAAGAACCCAAGGAGGAGGAGTGTGATCTCATGGCTATTGAGGATGAATCTCCCGAGGTAAATTCTGAACGTGAATCATTTACCATTGAGGAGATAGAACAAATGTACTCTGCCTTGTATGAGAAATATATGAAAATAAAAAAGAAAAATAATGGATTGAAAAAGAAAATCAATGATATCTTGCATAATGAATATCCTTGTGAATCATGTGATTTGTTGAATGTACAATGCAATGTTCTTCAAGATGAAAATGAAACCATGCAAAGTAAAATTTCATTATATGAAGAAGAAATACAATGCATGCTTCATGATAATGCTAATTATGAAAATCTGAGCATTCTTCAAAGTCAAAACACATCCTTGAAATTTGAAAATGAAGAACTAAAAAATAAATTACATGTGTTTGAAGAAAATGTTAAGAAATCTGAAAATTCTATCAAAAAGTTGCATGAAACCATTAATGATCTGAAGTCTACTGTTTCTAGACTCGTGAAGGGGAAATAAAAACTTGATGAAATGCTTATAGGGTGTTTGGTTATAATTTTTTACCTGTTTTTTCTCTAAAATTTAAAAAAGAGAGAAGACATGTTCAAAGAGGTGTTTGGTAAGTAATTTTTTTTTTTAGTGAAAAATTTTAACCCTATGTAAATCTCTTCTAAAAAAAAAACAAGTCCTCACCTATTTTTATTTTAAAAACACTCTTTCTCTCTCTCACAACCCCCCCCCAACTCCCCCGCCGGCGCCCTTCCCCTCCTCCCCCCCCCCCCCCCCTGCGCTCCCCCCGGCGCCCTCCCCCCCCTCCGGCCCCAGCGCTCCTCCTCCTCCCCCCCCCCCTCGGGCCCCAGCGCCCTCCTCCTCGTCCTCCGGGCCCTGCGCTCGCCCCCGGCGCCCTCGCCCCTGCCCCCGGCGCCCTCCCCCCTCCGGCCCCCAGCGCCCTCCTCCTCCCCCTCCCTCGCCCCCGGCGCCCTCGCCCCTCCGGCCCCCAGCGCCCTCGCCCCTCTGGCCCCCAACGCCCTCCTCCTCCCCCTCCCTCGTCCTCCGGGCCCCTGCGCTCGCCCCCGGCGCCCTCGCCCCTGCCCCCGGCGCCCTCCCCCCTCCGGCCCCCAGCGCCCTCCTCCTCCCCCTCCCTCGCCCCCGGCCGCCGGCGCCCTCCCCCCCTCCGGGCCCCAACGCCCTCCTCCTCCCCCTCCCTCGCCCCCGGCCGCCGGCGCCCTCCCCCCCCCTTCGGGCCCCACAGCCCTCCTCCTCCCCAAACAATTTTAAATTTTAATATTTCCTGCCAAACATCATAGAATAGTTTTTCTTAATTTTAAATTTTAGATAGAAAGAGAACACATTATAAATTTTTAGATAGAAATAACTTTTAAAAAAAAGTTGTTCCCAAACACCCTATTAGTGTTAAAGTTAACACTAATAGACATGGTTTAGGCTACTCCCCTAAAAATAAAAAGAGCAAATCTTTTGAGTCTAAGACAGTAACATCTTTTGTTCATGCTTCCAGCTCTTCAAATGCTTCTCATGCTAAATCACAATAAAAAATTTGCCCAAATGAATCCTCATGCTAAGAGGTTTGTGCATCTTAACAACCAGTTCAGGATAAGAATTCCATCAATTCAAAGAAATCTAATCATGTTAGAAATTATAAACCATCTAAGAAATATACACAATCAAAGAAAGGAAAGCATGTTAATCATCATGTTATTCATAGGCCACAACCCACAGAACACAATTCTAATGTCACATGACATTATTGTGGTGGGCATGCTCATATGAACTACACTTGTTCTCTAAAGAAAAATATGCAAAAATTGAATCTTGTGTGGATTAGGAAGGATTTGTTGCCTTTTAAGACCAACACTGTTGGACCCAAAACCATTTGGATACCAAAGAAATCCACCTAAGATCTGTGGTTGCAGGTGTCTTGTGAATTTTAGAGTTGGAGCATCAATGTGAATCTTAAGGCACCTACACTATTTTGTGAGTATCATGTTTATTTTTGTGTTGAGCTTCCAAGATAACACATGAATACTCTTGTATGCTTTGTTGTTTTTTTATATTTTGATTATAGGCTGTGTTTTTGTTTTCTTTCTATCAAAATAAAAATAAAAAAACCAAAAATCAAAAACACAAATAGAGTCTTAGAGTTTAGTGTCTTTTGCATATCTATCCCTTGTGTACTTACTATAAAGTATATGTAAAGACAATTTTTTCACTCTTTCTATGGCCTAATACTCCTTTGATATTTATTGTATTGGCTTAAGACTTAGTGTGCATTAATTCAGCCACTAAGGAGTAGATTTCTACATTTTGCTTGTGCATACATTAAGGGGAACCAAATAGTTCTGTATTTAACTTGCTTCTCAAAATACATCTGAAATTGAGACCAACACACTAATGCACATGGCCATGATTAACAGATATCACCTTAATGAGCGGTGAAAATTTTTCTTAATACTTTTGTGATGCTAAAAATTCATCTAACTTGTAGTAACTCATGAGGAAAAAACTACCTGTCCAAAATTGAAAAGTAAAAAGAGGAACTGAGCTTAATAACCGGGTCTTTCCACTGAACAAGTGAGAAGCATCACGTCAAACAGCAATACCTTCCTCAAAAGTGAAAGAAAAGAAAGAAACAAAAAACTAGATGATATCATTTGTAACGTCGCGTGCTTTTCGGATCCATGCGGATCGTGTGTGTTGTGGTTGTGGCGGCCATTGTGAGGCCAATGTGAGTCAGTTGTGTGGTATGTGTAATGTGCATGCGTGGCTTGAGCAGGTGTAGAGCAGGGTGGGTCCTGAAATGGAATAGGACCTGTTGTTGTTCTGTCTGAGTTGGCGGCCAGGGGTGGCCGTTTACTAGTAGGTGTCCAGATTGGTGGACGTTTACATAATGAGCTTAGCGGCAGTAGATGTGGACGTTTAGGCTGGCGGTTGATGTTGGCGACAAGGGGGTTGACGCCAACCTGTCAGTTCAACAGGTTATAGGCTCACCCGAGGGCTGTTCTCTCAGCTCACTCTCTTCCCCTCTTGCCCCAGCTTCGCGCCCCAGAGTTTCTGAAGCTTCCAACAAGTGCCGAGGAGCAGTTGGACGATCGTGGAACGCGCGGCATCGCTGAATTACGCGAGGAAACGTCGCGGCGTGGTGCAATTCGCGTGGGAGCTCGCGGAGGGCTTGGCGTGAACCGGGGGATTGCAGGAGATTCTAACGCGTTCTGAGGTAGGGGACGAACCCGTTTAGCTCCGTAGGAACATTAAAACACATCATAATCACTTGAACCAGCATGATAATCCATGTTTGGATAGAGTTGCACCAAGCGGGATAATGGGTGGTTTGAGTAGTTTACTGTACGAATCATGTTATAACGGGTTGTATTGGGTTCTAGCATGCTAAAGGAATTTCATTTGCATGTTTTTCAGTAGTTAGAACAGTTAGAAAACCGCAGGGCTGGATTAGGGTTTCTGCAGGGTTTATGGCCGGAGAACTTGGCGTCAACATCGCTTGCCGCCAAGATTCTCAGCCAGGAGGTTAACGGCCAGAAACCTTGCCGTTGACTCCCAATAAGCGGCAATCGATGTGGCCGCCTACTTCTATTTGAGCAGAAATGACTAAGTACATTAATTATTGATAATGCATGTGTGTTGACGCATGAGGTGCACTGAGTGCACTTGGTTTACGTGTTTAGCATACAAGGTATGCTGTTAGTTGTTTACTTTGGTGACTGCGCGTTGTGTACGCGAGTCAGTTAGGTTCACGTGTAGTGGACTAGTGGTTATTTGTGGTTTACGTGAGGTTTCACGTGGTTTGTGTGTGACGTGCACGTGGTTCTGTGTACGTGGCGAGTAGTACGACGCCTACCGTGGTTACCTCTCCAGTTGGGTGCCCCAGGTTCTTTGTGAGCCAGGCTGTTAGCTCGGAGCTTTGTCCCGGTACTTGTGCTGTACCGTCGAGGTCTGTGTCGTCTGACCTGGACACCCTCACTCTTGTGTTAGAGTTGTACGTCCGGCTGAGGGAAAGACGACAGTGGGACAGTGACACTTGTGTTTGTTTTAGTCACTTGTAGCGCGCTCGTAGTTGGGGGTACGGACACCAGTAGTCGACACTGGTCCCCAGCTAGTCCTTTTCCAGTGCCTCACTCTAGCGAGCCCAGGCCAGGGTCTCTGGAGGTGCCAGGCATGGGCCTGTGACCGTGTGGTCTACAGGTTGTGGTGTTTAGTTGGTCTCCACAGTTGCTTGACCTTTTTACGTGGAGCGGCAGCTGGACCTTTCGTCCGTGGCTGCGAGACTGAGAGGTAGACCTGTGTTAGTTGTCCGAGTCAGTTTCTGGTGTCGCGAACCAGTTCACGTGGCTCGTGTTGGCTGTCTCTACTTTAGCTTGTACACCTGTACTAGTTTGCCGTTTAATTATTATTGTTGTTTCTCGTAGTCGGCAGACGGTGAGTACTTTTACAGCTTTACTTACCTGCTTAGTTGTTATATTAATTGTTGGTGTTGTTTACTATTCGTACTCGTGGTGTTTGTTTCGCTCGGTTTTGGGGGAGTTCCCTACTGAGCCAGTGACTAGAGAGGCTCACCCCTACCCCCACAGGTGAGAGCGAGGAGGACGTCTCTCGTCCGACGTGCAGTTCCGGGCCGCGTCGTAGCGGTGCAGGGTCAGCACCTCCAGCAGAGTAGCTTCAGCAGTGTAGTTTTGTAGTTGTTTACTTTCTTCAGTTGTACCTCGGGGTATGCCCCAGGCTCTTGTAGCTTCTTTTCAGCTTTTGTGAAAATTTGGCTATGTAAACTTGTGAAATATATATGAAATGTGATGTGTTCCTTTATGTTTACACGGACTGTGGTTTGGTATCCCTTGCGAAACTTCGGCCCGTTCGCGGGAGGCAGACTCGGATCAAGTACGTTATCGGTTTAACGGGCTTGACCGAGGCGATCGCCACATCATTTGTTTCAAAACAAAACAAAAAGAGGGCAGACTGATAGCTACCAAAAATTGAGGGTCTTTCATACATTGGTAAGATTGAGAGTATCCGTTAGTGTTAATTAGAAATTTCTGTTTATCATCATGCGTGATGCCTTTTAATCATGTCTCACACATCACATCTAATAAAATTTAATTTCTAAATGTGCGTTGAAACTTGATTAAATTCATGGACTATAAATGGATATCTCTTAGAGCATGCACTCCCATCATCAATTCATCATCCCCTAGGTGAACTTTTTACATACTCTGTATTTATGCCAATTGTATTTCTTATCCCTAATACCATCCACTTTTTGATGTTGTCAAAAAGGAGGAGAGAATATGTAGAGAGAATATGTAAATTTTATATTTTAGTTTAAGGGAGAGTTTGTTCAAAAGAAAAGGGGAGAATTAAAAATATCCTTAAGAGGGGGAGTCATATTGCATGACTGAATGCTTGCATGCATATTAAAAAAAAAAACAACAATCAAATTGGCATATGAATTTGACATACAAATGTGAATGTTGTGCTCTGTGTGAAAAATCTACAAGTATTTTGCCATCATAAAAAAGGGGGAGATTGTTGTACTATATAGATTTTGATGATCACAAAGATACTAAGTTTAATTCATGTTGAGGAAATCACAAAAATACTAAGTATAATCCATGTTCTTGACCCAAGTGTTTGAATTATTTATATGTGATTTGAGGGTCTAATTTGTGTGTTAAGTGTGCATATTTATCCCTTGTGTACTTGTTGTAAAGCATATGTAAAGACACTTCACTCTTTCTATGGCCTAATACTCCCTTAATATTTATTGCATTGGCTTAAGACTTAGTGTGCATTAATTCAGCCACTAAGGAGTAGATTTCTACATTTTGAGTGTGCATACATTAAAGGGGAGCCAATTAATTTTGTATTTAACTTGCTTCTCAAAATACATCTGAAATTGAGAGCAACACACTAATACACATGACTATGATTAACAGATATCACCTTAATGATTGGTGAAAATTTTTCTTAATACTTTTGTGATGCTAAAAATCTACCTAACTTGTAGTAACGAGTGAGGAAAAAGCTACTTGTCCAAGATTGAAAAGTAAAAAGAGGAATTGAGCTTAGTAACCGGATATTTCCACTGAACAAGTGAGAAGCATCACGTCAAATAGCAATACCTTCCTCAAAAGTGAAAGAAAAGAAAAAAAAACAAAAAGCTAGATAATATCATTTGTTTCAAAACAAAACAAAAAAAGAGGGCAGACTAATAGCTACCAAAGTTTGAGGGTTTTTCATGCATTGGTAAAATCGAGAGTATCCGTTAGTGTTAATTAGAAATTCTGCTTATCATCATACGTAATGCATTTTAATCATGTCTCACACATCACATCTAATAGAATGTAATTTCTGAATGTGCTTTAAGAACTTGATTAAATGCATGGACTATAAAATGGATATCTCTTAGACCATGCACTCTCATCATCATCCCCTTGGTGAACTCTTTACATACTCTGTATTTATGCCAATTGTATTTTTTAACCCTAATGCCATCCACTTTTTGATGTTGTCAAAAAATGGGAGAGAATATGTAAATTTTATATTTTAGTTTGGGGGAGAGTTTGTTCAAAAGAAAAGGGGAGAATTAGAAATATCCTTGAAAGGGGAGTCATATTGCATGACTGATTGCTTGCATGCATATAAAAAAAAACATCAATCAAATTGGCATATGAATTTGACATACGAATGTGAATGTTGTGTTCTGTGTGAAAAATCTACAAGTGTTTTTGATGCGGGACAGAGTGTGGATAGCGGAAGAAGAGGGAGAGGCAGCCGGAGTCTCACTGGAGAGGAGGTAGAAGGTGGGGCGAGGCTTCTCGCCCAGCCCTTCACGGGCTTCTTTCCATCGCGGAGGAAGAAGAAGAGCAACGGCTCCAAAATTTCTCAAATGCAAAATAACTATTCTATTCTTCCAAATCGGAGGTTTACAAGTATTTAAAGAAGTTTGGGCTATTCCCAATCCTAATGGACTTCAAATTAAAGAAAGACTTCTATGTCTAATAAAACTTGTCATATTAGAAACCTATAGAATCCTACCCAAATACAACTACTCAAATAAAGAAATGCAAAAATACATAATAAAAAGCTAATTGGACTCTAATATGACTCTTTTAAACAATTTTACCTTAGACTTAAAAATAGTGCGAAAATTGCACCAAAAATTACAGAAAAATAAAAAATCTCCAAATGGGCTCCATAACCAATTATGTAGCTTCTTGCTCCCCATCATTCTCCCCTGGTTCGAGAAAACTCGTCCTCGAGTTTTGAAGTGTCGTAATATCCATACAAGTGGCAGGGGAATAATGAAGTCATGCACTAATAAAGTCGCCATAAGGATATCCAAACTAATATGCCTTCGGAAAAGTTGGAGTCTGCATAGAATGTGTGCATCAAGATCGGACCATATCATATCATAGTTACACTGATCTCTAGTAAAACCTTGCAAATCACTGGTAGCTGTCAATGATGGGCTTATCTCAAATACATCATCACATATCAAATGAAGTCCAGACTCGATGAACAATTCTTGATCCCAAGTGTCAACAAAAATAGTCTCCACACATAGATGATCAGTAATAGTCACTAATTCCAATGGCTTCTCATCAATCACGGTCTTCTCTGGTGGCACTGGCTTGGCAACAGTAGAAATATACTTGGGAAAACAAAATTTACCTCTTAAATGCGGTGGCTGGATAATGCACTGGTTTGAATCGATAGCAACATGTCGCTCTTCCAACCACTCTTTTCCCAAAGTAATGTAGGATCTCGAGGGATCAATAGTGCACCAAGCTCCATCAAAATAATTAACTGATTTCTTCTGATTTCTACCTAAAAATTTTAGGTGAAACTCTACAAAAGCTTGATCACCATCAACAATAATGTCACCAGTTTGTAACAGAATATTAACAATAGCTTAGGAAATATAATTGTTCTGATTCTCTTCATCAAGTATTATTTTTGTCGGCTTCTCATTTGGTAGGAGGGCGAGAAAGCTAAAATTCATGTGGCACATGTGAGAGATTACCCAAATTGATGTGAAATTGAATGGACTGTCGCGGGGCGTGGGCCGCTGAGTGACTGGAATTTGTTGAGACAATCACAACGACGCAAACGATGCGTGAATCGGAGCACAAATAGATCTCTAGTGCTGGCAGTGCGATAACAGTTCTGGTGCACCGCCCGATTACTGTAGCGGGCCGGTTACTGTAGTGAACCGGGCTGGACCTAACCAGGTCAAACCTGGTTTGACCGGCTTTCTTTAAAGGGGACTTGCTTCCTCCTTCCTTCTCTCACACGCAGGAACCAGAGTGGGAGAGATCAAAGGGCAGAAGGGAAAGGAAGGGCACGGCGGCGGTGGAGGCGGTTGCCGACGACGGCACCGACGGACGGCGACTCTCGCGGCGGCGACGACGGCGCCGGAGGGAGGGTCCGGCGGCGGCGGCTCCGGCGACGTCTCCTCCTTCCTCTCCTTCCTTTTCTTCTTCTGGAGAGGCCGAGAGAGAGCGTGGGAGGGGGAAAGGGG
This sequence comes from Colocasia esculenta, assembly GCA_014218235.1. Classification (NCBI taxonomy): domain Eukaryota; kingdom Viridiplantae; phylum Streptophyta; class Magnoliopsida; order Alismatales; family Araceae; genus Colocasia; species Colocasia esculenta. The sequence goes on along the minus strand of CM024757.1, from coordinate 33,339,883 downwards.
AGAGGGCGGTCGCGGGCGCTGGCGCTGGCGGGAAAAGGGCAGGCCCAGACGTGGGCGAAGGCAGGCGCAGGAGGTGCGCAGGCGCAGGGCCGTGCGGATGGGGGTGCCGGCGCACACGCACAGTTGGCGCGGTGCTGGAGAAGGGCCCCGGCGCTGACGCATGCGCGCGCGAGGGAGGGGGGGTGCTGGCCGACGCGGACGCACGTGCAGGAGAAGGCGCAGGGCGGTGTGGATGGGGGTGCCCACGCACGCACGCAGTTGGCGCAGGGCCCTGGCGCGTTCACGAAGACCGGGCGGTCACAGAGGCAGGGCGGTGCGAGGTGCTAGCGGGGGTGACCGGTGCAGCAGGGAGAAGGGGGCCACGGGCGCAGGGTGGCCAGGGGTTAACGCAGGGTGGGCGCGGCGAGGCAGCGCGGGAGAGGGTGGACGCGGCAGGGTGTTGTCGCGTTCACGAGGGCCGGCGCGTGTGAGGATCCCCAGGGCGGTGCAACTAGGGATGCAGGCTGGCGTGGCCGGATTGTCACTATAGCGAACAGGCGGGGCCCAACAGGAGAAGAAAATCGAAAGGATGGAAGGAAGGCGACGATGGTGATGTGGCTTTGGCGTCTGGATCTCGGCTCCGTGGAAGGAACCGAAGCCCGCTCTGATACCAAAATTGATGCGGGACAGAGTGTGGACAGCAGAAGAAGAGGGAGAGGCAGCCGGAGTCTCACCGGAGAGGAGGTAGAAGGTGGGGCGAGGCTTCTCGCCCAGCCCTTCACGGGCTTCTTTCCATCACGGAGGAAGAAGAAGAGCAGCGGCTCCAAAATTTCTCAAATGCAAAATAAATGTTCTATTCTTTCAAATCGGAGCTTTATAAGTATTTAAAAGTTTGGGCTATTCCCAATCCTAATGGACTTCAAATTAAAGAAAGACTTTTATGCCTAATAAAACTTGTCACATTAGAAACCTACAGAATCCTACCCAAATACAACTACTCAAATAAAGCAATGCAAAAATACATAATAAAAAGTTAATTGGACTCTAATATGACTCTTTTGGACAATTTTACCCTTAGACTTAAAAATAGTGCGAAAATTGCACCCAAAATTATAGAAAAATAAAAAATCTCCAAATGGGCTCCAAATGGGCCTAACCAATTATGTAGCTTCTCGCTCCCCATCAGTTTTGTCATCATAAAAAAGGGAGAGATTGTTGTACTCTATAGATTTTGATGATCACAAAGACACTAAGTTTAATTCATATTGAGGAAATCACAAAAACACAAGTGTGCAGTAAAAGTGTCCACAAGTCACACTTGAAGTGGACATTATACAGTCCAAGATTTGGACAAAAAGAAAAGACAAGGCCAGAAAACTGCAGAACTGACACAATCGGACGACCGACTTTAGTAAATCGGTCGACTGATTATCAAAAGGTGTTGACACATACTTGAAGGTGTCGACAGATCAGGACATCGGAGGACCAACTTGCAAGAATCGGTCGACCGATTATGTGAAGCTTCAATCGATTGATGAAGTCAAGGCCAATCGATTGAAGAGCAAGACTCAATCGATTGATGGTCAAGTAAAAAATGGGATGACCGATTTTGGGATTTCGGTCGACCGATTATGGACCAATCGATTAATGTTCAGTCCAATCGATTGATGGTGAAAAGACCAATCAATTGATGACCAAGGTTCCGACGGGTGAAGAAAAGATCGGACGACCGATTTGGCAAAATCGGTCGACCGAACTAGCCAATACAGATTGGCACTAGGACAGTCAAGAAATCATACCGATTCTCCAGAATCAGACGACCGATTGGCCAATTGATTTGCAAGCTGAAACGCCAGTTAAGTTAAGGCATAAATCGAACGACCGATCCGAAGATTTCGGTCGACCGATTCTGACATTTCTGTATACGAACTTTCCTAAACAGAGTCCTACGAAAATTCAACTCTTTCCAAACTTTAAGGAATCCTTTGGGATTATTAATACAATATGTTCTCATAATTTGGAAGAGTTCTCCACGCACCCAAGATCCTATCTTGTGCCCTAAAGTTTAGAACAAGGGTTTCTTGCCCTAGATAGATCTACATGAAGCCCTGAACATCTAAAAGGTTGGGAGACGAGTTCTTATTGATCCAGAAGGCTTCCAACATTTCCAAAGAGTTGATCTTCATCAAAAGGGCGTGGGCTTGGGTGATCAAATCGTGATTCTTCACCTGGAGAGTTCTACATCGGCGATCTTGCTTTTACAGTGGCTCTCCATATTTCAAACAGAGAGAATCTTTGTGCTTTCAGTTTTACACTTTTCTCCACTGTCATGTCTATTAAGACTTGTCAATTTTGTACTGAACATCATCGTGTGTGGGCGCTCGGGTTGTGAGCACGTTGTGGGTGTGTAGTGCGTACGCACATACACACTGGGTTGTCTCGTCCCCAGAAACGAGGTGGGGTTTGTGTTGTCCCCAGAAACAACCGTGTGTGGAGATTTACGCTTGTACTTGAAAATAAGTAGTGGAAATCCTCACGGGGTGTGAGATAGTGGACGTAGGCGCACACAAGGGTGTGTTTGTCGAACCACTCTAAATCCTGTGTGTCTTATGGTTTGATCCATATCTTCTACCTCCATTCTATACACGCTAGGATAGTTGGCTTCGTAGTTTCTATTGTCATATTCTGTTGTGCACATCGTCTTATAGATTATCTTAATTGAGTTTAATCCATTATGTTTAAAAGATTTTTAAATTAGGCGATAACCAATTCACCCCTCCCTTTTTGGTTGTTGATCGCACGTACACCTGTACTTCACCTAGGAAAGTCGATGGTTGGCTGCAGTGCAATCAGACAGAGAAGACGAGCGATAGCAGAGCCCTCGGACCCGTTAACCTTGGATTTGGGTAGGTCATGGGTCGTCCCCACAAAACCCGGGCAAGAATGGACCAGAACACCTGACCCAGCCTCATATTTGCTCTCCAGTTCGCGTGGAAACCCGGATGGGTGAAAGGAGGACACATTCCTTGTGGTCAGTTTAATTTTGGCTCCTTAATCCCTAAATCTACAATAGGACAACCATCATATGGCCACACCACAAGCCAACGTCAGCACAACCGAGAGGCTATAGTCAGGGTTGCAACATTGATACTCAAGGTGAGGCCTGTAAATGAACCCACATCCTCTACTTTGAAACATCCTTTTAAATTGCTGAGTTCAAAAGTCCAGATTCTTCACATGCAGAAATCCTGAAATCAAATTATAGTTATATATATATATATGAAAATAAAAAGGCATGGATGAAAAAACTCCACTGGTCTAGGCAAGTATTTCTTCACAGTGATGGTACCATGGGCAAGTAGAACGCCACCCAGTTCCTTCCACCAATTTGGAGAGTAGTCTTTGCCAAGTCCATGTTGAGGAAGTTTGTCAAATCCATTTTCAATAATTCTTTTTGCCTAAAAGGAAAAAGTACGAGTGACTCAGACATCATTTGAGATAAAAAAATGAACATTACTAAAACCTGTTCAAAATGTTTTTGAAGTAACACTTAGAATAAGAATTAAGACAAATATGACAGGAACCTTCTTTTACTGACAAACAATTAGTGGAGGAAGAGAACCAAATTTTATTTTTTGATTTTAATAAAACAACCTTTGAGTTAATAAAAAGGCTGATAAACATATTAAGTTTTTTATGAGTGGCAGAATATCATGGTAAACTCCAATTCTACACTGCATGTTGCATGTTAACAGAAAATTATTTTCAGTTCCTTAGTGGTGAAACAGATGAAATGTGTATAAACTGACAGTTTTAATTATTAGTGGAGCCCTCCCATAGTACATAGAGAAGCTTCTCACTCCTAATGTGAACAGCACTAGGCAGTATTTGAGTTAATTGTTGCGACAACGCCATGCAACCATTAGAGTGCTATATCAACTTTTAAAGAATAATAATAAAAAGGAACTTCTCAAAAAAAATTATCAAATTCCACAAAGACTGTTGGCAGTAGGGACGCTGTCAGATTTTTAAGAAGCATAATTTTTTTTTAGCAGAGTTGAAGAGAATACTCGAGATCCACGGAGAATATCTATGGGCAAATTCAGGCCCCAACGACCACCGGAAGAATGGATGCAGCCCAGTAATAGGAAGGATTCCCTTGACAAGTCCCTTTCCCTTTGAGAGCCAAGGCAAACGTCACAATTACCTGTAAGTCAAATTAAGCATTCTTAAGGAACTAGAAGAAGCTACTGATCAAACATAAAATGCAATTTTGAATTGAAAAACAGCGTAAGTACTTCACAATTTCTACAGACGAGAAAGAAAGTTCCCTAAAAACTACTTAGGTCCTCAAATTTCTAACCTTTGTTGAAACCTTGATTGAGGTGCAATGCAATAATATTTTTTGAAGTTTCAAGAGCTCTTTCAAATGGTATAAGGATAGAGGATTCCATCTCGGGGGGAGGGGGTGGTGTGGTACAAAGGTTATTAAAAGTTATTGGGATCTTCATACCACTTACATGTGAAAGAATGTAAACACAGAATGTATAATTCCATACAAATGCAAAATAGAACTTTTTCACACAAAAGAAAGGGCATTACAAGAAATGAAGTCATAAAAATGTAAATGTCGATAAGATGTTGGAGAAGAATTTCACCGTTAAAGCACAAGTAACATCAAAGAAAAGACAATAAAACAATTTAAGATTCAGAAAGTTCAGAAATGGCTTGTAGAAAATTTTTCACATTATTTTTTCCCCTCTTTAGAAGCATGTCTCTCTCATTCACAGCCATGCAATTCCAAATAACTGATTGGGTCAAATTTTCTAAAGATTAAACCAAAATCAGCCACAATTTAGGGGTTGAAACCAAACTGTAGAACCAGCTGATTCAGCACAGATCCTGTAAGAAAAGCCTTCCTCCAGTTACTATCCTGTCAGTTCCAGCCAATTCTGATTTGGCGGGTCCAGCACAGATCTGACCAGTTCCAGGCAGGTCACACCATTTTCCAGCCAGCTGCCACTTCATACCAATTCCAATCATTTTGAGGCTGTGAGCCAAAAAAACTAACAGAAACAGCACATACTCAGCTAGGTCCAATCCACTCCAACTGGCTCCATGCTGCGTCAGCCATCATCAATTCATTGATACAAGACATGCTTGGCAGAGTACCCTTGTTCAGAAAGAAGTGTCAACATTTATGTGAAAATCAAATTTCACACAATAGATTCATAAATCATTTGCTTTCAGATGCAGGAGAGTTGAATAAAGTGTTTCATGGGCAACTATGAGGTTGTCACATCAACTCCCAACACAGAAATGAAGGCAGGGAATGTACCAACCCAGGGTTCATGTGGGTTCCAATCTCACACTTTGCTAGGCCAGGGGAGGCTGTAAGAACTATCTGAGAGAGGTTTGGCCTCCCACGACTCAGACTACCAGGGATTCAGGCTTGATCTTGGGCAGGTGAGTTTGCTGTCAGTATTCCCAAAAAACTTTTGCCTTAGCAGAAGATCAGTGGGAATGGAAGAAACTAGCTGGATATCTCATTGTACTGGAAAGATGATTCCTACTTATCAGAAAAGCAACAGACCTCATTGTATTGAAATAGTAAGATCCACTAAATCCTGTAGATTTTTTGTGGAAAGACCCTCAACTAGAAATGGTTTTCCAAAAATAAACCAAGAATCACAAAATAAAAGTTGATACTTCTTGTTGTTAAAGTCAATTCAGATATGCCAACAGCAAATCAAAGTTAAGCAAAAGATTTACCACATGAACTAAACTGGACTTGCTCCCCAAAATACTGTAATAAGAACTTCCTACGGCATGTCGACAGGAGGCAATACTTTTCAGCTGCCATCAGGGATTCCATGATAGCCTTTCTATGATTGACCTGTTACACATGGACAATTATGCTACTAGTACAAAACTACAAACAAAGCCCTAGTTGGAGAAGATAAACCAAGTGTATAATGCAACAGAGTAAGCATTTATAAACTCCACATAGAAGGTGAAAGAAAATCTGATGATGGCAAGTAAAATCTGCAAAATGAAAATGAGAATTTGAAGGGTATAGATCTTCAAATTGGCATAAAATTCAAACATTATAGGATAGCGACATACAGAGTTTGATTCACCACAGTAAAAATCAGCTTTTGTAAAGTCACGTCTTGAATAATAAAGCCAGCATATTGATGCCAAGCCATCTCTACCACACCTCCCACTCTCTTGATAGTACGATTCAAGACTCTTTGGGCACCCATAGTGTATAACACACCTTACATTTGGCTTGTCAATACCCATACCAAAAGCAACAGTTGCAACCATGACCTGGACTTCATCCCTGGTGAATAACCTGCAGATAAACATGCATAAAGCTGTCTTTCGTGAATATTATTCAACTAGTATAAACTAGATAATAAAATGTACATTTGTGTGCAAAAATAATTATGAAATGCGCAGAAGGAAAGAGGAAATACCTATGGGACTCCTGACGAGCCTTATTGCCCATTTGACCATGATACATGCTAGCTTTTATTTTAGCATTTCTTAAAGCCTCAAAAATCTGCAAAGATTGGTAAATGATTTTCAGAGACATCTCTGCAGATATACGGAAATTGATGGTTAATATAAAGCAGAGCAAACACTGTTAAGCAGCATTCAGTTTTTTCTTAAGGTGAAAATGTATTGCAACATGAAAACTCAGACATGTCAGAGATGCTATAATATCAGCAGCTTGCATATTGACAAATGACAAGTTGTATGCAACATTAATAACTCTTGTTGAACCAGCGCATGCCTCAAAATGTTTTCACTTAAAAGATATGAAAATTGAAATTCAAAAGGACGCTGCAGGAAAGCATATTAACATTCCATGCTAAATTAAGTAGATAAATAGATACTGAGATGTAGAAATGCCAAACCCTTCGTTCATCTTCCCTTCTCTGTGCTGTAATAAACAAAAGATAAACTTATGGATCAAGAATTAGAAGGGAAACTGCGGAGCATGATTACTGGAAGATAGAGAAACAAGAACTGTCTAGTTGTTACCCAAAAAGGGATTGGTCAAGCTGCAGTCGGCAGATGATTATTGTTTTATATCTTCATCTTACTTTGACATTATTCTTCATATACAATCGTTTCTCCTTTTCCCAGCTTTTGTATGCACTCTCTGGCCCAGAACTTAACATGCAGAAGCTTAGCATTAGGCACACAGGTTTACTAACAGTAAAAGCAGGAACCAGTTAACATAAACTTAGTCTTTTATGTACAGAAATGTCTCTGGTTAGCCTGTCTTGTAATAGGGCTATTTCAGTCTTCTTTTGTATTCGGTTAATTAAACAAGAGAGGGATGCAACTGGCATTCTGAAACAGCTGCACACCTGTTTGTGTGTTCCTCTCTTCTTCCCTCTTCTTTCTTCTCTTCACTACATGTGATCATGAAATCTTCATAACACACACTCTAACTTTATCTCAAGCATTAGATGATGCGTAAACGGACAGAAAAGTTGTTCTATCAGAAAATGTGTATATATGTACAAACTACTGTATCGTTTAAACCAAAACAATCCCAGAGTGAGAGAAGCATAGGCAAGAAAGTGATAAGAAGAAAAAATAAATTCACTAGTCATTTTTTCTCTTTCAATTACAAAATGATATATGCACAGGCAATGCCAAGGCAAAATGGCTTTTCACTCCTCGGCATCTGTTGGCACCGAAAATTCTCATACCCAAAAAACCCAAAAATACCCACAAACCCCAAAATTCCCAAAAAATACCAAAATATCCAAAACCCCCAAAAATCCCAAACTCATAAATTTCCCTAAACCCTCATCTCCAGAAAAATCCTCAATTTCCCAAAACCCAAAAATTCTTGAAAACCCCCACAAATCTGAAAATTCCCAGAAATTCCCAAAATTTTCAAAAATACCAAACCCCCCCCCCCAAATCTGAAAATTCCCTCAAATACCAAAATCCTCCCAAAAATCCCAAAATCCACCTAAAACACCAAAAAATTCAAAATACCCAAAGCAAACACCCCAATGGGGCACCTCCGGTTGGAGCCCAACCGGAGGTGGGTACCTCTCCGGTTGGGCTCCAACCGGAGCCCCCTCCACCCCCTTCGAAGCTGGGTAACCAAAGGTGGGTGCCTCTGGTTGCCACCCAACCGGAGGGGGGGTACCTCCGGTCCTCCTCCTTTTCACCCCTCTCATCTCTATAAAAGGAGTGGGGGTGCTAGCTTGGAGGGGGCCTTTGGCCCCCCATCTCCAAGGGTCTTTTGACCCTCTCTCTCTTGGCCCCTTGGGAGCTCTTGGCCCCTTGGGGGCTCTTGGCTCCTTTGGCCTCCAAGAAGGGGCTTTTGCCCATCTCCACCAGAGATATCCCATCTCCGGTCCAACCCAACCGGATGCACCCACCTCCGGTCCAAACACAACAGGAGGTGCCCCACCTCTGGTCCCTCCTATGCCCCTACCCATCTCTGTAAAACGGAGGGGGGGTCTTACCATTGGAGGCTCCTCTTTTGGCCATCTTGGAAGCCTTGGGGCCTTTGTTCTCCTGGGGTCTTCTCCTTCCTCCAAGGGAGAGGCTCCACAAATTGCAAAAATACCCAAGAAGGCAGAAAATTGCAAAAACACCCTAAGAAGAGAGGAAATTGCAGAAATATCTCCGGGATGAGAAAATTGCAGAAAAGCCCCTGAAGTGTAAAATTGCATAAATACCCCAGTTTGTGAGAAAAATGCAGAAATACCCATGAAGGGTTAGAAATTGCAAAAAAGTCCCCGAATAGTGCAAAATTGAAAGGTCCCTCTGCTGTCGAGAAAAACCGCTGAAAGGTGCAGAAACTGCAGAAGAACCCATTTTCAAGGAGAAATTGCAGAACCCTGTTCAAGGAAAAATTGTAGAAAACCCCGATCGTGGGGGAAATTGCAGAAATGCTCCTGTTGTCCAACAAATGGTAGAAATGCTCTGGTTTAGGGGAAAATTACATGTAAACCCCCACAGAGTTCAAAGGTGCATGGAAGCCCTTGGTCAATCCAGAAGATGGCACGAAGCCCCTGGCAAGTTGCAAAGGCAATATAGCTCAAAGAGATAATACCGTTGGCACGAGTCGATGGAGCAGTACACACGTCACTTCTCTAAAGCGGCGTGCGCTCTCCTGGGTCGGGCATGGGTGATCCCACTTGCTAAAGATGCTCGAAAAAGTCAACAAATGACGAAAATATCCGAGTATGTCAATAAGATGCCTGAGGAAGTCAATAAATGACCGAAACACACAGAAATACCAAGAAATGGCAGTAGTACCCAGTGAAGTCAACGAATGACGGAAATATACGGGACTGCTCGGAAAGGCCAAGAAATGGTAGAAGCTATCAAGAAAAGCCAAGAAATGGTAAGGATGTCCGAGAAAGCCAATAAATGGCAGGGATGTCCGAGAAAGCCAAGAAATGACAAGAATGTCCGAGAAGGCCAAGAAATGGCAAAGATGTCTGAGAAAGTCAAGAAATGGCAATGATGTCAGCGAACGCCAAGAAATGGCAAAAGCATCCAGGAAAGTCAATCAATGATGAAAATACCTCGAACTGTTCAGGGAAGTCAAGAAATGACAGAAAGAACCCGAGGATGTCAACTGATGGCAGAAATGTCTGAAAAGACCAAGAAATGATGGGAGTGCCTGGAAGTGTCAGAAAATGGCAAAGAGCTCTTAAACAGTCATGGATATAATGTTGTCCACGTCTCTTCCGGGTTTCTTATTCAAAAAGACAACATTGGCCAAATTTTCAATTATCTGATCATAGTGACCGATACTTGCAGAAGTACCCTGACATGGAAGAGCGACAGAATTCCTCGGAAGGGTAGGGAATTGCAACAAAATCCTTCAAAGGGGGGGAGAACTGTGAAAAAGTCCTTGAAGGGCCAGAAACTACAGAAAACTCCTTAAAAGCAAGAAGTGGCAGAAAAGTTCCCTTAAAGGGAGGAAACCATATGACTCATGTTGTTTGCATGGCTCGGTAAAGAGGGACCCACGTCACTTCTCTGAAGCGGAGTGCACTCTCCTGAGCCCGGCTTATGGCTGGCCATCCTCAATCTTGGGATTGCCAAGACATGGCAAGAATCCTTGAAAATGACTGAAAAGCTTTGGGAGGTCAAGAAATGACCAGAAAACCCTAGGGAGCCAAGAAATAGCAAGTGTACCCCAAGAAGTTAATAAATGATTGGAAAGACCTCGAGGATATCGAAAAGTGATAGAAGCACCCAGAAAGGGTATAAACTTACAGAAGCCTAGCAAGACCGCTTAAAGGTCCTGTCACAATCAAATGGTGATGGTGACTATGAAGCAAACACAATGGACTGGCAGTGATTATCTTGGCGATCCAACAGTCCCATTGTCATGAAACTCAAATTCAACTGTCTAACAGTGATGGAAATTCAAGTCAACGGGCTGATCGTGGCAAAAGCAAATTCAGAATCGTTCGATCATGACCAAATGAAGTCCTAAAGACCCGATTATATAATTGGGACCATTTGTATAGGTCTTGAAAGACCTATTGTAATTTAAATTACATGTGTACAAATATTAAAGTTTTCAAATTTTCTTTGCAAGAGTGTGTACCCATAAAGGGCGACCATTAAGGTCATTGTTGTCACAATAAACAGAGACAAAAGGCGTTCTTTAACAGAGAATCAAAGGTGTTCGAGTTCGACTCGATGTAAATTAACACCGACTTCAGTCGGTGGGGAAAGGACGAAAGGTCCAGTACACGAAACCCTAATCGCCTGATAAAAATAAATACGCGGAAGAAATACCCCAGATATTGACGCAACCGTCCAATAAATGGACATGTAAATTTTCCGCATTAAGCAAATCAGAAATTTATCTGTTATACAAATTGGCACGCCCACATAAAAAGAAAAAACAAATAAAGAAAGAGAGAATTTTCCGAGTCCGATAGCATCCAAAAATTTCAGGTTGATAGAGGGTCTACCACATTGATTATGACCTAAATCCACTGCAAAACCTCTAAAGTATAAATTTGATGTGCATGTTAGTCCTGGAAAAGATAAATTTTACTTTGAAGATATAGTAAATCTACTATACGACTGTGAAATGCCCTATGTCCCAAGTCACAATTCTCAATTGATAAAATGTCTCATTTTTTATGGTCTAAAACTGTGTCTAGTACACATTTTCCTTTCTTTCTTTCTTTTTGAAAATTTGAATACCTTTTGAGTTTTTTTGAGCCACAAGAGGACCAATCTTCTTTACCAAGGCTGAATCCAGCTGGACTTGGATTGACTCAGCCAAGGGTGACTGACCCTGCCTTCCTTTTATGGGAAGGGTAGACTAATATCCAAGTGGGTAAAGAAGAAAGTATGAACAAACAAGTGATTAGCTGGCTTCTGGAAGTTATGGCTGCTGCACAATGAGATTTCTCACTGGATAGATAGGACAGCTGAAGATAAATACTGAAAATGACCTGGAGTATATGGCTTTCTATTGATCTCCCCTGCTCTCTCGATAGAGTATAGACCAGTTGGGATCACGAGACAGGCATGTTACAGATCCTGCAAAATTAGCAAGAGGGTGGAAAGTGGGTGGGAAAGTATTCTCTGGGATTTGGTGCAAAGTGAAACTAACATTAAAGCATGTGGGAAATATTTTCGCAACCATAATTGTCAAGGCGACCCAAGGCGTAATTGGGTTCCTTGGTCACCTAAGCACTTAGGAACATGCCTAAGCGGCACCTACACATCTAGGATGGGATCCAATGTCTGTTTTCAAGTATCCCCTATATGGTATTTATTTCTCTAAAAATATGCAATGATCATAAAAAATCAATAAAAAAGATCATAATATGGCAGACATTATTGCAATAACATATAACCAAATTTTAAGAGGGAATCATTGAAACAAGCATATATAAATGAAACATAAATGAAAAATTACAAACCTCATAGCAAAGTTGTTCTCCTAAAATCCACAAATAATACTATGTATATACATGAACCAGTGTTGCACCTCCATCCTAACAATCCAGACTTCCACCTAACTCCACGGATGGCAGAATTGGAATCAGGGTCTGGATCAGCTATGGCCGATCCCGATCTGAATCGGGCGGGAATCAGCCAGAATCGGCCGAATCGGCCTGGATTGGCCATGGCCGATCCGATCCAGAATCGTCCAACTCCGATCCGATTTGGCTGATTCTGCCATCCATGCCTAATTCAACTGCTACCACCTGGTGTTAATTGTAGTGCCCCTTCATGACTATCATTTTTCAAAGCAGCCAGGGGTGGACATCTCCTGGGAGAGAACTGAGCCCGGAGACAGATGTACCAGATCAACAGTTAGTTAATGAATAATCACAGCCGATAGGGAGAACGGGAGATAGAGGGAGGCCGAAGGTAGAAGGGGCTCGCTGGTGGGGGGATAAGGGGGAGGAGGGGTGGCCTCATTAGACTGTGAAATTGAAAAGACGGTGGGGAAAGAGAGAGAGACAGAGAGAGGGGGTGTTGAAGTGGGGGTGGAGTTTTGTGGGTTCAGATAGAGAGAGGATACCTGGAAGAGGAAGATCACCAGCAGTTGGACGTTCAGTGACCGTGGCCAGAGGAGTAGTGGTGGAGGCCGGAGGTGGTAGTGATGGTGGTGCAGCAGGGGACCGGGAGAGAAACCCTAGGAAGAGGGGTTGAAAACGCCCAAAGGGGGAAATGGATGGGGCGATCAGGGAAGGAAAAGGGCTTTTAAGTTGGATCCATTATTGGGTGGGTTATTGGCTACTTGGGCTTGGATCATTGCATGGGTGTAACTATGTAAGTGTCGGCTGAAACTGACACGTTCCGTCCGAAACGTATCGGTTTCAGCCATGACTGGTACAAAACCGACCAAAAATACTGTAGCAATTCTGATACTAAAAAATATTATTTTAATTAGTTTCGGCCGGTTTCAGCCGAAACCAGACCCGAAACGACCGAAACTCTCTCCTTAAGGCCGCCCGACATGGATTGCAAAATCGGCCAATCCGGATCAGAATTGGCCTATCCAATCCAGCCGATTCTGGCCAGAATCGATCCAATCTGGATCGGAATCACCCCTGTCCAATTCAGGGGCCCGATCCGATACCCCTTCCCATGCCGCCCGAGACCAGCCGAAACTGAGCGAAACAAACCAAACCAGTTTCAGTTTCAGACATGGGCGATCCCGACCGAGAAATCAACACTCCCATCCCTGGATCATAGATCATTAGGTGGCCACTAAGGTGCCCAAGCAGTCCAAGGTGCCCGCCTTGACTGCCTAGGTGGCACCTTGGAACGCCTTTTTGGGCAATATGAAAGGCGGGGCTTAGCCTAGCCCTCAAAAATCCACCTTTTGGCCTAGGTGGGTGCTGCCTTAGCGACCGCCTTGACAACTATGTCCGTAACTACCATTTTCATGTGTTTGGAAATGCGAAAGTTAGCAGCAAGAACAACAAACAAGTTTAAGGTTCTCAAACACCCCTTAAGCTGCTCTTAGATTGATGGGATAATTGTTCACATTGGACAAAATTAGCTTTTAGGAGCATTGCCAAGGAAATGCAATCATGACAACATAAACTAAAGGGTTAAACCTAGTAGTCGCTATCAGAAATATCTAGCTACCGGTGTTTCCATTTTATGTTTTTCAGCCACCGTAGGTATGAAAAGAAGTTCCTGAATTGTACTTTAATGTTTAATCTTTGAGATTCTCATCTTGACTGTGAATTTTATCTCGCAACTTCAAATGATAATTCCCCTGCATGTACAGAACATATAAAGTAGAAAGCAAGACGCATATCTCATATTGTGTCAGTGTCCTCGGGCTGTTGGCATAGTGTTCACTGTTCATAGTAATCATATAACATGATACCTGCTCAGTGTCCTTGATAGTTGTGCAATATATGATGGTTGAGCCACCACCAGCCAGATGCTTTGAGATCTCCCCAACAAGAGCATCCACGAATGATAGAGTGCAATGACAAGATTTCACCCCATAAAAGAGATTTTCACGATTGAATGAACCAATAGCAATATAAGGGTTGCTCATCTTCAGGGAATTGGTGATATCTTTCCGTACCCTAAACAGATAAGTTGGCAGAATAAGTATTTAGATTTTGCTTGATTGAAGCCTTGAACTTGATCAGACTTTACTAAATAAGCACATAAGACGTAAAGATTTTTAAAAGGAGTATGACTCTAGGAGAACATGGAGCCAACACTGATGCTAGACCAATACCCTTTCACACTGCTTAAGATCCATCAATATTCATATGTTTCAGCCAAATGCTATACAGAGTACCAACCAGGTTGCCACTTAAAGATCTGCATCAGCCACCGTGAACCCACCACCAGGATTTTGGGAAAGAAAAAAGATAACCAAATAAAAGACTACAAGAAAATATCAAAAATCAATGAAATACAAGTACAAAAGTTCATTTTTTGAAACACACTTCTAAGCATATGGGCTGCTAACTTCAGGCAGTTCATTTCTCAAGTCCTCTGAAAATGATTTAAGAAATCGATAGTAATTATTGTATCCATTCGTAGATACCCAATGCACATTAATGGAGAGAAAAAAATACACGGTTTGTTCAGTATCCTACTGAAGAGAAGGCAATAAGGGTTTACATGCTATCAATTTTCTTAACAAGTATCATTAGAGAAGTGCATGCATAATTCTTTGAGTCTTAGATAACTAAAAGTTTTTGGCGACTCATCAATAGTAGCTTGCAGCAAAAAATAGAACTTTAATTTATACTCTAAAAACACACTTGAGGAAAACACTAGTAGTGACAAAGCAACACTAAAATCTGTCATAGTGAAAAGTTCAAAGGAAGAGACTTGAGTTTTGTTTCTAGAAACAATTCTGACTAGGTGTCTATGCATTCTGCCTTTTGTTGGAAGAGGGGCATACCTAATTAATTTCTAAAAGGGTATAGCATCATGTATTCCCAAAGACTGCCTCATCTTTGCAGTCCTATGTTCAACGAGTTTCCTGCATCAATTACCCTTGAGATTTCACTTTGTATCGTGTGGAGATCAAGACTCATTGGTTCCCACGTGCAAATTCCCAGGGCAGATGGTAAAAGCAGGAGTAATTTGAGCCAATCATTTTAATTCTATGCATTTTCTAAAGTTTTTCGCTATAGATCCTGTGAATCATTAAGTCTATTTCATGATAAAAAGACGTATGCTCATTTCTGGAAAATGCAGTAGGCTGCTCAATGCTGACTGTTAATCTGTTCAATATCCTCATAGGACAAGAAATTCCAAAAATAGTCCCACATTGAAAAAGGGACAAAAAAATAATGTACTTATAATAGTGGACATGGATGGCAGTGTCAAACGGTTTCGGACCAGGGCGATCCCAAGACCGGCTGATGGGTTTCGGCCGGTTTTGGTTGGTTTCAGTCCGATACGACCGAAATCAGCTGTTTGTTCCCGTCTAAAGGCCGGCCAAGACCCCCGAAACCAGGCGAAATGAAACCAAAATGGTTTCAGTTTCGGACTTGGGTGATCCCACTACCGAAATCAACACTCCATCCATGAGTGGAGCCCCCTCCATTCATCACCTTAAAGTTGTGAGTTGGAAGGTCCAATCACATAAAACTTTAGCATGCTATCAGCCCATGGTATGATCTGAGCCCCACACCCTGAGTTTTATAGTCTAGAAGATAGACCCTAAAATTCAGCCTGCACAGGGAGAGGCGAGTAAAAGTAGTCCCACATTGAAAAAGGGACAAAAATATACTGTGCTTAGTGGAGCCCTTCCCACTCATCACCATAAGGTTTTTAGTAGGAAGGCCCAATCTAATAAAAATTGAACAGAAATAATTAATTAATCAGTCAAACCTACAAAAGAACTAAACTTGGAAGTCCACAATCTCCAACATCCAAGGATGCCATGATATGTTGAAAGCTTTACATCCACTAAGGGTCAAAGCTGCAGCATGGATGAAGACCAGAGAAATCCTACATGGACACCCAAAGAACCATGGTGAGGACATATGAGTGTGGGTCCGCTTCGACCCAACATACATGTATCGTCAAAGGAGGTCGTCTCATGCTTCATAGGCTTCGATTTGGTTTGGAGATGGTTTGGACGTGTAGGATTTTGGATGACAAATCCATTGAATCCATGTTTGGCCCAATTGGGACCCATTCGATGTCTTTTATATTATTCTGTAATTTTGGCATGATTTTGGCACTATTTTTTAGAGCCTTGGGTTCATTTCTGCCTTTATATCAGTGGGAGTCTTTTGTGGGTTAGGGTTTGTCCTCTGCCCTATAAATAGCGCTGTAATCCTCCTATATTGGGAAGATGAGAAGAATCCAGTTTAGAATTTGAGTAGCCGCCAAGCTATTTGCCTCCTGCGATGGGAGAACCGAAAGCCCTGCAGGGGGGTGGTTAAACCCAGATGTACCGCCCCATATGGCCTCCTCCCTGTCCTTTCCTTCTCTTCCCCTCTTGCCCATTGTATTTCACCATCTGGTTGTCCTTCTCCCAAACCCCATTCTTTCTAGTTTTTTTTATTCACAAAAAAATAAAGAAAAAAAAGGGGGGAGGGAAAGAGGAGAGGAGAGATGTCATGGTCCTCCATCCCTCGCCACATGATCCCCACCCCCACATCCTTCTCTTCTTCTTCTCTCTTTCTTACATTTATTCTTCCCTGCTCCTTCCACAGTACCCCATACCCTGGCGAGGTTAGCCGTCATTCTCGCCCTCAGTAGCTCTCAGTGCAGGGTCAGCACACTGCCCACGTCCGCGACCAGGTGAGTTGCAATGCTGGCCAGTAGGCAGCCACGACCACCACCCCCCAAGCAGCCGCCCATCCCATCCACCCAGCCCCTACAACATGCATCAACTCCAGCTCCAGTCTCATCGCTAGGGCTGCAAATGGAAACCAAAATCCCGATATTCCAACCCAATTCCGATAAAAATTATCAATTTCGGAATTGAAAAATGATACCAATAGCATATCGGAATCGGTATCAGATATTCTGATAAACTATCGAAATCGGAATTGGAAAAATAATCAGAATCAGTATCGGTTATTCCAAATCTCCGATAAATAATCTATAAACTCAAAAGACAAAGGCATGATAAGCACCTTAGCTTATCGGAATTTCGGTTTCGATAATGTAATCGGAATTGGAATGGAATCGGAACTAACCATTTCGATTTTATCGGAATCGGAACTATATTTCGGTTATCGGAATTGGAAATTGATGTTTCCAGTTCCGAACCTGATCCGGTTGCACCCCTACTCATCGCCAACAAAGCTGCTGCCTGTCCTCCCTCACCCAGTGCGCTGCAACGCCACCACCCCAGCAAGCAGCAGCAGCAGCGCCCACAGCAGGCCACCCGGCCCACCCCAACCACCATCTCCGCACTCGAGACAGCACCCAGCTGCACAATGGCCAGCCTTGATGCCTGCTGCCACCACTGTCGTGGCCCAGACGCCCTGGGACTTCTGCATGCCCGGCTGTGCCACACAGCCATGGAGTGTTGGTTCTCACCCACCTTGCCGATTGCTGTGCCTCTCAGCCCATCCAGATCCACCATGACACCACCGTATCCCCCGTGGGTTCATGCTTAGCACAACCGCCATCAACTGCTGCCCGTCAACCTGTCTGCATCGACTCGACAGTCCACTTGGGGCCTGTTACCACCCCCCTCCCACAAGGGGTGGGGCCATTGATGCTGTTGTACCATTTTATTGTTCTCATTTTTTCTTTTAACTCAGGACAAATGTGACAGCCGGGGTTCTTCCCCACATGCTAGTGTGGAGGTATGTCTCCCTCTCCCCCTACTCAGCACTCGCTTCATTCAGTATTTGCTCAAATCTGCAGCCAACATGAGAGTAGAATTTTCTAGACCGTGACTGCGTCACTGTTGGCTGTGTGAGGTTGATACCCCAGTCCCAGAGGTTCCATTGAACCTTGTGTGCGGACTTGACCAACCCTAGATAATGGTGGTTCCTCAACCACCATGGTTCCATGCTTCTTGTGAGGGACGGCTTCGTGGGTTGTGCTTCTTTAGATGTAATCATTTTCCTGGTTTAGTGTGCAAGTCGCATCGGATTTGTTATTTCTTAATTTGCTCATTGCAGATTATGCCACCATTGAGTTCGCGCACCCCCCCCCAACACACACACATAGTTTGTCTCGCATCACACCACCTGATATTAAGAAAGCTTCTTAAGAAAAAGACTGGCAACTCATTTCAGAAAGAATCATGAGGATGTAGGATGGTTTCAAGGCATCACCATTCTTTGAGGAAAAATGGATGAGTGGTAAGTGGCTGACTATCAACATCTAGATTTGGTGATCATAGTCCTGATTGAACAGGTAACTTTCAGTTCTCCATTCAGAAAATTATAGCCAAGAAAACCACACTGTTTAAGAGGGACTAAAAGTTTGGAATGTTTTCAACAAAATGGCAAACTAAGAATGTAGAATGAAAGGAACGCTGTGGGCCTTGTGGAATGAAAGGAACAATAGACTTTTCAAAAGAGAGGCTAGATCAGAGGAGTCCCTTTTTGTTAATAGTTGTGAAAGGGTTGTTTTTTGGGCTACTCGTTGTTGTAAAGTGGGTACTCATAACTCCTCGCTCTTTTTGTCTTTGGGGAGTTACGCTGGCACACTAACTTGGTGTGGAGTCTTGTACAAGGGCCGTTCGCAACCTTCCTTTTTGTACATCCCTTTTCTTTAATATATACCCGTGGTACCATCCATGTTTCAAAAAAGAATGTAGATATTTCTAACCCAGTGGTATATCAACATAACTGATTTTAGGGTTTGATCATTCAAGAGCTGTAGTTACTTGCCAACTCAATCAGACTATGATGCCTCCAGAAGAGGATCAATTACCACCAATGTAAAAGAGGACTCATAAGAAGCATCGGATGTATAATATCAACATTGAAGACAAGGAGCAAGGAAGACAGTATCAGAACATTAAATTGTGCAATTCTTTCAAATAAAAGCGAAAATAAAAAGAAAAGAAAAGCAATGACTTGATTTCAACAGCAAATTAATTGGTAACATTGTGTCAGATCACCTACTTCTCAGTTGCTGTTGCAGTCAAGCCCACAAATGGTATGTCCAAAAGGTATTGGCGTAATGCATGTAACTGCTTGTACTCTTTCCTGCATAGTATGTCAAAGACTTTTAGCAAGTGGAGAAATTACTGAGAAGCTCTCTTATGCTTGCAAGAAGGCAAAAAACTTCAATCAAACAACATGCAACTGACTATATCAACTGCATACCAAGAAGAGATACGGTCCATCATCTCAATAAAAAAAGGAAAAATGGGCAAGACTGTCACCTATGAGGACAGTCTTAACAATAAGTGACAAGAATTTTGTAAGAGAACATATTATAACCAAATCATGACGTAAACCACAAAAATACAGCCAGAGAATCCTGAATCCTAAAGCAAACCATCAAAATTTTTCGCTGCAGTTTCATTAACAAACAGGAATAATTGTATGAGTGTAAGATGAGGAGCCTCAGGAAGGCCTTCTATGCAAAAAACTGTACAGAAAGCTCAATACCAAGTGTTGTCTGTGATCTGCAAACTATAATCATTGAGTGTACATAATTTGCACGAATGGAAAAGAATATCCATCAAAATCACAGGATCAAGTTACAAGCTAACTAATCATGAAAGTTAAGCTCCATTCCTCAAAGATCAAGAGACATATATTCATCAGAGAGGCAACATCTTGATAGTTCATTAACAAAATTGCAGCAGCATCCTTCATCAGTGGCTCTTTGTGACAAAATTTCAATATACCACCTAATTAACAGAATGAATGCTTATGCCTTGCCGTTCTCCTAAAGCATCAAATCCCTCTGCTGAAGATACATTCATTAGCTTGGGGTCAAAGCGCTACTATAATGTTCATTCTATAATTCTACATGACGAATGATTTTTTTTTTGAAAGTGGATAGTACCACTAGTATATTAAAGAACAAGGAATGTACAAGTATAGGCAAAATGCACCAAAAGACAACCCCTATACATGATGAATGATACATATTCCAAGAGCAGATAATGCATATGGTTTGGCCATTAATCTTTTTCTAACAATCATTTTCCCCTCTTTCAATCTTGGATATTATTGTGTGCGTATCCATATAAATTTCAATCCAAGAGTTGTTTCTCAAGGGCCACAATCAAGGGGAAAATGTGATTGAGGCTGACAAAGGTTAGTACATGAATTCTTTTCTTCTCTTCTCTTTTTATCAAAACAAATAATTGGCTCTAACTTTCATTATTCTTCCAGTCCATGGCATTCCAAAAGGAAAGCAGGTGAGCGTCAGTTTCATTGAAGAAGGGAATTCAACAATGAAAAGATGATAACAAAATAAGTTTATACGAGTATGATTGTTTTGTAATGAATTTAAAGGTTAAAATAGCCACTAGAATTCTCAGGTGGTAACTGAATCAACTATTCACAAACAAAGGTAAACATGAATTCATTGTAGTCAAAGAGTACAGATGCCTTATGGTAAACTTTATCATCGTTGTACAGGTAAATTTTAGTGCAATTTTTTTTTTGAAGAAGTGGATAGTACCACTGTTGTATTAATGAAGGAAAGGAATGTACAAGTGTGTGCCCCAAAACACCCTTTACAAATGGAAACTCCACATCCAGCTGATGTGCCCCCTTAACTCCTCAAAATCAAAAAGGTGGAGTGAAACCCTTTACAAAGATGTTGAGCCCAGACAATAAGTTTTCCCTTCAAAAAAGAAAATAAACACTCCTCGGATCTAGCTTCTCTTTGGAATAATCTATTGTTCCTTTCGGTCCAAATAGCCCACAGAGTGCCATGCAAAATCAACCACCAAAATGCTCTATCTTCATCAGTAGGCCTTGCTTTCTTCCATGCTGCAAAAAGCTCCAGCACATTTATGCTGGAGGGCACATGAATAAGAAGAAGATGGCTACCTTTCCCAAATCCCTTCAGAAAAGGAACAGGTAACAAAAGTATGGTCCCTGTCTTCCTGATTAGTCCCACATAATGAGCAGATAGTAGATATATTATTGAGGACAACCAGCAGCTTGTCACTGGTAGGCAGCCTGCCGTGCAAAATCCTCCACACCAAGACTTTAACTTTCAGGGGGCTTTTAGCCATGGATGGCAAGATCGGAATCGGGGTCTGGATCGGCCATGGCCGATCCCGATCCAAATTGGATTGGATCAAGGGATCCAGTCAATTCTTAGGGAATCTGACCGATCCGGATTGGACAGGTTAAAAAATGAAGAAAATTTGTGGAAAATCATGGGAAAATCAGGGGGGAAAAACAGAGAAAATCATGAAAAATCACAAAAAATAGGAAAACACATACAAAATTCATTGAATATAAACACAATGAAATTCAATTCTTATCATGTACATGCATTTGAATGTAAATAAATTGGATTAATGAGAAATTGCAGTTTACTTGAACATCACCTCGAGGCATGGTTATTTACCTAAACATCATTTAAGTAAATGTTAGTATTTGTAGTTTCATTTACTTAAGATATTACATGTAAATAAGGAAGTACCCTCCATTTGAATCCAATAAAAATATTAAAAATATATATATATCTTACCAATAAAAAGTCAACTTTCTCATCTAAGAAGAAAATCGTGATTTTAATGATTCCATCAAAAAAGTGTCTTTCTAATCCCACATAATTTGGTCTATCTAAAAATTTCATAATTCAAATAAACCCCATGGAACACTAAAAATCTAAAGTTTGGTGAAAAAAGTCAAACGTGTATATGACTTCTCTAAGGGAGCCACTCTCCTACTGAATTTGAATTATGAAATTTTTAGATAGACTAAATTATGAGGGATTAGAAAGACACTATTTTGATGGAATTACCAAAATTGTGATTTTCTTCTTAGATGGGAGAGTTCACTTTTTATTGATAAGAGATATGATTTTTTAGATATTTTTATTAGATTCAAATAGGAGGTACTTCCTTATTTACATGTAGTATCTTAAGTAAATGTACATTTACTTAAATGATGTTAAGGTAAATAAGGTAAGTGGAGGGAATCGGGCTACAACAAGTGAAATCGGGGTGGATCATGCGGAATCGGACTGGATCGGGCCGATTCCGTCCGATTCGGGTCCATCTAGTTTGATTCCATCTTACGACATGGGTGGGTCGGCATCCCCCCCCCCAAAATCGGATCAACATAGGCCGATTCCGACTCGAATCGGCCGATTCCGAATCTCCGATCCAAGTCAGCCGATTTTGCCATCCATGCATTTAGCCGGCCAAATAGCTTAGCATTAGCAAATCTGGTCCCTCCGTCTGACATCACATCATAAGCAGATTTACTGAGAAAATTCCATTGTTTTTCCATCTCCAAGTCCAAGAATCTTTTGTTTGTTGAACCGGCCTCTGAGTTTGCACCAAGGAAAGAAGCTGCTGTAGCTGCTCCATCTCTTCATTGGTCAGATTTCTCCTGAAAATCGGTGCCCAGATGTCTCCTGACAGCTGAAAATCATACATATGATTCACCTTTGTGTCTGAGACAGTGGATAAGGCCGCCAAGGGCGGAAAGAGCTCGTCAAGAGTAAAGTTCCCACACCATCTGTCCTGCCAAAATAGAGTTTGGAGGCCATTTCCCAAGGCAACAACTCTCACACGAATTTTAATAAAATCTGCAGCCATAGGAATTCCTTTCCAAATTGGTGAGACAAGATACCCTCTATGGGGCCAAATGTCCCAAACTCTAACAGAATGATAGTAATTTTGAGTAATTTCGAGTAAATTTTAGTGCAATTGCAGATGCTTGACAATGATTTGTCAAAATCAAGACTATGCTGAGACACAGATAATATCTACTGTTTTACGCCAAAAGTCACCTCTACCCTTTTCTTTGATACTTTCCATTGTACAAGAATCTTGTGCTTTTGAAGACGAATGCAAGATAAAGGTCAACATGTCAGAAAAGAAAGAGGGAAAAGGAAAAAGTTGCAGAAGAGCCATAAACCAGGACACCAATGGGCAGTGTTGCCAATATCTCCTGATATTTGATCCACGATATGCAATTCATGAGACAGCAACTGGATACAAGATCCTAAAGATGTGATTCCTTAGTCATATCAAAGTTTTCAAAGATTATCAAAAAGATAAGAATCATGATCGAGTAAGAATGAAACTCCTTGAACAAGTCATGATCCAATGTCAATCCTGACCACTCCTACGTGTCCTATTCCAGTAATTATGCCAGCATTAGCACAGGACCAAAAGAAACATACAACTATATGGTCTAAATTTTGTCATACTTCAAAGGTTAACAGCAAACATACAATACTAAAAATTCATTGATAGTAGCATCGGGTGATTGAAGTGAGGAAGCCAGAGAGCTGAGTGGACATGGAATGCCTTCAAGGAGACCAACAGGCAATCAGAGTGGAGGTCCAAGGTGGCAGATCAAAAGTGGCATCTAGATGATCTAAAGTCCATGGAGCAAATGCTGTTATGTTGCAATATATAGCTTTCTTTCCATCCCCTCAAGATTGACAAGAAAACTAACTTTACCAATAGTCAGAATATATCGACACATAATTAAGGCAAAAGGATGGAAAATGTGACAACCTACCTGAAATCATGACCCCATTCTGATATGCAATGTGCTTCATCTACAGCAAACAAAGAAATACCCGAATCCAGTAACTTCCTCCAGAAGCTACAAAACAAAATCCCCATTAAGTCCTGAGAAATGAAACATCACCTGAATCTTCTCTTAAATGTAAAAAGACACAGACACAGTAAAAACCAAGAGATAATGATCTTCAAACTGATTTCCCCACAAACAACACTGACCAAAGTATTCATTATTTTAAAACAAAAGGTAAAACTAAAGGCAACAGTCGCATCATCTGTGAATAGTCAGTGCAGTCTCTTGAGATGTTACCAGGAGCTTGACGTGCATGATTAGCGAAAAATGACAAAATAAATGGAATTATTGCAGAAAAACACATTAAAAATAAAAGCAAAATGATCAGCCCACTAGCATCAATTGGTCCTATAGATGCAACTGAAGCATAATAGATGACTAAGGGAAACTTAATCAAATAATTTTATCATAACAAGGATATTACCTTTGAGAAAGTGAGCAAGCCTTCTCAGGGGTCATGTACAAAAGATCCAGCACACCACTCTCAGCCACAAAATAGACAGTCTGATCAGTTTGAGTGCTTCCGAGATATTCAGCTTTAATACCACGTTGTTTTAAACTCATAACCTGTGAGGAACTTTAGCTGAGACAAAAATAAGGATGACATGTATGATAAATAAATGTAATGTCTACGAGCATACCTGATCTTGCATCAAAGCGATAAGAGGGCTTATGACAACAGCAGTTTTTCTTCTTAGAAGTGGGGGTATCTGGTAACTTTGACAAGAAACCGAAGAAGCAAAAAAATACATTCATTCCATAATACTGGAAAGAGAAACGAGAGGTGAAAATCATGGAAAGAAATCTAAAGAAACCACAATTATAGATATGTAATGTTCCCACTAAAAACTCAGTTTGGCAGGTCAAACTCAGGCCAGATTGAACAGAACCCAATTGGATCAACAAACCAAACCCAATTCCATAATCAATGATGTACTACCAATAGATTGTGAGAATAAATCTATAAAGTGCAATCAGAAAAAAGGAAGTGAATTCATTAATATTAATACAAAAAGAGATTGTATACAAGAAATCCCCCACACAACTCTTACCATGGACCTCAACCAGAGAACCCCAGAAGTCTGTACATATGATACAAAAGGAACTATGAAACTTCTAACATGCAATCTTTGGACCACTCCTTAATAGTCTCACTAAACTCTTCCTAACCCCTTGTTGGCCCTGTAGATCTTGTTGAAGGTCAAACTCTTCCACTCTGTCCATCTAACATCTACACACATTTGAATCCTCGTTAGGGAAAAAACATGCCCAAAAATCATCCCAAAGTTTATTATAGTTCTGAATGCATGACAAGTCTTCTTCACGCAGTGACAGAAAAGGAAAACAGCCAAGGGCGCAGACGTGCATGCAGCCCTCTTCACACTTAAGTATATGCTCCATCTTTGCTAATGCTAAGAAAACAGTGAAATACGCCAATAAATACTAAATCAGGCATTCGCTTGGAACAAGCCTCCATATTTAGTGAGGTCCTTCGTCACCATTTTCAGGAGAAAAAGGAGACAACATAGTGGTTCAGTGGAGAATGTTTTCTGTAGCACACCCCTTCGCTATGCGGGCAGGTTTACACAGAACCCCCTGCCCACCCAGCTAATGGATCAGACCACATAATTCCAAGGCTAAAGACAGTGATAAAGAAGAAACATATGTTAATCTCCGACTAACTGTAAATAAGAAAGGAGCTACGGTGCGCAGCTTACCACAAGGATTTTCCACTTCCTGTAGCCATGACAACAAGACAGTCCCTCCCGTCCAGTATATGCTGGATGATCTCCTTCTGGTACGGCCTAAACTGCGAGTACCCAAAATATCTCTGCGCTCAAAGAGAGCCCCCAATATGAGCAGGAGGTTAATCGCATCCCACCATGTAGGTGGGGGAAAAAGCCGCAAAAAACTAGCAGGAACAGTCTAACAGCGAAAACAAGGAAACGCATTCAAGATTAAAAGAAAAAAAATGCCCTTGCGCACACATCAAAAACAAAAAACAAAGAGAGAGAGAGAGAGATCTAGCTTCTTCTTCAAGAAGAAGAAGCTAGATCATTTGGCTTGGATGGAAGAGAGAAGGGAGCACCAAGATAGTGATCACGCTCTTGCGATACCTTGAGAACGGACTCCATTTTCAAGGAGTTCCTGCCCCCGCGCGGCCCAGGAGCGACCGACGCGTTTGCTCAGGAGTCGGGGATCGAGAAGGGAAAAACTGGGCCAAGAACGCCTCGGTGGGTTTCAATGTGGTGCCCGTCGAGGAAGGGCAGTGGGGATATGGGAGGGAAGGGGAGAGGCCGACGAGGGTTTGGCGCCATGCTTCTCCCCGCCCAACGCAAACTTTTTTTTTATTTTTGAATAAAAAAGGAAATTTCGCCATTGATTTAAAAAAGGTAACTTAAGTTTAAAAACTAAATTCATGTATATACGTAGACTAGCTAGTAAAAGCTCAAAGCTGAGTTGTTCATCCAACTTCGCATCTCGTTGGACCTCTGCCACATCTGCTCCTCCCTCCCCATTACACAAGGAAAGTGGCAATTGCGAGTGAGCACCCCGACCTATGGAATATTCTTAGTAATATCACGCCTCAATAGTGTAGTTATACGACAGTTAATAAGACAATCTGGATAGATAATATCATAATAGAGATATTATGAAAATTTTACAGATATATATTTACTCACAAGGGTTTTAAACAAAATTTACACTATATCTTTTACAGGTCAAGTACA
The DNA here is from genome assembly GCA_014218235.1 of Colocasia esculenta. Lineage (NCBI taxonomy): Eukaryota > Viridiplantae > Streptophyta > Magnoliopsida > Alismatales > Araceae > Colocasia > Colocasia esculenta. The sequence goes on along the minus strand of CM024757.1, from coordinate 33,313,455 downwards.
AAAGATCACATCATGAAGACCCCAACAACATTTAAAATAAGAGAAAATTTTAGTGTACTTAAGTTATGTATTGTTCACTTGTACTTCTCCCCTCTAATTGATCAATGAAAAGAAGACACAATATACTCATCCAATGAGATGGGAGAAATTTTGTATTAAAAAAGTAGGCAGGATCCTCAGCATTCAATTCCATTCTCAACTTCTAACCTTTTGAATTGCCTGAAAATAGTGAGAAAAACAAAAATGAGTATAAAAATGTCCGATAATTTACTCATTTTAGATAAAGGCAAACTAAATAGTAGTAAGAAGAAACAGTCATGTTAAGAAAATTGAACAATTTAAATCTGAAATTAAATTGAACAAGTAGAAGAAATTATATGGTAATCATGTGCAAGTATAAAATCACTCCTGGCCAAATGATATTTATTTCTAAATTTTTAAGTCAAATCTTTAATCCGAAGATAATATGAATTGTCAACTAAATAAAGAAAATAATTTACCTTGTAATTTTATCATATCAATATATTTGATCATTGTTCTTCACGGCCTTCATTATAACATATTAACATTGAGGTGCTCTTCCCGAGACCCCACATCAATATCCATTGCTTAAAATTCAAACATAAATCCAAGAGGTACAACACCCAACATTTATTCTTATGATAATTCATACATAAAAATGACTAAAGATTTCATAAAATGGTAAAAAGATTTCAAGAAATAATTCAAATATTATCTATACTATAATACTAAAATAGAGTTTCTATGAACAACCATGTAGCAGTTAGAAACCCTATTTTCCACGTTAATATTTTTTTATCTCAACTATTATCTCTCTATCTAAAACTCAATTTCTTTCTCTTCTCAGGATGGTTCCATTTCGTCTCCTAAAACTATTTCAAGGCCTCTGTCATGGCCACACCCTCCACCTGTAGATGTCCATCACTTCTTTTCCGAATAACATTTGTGGTAGGGTTTTCTTGTTTAGGCCTGGAGCCAAACGGGTCTCCACTAAGAGAAGAGAGGGAAGACTGTCGCCGGTGCGGACAAAGGCTTGCAAAACCAGAAGAAGATCAGGGGGGGCCGGTTGAAGAACCGGGGGGAACCTTCCGATGCCTAAGTCAGATGGGACTGTAGAGAGGCTTGAAGAAGAGGATTCGCTAGTGTGTGTGTCTCGCGCGAGGGCGTGTGTGTAACAGAGGTTGCGTACCTTTTGCATGGGGATTACCTATGCTTTTTATAGGTGAGGGAGACCAAGAGTCCGGACAGGACCTCCCCCCATGATGATTGAGGGGGTGCGTCGGTTCAGGTTCCCAGGCGAAGAGTTGCCCATTGAGACGCCTGTTCGGATCCCTTACGGTTAATGCCGCACCGTGGGACGCGTGTCGCGTCGCCTCATTAACTGCCTGGGCGGCTGGTTCTTGGTTGGAAGATACCAAGCAGGGCTCCTGTTCGGCGGCCAGCTAGGCTGCTTGGTGCTCGGATGCGCGACTATGCTTGGTCAGGCTTCTTCGAAGATCTGCGCAGGCCCTGCTCAGCAAGCTGCGACTTTGACCGAACAGGTCACAAGGCGTCTGGAGACCACACATGGGACCTTAAGGCGTCTTGGTGGCCGGAACGTACTCGGAAGCCTTGGGCTGAACCCAAGGACACGTGGCACGCTGCCTGAGGGCCACGCCAGCCTATTAGGTCATGATGGGCCGTGATGGGCCCTGCAGGCCTAGGGGGCTAGAAATAGCCACCACACTTGCCCCCCACGCTCTCAAGCTGGCTTGGGTACCACGGCACTTGAGAGCGGAGGTCTGCTCGGTTGTCACTCGCATTAAATGCGATACCGACCGCGATGGGGAGCAATTCTAGCGCGACGCCGTTAGGCGCTCTTCTTGAGGATGGAACTGCCATCATGGCAGAGAAGACGTGTCACCTGGAGAACGCGGGTTAGCACGTTTGAACGGTTCGCTTTTGGAATTCGCACTCATCTTTCCTTATAAGGATGATGAGGGGGGAAGGCGAGGGTTTATGCCTTCCAATTTTCGTCTGAACCTTCGACACTCGCGCTCGTTGCCTTCTTCCTGCTCCTCTGTTGCTTCCTCTCTTCGCAGCCTTCGTTTTCCTCTTCCTCTCCATTTCTTCCTCCAACAGCGATGTCGCAGAAGAGGAAGAGTGTTGTCGTCGCCGGAGCGAACGAGGCGGCGCCAGGGGCATCGCGGGGGCAGAAGTACCACTTTTTCGAGGGCCTCCACGAGCGGTACAGAATTGGCAAGGAGTATGATATTCTCCTTGCCAAGGAGGAAGAGTCATACCTGGTGAACAAGTCAGGTTGCTTCGCCCCTCTCCCTCTACATTCTGGAGGCTGGATTCCGGCTACCGCTGTCAGAAGTGGCAAGGGCGCTGCTGAACACGTGGGGGATTTCCCCCATCCAGTTGACCCCAAACTCCTGGAGGACGATTTGCGCCTTCTGCATCGTCTGCAAGCTTCGGGGAGTGCGGGGCTTCGCGGACGTGTTCTGGGCACAGTTCAACCTCACCGCCTCACCGCAGACGGGACTCAGCATTTATTATACCAAGCATCGCCCGAACAGGATGCAGATCCTGTTCGGAGGCAAGCACTCCAACAATAAAGGATGGATGCACCGTGTTTTCTTCGTCAGTCGTAGTGCTGACGCGCTGGAGTGGGGGTTTCCCACTCGTGTTCAGGAGCCTAGGAAGGAACGCTACCCCTTCCTGATTCAGGATGAGGCAAAAGCCTCAGACAGCCTGAACATGGCGTTGGTGAGGAACGTCGAACTTTACTTGACGGAGTTCCTACTCGTCAAGCATGGTCTGAGCCGACCATGGAGTAAGTGTTCATCTTTGCTTTAACCTTTTGAGTCATGTTGAGGCTGTCTTCTGACTATTTTTTTGGGCAGCTGCCGAAGAATTAGCTGCTGGTCGGGACCAGGAAGAAATGGCGGGCTACGCCGAGCATATCACCGTCACATAATACATGACCTATGTGGGCGAGGACGCCCCTGTAGCAGCTGTGGAAGCCGAAGAGCACCACCTGGAAGGTCCCTGGGCCATTGAAAAAAGACCTCCGAGGATAAGTCTTAAGAGGAAGTCCGAGGCCAAGGCGGTGTCGAAGGCCATGGAGAGAGAGCCCGAGGAAGAGGAAGAAGAGGAGGAGGTCCCCCAGCTCCAAACCAAGAGAAGGAAGCTGGTGAAGGCGACTGATCTGTCGAGGTCGCGCAGCACACCCGAGACGCAACCCCTGACTATAGAGGGGGTTGTCTCCGAGCTGGGACTGGTCGTGGTGAGCGACCAGTTTGATGATGGCTCCTCAGAGGAGCGAGTGGGGGTGCTCGCGCCCCAAGGTCTCGTGTCAGGCCGAGCCGAGGAGGGAGGTGTGACGAAAGCATCCAGCGTTGCGGTGGGAGCACCAGGAAGCGGAGCCGCTGCCGCGCAAGGACCATCTTCTGAGGAGGAAGCAAGGGTGACGCGCGCGGAGGGAGATGCAGTAGAGGCGCTCAGTGTCGTAGCGGAGGCACCGGGCGCCGCAGCGGAGGGCGGAGCTGTTACCGCTTAGGAATCTTCCTCCCGAGGTGGCAGCAATGGCGTCTCGTGCGGAGGACGCACTTGAGGGGACAACTGCCCCCATTCCCTCCATTGAGGCGACCACGGGACACTGGTCACAAACGGCAGAGGTGGCTCCGCTTGAGGCCGAGCAGACGAACGTGACCAAGGAGGGACTTCGAGGGTCACATGCTGGGGGCACAGGCCAGGAGATGGCAGCTGACGCAGGCGTCAGCAGTGCAGGTGGTGGAGAGGATCCTACTGCCGCGTAGATCCCTGCTGCGTCCGTTGATCGCGACGTGTCCGAAGAGGACCGAGCACCTCTTTCTCATGTGCTGAGGATGAGGTCCCCAGGGCGGCCTTCAGAGGCGACCTTAGAAGCTGCTCAGGGACGTCTTCAGGGGAGTTCGTCTAGGAACCTCCCCCCTGCCCCACCGCTTCCCAGCTCGAAGTGCTGGCGTGGTGTCAGGGGGTTGAGCGTGGAGGACACTCCCGAGCGCTCGGAGGAGGTCTACCAGGAAGAGCACCGCGCAAACGAGGACGACACGGTCGACGTGGGGGTGCTAGTGGATGGTGTAACGTGTTCGCTGGGGGTTCTGAAGAGGCTGGCTCTGCGGGCCCAGGACCACCAACTGATGTGGGATGCCGAATTCGCATTCTACGAGGAGCTCCAGGCACAGCACGAGAGTCGGGAAGCTGAACTGCAGAGGAAGGTGAAGAACCTCCAGATAGCGCTACGAGCTTCCGAGCTCAACCTCGCCATTGCTCAGACGGAAAAAGAGGCACTTGCCAAAGTTCTGTCCGAGGCTGAGGCCCGCGGGGTGGCCGAGTACAAGGTGGGGCCTGAGTTCCATGAAGATCTGGAACAATATGGTGCCACTTGCTACAAGGTGGGCCTTCAGGTCGGTGAGGACCGAGGTCGGAAGTTGGCTACAAACGATTATGCTCGTAAAGCATTCACGGCCGCCCTTCAAGAGTGTCAGCGCCGTACCAGAGACCCCCGCCTAGAAGGAGTTCATTTTGCAAATTTCAAAGCTAGGCGGATGGCCCCTGGGAGTGATGAGGCCGGACCCTCCGAGCAAGCTCCCTGAACTGTATCTTCCTCTTTCTTTGCCCCCCAGTGGGCTCTTTGTATACACTTTTGAGGAAATGAAATGTACCTCTTTTGGGTATGTGCATGGCTCTCTTATCTTCTTCCCTTGTTGTGTTCTGTTCAAACCGGGGTTCGTTGGTCATTGAGAAGCTTTACGGATACTGCACAGGTTTTTGGGAACTTAAGAGTTCCGACCTGAGGTTCGTTTTGGACGCCTAAGGTTTTTTCGGTGTCGCACTAGTCATTCAAGCTGAGGAGCTTTAACTAGGGATGGCCCGAACAACCTTCACAGACCAAAAGAATGGGAGGAAGAGAGGTCGAATGCCGAACAAGAGGCTTTTATAAATAATAAGCCTTTAGATTAGATACATGTCAGGATCTGGGTATATCTTTGTCTCTAGGGGTAGTCAGCTTGTAAGAGCCTTTTCCAAGAACTTGTGTGACCTGATAAGGCCCTTCCCATTTCGGAGCGAGTTTTCCAGTTGCTCTTCGGGGGTCCGATGCCGAGCAACGGCGTAGTACGAGGTCTCCTTCAAAGAAGCGCCACTCCCAAACTCGGGAGTTATAATACTGTGCGAGGCGCTATTGGTAGGAGACTAGTCTAATGCTGGTGTCGCTCTGACGTTCACCGAGCATGTCTAGGTTCTCCCTCAGTGCGTGGTTATTGGTTGCTTCCTCGAAGTGGATAGTTTGGATTGTGGGGAGAGCCACCTCCAAAGGCACTACTGCTTCTGTACCATAGGCCAAGTGGAAGGGGGTCTCTCCGGTGGCCACCCGAGCAGTTGTTCGGTGACACCATAGCACGTTGGGGAGCTCTTCTATCCAAGAACCTCCAGCAGCTTCAACCCTCATGCGTATCCCATGGAGCAGTGTTCAGTTGGCATTCTCCACCAGACCGTTTGCTTGGGGATGTGCGACCGAGTTGAAGTGGTTGTAGATGCTGAGCTCCGAGCACTTCTACTTAAAGAAGGTGCTGTCAAACTGCTTTCCGTTGTCAGAGGTAATCACCTTCGGGACGCCAAGCCGGAAAAGGGCGTTCTTCCAGACGAACTTCCATGCGGCTTGATCGGTGATTATGGCAACGGGTTCCGCCTCGATCCACTTGGTGAAGTAGTCGATGGCTACGATTAAGAATTTTTTCCTCCCTTGAGCCTCTGGGAACGGACCCATAATGTCAATTCCCCATCTTGCGAAGGGACGTGGTTCAAACAGGGCGTGCAGTTATTCAACTGGCTGCTTGATAAGTTGTCTGAACTTTTGGCATTCTAGGCACCTTTTTGCGTAGGACATGCAATCCTTCTGCAGCGAAGGCCACCAGAATCCTGCTCGAAGGATGCTGTGCGCCAGCGTTCTGCCCCTCAAGTGACTTCCTCACAGGCCCTCGTGGACTTCTTCGATGGCCGGTGTTGTCTCTATGGGGCTGAGGCACCGTAGAAGAGGTCTTGAGAGGGATCGTCGGTAGAGTTGGCCTTCGATGATGGTGAACCTCTAGCAGCGCAGTCTGATTTTACGAGCCTCGTTTTGATCGGACGGAAGCTCTCCTCGAAGCAGATAGGCGATGAGAGGGTCCATCCAGCTTGGTGCTGGCGGTCCGGTCTCAATAGTCGCAATATCTACCTCAGTGCTCGGTGCGGCGAGCTCTTCTATGAATATGGAGCGAGAGGGGGCGATGTCGCTGAAGATGCCAGTTTGGCGAGTGCATCGGCCCATGCGTTCTGTTCCCGCGGGACGTGTATGACTTCAAAGTAGAAGAGATTCTCTGTTTGGCGTTTGACCTGTTGGAGGTACTATGCCATACAGGGCTCCCTGGCTTCGAAATGTCCGCTCACCTGGCTAGTGACCAGCTGAGAGTCACTGAAGACCCGTAGTCGGAGTGCTCCGAGGTGCTTAGCCATGCAGATCCCAGACAGAAGCGCTTCGTACTCAGCCATGTTGTTGGAGGCGGCAAAGCGGAACTTGAGGGCATACTAGAACTCTAGACCCTCTGGGGAGATAAGAACCAAGCCTGCTCCACTTTCGGTAATGCAGGAGGATCCATCGACGTAGAGCTCCCATGGGGCTCGTCTGCCAACGGAGGGTCCTTCTTGGTCGGAAGGGTGCATTCCGCCACGAAATCCGCTAATGCTTGTGCTTTGATGGCCGTCCTTGGACGGTAGTTGATATCGAATTCTCCGAGCTCGATGGCCCACTTGATGAGACTTCCCGAAGCCTCTGGTCGTTGAAGGATGAGCTTCAGCGGTTGGTCGGTCTAGACACACGAATTTGGCTCCACCGAGGGCAAATTTTATATTGCGCCATAATGCCACAAATGGCCCTCTTTTTACCTCGCAAGAGTATTTTTCCAATATTTATTGATGTCACCCATTCTTTCTTGGTGCTTCCCCATGTGGTTCGGTCGCACAGAGGCATATGAACAACTTCATTGAAAGGCGTCTGGACTGGTGGATGTGATTCAGGAACCTTGTTGCGATGGCTCCAAAGGGCGCGACCTTATCGCGTCGGCCATGCAGGACGTGACCATGCTTTTGACATGAAGGCATTGTGCACGACGGACGCGTTTATGAGCACGTGTATAAAATGGCATCCACTTTGTTGGACGTGATTTAAAGTAAAAAAGGCTACGCCCTCAAAGTCGTCGCACCTAAGGTTGCCATGTCGTGTAATCATGACAAAATCCCTGAATCACGGCCTTGTCAGTCGATGCGATTTAGAAGGTCAAATCCGTAATCCCGCGTTAGCAGACAGCACATTCATGAGCCGATTGCCTCGAAACCATGCAAGTCTTAATTGCGGCGGACAAGGCGGATGCGATTCAAGTCGCGGCAGCCTGGCCCGACGCGATTCCAAAGCATAGCTGCAGCTATGGTCATGATGCGCCTATCACATCAGTTTGACTTTCTTAATCGCGGACTGCCGCCCAGATGAGATTCAATTTATAATCGCGGCTTCCTGTGTGGACGCGATTTTAGAATCTGATGCCTATAAATAGACCCCCGAGGGTAACTATTCAAGCAATCCCCTCCACCCCGACGGAGCCTTGCCAGATTCTTCCCGTGACTTCCCCACGGCGGAGCCCTGCTGGACCGGCGACTCGACGCCCTCGGAGTTCGAAGCGTCGTCTACCATTCCACGTATCGGAGCGAGGCGGGAGGATCACGGTCTTTCTCCACTTCCTCCGTCAATTCCGGCAACGCCGCTGCGCCATCCACTTTCGGGGAAGCACCCCCTCCCCTTTCTCCCTTCCGTCTTTCTTTTTGTCTCCTCCAGGCCCCAGGTGGTCCTTCTTTACTTTTCACACACACACACACACATGCATGCATACAAACACACCTACATTTTAGGGGTTTAAAAGCCACCACGCGGTGAGTTCTCCCATTCTTTATTTATATCATTTTATTCATTTTTTTGGAATTGTATACTACACGCCTGTGGCTAATCCCCTCTTCATTTTTTTGTCTTTTTCTTTGCCAGGGTAATCAACATGGAAAACGCCTTCTACCACGGCCGGCCGTGCTCATAGAGGAAGAGAGGACCCACATCATCTCCGCACAATCTCCCCGCCAAAAACATATGCTCGCGATCACTTCCTTCACCTGCACCCCTCGTGCGTGCATTTCCATTCAGCACCCTCGTATGCCTGGCGATCATGTTTCTTTTATTTTCCGTCTTTTCCACCACTTTTCATTTTCCACCCCTCTTTGTGGGCCCACTGTTCTTCATCCCCTTGAAAAGGAGCGAAAAACATAACCTACAGTCGGTTAGCACCGTGATCAGATGGGCCTGAAAATAAGCCCTGAGCTTCCGAGCAGCCGTCACGAGGGCCAGAGCAAGCTTTTCCACTCGAGGATATCTTCTTTCAACTTCTTGGAGCACCCTGCTTATGTAATAAACAGGATGTTGCGCCGCTGCTTCTTCTCTGATCAATACCGTGATGATGGAATGTTCGGTGATTGAAAGGTACACAAACAGGGGTTCTCCGAGCACAGGTTTTGAGAGAACAGGTGGGGCAGCCAGGTACGCCTTCAGCTCGGTGAAGGCTGCTTCGCAATCCTCGGTCCACCATACTTACCCCCCTTGCGGTGAGGCACCTTTGGGGACTCACAGCAATTTGAAGAAGTTGAGACTCCTCTCTGCTGCTCGGGACATGAAGTGATTGAGTGCCGTAAGGTGTCCAATGAGCCGCTGTATGTCGTGTACGGTCTTGGGGCTGCTCATCTCCAGTATGGCCCGGATCTTCTCAGGATTGGCATCTATTCCTTTGTCAGATACGAGGAAACCGAAGAACTTTCCCGAGCGAACTCCGAATCCACACTTCGCAGGATTGAGCTTCATATTATACTTTCACAGGGTTGTGAAGGTTTCTTTGAGGTCGGTGACGTGGTCAGCGCTTGGGAGCGTCTTGAACAGCATGTCATCAACGTAGACCTCCATATTTAGCCCAATCTACTGCTCAAACATCTTGTTGACTAGTCGCTGGTATGTTGCGCCAGTGTTCTTTAGATCGAACGACATCCTGGTAAAACAGTAAAGGCCGAGGTCGGTGATGAACGTTGTGGCATCCTGGTTCGGAGGATGCATGCTGATCTAGTGGTAACCAGAATAAGCATCCAGAAAGCTAAGGAGCTCATGCCTGGATGTGGCATCCACCAGCTGGTCAATGCGCAGCAAGGGGAAGTTATCCTTGGGCGTAGTCTTGTTGAGGTCCTTGTAACCCACGCACACTTGCCATTTGCCATTGGCTTTGCGTACGAGGACTACATTGGAGATCCACCTTGGATATTGAGCTTCCCAGAGAAGTCCAACAGCTCGGCTTTTGACGACGTGATCCTGGATCACGGTCTGCCGTTCACGATTGACGGGTCGTCGTCATTGCTGGACTGGTGGTATTTTTGGGTCCAGGCGTAGGTGATGCGTCATCACCTCTGGAGGGATGCCAGGTAGCTCATCGTCCGACCACGCGAACATGTCCAAATTGGCCAGTAAAAAAGCCTTGTAACGTTGTTGTTCGGCTTCGGGAAGCAATGCGCCAATATAAAGGACGTGCTCGGGGTCATCGTCCACCCACACAGGAAGCAGGTCCTCAGCAGGAGTTCCTCAGCTGGTGGAAGGTTGGTCAGCTGGTGTGGGTATAATTTTCGGGTCTGCGATGGGCTGCTTGTCTCTCAAGGAGAGGACATAGCACTGTCGAGACTCGCGTTGACTTCCGAGCACCTCGCCAATGCCACACGGAGTGGGGAATTTTATCTTCTGATGGAGAGATGAGGGTATTGCCTTGATCCGGCCAATTAGACCCCTGCCGAGGATGACGTTGTACCCTGGCATGCTTCGAATGACCAAGAAATCCACCATCTTGGTCACGCTTTTTGTTGTCGTCACAAGGGTGATTGGGAGGCGGGCTCATCCCATGGGTTGAACCGAGACCCCAGAGAAGCCGAACAGAGGCGATTCTACTGGGGTGAGCTGGTCGGTCTTCAATCCCATCATTAAGAAGCAATCGTAAGCCAACACGTCAGGGGCGCTTCCATTATCCACCAAAATCCGACGCACAGTATAGTGATTGATGGTGGCCGAAATGATTAGCGCATCAGTGTGTGGAGTTGAAACTCCTACAAGATCCTCGTCCGAGAAGGTTATGGCCTCCTCGAATTGAGTACGTGCAGGGCTAGAGGGATAAGGGCTTGGACGAGGCGTCGGGGGCCTCTCTACCAAGTGCACCCGTCGAGCATAGTCGCGTCGACTTTGACTGCTTTCTCCGTCTGCGCCAAAACCACCTACGATCACATTGATCTCCTGCCCATTCGGTTCGTTATCAACGGGTTGCTCGGGGGTACGCTCTCGGCGTCTTGGGCGATGATCTTCATTCTGACGCACGTAACACCTTAAGTAACCGCGTTTGATTAAGGACTCGATCTCATCCTTGAGTTGATGACACTTAGAGGTGTCGTGGCCATGGTCGTGGTGAAAGTGACAATACTTGTCCTGGTTGTGCCTGCGGGGATCAGAACGCATCCTGGGTTCAGGTGCCACCGTGAGGGGAGTATATTCGGTGAAGGGTCGTGGACGGCACGGTGAGTCCCCGTTGCGTCGTCCCCTCTTCCAATCTCGGTCGGAACCATTGTCGGAAGGCCTCTTCTTCTCTGATTGGTCGCCCTGCTCAGCTCGACCGCGCGGCCAAGCTCTCCTCGCACGCAGCGTGGCGCTGGGCGGTGGAGAGAAGCTCAGTGAGGGTCGATGGCTGCTGTACCCCGAGCATCGTTTGAAGAAAGCCGTCGCGAGTGCCCTGGATAAGGGCACTGGTGGCTAGAGGGACGTAGAGGCACGGGATGTGAAGCGCTTCAGTCTGGAACCGCTTGACGTAGTCCCAGAGTGCTTCGCCCTTCTTCTGCCGAATAGACAGAAGAGAAGCCGCTGTGCGCAGCTGCCACCTTCCGCCCAGGCAGTTGTCCTAGAAGGACTTCTTCAACTGGTGGAAGGAGGAGATGGAGTCGGTGGGGAGGGCTTCAAACCATGCCCGCACAGCTTCCTTTAACGTGGCTGGGAAGGCCTAACACTTGGCTGCATCTGATGCTCCGTGGAACACCATGTGTGACTCGAACCCATGAACATGGTCCACTGGGTCAGTGGTGCCGTTGTAGGGAGCGATGGAAGGTAGGGGCAATTTTGGGGAGACCCGGGCCTCCAGGATCTCCGCGGTGAACGGGGAGTGAAAGTCCAGGTCATCGTCCCCCAAAACTCTGCCTTTTGGACCATCATGTCCATGCGACGTTCCAGATCGGTGACGTGGCAGAGGCGTCTGACCAGTTCCTGGTCAGAGTGTGCCAAGCCCTCGCGCCTGGATGCGCGGGAGTTGGCACCGACGACGGAACGTGGGGGAGGCAGAACCGCCGCGGAATGGCAGGTGAATTGTCCTGATGCTCTGGCGTCCGGCGTGCCGAGGGGACCCTCCGTGATCGTCGAGGCGACTCTGCATGCTGCTCTCGCCGGGCGATGGTGCAGGAGGTCACCGACGTGATGATTCTGCTTGCTGTTCCGGTGGCGGGGGTACCATCAGGGCTGGCTGTCTACCCATTTGCGTCTGAAGGCCCTGACAAACGCCCACAAGCTGTTGAACTTGGCCCCGGAGTTCTGCTACCTCCTGGGTAGTGGTCGGAGTGCCGGCCGCAGGTTCGTTGTCAATCACACCGACGGGGGGAGTGTTGTCATCGGCAAGAAGGGCTTGATCACGCGAGCCTGCACGTGATTGGCAAGAGCGTGTCGCCCTACTGCCGGGATTCTGGTGAGAGGTTCGTCCTCGAGCCATGGCTGTTGTCGTTTCCATAGACGGCGCCAAAAATGTGGTAGGGTTTTTCTGTTTGGGCTTGGAGCTAAACGTGCCTCCACTAAGAGAAGAGAGGGAAGACTGTCGCTAGTGCGGACGAAGGCCTGCAAAATCAGAAGAGGAACAGGGGGCCGGTTGAAGAACCAGGGGGAACCCTCCGATGCCTAAGTCAGATGGGACTGTAGAGAGGCTTGAAGAAGAGGATTCGCTGGTGTGTGTGTGTGTGTGTCTCGCGCGAGGGCGTGTGTGTAACAGAGGTTGCGTACCTTTTGCATGGGGATTACATGTGCTTTTTATAAGTGAGGGTGACCAAGAGTCCGGACAGGACCTCCCCCCATGATGATTGAGGGGGTGCATCGGTTCAGGTTCCTAGGCGAAGAGTTGCCCGTTGAGATGCCTGTTGGGATCCCTTACGGTTAATGCCGCACCGTGGGACGCGTGTCGCGCCGCCTCATTAACTGCCTAGGCGGCTAACAGCCGCTTCGAGGGTTCTTGGTTGGAGGATACCAAGCAGGGCTCTTGTTCGGCGGCCATCTAGGTTGCTTGGTGCTCGGATGCGCAACTGTGCTTAGTCAGGCTTCTTCGAAGATCCGCGCAGGCCCTGCTCGGCAAGCTACGACTTTGACCGAACATGTCACAATGCGTCTGGAGACCACACTGGGGACCTTAAGGTGTCTTGGTGGCCGGAACGTGCTCGGAAGCCTCGGGCTGAACCAAGGACACGTGGCACGCTGCCTGAGGGCCACGCCAGCCTACTGGGTCATGATGGGCCATGATGGGCCCTGCAGGCCTAGGGGGCTAGAAATAGCCACCACAACATTCAAATCGGATCTCCTTAGTACTGCGTAGGAGGGAGTCCAGTCAGTACAATATCAGTAGGAGGGATTTTTACGTTTCTATCCCTGTGCAAAATGTGAAAACAATTACACAGGGAGGGTTAAAATGCAAAAGCCAATTCCACTCACAGTGTACTGACCGGACTCCCTCCTGCACAATATTGAGGAGATCCGGTTTCGACACAAATTTTTTAAAAATGGCACAGTTTAAAAAAATTAGTTAAATAGCAATCTTAAAATGTTAATTCATAAACACACTTTTGATTGTCAACGACTACGCCACCACACGTGTTGGTGTGACCGTTTAAAAACATGTAAAATATTGAAATCGATCATGCGTTGATCGATTATTGACCCCTCACCTTGCTCTTTTGTTTTGAAATCGATCTATAAAAGATCAATTTCTTCTTTGCTTTAAAAAAAATAAATAAAATAGTAAAATCAGTCTATACAATACCGATTTCCTCTTCTGGTTTTTCTTTTAAATCCTTCCCTCTCCCACTCCCTCTCTCTCTTCTTCTTCCTCCTCTCCATGCGACTTCTTTCTCCTTCTTCTTATATTAATATTAATGTATGCTTTTATTAATATTTATATATTTAAAATAATAATAAATTTTAATTTTTATATAAATTCATAGTTAAACTTATGTATATAATTATTTTTCATACTTATAATAACATTTCTTAAATATGACCGGCTGAACCAACCCCATTTTATTTTTTACTACTTATAATATTTTATGTATAAAAATATGACTGACCGAACCAACCCAATCTTATTTTTTTATACTTATAACAATAATATTTATAATAATTTATATATAATAATAGACCGAACCGAACAACCCTTCTTCTTTGACTATCCAACTGTCACCTCCAACCCCCCCCCCCCCCCCCAACATCACCTTCCGGCTTCCAAGACAGTGCATCCGCTAGTGGTGGCTGCGTTATCAATCTTACTCCCATTCGACAAGGCGGGAACAACTAGTTATTCACAGGCCGGGTCATCTACCAAAACACTTTCCGCCTATAGGACAACACTGCGAGCAATAACCTATCATTACTGATTTCATCACATGATTCTCCTTCGCCATGCATGCAACTGATTTTGGGCTACGAAAACTACAATGGGGATGGTTTGGCATTCTTCATCGCATCCTACGGATCCAACATATTGACAAACAGTAATGTCGGTGGCCATCTCGGCCTCTTTAGCTCCAACACGTCTTCTCTGCCTGGATTCATTTCAACGATCACCTACATCTCAGAGTTAACCAATGCATATAGGCGAAATCTCACTCGTTCCGAAATGTGTCGAACTCGATGGTGATCTCGAGATGAATCCAGGCAGGGAGGGCGTGTTGGAGTCGTTGAAGAGGCCGAGCTGGCCACTGACATTACTGTTATATTTTAAAAAAAAGTTGTGATGGGGGGGGGGGTTAGAGGAGAAGCTGGGAGAGAGGTCATTCAGTCCAGTTACATTTTTATATAAACATTATTATCATTATTATTAACAAATAAAGATTCAGTCGTTCAACCAGTCATATTAATTTTTAGAAATGTTATTATAAGTATTAAAAATAATTATATATATATTTTTAATTATGAATATATATATTAAAAGTTATTATTACTTTAAATATATAAATATTAAGGAGAATTAATTATTAGTCCCTGGTAGGGATCTGACATTATTTTCAGGTCCCTGTCAGGTTTTCCCGCATTGTCTAATCCCTGCTTTATGCAGGATTTATTTTTAGGTCCTCACCTGCAAAAGTGTGTAACTACGTAATTACAAAGTTACATAGTTACATAATTATAGAAGAAGGGACTTGCATAGTTTCAGAAAGACTTATCTAGTTATCAGGATCTTACCTAGTTTCATAGTTACATGTGTAATTACACACTTATGTAAATGAGCATTTCTGTAACTCTGTAATTACCTAGTTACAAGGACTTACCTAGTTACGGAGTCCCTAAGTTACATACTATGTAACTCTGTAATTACATGTGTAGTTGCAGAGTATGTAGTCACAAAGTTACACATGTAACTCTATAACTACATATTTACGTATTTCTATGTAATTACTTAGTTTTACTCTACGAAAGCCTGTTTGTAGTACATAATATCTAATTACCTAGTTTTACATAATATGTACATATGTAATTACACACTTATATGTAGTCACATAGTTACACATGTAACTCTGTAACTACATACTTACGCATTTCTATGTAATTACCTAGTTTTACTCTACGAAAGTCTGTTAGTAGTACATAATATGCAATTACCTAGTTTTACATAATATGTACATGTGTAATTACACACTTATATGTAGTCACAGAGTTATACATGTAACTCTGTAACTACATACTTACGCATTTCTATGTAATTACCTAGTTTTACTCTACGAAAGTGTGTAATTATATATGTAACTCTGGAACTAGGTAAGTCCCTGGTAACTAAGTAAGTCTTTCTGAAACTATGTAAGTCTCTTCTTCTATAACTATATGTAACTATGTAATTACACAGTTACACACATTCAAAGGTGAGAACCTAAAAATAAATTCTGCATAAAGTATGGACTAGACAATATGGAAAAACTTGACAGTGATATGAAAATAATGTTAGATCCCTGCCAGAGACCAACAATTAATTCTCCCTAAATATTAATACAATTATATATAAATATTAATATAAGAAGAAGAAGAAGAAAGAAATCTCGTGGAGAGGAGGAAGAAGAAGAGAGAGAGGGAGTGGGAGAGAGAAGGATTTAAAAAAGAAAAACAAAGAGGAAATCTATCTTGTATAGATCGATTTTACTTTTTTATTTATTTTTTTAAATCAAAGACGAAATCGATATTGTATAGATAGATTTCACATAAAAAGTAAAAGAGAAAGGTAATTGGGTGTTTGGAAGTAGTTTTTTTTTTAAAACTATTTCTATCTAAAAATTAATGATGTCTATGTTTTCTACTAAAATTTTAAAATTATAAAAGTTAGTCTTATCTGTTTGGCAAGAAGTGTTTTTTTTTTTAATTTGTTTGAAGGTCGGGGGGGGGGGAAGAGAGAGAGAGAGAGGAGGCCGCAGGGGGGGGTGGCCGGCGGGCGGGGGCGGGGGAGGAGGAGGGCGCAGGGGGGGGGGGGGGGCAGGAGAGGAGGCCGCAGGGGGGCGGCGGCTGGGTTTGGGGGGTGAGGAGGCTGGCGGGGGGGGGTGGGGGGGGGGGGGGGGGAGGAGGAGGCCGCAGGGTGCAGGGGGGGTGGGGGGAGAGAAGGCCGCAGGGCGCAGGGGGGGGGGCTAGGTTTGGGGGGGAGAGGAGGCCGTAGGGGGGGGGGGGGGTAGCCGACGGGGGGGGGGGGGGGGGGGGGAGGAGGAGGCCGCAGGGGGGTGTGGCCGGTGGGGCCGAGGGGGGGGGGGGGTTGTGAGAGAGATAGATATGTTTTAAAAATAAAAATAGGTTAAGACTTATTTTTTTTGTGGAGAGATTTATATAGGGTAAAAAAATTTCACAAAAAAAAACTACTTACCAAATATGTAAGACCCTCGAATTTCCGTCGCATTATTTGTAATTATGTGTGTATATTTGTGTTTGTGTATGTATGTACATATTTACGTACGCATTAATTAATATAATTACGTGTGCATGTATTTATATTAAGTATAAATAATGTATGTATTGCATGATGGTAGTATGGATACAATACCATAGGTATATTGCATGTATATATACATGGTATGCATGATTTTCTGCATAATTTGGAGTTCTGGCCGAAGGCCACCTTGGCGTCAAGCCCAGGCCGTTTAGTTGGTGTCAGCGTCCAGACATGGACGCCAACACTCATCCGGGCGTCCAGCGATATGGACGCCAATCTCTCTGGCCTGCATGCGCAGCAGAGCTGCAAGCTTCTGAAACAAGGCAAGCCAACCATTGGGGGTTGTCCCCAACGGCTCTGAAGGCTGTCAAATCGGCCTGGTGAGTGGGAGAGAGACTCTCTTTAGGTCTGAACCCGAAATGGCTCTCCCCACTCTTCCCTTCACCCTTGCAAGAGGAGAAAAGAGAGAAGAAAACCCTAGGAGGAAAACTGTGAGAGAAATCCCACCTTAGCACCCAAAAATCCGACCCCCTGGAGGTTGATCCGGCCATCTTCCACAACAAGGAGGAAGCTGGAGCAAAGGAGAAGGCTTCCCCATCGTCCCCTTGCTGTGGAGCTCATCCAAGAACCCGGAGGAAGGTGATCTTGGAGGCCTTTCTGCAACTTTCTTGAGACTGCCCAAGGAGGTCTTCACCGAGCCCTAGATCCCTTGGAGAAATTTTTGAAAGGCAAGTGACCTATCCATGATGTCCCCGTATGAGTCTAGATCGGTTTTGCTATTTTTATGGATTTTTCCTCGAGTCCTAGACCCTCCCATTCACCCAAGTTTGAGAGCTCGGGTCTGTGTTTCTGCACAGACCTGATTTGACGGCAAGGTCCCTGGACGCCCAGATCATGCTTGGCGTCCATCGGCCCTATCGCTGACTCTGAGTCAGCGGCCAGAGACCGCCGCCAAGTTCCTCTGGACAGAACAGTGAGCTGTTCTGCCCTTCTTATACATTAATTTCGGTATGTTTTCCGTGATGAGGATATATGGTAATCCTATACTCTATGTATTTATCAATTGTGGTGTGTGAATGAGTGTGATGCGTGATGGTAAATGTAGGATAATTGTACCCCTTTAAACTTGTGAGCATGACTTGTAGATAATCTTGCAAATCCTTGTTCATGATTAGGATTAGTATGAACGTCTTGGTTTTGGTCTGATCATGAAGATTAGTGGGTCAGTATACGTGTTTGCAATTTTGGTAAATTATCCGTGCTTGTGTAAATTGCTAATGAATCCGGCTCGGTAAAATAAAAGCATGCAAGAATGGTTGTGGTGAAATCCATAGATGTATGATTTAGGGAAATTTTGTATTCTCAAATCATGCATATATTAGTAGCCTCTGTTTAAAACAGTAAGTGGCAATTTGCAGGATATGTTAAACCCCATGTTAACTTAAGTTGTGAATAGTATGCTAAATATGTGTTTTATTTTATGTAAATTCTATTTAGCTCAGAAAAATCTGAAAATTTTAGTGTATGATCTTGAACCCGAAAACAGCATGTGGTTAAAATTTCAGGTCATTTGGATCAGTAAATAAGAAGTTATGTATTTTCATGTGAAATGTGATAATCTACGTATATTATCGTAATGTGATTAGTTATTGTCTAAAACCAACTTGATTGGTGAAATCACTGTGCGTTAAGCTCTTGAATTCTGTAGTACCATGTTAGAAAAAACAGAGATATTCATGTGAGTGAGGAAGTGAATGTGATGAAAAGTGTGAAGTGTAAAACCATGTGTAAAACGGTAAATGTGTAAATGTGCAACTGTGCCAATGTGACACTGCTTCCGTAGAGGGCAGTGGAGCTGTATCAGGGAAAAGTCCCCCTGAGAAAGTTCATTGTGTAAGTGACCCTAAGGGCATTAGGGGGAAATCCTGGAGGTGGACAAGTACCACTGGTTAGGGTGGAGACTTGTTCTCCCGGTCTGCGCAGTCCAAGAGTCGCCATTGAAATGCCTAGATGGCGTCTATGTGTAATGTGATGTGTATATGTCCTTCTTCGGTGGTTTGGACTATGTGTCACGGCACCTAAAAAGTGTAATGTGAAATGTGAAATGTGTATGTGACCATGTGTAAATGTGTAAGTGACGATGTGAATGTGTATGTGCAAAGTGAACCATGTGAAAGAGGAAAATTGTGTAAAGAAAATGTGAAACTAAAAATGTGAAAATGTGTTATTGAAAACCATGTGAGACAATCTGAAATCATGTGAAATCAGTGAATTTATGTTATTATCATAATGTTATTATGTGCAAAGATGTTTAGAATCCATGTTAGGGAAAATTGGTGAAAACGGGTAAAAGATAACATGATTGTTTGATCACATGATATGTTTTATGCATTATTGTAGCTCTCATGCATAGGTTTTCAGCCATGAAACCATATGAAATCAACAACCTAAAGCATGAGAAAAGGTTCATGTATGTGTTTAAAAATATGTAAAATCCATGCTAGTTGTGTTCCCTTTCATGTATGTAGAATGTTCATGTTGGTAGCTCTCATGTCTTAGTTCTTTAAAGATTAAAGTTTCATGAGTAAATGAGTAGAGAATAGTGATAGGTGAATTTTATTCTTAGAAATCTGAAAGCATGATCCATATATAAAATTGTAGAACTAGAACGTCATGATAGGTTGAAACTTCGAATGGACTAGCATGCCATGTGTTGCAAATTGTAAATGTGCATGTAGAAACCACTAGGACTTGTAAGTGTATATCATGAGTAGTGTTGCTTGCTGAGTCCTTGGACTCACTCCTTGCTTCGGCGTACATGTGTAGTTGGTGGGACGTGGCACCTTTGGAGGAGGCAGTAGAGACGGACTCCGAGCGCGGAGACTAGCTAGTTTTTGGAGTTCTTTGAGATTTGTGTATTTCATAAGTATGTAATTTGGAACATTGTATAGAAGTATCATGAAAAGGATTAAGTATGGACATTTGTATTTATTTCAGCAATTTAATTATGTGAACTTTTAGTTCTTTTTGGTTAATTACAAACTGCATGTATGTTTAATGTGGATGATGAATGAATGAAGACAGTGGTCTTTTACTTCCGCTACTCTGTTGTATATTCGCGTGTACCTCAGCTGTTTGTATCGTTTGGGTAAATGTCTCACTGTGAGGACTCTCGCTATACCGACGTAGGTTGGTACAACCGTACCGGTATAATGAGGGCTGTCACAGAATACCTCTTTGTATCTATCTTCTCTCTTTTTAAATTTTAGAAAAAAAAAAAAGACAAAAATTTATAACCAAACACTCTATAAACTGGTCAGTGTGCGGATGATTTAGATAATTGATCAGCGTAGGACCAATTTTAATATTTTACATTTTTTAAAATGATCACACCAACGTATGCGATGGTGTGGCCGTTGACAGTAAAAAAATATGTTAATTTACGAATTAAAATTTTAAGACAACTATTTGACTAAAAAAAGTTATTTAAAAGAAAACAAAAACCTTTCGAAACTGCCCCAGTTTGCTCCCTGGCCTGGCCAGCACCATCGAGTCTGCAATGGGGACTCGACACCTTCCCCGGCGTAGAGCTTTCCCTCGGAAGCCACTAGCTACAGTGCGTCCCGGTTGAAGCGCCCATCCCGCAGCAGCATCATCTTCTCCACCGCCCTCTGCCGCTAAGGACCCTCCCTGGTTGCCGCCTCCCCGCCTCCGGAGGAGATCAAATCCCACCGCTCCACAAAAGCGAGCAACTTTCGGGCTGTAGTCGTGGCCGATGTTGCTGGAAACGTAGAGTCGACCGCCAGTCAACCCAATTGCACTATGTTGGAAGCCTAATGGCCCGTCGAAATGGGGCATGCCTGCTGACCATGAGATCGTGTACTTCCTCAGCAAGGCCGGAGATGTGGTCGCCACCAACATGCAGAAGAGCCCCTCCAAGCAGTACTCCTCGGTGCTGACAGTGGAAGAACACATGTACTTCCTTAGCCACACCGGCACAGTTATGGCATGCAACCTCGTGCTGAGGTCCTTCCTCAAGTTTCGGTCGACTTCAAGTACTCCATCGATGTAGTGTTGCGGCAGGGGTTGTGGTCGTCCTGTCCGAGTTCCTGAAGACTGAAGACTGTGTCAGCCTTAGAAATTAGAATCTGGAAGTTCTACAGGCAGGACCAGCAGTGGCATCAAGTGGCAGCCCTACCGCCATCCATGTCACACGAGTTCTACCGGAAAAAACACCACAAGAAAAAGTGATCGACGGATATATTTTAATCAAAATATTCGTCGGATAACAATCTGTCGACGGATATATTTTAATCAAAATATTCGTCGAAATTTTTGACGGATAACAATTTGTCGGAAATTTCGATAGACTCATTTTCGTCGAAAAGTCCATCAACATTTCCGACAAAATATTCTAATGAAAATAAGTCTGTCGGCATATCCGTATGCAAACCCCGCATTTCCACCCCCTCTATCTCTCTCTCTCTCTCTCTCTCTCTCTCTCTCTCTCTCTCTCTCTCTCTCTCTTGCAATTGACGCCGCCCTCGGCCGCCTCACCGCTGCCGTCGAACGATCGTTGTCGGCCACCGTGACCTACACCGCCACCGCCGCGACCTGCGTCGCCGCCGATCGCATGTACCCCCTCCCCCTCTCGGGACCCCCACCCCCACCCTCCTCCTCCCACTCTCGGCTCCCCACTCGTGCCAGCTCCCCTCCCCCTTCTGGTGACCCCCCCCCTCCCCCTCCCATCCTAGGCTCCCCAGCCCTGCCAGCCCCCCTCCCCCTCTCGACGAACCCCACCCTTGCCGGCCCCCCCTCCCACTCCCGGCCCCCACCCTACAAACCACCCTCCCCCTCCTAGCGACCCCACCCCCTCCACCTCCTGGAACCCGCACCCCCTCCCCCCCTCTCCCCCTCCCTAGCAACCGTACCCCCCCACTCCCGGCCCCCATCCCCCTCTCGTCAACCCCAACCCCTCCGGCGACCCCCACCCCCTCCCACTCCCAACCCCCACCCCGCCAGCCCCCCTCACCTCCATCCCCAACCCCCCCTCCCCTCCCGACGACCCCCTCCCGCAACCCCACCCCTGCTGCCCCCCCACCTCTCTCTCTCTCACATGCACACAGATACTCACACATATGCACACACAGTCCTGCCCCCCTCCCCTCTCTCTCAGTCACCTTTGTCTCTCTCTTTCTCTCTCTCACACACACTATGGCGTTGCCATAGTTCTACCGCTCCTCTCTCTCTCTCTCTCACTCACACACACACACGCGTACACACAGTCACACAACTCTTATTTGTAGATTTTAGAAGAACAAATGAACAAATTTTAGGTTAGTACTTGCATTTTATATTTTTATTTGTTCAAGTAATCTCTTTTCATATGTTTAATTTTGGTGCACTATTGTAATGACAATTTTTTTCACATTATGTTTATAATGTCATATTTGTGTGGTTTTTACATTAATATATATATAGAAGTGTAATGTATTTTTTATTTATATTATGAATTATTTATAAATTGACATAATAATCTATTATGAATTTTTTAATTTAATTTTTATGAGCATTGCCATTCAATATCATTATTTATATTATATTATGTAGGATGTCACACAGTTGATGCGGTGATGCCTGAACACGATATACTTATGTTATGGAACTTTTGTTATTACTTTAAGATGACCAAGAATAAAAGAAGTCATTCATGCCTATGACATGATATACTTATGTTAAATGATACTTCGGAGATTATATGGCAACATGGATCTATGTTAATTGGCGCACACTTTGTCATGGGGGCTAGCTGGATTTGTCTCAATTTAAATTTATTCGGTTTGATTTGTATTATTAACCCAAGTTGTTAGATTTTTTAATCAACCAAAAGATCAAACTTGATTCAATTTAATTTGTCAGGTCAAATTGGAAGCTCTTAAAACTATGGATGTAAACGAGTCGAGCCGAGCCAAGTATTATGCTGCTCAAACTCTGTTCGTTATTTTTTAATCGAGCTCGAGCTTTATCGAGTATTGAAATGGTGTTCAAGCTTGGTTCCTTTAAATACTCTCGAGTTCGAGCCTTTAACGAATATCTTAATGAGCCTAATTGAATTTATGAGTTATATATATAAATATATATGTATCATAATGTATATATAAGCTCAATTCAATCTACAATATTTAAAATATTTAACAACTATATTTATATTTTTATAAATAAATAAATAAAATGAGCAACTAGCTGTTCACGAGCTTAAATGAGCTGAGTGGGCATTTGCTCATATTCGGCCGTTTATGAAACGAGCTTAAATTTTTGATTGAGCTTGACTCGTTTATCTTATTAAACGAGCCGAATTTGAATAACATCCGAGTCAAATCGAGCTACTTGTCGAGTGTATTGGTTCGTTTACATCCCACTTAAAACTCTGATCCATTGATCTTTAAAAGGGTCCCAAACATGGCGGTTAAAATCCTTTTTCTCGTATAAGGAAAGCAAAGCAAATGGGGCTTTGACTCCAAAATGATTATAAGAAAACCCCATGTATTTATGCAATGCAAGATGGGGTATAATTAATAAGTCAATGCAAAACCCGATGAAATGTGCATCCCAATTCAAATGAGATATGTGCCCTCCATGACATAGCATTGTAAATGGGGCTTTAACCCCAAAAAACTCCTATAACAGAAATCACATATGCTTATATATTGAAACATGGGATGTAAAAAAGCCAAATGGAAACACCAATGAGGTATATATCCTAATTCAGGAAAAAATGAGTACAAACTCATCCTTTAGACATAGATCTTAATTCGAACTTAATTCAATATGACACTATTATATAGATTACTTTAATTATTTATTTTTCAGTTTAGTGATTAGTATTGCACTTCTTACTTTAATGTAATTCATTTACATGTATGTGTGAATTTGGTTTAATATTGCACTTGTTCACATGTAATGTTTTGTTTTCATTTAAGCTCATATTATGTGGTTTTAAATTTGATCTATGCATGTATAACAATTTATCACTGCACACACCTCACGAGAGCGTGTTAAACCCGTGTCAATGAACCTTCCCATTCAAGACTTGTGATTGATATGCACGAGTCTCATTTCAATTATGAGAACGTGTATATCTAACTCAAAGTTTTGAATTGTCCCGCTTTGGATAGTCTGTGAAGTTGATCACAATTATGTGGTTATTTACTATATGTGTTTGTATAGTTTGTTGAAAA